>CAJGYO010000019.1:8615983-9267071 GCA_904845875.1 Miscanthus lutarioriparius | reverse complement strand
CCGCCAGTGCGCGAACACCTCGGGGCAAACTGAGATGCTCGCAGCATCATCAACAGCCGGCGCTAGGCTTGGTATGACGATGACGTCCATCGGGCGGTGGTGAGAGCAGGCAGCATGGGCTCCGGCCGAACCATCGAGGGGACCGGTGAGACACACCCTAGGCGTGGTCGCTGGCCCGACGACCAGAGTCACAGCCCGGATGGACCGGGACCTTGGGCATTTGGCCGACACATCCAGAGAGCGTCGTTCCCACAGCGCTTCCGACCGCCTACCAACATCGCCAAGTATACCAGGGAGACGAACCCTGGTATATGGCTCAAAGACTTCCGGCTCGCCTACCGGGCCAGGGGAGTGGATGATGACCATTTCATCATTCAGTACCTCCCCATCTGCATGGGGGAACATATTCGAGCATGGCTTGAATTCCTCCCACACGACAGCATCCGCGACTAGGCAGACCTCAAGAGAATCTTCGTCGGGAATTTCCAGGGGACGTATGTCCGCCCGGAGAACTCCTAGGACCTCAAGAGCTGCCAGCATGAGCCCAATGAGTCCCTATGGGACTACATCCATAGGTTCTCTAAGCGGTGCAACTCCCTTCCTGATGTCGTCGACGCGGACGTCATCAGCTTGTTCCTCTTCGGGGCAACCTGCGAGTCCCTGATCCACAAGCTTGGTTGTCTGAAGCCTCGGACCACCCGTGACTTGCTCGACGTCGCCACGAACCATGCCTCCAGCGAGGAGGTGGTCGGAGCGGTCTTTCACGGAGGCCAGGACAAGGGCAAGGCCAACCATGAGGATCAAGACGAGGGCCCCTCCACATAGAGGGGCAAAAAGAACAAGAAGGATCGGCACCGACTGGCCAACTCCGCGTTGGTCGCCGCGGCCGATCGCGCGGGCAAGTAGCCCCAGCAGGGCCAACCCAGCCACTTTGACAAGCTCCTGGATAGTCCGTGCAACAACCACGCCAACCCCGTCAAGCACCTCTATAAGGACTGCGAGCTCCTCAAGCGTTTCCTACGACAGGCCAGCGGGCCAAAAGAAGGAAAGGGCAAAGAGACAGCAGCCAAGAAAGGAGGCGCGGCGGACAAGGATGGGGATGACTTTTCTGACTCCGAGGAATGCATCATGATCTTCAGGGGATCTGATGCCATCTACTCTAAGCGCCAGCACAAAGTGCGCTACAGAGAAGCATGCGTCGCCGAGACGGCCGTCCCCACCTTCCTTCGCTGGTCGGAATCTCTGATCACCTTTGATCAGAGGGACCACCCTTCTCACATCGCCAGACTAGGTCGCTACCCGCTCATCATCGACCCCATCGTCCACAAGAAGCGCCTCACCAAGGTGCTGATGAGCGGAGGCTGCGGCCTCAACATCCTCTACGTCGACACCCTCGATGCCATGCGCATCCTCCGATCGGAGCTCCGCCAAGTGAGCTCTCCCTTCTACGGCGTGATCCTAGGGACACAAGCGTACCCGCTCAGGCAGATTGACCTGCCCATCACGTTTGGTGACCGAGCCAACTTCCGCTCGGAGGTGCTTACCTCCGAGGTGTTGGACTTCTCGGGGTCTTACCACATCATCTTGGGGCAGCCATGCTACGCCAAGTTTATGGCGATCCCCAACTACACCTACCTAAAGCTAAATATGCTAGGACCGAACGGCATCATCACTATGGGTAGCACCTTCTCGCACACCTACACGTGCGACCACGAGCATTTTGAGCTCGCCACTGCCATCATCAACTCATTCGAGCTCCTGCGGCTCAGGGAGTTGTCGATCCCAGCAGTCCTAGACTGCAACAAGCCAACCTCCTCGACTGCCTTCTGCCCACTTGAGGAAACTAAGGCGGTGGGGATCGACCCCACTGACCCAACCAAGATAGTGCGGATTGGGACCCAGCTCTTGACCAAATAGGAATGCGAGCTCATCGACTTTCTATGCGCCAACCGTGATGTCTTCACATGGAATCTTCTGGCATGCCAGGCATACCATGGGAGGTCACCGAGCATGCACTACGCCTCGTCCCAGGCTCGAAGCCCACCAAGCAACGCCTACGTCGCTTTGACGATGAGAGGCGCAGGGCCAAAGGCGAGGAGATCGCCAAACTCCTGGCAGCCGGCTTCATCAGAGAGGTATACCACTCCGACTGGCTTGCCAATCCTGTTCTTGTCAAAAAGAAGACTGGGAAATGGAGAATGTGCGTTGATTATACTGGCCTCAACAAAGCGTGTCCGAAGAACCATTTTCCTTTACCATGCAATGACCAGATAGTTGACTCCACCTCAGGATGCAAAATCCTCTCCTTTCTAGATGCCTACTCAGGCTATCACCAGATCGCGATGAAAGAGTCCGACCAGCTCATGACTTCGTTCATCACTCCGTATGGTTTGTACTGTTATGTAACCATGCCTTTCGGTTTGAAGAACGCTGGCGCCACCTATCAACGGTGCATGCAGCAATGCTTCACCGATCAAATCAACCTGCTCTATCAGCCTGATGAAATCGAGCGGCCAAAACCAACAATCGCTATCTATGTTGATGACATAGTGGTCAAAATGACTCAACCTTGTGACCTGATCACAAACCTGGCCATGACGTTCACGAACCTCCGAAGGTTCAACATAAAACTGAATCCCGAAAAGTGTGTTTTCGGGGTTCCGAAGGGGAAGCTGCTCGGATACATCGTGTTCGAATGCAGCATCGAGGCCAACCCCAAAAAAATCACTGCCATCTCCAACATGGGCCCCATACACAACGTCAAGGGTGTACAAAGGCTCACCGGCTGTTTGGCCGCCCTGAGCCGATTCATCTCTCGGCTCGGCGAACGGGGGATGCCTCTCTACAAGCTCCTCAAAAAGACAGACACCTTCGTCTGGACTAAGGAAGCACAACAGGCTTTGGAGAGCCTCAAAGCATCCCTGACGTCAGCCCCAATCCTCGTCGCTCTCGAATAGGGAGAACCCCTCCTCCTCTACGTCGTGGCAAGCAACCACGTGGTAAGTGTCGCCCTAGTCGTCGAAAGAGAGGAGCCGAGACACCACCTTAAGGTCCAACGGCCTGTATACTTCGTCGGAGAGGTACTCACTGACCCCAAGGACTAGTACCTCTAGGTGCAAAAACTCCTATACGCCGTATTGATGGTGACCCAAAAGCTCCTGCACTACTTCACCGACCACGAAGTCTCGGTCGTCACTTCATACCCGCTCGGAGACATCATCCGCAACTGTGACACCGCAGGACGAATCTCTAAGTGTCCACGACATTAGGTGCATTCCCCATACCACTATTAAATCTCAGGCTCTCATGGACTTTGTCGCCAAATGGACAGAGATCCAGCTTCCGACCCCGAACGTCACCCACGAGTACAAATGATGTACTTCGATGGGTCTGTAATGGGGCCCTCCTCCGGGGCTAGAGTGGTTCTAATCTCCCAGGATAGGAGTAGGCTCCGCTACGCAATCTGCCTCCACTTTTTAGCCTCAAACAATGCCATGGAATACGAGGCCCCCATCAACAGACTATGCATCGCCATCGAGCTCGGCGCTATGCGACTCTACGTTCGTGGCGACTCAGAGCTGGTCGTCGACCAGGTCATGAAGGAGTCCTCCTACAAAAGCCCCCTCACGGCAGCATACCGCCAGGAGGTGCGCAAGCTCAAGGACAAATTCTAGGAGATCGAGCTACACCATGTCCCCAAAAAGGATAACGATGCCGCCGATTTTCTCACAAAATTGGCTGCTAGGCAAGTTCCGTCTCTAGACGGGTTCTTCATCAATGACCTTCATGAACCATCTACTCGCATCCTAGAAGGTCCGATCTAGACACACCTTGATGCTGACCCGGTGCTCGGGGGCTCAGACCCCAGTGCCTCCGTGACGACGTCGTCCGCCGACGTCGCCGTGCTGGAACTCGATCAAGCCAACTGGTGAGCGCCACTACTCACCTACCTCCTCGAGGAGGTTCTTCCACCCAAAAGGACCAAAGCACGATGGATCACTCGATGCACCAAGACATTCATCGCGATCGGAAACGAACTCTACAAACGAAGTCCTTCGGGAATACTCATGAAGTGTGTCCCCAGCGACCAAGGGAAGTAGCTCCTCCTCGAGGTCCATACCAGAATTTGTGGACATCATGTGGCCCTGAGGTCGCTGGTCGGAAAATACTTTCGCCAAGGTTTTTACTGGCCCACCGCGCTACAAGATGCCGAGGAGGTCATCCGCAGGTGTGAAGGATGCCAGTCCTACGCTCGCAAACCCATTTGCCGGCACAGGAGCTCCAAACCATCCCCATCACCTGGCCATTCATGGTCTGGGGCCTCGACATGATAGGACCCCTCAAAAAGGGCCCAGGCAGCTTCACTCACCTACTCGTAGTGGTCGACAAATTCACCAAGTGGATAGAGGCGAAGCCCATCACCAACATCCGCTCGGAAGAGGCAGTCAAATTCTTCCTCGACATCATCTACCGGTTTGGTGTTCCTAACTGTATCATCACTGACCATGGAACTAACTTCACCCAGGAAGAAGTTCCTAGACTTCAGCAATGGATACGACATCAGGATCTACTGGGCCTCGGTCAGACACCCACGTACTAACGGTCAGGTCGAGCGTGCCAATGGCATGGTCCTCCAAGGCCTCAAGCCACACATCTTTGACCGACTGAACAAGTACGCCGGGCGATGGGTTGTAGAGGTCCCCGTGATCCTCTAGAGCCTGAGAACAACCCTGAACCGATCCACAAGGTTCATACCATTCTTCCTAGCCTATGGAGCTGAAGCAGCACTACCCTCCGACCTCGACCACGGCGCCCCAAGAGTGAAGGCCTTTGATCGCGACCAAGCCACGGAGGCTCAGCAAGACACAGTCTACCTGCTCAAGGAGGCCCGCAAGACGACCATCATCCGCTCTGCTCGGTACTAGCAGACTCTTCGCTGGTACCATGAGAGGAAAATCAGAGGAAGGACCCTAGAGGTTGGAGACCTCATGCTTCGAAGGACCCAATCGACCAAGGAGAAGCACAAACTCTCTCTGCCTTGGAAAGAACCCTATATGGTGACCGAAGTGATCCGACCGGGCGCCTATCGACTGAAGGACGACAACGGCAACGTTCTCTCCAACACTTGGAACATCGAACAGCTACATCATTTCTTCCCTTAAAAATTTGGCCTTACTGTTTTCTTTCATTCAACGTTTGCTCCTACAAAGCACCATGGCCCGAACACTTTTGGCCTGGGTCACTCAGGGGCTCCATGGGGCTGCGATACCACCTCTCTTTTTCTTTTACTATCATATGGTAAATGCTCTTTTACCCGAATGAAAGGGTAGTCCGTTCCTTCAATTACCTTACGTAACTTTGCTTTAAACATTCTAACCAATCGCACCCCGCCACTACCTATGGTTACGAGCAGCTAAGCCTCATGGGCCATGCTCGGGCTCTTAAGGTTGCAGCCTATGGGACGAATGGGCAGGTGCAACAAAGAAAGAATAAAAACAGAGCTATGCTAAGGGTAAAAACAAGGAACGGATGGGACAAGCTTCCCCGAATGAAGAGATACATCACAAAAACAAAGTTACTGTATTCATGGATACACAAAAACATTTACACGGGGACTCCCCAATGACCTTATCCCTTACACATATTGCTTGTTTCAATGATTACATGCTATTGTGGCTACCCGGCGACATCAAATGTTGATGCGACCGGTGAAGATAGGGGCTGCTCACTCTCCAGCTGGACGACATTTGGCTCGGTCGGAGGTGGGGCGACATCCGCTTCTGACCCAGGCTCCACTCCATCTGTAGGTTGGGCGATGTCCTCTTGGCCCACGCCTTCAGCCACGTTCGCACGGTGAGCCTCCATCACCCATTGCACGGAGACTTTCTCGACCACCAACTATGCATGTGGCAGCAAGCTCTCCCCGAGCGCATGGATGGCGTCTGGGCTCCAGCCGTCGGTGTACCCGCTACAGATAGCGGCGAGGTCCAGGTCTAGGTGGTGCATCGCCACCGATGTCAGCACCCCCGACATTCCATAGAACATCCCATCGGAGATGAGGGCCCAAACCTCATCCGGGACCTCCGCCAGTCGGATGGCGGGCGTGCTAGTGGTTGGTGCCGACCCGAACACCTCCGAGACGATGATCTAGGCGACGTTGCAGAGCTGGTCGAGCTCTCCCTCGAGAGCACATCGCTGCTCAATGGACTTGGCTAGCGCCTCTGCATTCCGACCGACCATCGCCTTGGCCGTCTCTAGGTCTTGCTCCAGCAACCCAACCTTTCTGCCTAGTTCTAGAAGAAGAATGACAAGATTAGAAGCAAGTTAAAGGAAAAACTAAGACATCAACCAAAAGCAAAAAAGGTACGTACCGAGGTGGGTGTTCTCGAGGATGAAGAGCCCTTCCTCCTACCGAGTCACCTGCTCGCGTAGCCGAGTGTTCCCCTCCTCCGTCCCGAGCACCCAGCCCCGGAGCGTGAGCACTTCCTGGTCGACCTCCGACCGGGCCTTTCGCTCCGACTCCAGGGCCTTCCGCTCTGACTCCAGGGCCTCTAGGGAAATTTGAAGCGCCACCTCGGTCTCTGCCAAGGACTTTTGGAGCGCTACCTCAGTCTCCGCCTGGTGGACCTTCGCCGCCTCAAGCCCCCGCTCAGCGGTGGTTGCTCGGTCCACCGTGAGCAGCTCCGTCGCCCGTGCCTCCATCGCCTCGGTAGCCCAGCCTTGAGACTCATGGCGAGCAGACTCCAGCTCGTGCTCAAGCTCGGCAAACCGCCGTGACATCGTGGCCTCCTAGGCATCCTCCTCTCGGAGGAAGCGAGACTTGCATCTCGACATCTCCTCCAAGCCCTATAACATAAGAGGCAAACATGCTGAGATAACCAGTGGAAGACCAAGGAGCCAAGGATGAACGTAGAAAACCTACCTATGTGACGTGGGGTAGGTCGATAGTAACCGCGTGCTGGATGGACTTGACCCGCTCTAGGGCCTCCTCGAGCTTCACCCTGGTTTAGGCGAGATTGGACTCCATGGTGAGTCCTCTCCCCCCAAGCACGTCCTAGAGATAATCCTCCTACTCATCCCAAAGGATGAACCGAACCTTCCTCGGGTCCTCGGGGCAGGGCCACACCAGGTCGGTGGTCGCCCATAGCCCGATGGAAGGCCCAACCGATGATCCGACCACCGCCAGCTCCTACGACGGTGTCGGTGGCTCCACCTTGTCACCTGCTTTGCCATCGAAGGAGACCTCCACTATCTCGATTTCATGGCCCGCCGATGGATGTTCCGCCGATGGACTGGACGCGTCTCCCCCCGACACCTCCAGCTCCGATCGGGAGGGCGAGCCGTGCAGCCCTCCGACCGGCGAGGCAGGGAGCCTAGTCTCCCTCCCCTCGTCCAGTGTAGCTGGTGCAGGAGGGATCACGAGGGTCACCTCCGATCCAGCCTCCGCCGCCGTCAAGATCGCCACCATCACCTCCGGCCGCCTGGCCTACCGCACCGCACCCGGAGCAAGTGGGGACAAGGGCGGCGACGCCTAAAAAAAGCACGGCGGCCGTGTTCGCTTCGTCTCCCGCTGGCTGATGGCGTCCGAGCTCATGGCCAGCTTCCATGGCGCAAGAACGTCACCACGCCTCTCTGCGTCCCACCCACCGCTGGCAGACGTGGCCGTAGGCTCATGACGCTCTACCGATGTCGCGACGACGCTCTAGCCTCCACCATCCTTGAAAGAGCTCGCGTCATCCCCCACCTCCATGGGGTCCTCTGACTCAAGCTCTGCCTCCACATCGCTCCTACTTTCGCCTACCCGGACCCATCGGGTGATATCCATCTCACTTCCATGCTTCCTTCGAGCCTTCTCAGCTCTCTTCTCCTTCTTGGCATCCACCGCCTCCTTCAGGGTGGCTTGCCAAGCCAAGCCCTCTGGTCCCTTCGGAAGATGCGGCTGGGACTTGTAACATTCGAGTCCCTACGAAATGGACGACTCAACATCAAGAATACATGAGAGCAGGATCAAAAGGGACACGAAATAAGGGGAGGAGAACGTACCAGGTTGGACAGCTTCGAAGCATGGAGAGGTTCGGGCTTCCCTTCGAGGGTCTCTTTGGCCCTTAGCTACAGCACCCGGTCGAGTCGGCTCCAGACTTCGTCCTTTGCCAACTCCTCTAACGATGCACAGTCGGGGTCCATCGGGCCGATGTACATCCACATCGGCTACGTCCTCTCTGCCAATGGGGCGACCCGACGACGGAAGAAGGTGTGGAACACCCACAACCCGTCAAGGCCCTGCTGGACCATCTTCTAGAGCTCCGCCCCAATTACCTCCAGCTTGTTTTGTCGACTGGCGGGCCCCCACGACCAGCTATCCTGCCTCTCCGGGCTCCTTCTAGTGAACGGCGGGAACGGCGCCTTTGTCGGGTTCTTAATGTAAAACCACTCCTCATGCCACCCCCAATTGGAGTCACAGGGGGTGTATGCGGGGTAGGCGCCCGACGCACTCAGCTTCTTCTACAGGGCGAAGCCACCAACCGGCGCGGTCCTAGCTGGCTTCCCCTCCGACAAAGCTCGCCCGGTGAAGATTCACCAGAAGAAGTCCACATGCAGCTCCATCCCAAGGAAGGCCTCGCACACGGTGACAAATCCGGCGATGTACAACACCCCAGTCGGAATGAGGTGCTGCAGCTCTAGACCCCACTCATTGAGAAGCTCGTGCAGGAACCAATGCGCGGGGTATCCTAACCCGTGCTCATGGAAGGCGAGGAAGGAGACAACCTCGCCGGCCCGAGGTCGCGGGAAATCCTCCCCCGCAGGAGCCCTCCAGTGTGCCACGTCCTTCGGTGGCAGCACCCCCTTCTCTGTAAAGGCGGCCAGCACCGACTCACTCATGCAAGATGACCTCTAGCTCGACATTGCACTCCGGATTCATGAATGGATCTGTGAGTTTCTCCTCTCCCTCGCTCTCCCCTTTTTTTTCCTAGGAACCGCCGTGGCACACGAACGCTCTTGGCGAGAAGGAAGAAGGAGGAGAGGCGGCAGATGGGGAGTAGGTGAAGGAACGAGACAAGCCCTTTCCCTTCCCCTATTTAAAGAAGAGGCGCAACAGTTGGGTAAAGGCAAAGGATTAGGGCGAAAAACCCTCTCCCTTCCCCCATTCAATGCGGATGGAACAAGATGGGACGCGTCCTGACCGATGGGATGCGCCCTGCATGACGAGATGACACCTGGTTAGACAGGATGTGGCCTAGGCATGGCCCACCAATACCGCACGCCGGGCGCGGGAAACAAGGAGCGACTGCACGTAGGAGGCTCTCCACCTTCCTAGGCAAGACTTGAAAGGGCCCAACAACGAGATCTCCGCCAAAGAGAGACCAACGAGCTTCCAAAGTCGGTCAGACGGCTCAGGTGAACACCGAGGGACAGGTAAGGAGCGGAGGGACGCCCATGTGGACCACGTCGGCTCTGTCATGAACGACGAGCGTGGATCCCATTTAGACGTATCTGGTAAAAACTCCTCAAACCTATCACTTGTGTTGTCAAGGTAACTCTACCAATCCCTCTTACTTTATTTTTTCTGATGCATGGTCATTCATTCATCCATTCTCATACACGCATTCACACAATCATTCATTCATCCCATACATCCAAAGCATCGCATATGCAGCTAATATATCACAACGCTTCGTGTTGCGTCATGAAACGGTAGTTGCCTCATTCAACATGAGCAACGACCGACCAGGGTTCAAAGGCTGGCCCACGAAGGGCTCTAGGCCACCTCACGTCAAACAGAACTAGGGGAGAAAACACAGATGAGCCCTAGCGGCCCTCGCCCAGTCTGCCCCGAAGCAGATAAGGTCATCTCAACCTTCTCGTTTGATCCTAACCCCGAGTTATGCCCATAGAATCTCCATCGAGGGGAGGCCAGCGGGCCACCTGGCTCGGTCTTTGGAACAACCCGGGCATCTGCCGGGACATGGGTTAAGGAGCAGTGGAATGCCACATGAGGGCTATGTCGACCCCATCACGAATGACGGACCTAGATCCTACTCGAACATGCCCGTTAGCGAGCTCACCAAGCGCGTCGCTCGAGCCATCGAGGCAAGCAACGTTAGCTCAGCCCCTCTAGCTACGGAAACCGCGGACAGGGTAACGCACGGAACTAGAACAACCCTTGCCAACCCCAATGGGGCTCGGGGGCTGAGGTCACCCGACACCAACTCAGGAAATCAACCGACCGCGCAGGTCGCGGACGGGACAAACATGAGCGAGCAGCTCGAACGACAGTCGGCGGACCTAGGAAAGAGTACCAACAAAAATCCCCTCGTCGCCAAGATGAAAAACCCCCAGACGATTCTATCTGAATCGCCTGAGGGCTCCGGGGCTACACCCGCGGGTGCGCTCGCGCACACCCGTTGTCAAAACAAAAATCCACCTGCTGCCAAGACGAAAAACCCCCTAGATGATTCTATCCGAATCGCCCGGGGGCTCAGGGGCTACACCCATGGGTGCGCTCGTGCGCACCCATCGTCAAGACAAAACTTCCCCCGCTAGCAACATGAAAAACCCCCTAGACGATTCTACCCGAATCGCCCGGGGGCTCGGGGGCAACACCCACCGTCAAGACAAAAATCCCCCACCCGAATCGCCAGAGGACTCGGGGGCTCCTGTCAGGTTCATAAACTCAGGGTCCCTCAGGGACCTGCTTCCCAGCAAAAGCTCAGCCCAGCAGATGACTTTGTGAACGACGCACAACTCCTAGGCTAGCCCAAAAAACCTAACGACAGGCTAGAAGGGCAATCTTGGCTCGCTTCCGACTCCAGACCGCCTCTCCAACCAGAAGGCCTGGCCAAAGAGGAACGACGCTCGCTTCCGACTCTGGCCCGCCTCTCCAACCGGAAGGCCTGGCCAAGAAGGAACGACGCTCGCTTCTGACTCCAGCCCACCTCTCCGACTCGAAGGCCTGGCCAGCTGGCCTCCGACTCCGACGCTCGCTTCTGACTCCATTCCGCCTCTCCGACCGGAAGGCCTGGCCAAGGAGGAACAGTGCTCACTTCCATCGCTTCCGACTCTAGCCCGCCTCTCCGACCGAAAGACCTACCCAAGGAGGAACGACGCTCACTTCTGTCGCTTCCGACTTCGGCCTGCCTCTCCGACCGGAAGTCCTGGCCGAGAAGGGACGACGTTCGCCTCCGACTCCGACTCGCTACCCCAACCGAGAATACATCGAACCTCTGCTTACAGCTCTTCTCCGGCCAAAAGGCCAAAGCCGACTGGGGAACGACCGACCGGGGACGCTCGCTCGGTCAAGACCCAAGAAACGAACAGAACAAGTAAAGGCAGGGCGCTCCAGTCAAATCGCAAATCAAGAGCCGTACCTTGCGCACCTACAGGACAGTACTGTCAGGCCATGTCAGATGGATGCACTGCAACCTTCTAGACATGTCAGAACATGAACAATGTTGTGGGTGCTGACATTTATCCTACAGTATGGTAGGTGCCGACATCTGCCATACCAGAAGAAGACGGTGGAACCAACCACATGCATCCAAGCATCAAGAGTGTTATGGGCGCCGACAAACCGCCTTGTACCCGACGACGTGTTCAATAAGACTAGGTAGCACACACACACTCTTTCTCTCACACTCTCTTTTGTAAGGCCATCCCCTTCATCTATAAAAGGGGATGCGCTCTGTCCAAAAGACAGAGATTCCAAGACGATTCAATCGGTTCACAAATGATTCGACCACCCAGGATCGATTCACGAATGATTCGAACGATTCCAACAGAGCACACGCTCAAACACTTAGCGCATGTTAGAGCTCCCATCTCCCTCGGCCCTTCGGTCCAGAGTCCGACCGAACCTCTTGCACCCCCATCTTACTCTCTCTCGTTTGTAACCCCACAGCAAACTTCGAGCACCTGGGCTTAGAAATAAAGTCACCGATCGACTCAAACTGGACGCAGGGCACGTTGCCTGAACTAGTATAAACCTTGTGTCATTGAGTGCTAGGCCACATCCGATCACAACGTATGGCAAAACTACAAATATTTACGTGTTGGTCACTTTCTGCACCGACAAAACAAGACCTCAGCTGATGGCCCAAGCATAACGCAAGGCTACATTAGCCATGTCTCATGCTTGCCTGGTAGGCCCAGCCAGCCTAGCGGGTTGTGGTTGTGCTAGCCATGTCTAACTATATATATATATCATAGATCAACACAGGCATGGTCAAATTCAGTTCACAAACTACAGATCAAGAAATCAAGATATGTCAATACCAGCAAATGCAGATCTAAGGTCTCCGTTCACACAGATCCAATTAAGGTCATCAGCTAGTTGATGCTTAGGGCGTCCTCAATGGCAAATTGCAAATAACTAGCTAGATGAAACTCAGAAATAATAAACAAAGAACACTTTAGTGGAGAGTTATGTGAGCTATGAGAGAGTTATTTATGGAAGAGCGTGCTAAACTAGTTGGGGCAAAGAGATATAATACAAATGGATTTGAGATTTGAGGAAGACGATTTGTCAGACTTTAGAGCTTGAGAAGAAAATCTAGACTTCAATTATAGTTAAAGGGGATTTCTAATTATTTGCCACTCTTATGGTGGTGTAGGGTCGAGATGGCGGGCTAGAGGGGGGTGAATAGTCCTTTCTAAAACTTAATCGCGTTGGCTAACCAAAATAAGTGTGGAATTAAAACTATCAGTCTTGCCAAGACTACACCCTCTATCTATGTTCTCTAGCACCTTGTAAAGATCCTATTTAAGCAAAAAATTTGCCAAGCTAGCTAGAGCTCACCTATCCAATTCTAAGAGCAAGGTCATACAAACATATGCCACTAGTATTTTACACACCGGAGAGCTCCTACACAATTCTAGTAATCAAAAGCACAAAGCTCCTAAACTCACTAGCAATGCTCAATAATAAGGCAACCAATGCCAAATTAGAGAGCACAAATACTTAGCTACACAAACTAAGCAATGTGACTAACAGGATTACACGAACCAAATTAACTATGCAAGGGAGTTACTTCTATGCTACTCAAGCAAGAAGGTAACTAGTGAGCTACACAAACTAACAAATTTGCAAGAGCAACTATACAAGCATAATGTATATGAAAGTAATTACAAGCTTGTGTAAGGGGATTGCAAACCAACAGGATGAACAATGTTGATACGGTGATTTTCTCTCGAGGTTCACATGCTTGTCAACACGCTATGTCCCCGTTGAGACAAGCTCCAAGGTTACCACCGGTCCTCTTGCTAGTGGTGACCCATAAGTCACACTCTCCCACGTAGAGTGCTTACCACAAGCTCTAGTACTTGACCCAGCCGGACCACTTGTCGCCCTTCGTGTCTTGCTCTACTAGAGTTGTTCTTCATGGCTCCCGCGGGGCGAGCATAATGCCCCTCACAAAGTTCTTCTCCAGAGCACCGCACAAGCTTCTGACGGGCTTCGACGAAGACCACCACCAAGCCATCTAGGAGGTGGCAACCTCCAAGAGCAATATGCACCATCGGCTTGCAACTCGATCACCTAGTGCCACTCGATGCAATCGCACTAGAATCGCTCACTCAATCAATCGGATGAACACTATCAAGCTAGAGTGAGTTAGAGGGCTCCCAAACACTCTCAAGCATGGACACAAAGTCCCCTAAGGTGCTCAACAACTAGCCATGGCTGAGACCACCTTCTATTTATAGCCCCCATTAAAATAGAGTTGTTGCACCCCTTCACTGGGCACAGCTCGAGGTGATTGGACGCTCCGGTCAGATCGACCGGACGTACCCTGCCAGCGTCCGGTCAATGGATGGCTGTCACGTCATCCCAGGCTTTAAATAATGAGCGTCCGATCTCAATGGTTAAGTTGCGACCCGACGCAGCACAGTGTATGACCGGACACAAGACCCAGCGTCCGGTCACTTCTAATAAGGTTCCACTCGCGACCGGACGCGTCAGTTTGAGCACGACCGGACGCAGGACCTCATCGTCCGGTCACTTCCAGTAAGGTTCCAAAGACGCTCAACAGCGACCGGACGCGTCCGGTCGGTCACGATCGGACGCAGCATCAGCGTCTAGTCCTTCTCTTCTCTGCGTTGCCACGTCAGCGGACCGGACACACCAACCCAGCGTCCAGTCGAAGACCAACGCATGCGCCTTCACTACTGCCACTGACCGGACATAGGACTCTAGCGTTTGGTCAATGCATGACCAACGTTCGGTACACTCTGTGAAACACTGTCTTTTCTGTACAGGGCGCTGGTGAAGTTTTGAACCCTTTTCTATACCGAGTTGATCCATATCAACTCCAACATTTTCTCATTTGTAAATGTGCCAACACCATCAAGTGTACACCACCATGTGTATATGTGTTAGCATTTTCACAATTATTTTTCAAAGGATTAGCCACTCAACTTGCCACGCCACTCGATCCTAGCAACGATGTAAAGTTAGATCACTCAAGTGGCACTAGATGACCAATATGCAAACAAGTGTGCCCCTCTTAATAGTACGACCATCTATCCTAAACCTGGTCATAAACTTCTCTACACACCTATGACCGGTGAAATAAAATACCCTAGGTTATACATTTGCCTTGCGCATTCCATTCTATCTCCTCCAATGTCGATGCAACATATGCATCAACACGATCAATAATGATTTGATCCACTTCATATCATCACGTGATCATATTAGTTCATCGATCTTGACTTCACTGACTTTTCACCGTTGCCTTCGTCCGTTGACGCCAAGTCTTGCTCAAGCTTCACCGTCACATGGTCCAGAGCTCCAAAGCCTCCGACTTACCCATCAGGTTTGCAACCGGTCCATCAAGCCAAGTCATGTCTTTATCTTCTCCACCTTGATCACATGACACAATGTCATATCTCATGTTCAGTGAGCTCCTTCATCATCACATGTGTGAGCTTTGCAACATCTCTAAGCCATTTCCACCTTCATGTCATATGTTGCTCACACACATATATATGTGGACTAATCACCTGTGTATCTCACATAAGCACAATTAGTCCATCTAGGTTGTCACTCAATTACTAAAAACACACGAGGACCTTTCAGGTGGCCGCCTCTCTGATTGCCAGCTTTGTGGTGCCAACTAAAAAAAATGTCCCAAAAAACAGTAATATACGTACAAATTTATCATTTTCGCTGACATGGCACGCCACCGTGGAACTTAGGGCGTGTTTGGGACTGCTCCGCTCCACGTTTTGCAGCTCCGCTCCACATTTTTTAGTCAAACGGTTTCAGCTCCACGCACTCTGCTCCAGGAAAAAGGGTGGAGTTGTGAGAGCACCTAAAGAGGTACTCCACAAACTCTAATTTTTTGTGGAGCTGCTCCACGGTGGAGTTTGTGGAGCAGAGTTTGTGGAGCAGTCCCAAACACCCCCTTAAAGTCTCAGTTTGCCTGGCTCAACGGCGTCAGCTCTGCCCGTCAGCTCCGAAATTCTTCCCGTCCGAAAGGCCGGACTGTAAGCCTCCGCCGAACGAGCACCGCGCCAAAAAAATTCGGAAGGTACAGAGCAGTGCGTTGCGCACGAAGAGTGCCGGTGCCGAACGATGATTTGCGGTGTGCGACCAAATGGCCCATGACACGGCCCACACGAGTGCAGCTACAGCCCACGAAGATGCATCCTTCTCTGGCGTTGACGAAAACAGTCCCTGGACGAAAGCGACGGCTAACACCCAGGTACGTTAGCTTCTTTTTTTTTTCTTTTTTACTTATTCTTCTAATTTCTTTTCTTTTCTTTTCTTTTTTTCTTTTTTTCTTTTCGTGCATCATTTATTATTTTTATTTTCTGTACTTTTTTGTTTTATGTGATTTATTATTATTATTTTCATTTTATTTTTTCTTTATTTTATTTCTTTTTTCTTCTACTCTAAATATTTTTTTGATTTCATTTTTGTTTTTCATTGTTCACCCATAGGTTGGTATGTTTATCCTTTTTTTCTTTCCTTTCTTATATTTATTTTTCTTTTCTTTCTCATGTGGTTTTTTCTTCTTTTTCATTTTCTTAACCTTTTGTCTTTTCTATTTCTATTTTTTTTATTTTTTTCTATTTTTCGTGATGTTTCTTTTTTACTTACTATATGAATTATTTTTGTTTTTTATTTTAAAGTTTTCATTTCATATGTTACATAAGATACATATACCATATAATTTTTAAATTTTTCTTTTTTTCCTTTCTTATTTAAGTTATTCATTGATTTTTTTTCTATATATTTTTTATTTGTTATTATGTTTCTATGTGATTTTTACTTAGTTATTTACTCTAATTAATTACTTTAATATTTATTTTTTATTTTCTATATTATATGAGATAAGTGTGATGTTCACGTAGTATATATGTGATGTTCGATGATATATTTTACGATGTTCAGGTAGTATACATATGAAGTTTTATCATATTTTTTGTGATATTCATGTAGTATATATGTGATGTTCTGTAATGTATCTTGCGATGTTCAAGTATTATACATGTGATGTTCTATGATATATTTTTGTGATATTCATGTTGTGTACATGTGATGTTCTGTGATGTTCGCGTAATATAAATATGATGTCCATGTGTTATACATGCGATATTCTATGATGTAATATTTTGTGATGTTTACGTAGCATACATGTGATGTTCTATAATGTATTTTTATATGTTTATGTAGTATACATACGATGTTTTATGATGTTTTTTGTGATGTTCATGTATTATATATGTGATGTTTTGTTGTGTATTTTGTGATATTTATGTAATATACATGTGATGTTCATGTAGTATATATACAATGTTCAATGATATATTCAGTGATGTTCACGCAGTATAAATATGATGTTCTATGATATATTTTTGTGATGTTCATGTAATATACATTTGATGTTCTATTATGTATTTTATGATATTCATATAGCATGCATGTGATATTTTATGATGTGTTTTGTGATTTTCACGTATACATGTGATGTTTTGTGATGTTCATGTAATAAATATGTGATGTTCATGTAGTATACATGTGATATTCTACGATGTATTTTGATGATGTTCATGTGTTGTACATGTGATGTTCTATGATATTTTTTTATGTTCACATGGTATACATGTCATGTTCTGTGATGTTTTAGAATGCCCACATTATATAAATAAGATGTTTCACGATTATCTTTGTGTATTCACATAGTATCCGTGAAATGTTCTATGGTATATTGAGGTTGTTTAAGTAGTTTATATTTCTATATGATGTTATTTGGTGTTTTAGTTTTTTTTCTTTTCTTATATTTTATCTATTACTTTTGATTAGTATCTTTTTTATTTGTTTTATCTCTTACATATATTTTTCTGTATTTCATGAGATGCCACATGATATATTTTTTAATAAAATAATATTCTTGTTTGATGAGATTTTGTACAAAATATTTAAAATAAATGTGACTATATGTAACGTGTTTATATGTGCATGAGCTCGTATTATATATGTACTACTAAAGAAGAATGCATGCATCTTCACGCGTGCTAATTAATAAATATATAAGACAACGAAGGAAGCTAATGGGTAGCTTGGTTCATCATGCCGGACAGCTTGGCTCCGTTTGGCTTGCTGAATCTTGGCTGAAACTGATTGAAAAACACTGTTCCGGCTGAATTGTTGTGAGAGAAAGATAATGTTCCGGCTGAAAAAACAAGCCGAATAAGCCGAATATGGGTAAACCGAATATATATGACGTCCATGTATTTTTCCCTAAAATTACATACTCCGTATCCGTGAGTCGAGTATACGGTTCAAAGTCTTCACTCAATGATACAGCTTGCTTATATATATACAAAGATCATAAGCTAGTTGGTTTATTAGCCGTCAATATCATTTGTGCTAGCAAAGAAAAGAAAACAGAAACTAAGTACGTGCGTACACGTACTTGTGAAAATGAAGAAAAGACGCAAGCTAGCATGTGCATGGGGCCGGAGTTCACGTACAGAGCCCATGTATCTTGTGACCCAGCCTCGCCATGTATTGCTCGGGAATGTTCAGAAGCTATCCATCGAGCACGTACGCGATACGCGCGGATCGTTGGCAGCTCAATACATATATGATAAAGAAACGGTGCACTAAACAAACGGCCCGCGCGCTAGCTATCGAAACAGTCTGCCCACGCGCGCGTCGCGAGTGGCGCGAAAGATAATTTCCCGGCCGGCGCGAGCTTAGGGTCCAAACAGCCGGACTCTAGCAGCCCCCCGTCAGCTCTCCCCCATCTCTACTGGTGGTCACTGCTAGTGGCGCCCACGTGTCAGCCCTGTCCTGTGCACTGTTCATCTTCTTCGTTGGGCATGGCCATGCCCGGTTCCTGCAGGGGCCTACGGCCGGCCAGTGGAGAGAGAAAGGGCGGCCTAGGCGGGCACGCCGGGTCCGAGCGCGTCGGCAAGGGCGAGCTCGTGGCTGCCGAGTGCCTCGAGCGCGCGGGCTCGGCGGAGGAGAGCGCGAGGGAAGCGCGGCCGTCTCCAAGGATGCGACCATGGATGATGCGTCGGGGCCACGCGCTCGAGCTCCGCAGGAACACGAGCTGCCTCGCCGTGGCCGCAGAGAGGCATTGGACGAAGTCGTCCGCCGAGGAAGTTGACGACGACGCTCGCGCAGGGGTGGGGGCGCGAGCTTCGGCCGCGTGCACAGCCGTCGCGTCTACATCGTGCGCCTCCAAGCAGTGATGCAGTCGACTATTGACGTCGCGGCGAGCTCCGCCATGCGGACAGCGGCGTGGGCGCGAGCAACTCCCGACGGCGTGGCTGCAGCGGAGTCGGCGGCGTGGCCGGGTCCGGGGCGGACGAAGACCTGCAGGGGCTGGTGCGCGCGCGGGTCGGAAGTCCGCCTCTCCGTGCACTCTTCGTCCGCGGCTGCGCTCGTGGCTGTCCGCGACCGCCGTCCCGTGCGTCCGGTGGAGCTCGTCGCGGCTGCCGCCTCGCGTGCCCCGGTCGAGCTCGCCGCGGCCGCGCGTGCCCCGGTCGAGCTCGCCGTCGCCGCCATCGCGCGCGCCCGGCGGAGCTCGCCGCGGCCGCTGTCCCGCGTGCCCGGCGGAGCTCGCCGTGGCCGCCGTCTCGCACACCCTGGAGAGCTCGCCACGGCCGCGCCGCGCCGACACCGCTGGTCGACGCCGCGTCCAAGCCGCATCCCTGCCACCCTCGGCCGCGTCGCGTCGAGCCAGTCCGAGCCGCCATAAAGCCTGGACCGCACATGAGCCTTGTGCCCTTGTCCATCCCCACGGCAGGACGGGAGCAGGAGCAAGGGAGCACGCCGGCCCGAGCTAGCCGCGCCGCGGCCGTTCGGCGACGGGGAGGCCTCCCCGCGGCCGGCCTTTGTCCGCCGATGCCCTTGCTCTGCTCTCGTTGGGAAGTGAGGAAGAAGGAGCTGACAGCCAGGTCCCACAAGCAGTGACCAGCAGAGAGGCGAGGTGACGGGCAGCAGCTAGCGCCGTTGGGTCTGGAAAGACGGAGACGTCAAGGCGTGCTGAAGTGGCGTGCCATGTTTTCAAAAATGATAAATTTGTAGGTAGGTTATTGTTTTCTGGGACATTTTTTAGTTGACACCATAAAGCTGACAATCGGAGAGACGATCACCGTAAAAGTGGCAAATAATTGGAGGCAAAAAAAAAAAAAAAAAAAAAAAGAGGGCGGGGGAGGGGTTGTTGCGGGTTTTCCTTCTTTCCTAACTAGAAACGTGCTAGCCCAGCCCAAACTACACTTGAGGTGAGGTGTAGGCTTCCTTGCAGGCACAGCGTCGACAACATGGAACTCTGCTTCGAAAAACGTTTGATCAGTCATAGCAAGCATTCAGGCTCTAAGGTGTGATTGGTTGAGTTGTGACTGTGGAAAAAAGCTATCGTGGACTGTGAGCTATAGGAAAGCTGCTGTGGGTTATGAGCTGTAGAAAAGCTGAAAGCTGTTTAGTTAAACAAGTATAAAATATACCTTTCTATCTTTATCTCTCTTGAAACAACTATGGAAGAGCTTTTTATTCCACCAATTTCGAAAAGCAGAAAGCCAAAAACTAAAAGTAGGGTCAAACCAGCTTTTAAAAATATACTACGAAAAAGTAGCTGCTTCTTAAAAAACAAACTCCAAAAGCAGCCCCATTAGTTTGCCATGTATGGTTCACACAAGGTATATTTGACACTTAATTTTCCATTTGGAACTCAGAAATGGCCATTTCGACTATAAGAAAATGACTGATTTTACCCTTTGGCCGTGCTCTTCATTTCTGCCAGGCGAAGGAGAGGAGGCAGACACGCACTTGAGAGTTGACATGTTCAGTACACCGGCAGGGCCGGGTCGTTCAACCAGCCTCTCCAGCGTTTGATCCAATCCAATCAGATTTCTCACACTGCATGTTAGCATTGGGCACAAGAATGCCCATTTAATTACGGGTCGTCTCCTTCGCACGTCACTGGTAATTAGCTTATCCATCAATCTCTTCCATTCCTTAGAACATTGTTTTTTTAGTGGAGCATTTTCTTTTATCTCTATACTGCAATCTCCTCAAATCCGATTGACTGATATGCAGAGAATACAAAAACAGTGTATTTTTCGGATGTCTTCGGGATGCAAAGTTCTCGTGAAAACGAGAGCTGGCATCGACGCAGGCATTGCTTCCTGTACAATGACAGCCGCAGCCGCTTGTTCAGATTTGTACAGTGATGAAATGACGATCGATCAACTCCTCGTCCCCATCGAAGGTTTCCAGAAACTCCAGCTCGCTGAAGCTGCCGCGCGTTTCCGTCTCCCTGCTGGCCACACCATTGACCTGTGACGGCGGCGTTCCAGTTGCCGCCGCCACTGGCGGAGCTATATGTAGCGGTGGCAACCGCATGCATGGGGCATGCCGTGCAAGCGCAGTCGGAAAGACACCCGCGGGCGGCGGGCGCCGCGCGTCGCTGCACTCGGTGGCGCTAGCTATGATCTCGTCCTGCCTGTCGCGGAGCCACAAGTCAAGGCTAAGCGAGGACAGCGTCGGGGGTAGCCGACGCCGCCGCGGCGTGCCGCGGCAGAGTGTCTCCTTGCAGAGTTGCAGTGGGCGATGGCGCTCGCCACGGCCACCGCGCGCTCGCAGGCCGTGTCGTCGACGGCGCCCCTTCGTGGCGCTGCCGGCGCTTCCTTGTTAGCGGCCCTGGCCTTACTCAGCCGCCGGGAGATCCTCCGCAGGTGCGTCCCCACCGCGTGCCCCCTCGGCGCCACGCTCGCCGCAACCGAAACATTTCCCACGCTCGCCGCCGCCTGCTGCGCATCCTCCTCCTCCGCATGGACTTTGTTGGACGCGCGCGCGAGGACTTTGTTGGAGGTCCACATCCGCATCCCGGCGCCGCCCGCGCCGAAGCGCAGTGCGGAGCTGGACGGGCTCTGCTGCCCGGATGTGCTGAAGCTGAAGTCGTCGGCGCTCGACGACGAGGAGGAGGACGCCGATGGCGAGGAGCACGAATCGGTTTCCTTATTAGCACCGGCGCCGCCCGCGCGGAACGCCGGGGACGACGGGCAGTCAGACTCGGAGGGTGCAGGCGTCGCGGCCGTGGCCACCGTCGTCGTGCCCACGGCGTACGGGAACAGCCAATTCATCGCAGCGACAGTGACTGCACTGCGTGCTGGTGGCTCTCGTTCTCGTAGGAATGGGAGTTGGAGGTGTGCGTGTGCATCGGTGCATGCATGCCATGCCATTGTTCATGGCATGGTGGCGTGTCTTTACATTCACGTCGTGATCATTTTCTACAGCGCGTCCTCCTGGAGATTGGCAGATGACAAACATTCTTGCTGAATATGGAAGTAAACCTTTCCCAATTCCATGGCAGTACGTACTGTCATTCCATAATCAAGAACAACACGCGTCAAGGTTGGAATTTGTGGGCGAGCATGATTTGCAATCTTGCATTGATACGTCATTCTTCATGGCCATGTATTTTTGAGTGGGGAATTATATTTTCAGCTGAGGTTTATCTCCTTTTGTTGCTCAAAGTATTGGGGAAATTAAATTATAATGGTAGCAAAGGGATTGGATTTTTTTCTCCGCTTCAAGAGTTCAAGGTGAATGGGTTTCCACCTTGGATATTATGAGACGGAGCTTTTCAATGAGACTCAGATACGGTTCCACCAGAGCACGTGTAACCTATGGGTCTGTTTGGGACTACGAATCTTGCGGTGGCGGTCGAGGGAAGCAGAGAATCTCACCGAACAAAACCGCGTGGCAGGTCTGCTCGATTCTTGTCATCACGGCTCAGCCACCACAAAAAAAAAACTACAAACATAATTTTACGTATCAGAGCTCCGTCTACCGCACCCCGCGTGAGAGATCACGGTTTCAAATAGGACCTATGTATGTCTTAAAGAGGAAACTTTTTTTTTCTCGTAGGCTCGGGTCTAACCGTTGCACCACAAAGAAGATAAGGGGTGTTTTGGTTCCACCTCCTAAACTTTAGTCGCTGTCTCGTCATAAGGGGATATTTGATTCCACCTCCTAAACTTTAGTCGCTATCCAATCGGATGTTTACACATGCATGGAGTATTAAATATAGACTAATTATGAAACTAAATACATAGATTGATATTAATTTGCGAGATGAATTTTTAAGCCTAATTAGTCCATGATTTGACAATGTGGTGCTACAGTAAAATATGCTAATAATGGATTAATTAGGCTTAATAAATTCGTCTCACGGATTACTGACGGATTCTGTAATTTGTTTTTTATTAGCATCCGAATACTCCATATAAGACCCCATATAACATACGATGAGACACCTTTTAAATTTGAGTCTCTGCATCAAACACGCTCTAAGAAAAGTTTCCTAGCATCGAATCAAGTTGAGATACCAGGTCTAACTGAATGAGACACTAAACAGGCCACTCGTCATCTAGTACGTTGTCACCATCAGCACATAGGAAATGTTGTGTTGTAGCACCCACTTAGGTGAAGACATATAGCTCTGTGGATGATATGTCATTTCATAAAAAGGCTAGCTCCATGCCCTTAGGATACGAGGTTGGGTGGGGCAAGAGCATCCCCAAGAGTATCATATAATTCTTCATAATCTACGATTTTTTTAGAAAAATAGAAAAAAAATCATCTCCAACAACTCCCTAACTCCTCAGCTAATCTTTTAGCACTTTGGAAAACCTCCCCCTCAGCGCGTAAAGTTACGCACACGCCGATGCCCGCGCGTTTCGGTGTTTGCCCGCTTGATCTCATCCTTCCCCCGCTTTCTCTCTAGGCGAGAGGAACTTTGCCGCCACCGGTATTGTTCTGGCTAGGCGTCGTCCACCCCCACCGCCACACACAGCAGCACATCATCTCCATCGCGGCTCTCTCTAAGCAGTAGCACCACACGCTAGCTATAGCTCCTGTCTCCGGCGCGATGAGTTCGAAGAACGAAGACGGCCTCGGCGGAGCTGCTGCCATTGCGGCGCTCCTCGTTGGCGCCGTCATCTCGGGTGGGCTGTGGCCCGTGGTAGCCCCGGCTGCTGCCGTCGTGATGATGAAGGCGCCCTCCACACGGCCGGCGCTACCGCCCACTATGCCAAAACAGCACAAAGGAGACACCTTAATTAGTGACTCGAAATTGAAACGCGTCACTAATAATACATTAGTGACGCGGGTAAACGACACGCGTCGCTGGTAAGTTGTTGCCAATGCCCAAGAAACAAGATGCGTCACTAATGACAAGATATCGGTGACTCGTCCCAAGAAAACGCGTCACTGATAATAGAAGTGACGCGTTTTAACTAGGCGCGTCACTGTTATAGATAAATATTAGTGACTCTTCCCAACAAAACGCGTCACTATTAACAACAGTGACGCGTTTTACGTAGACGCGTCCCTGATATGGAGAGATATTGGCGACTCTTCCCAACAAAACGCGTCACTAGTAATAAAAGTGACGCGTACTGTCCAGGACGCGTCACTCATATTTATACATATCAGTGACTCTTCCTGTTAAGCCGCGTCACTGACGACCTGGCCGAGGTTGTTTAAGAGATGAATCGGTGTTTGGCTGGCCGCGAGGCAACGACGAGCCGCCACCGAGGCTAGGGCCAAGGCCCGCCGCACTAGAGGCGGCACCAGGCCTAGAGGCCGTCCTCCAAGCCTGCCGCAACAGCCTACCACCCCCGCCGCTGTCGCTCACTGCTAGGAACGTCGGCTATGTAAACAAGCACCACCTCTCGATCCGCTTCCGCGCCATCGCCCGCCTCGACCAGGAGCCACGGACGAGGAGGGACGCCACCAGGGCTAGGGGCCAGACCCCGCCGCACGAGAGGTGACACCAGGCCTAGAGGTCGTGTCCTCCGGCCCACAACAGCACCAGCCACCGCCGCTCACCGGCACGCACCGCCTCTTCGTTGCCATCGCCCGCCTCGAGCACAGGTTACAGCACAGCTTGATCCCATCCCTATGCTCCTCTCTCTCCTTGATGACTCCTAGCTCATCTAATCTGTCGCCCTCCTCTCTCCCAAAATTGGCCTGTCCATTTCTAAAGAGTCAACCCTAATCTGCTGCCATGGTGTCGTGCGGGATGCTCCAATTAGTGTCTAAAATTTAGTCTTTTTGGACTATTTTTGTTGGGATGGATTGGACATGGTGTCGTGAGCACTGGTTAAATTTCAACAGTTTTGGTTTTCAAAATTTTCTTGCAAAATAGACAGTAGTTGTGCTCTCTGTTCATGAAAATTTCCTTTTACTGAATTTTCTGGGTTTGTCATTTTAAAACAGAGTGTTTAGTTTAAGTTACAGAGGCAGAAGGCGATCAGCTCGAATCTCGAGGACGAGATTCTTGTTAAGGGGTAGGTTTGTAACACCCTAAAAAAATGACCTGGTTTAAAAATCACTAAAAATTTAAACTTTTTAAATATTGCAAAAGATGTAGAATATATAACCAACCTAAATAATTTTTACAAATAAATTAACATAGGAACATAAGAATTCATGTGTGAAACTTTGTGTGTGAATGATTGCTTAACTTGTTGAACTAATGGTGGTACATTTTTAAACACTCATGCATTCAAATTTGAATCTAAAATCATTTAAACATATACATATTTGAGCTGATAAAAAGAAAAAGGAAATGGAAATGGATAAAGCCACTTGGGCTCAATCTCTCCCCTCTCTCCCTCTTAGCCCACCGTAGCAGCCCAACCCCTTCCCCTCTTCCTTTCCTTCTCCCGCGCGAGCCGGCCCAGCAACGCCGTAGCGGCCGTGGTCCAGCTCCCCGTCCAGCTCGCCCACGCCCTTCCCTTCTCCCCTCTTCCTCCCGCTGATGCCTGGGCCCTGCCCGTTAGCTCCGTCATCAACCTCGCTGCCGACAGTCGTACGCAGCGCAGCCCGCGCGTCAACGCCCGCCAACGCCACCCCGGTGCCAGCGAACGTCAACGGCGACACGACAGGACCCATGGTGCCCCTCCTTTCTCCTCCTCTCCTCTCTTTCCCCTCATTGTGAGCTCATCAATGCCAGCTCCATGGTCGCCTCCGCACCGAGCGACCGGAGTAGCCGCCAAGGCACCTCACCGTGCGCATGGGCAAGCTCCAGCCATGGCGATGTGACCTGACAAGGTCAACAGCGCGTCCGCGTGGTGGATAAGCATGGCCACGAGAAATATCTCGCCGCTAGGACACCTGCCTAGTCGACCTATAAATAGGCCCGGCCGACGATGCTCTCGCCTCGCCCTCTCCACCATCCGCTCTGCCGAGGGCGGGAACACCTTATCTCCCCTGCCTCTTCCCCTTTCTCATCCTCCTTTCCACTTTCTTCCATTTTCCCTAATTTGTGAGTTCACCAGCGCCATCAGCGCTGCCCTCTCTCTTCTCCTTCTCCGCTGCATCCTTGGTCGATTGGAGTGACCGGTGAGTCCCCAAGCTTCTCCTTTTCCATTTTCCGTAGCTAGTTGATGATCTAGGTCTCTAGGTTGCACTGCCCGCGTGCGCCCCGCTCCGCTGAGCCGCCCTGGCCGCCGACCATCATCGGCAAGGCCACCCTAGGGCACACCACTACACTCCTCACCCACCTGCACGCATGTACACATAGTTAGTTGGTTAGAATAGGGCCTCTAAGGCCGAGTCCATCACACAACGCCACCGCGACCCCTTCGGCGAGCCGCCACCACCATCATGGGCACCTGCTGCCGTTAGAGACCCCGGCACCGGCTGCGGCGTTGAAAGGTCCTTATTTGGTTTTGGTAATTGAGTGACAACCTAGGTGGACTAATTGTGTTTATGTGAGATACACAGGTAATTAGTCCACAGGTACATGTGTGTGAGCAACATATGCCATGAAGGTGAAAATGGCTTCGAGATGTTGCAAAGCTCACACATGTGATGATGAAGGAGCTTATTGCACATGAGACGTGACATTGAGTCATGTGATCAAGGTGGAGAAGATCAAGACAAGACTTAGCTTGATGGACCTGTTGCAAGCGTGAAGGGCAAGTCGGAGGCTTTGGAGTGATGGACCGCATGGCGGTGAAGCTTGAGCAAAACTTGGCACCGATGGACGATAGCAACGGTGAAGAGCAAGTGAAGTCAAGATCGATGAACCAATATGATCACGTGATGATATAAAGTGGATCATATCATTGTTGATCGTGTTGGTGCATGTGTTGCATCGACGTTGGAGAAGATGGAATGGAATACGCAAGGCAAAGGTATAACCTAGGGCATTTCATTTCACCGGTCATAGGTGTGTAGAGAAGTTTATGACCGGGTTTAGGATAGATGGCCGTACTATCAAGAGGGGCAAACTTGTTTGCATATCGATCATCTAGTGTCACTCGAGTGATCTAACTTTACATCGTCGCTAGTATCAAGTGGCATGGCAAGTTGAGTGGCTAATCATTTAGAAAATGATTGTGAAAATGCTAACACATACACATGGTGATGTACACTTGGTGGTGTTGGCACATTTACAAAGGAGATGAAGTTGGAGTTGATGTGGATCAACTCGGTGACGAAATGGAGGCGAGAAGGGTTAGGAACTCCACCGGCGGAGTGTCCGCCCATAGAGTGCAGATAGTCCGACGGTGCCACCGGCGCCCTAGACAGAAAAGATAGGGTCTCACAGAGTGGACCGGACGCTGGTCACGTAGTGACCGGACGCTGGGGTCCTGCATCTGGTCAGAGCTGACGTATGGTGACGCAGGCAGAGCAGAAGCTGGATAGTGACCGGACGCTGGTGCTGCGTCCGATCGCGATCGACCGGGCGTGTCCGGTCGTGAAATGTCATTTCTGGAACCTTACTGGAAACGACCGGACGCTAGAGGCTCAGTGTCCGGTCAGTTGAAGCTGCTGCATCTGGTCATCAGATGACCGTTGAGATCGGAAGAACAGCGTTTGAAGAAGGGGACACGTGGCGAGTATCGCGTGACCGGACGCTAAGGTCCAGCGTCCGGTCGATCGGACCGGAGCGTCCGGTCGTCCCGACATTTGCCCAGTGAAGGGGTAACGGCTCTATTTGTTCGTGGGGTTATAAATAGAAGCCATGGTCGGCCTTGGGCCGGTAGCTGAGCACACTAGAGCCTTGGTGGCTTGTGTGGTAGTGCTTGGGAGCCCTCCATCTCACATATACTTGATAGTGATCATTCGATTGTGTGAGAGAGCGATTCTAGTGCGATTGCATCGTGAGGTTGCATCGAGTGGCACTAGGTGATCGAGTTGCAAGCCGGTGGTGCTTGTTACTCTTGGAGGTTGCCACCTCCTAGATGGCTTGGTGGTGGTCTCCATCGAAGCCCACAAGAAGCTTGTGCGGCGCTCCGGAGAAGTGCTTTGTGAGGGGCATTGTGCTCGCCCCGCGGGAGCCGCGAAGAGCAACTTTAGTAAAGCGTGTCATTGAGCTACCCTCACTTCTGGGGGTAGGTTCTTGCGGCGCCCGACGTGCGGGCTTGGCGGGTGATGCCAATTAGCCGCCGAACCACCAAGTGAGCGGTCGACACAACGAGGACTAGCGTGTTGGCAAACACGTGAACCTCGGGAGAAAAATCATCGTGTCAACCTTGTTCTCCCCGTTGGTTTGCATCCTTGTTACACAAGCTTGTAATTACTTTCATATACATTGTGCTTGTGTAGTTGCTCTTGTATCTAGTTAAGCTTGTGTAGCTCACTAGTTACCTTCTTGCTTGTGTAGTATAGAAGTAGCTTCCTTGCGTGGCTAATTTGGTTTGTGTAACCTTGTTAGTCACATTGCTTAGTTTGTGTAGCTAAGTGATTGCGCTCTCTAATTTGGCATTAGTTGCCTTGTTATTGAGCATTGTTAGTGAGCATTAGGTGGCTTTATGCTTTTGCTTACTAGCATGTGTAGGAGCTCCCTTATTGCTTAAAGTACTAGTGGCATAGATTTGTGTGACCTTGCTTCTAGAATTGGTTAGGCGAGCTCTAGCTAGCCTGGCACCTTTGTTGCTTAATTAGTATCTTTGGAAGGTGCTAGAGAACATAGATAGAGGGGTATAGTCTTGGATAGACCGATAGTTTTAATTCCGCACTTATTTTGGTTAGTCGACGCGATTTATTTTAGAAAAGACTATTCACCCCCCCTCTAGTCCGCCATCTCGACCCTTTCAATTGGTATCAGAGCCCGATCTCTCATTTGTGGTCTTCACCGACCTGAGAGGATGGCATCAAATGGGCTAGATGTTTGTGAGACACACATTTTTTATGGCACAAACTTTGCACTTTGGAAAAATCACATGCTTGATCATTTTCGTGCAAAGGGATCTAAATTTTGGTGGGTTGTCACTAGCGGTCTCACCCATGTCTTGGATCATAGAAATCTCACCAAAGCTCAAAGAGTTCTCTATGAATTTGATGCACATGCTTGTTGTTATCTAATGGATGCTTTGAGCTTTGATTTGATAAAACAAGTAAACATTAAGGGAACCGCTTGTGAGATATGGGAGTCCATCAAGGAAACCTTCGGTGATTCCACCACATGGGATGATGGCAAATTCAAGAAGGAGGATGAGCCTAAGAAGGAGGTGCATGAGTGTGTCGAGCATGATCACAATTTGGCGATTGTGAAAGATTGCTCCACCTCATGGTCAAGTGATGATGATCATGATCGATCCACTACAAGTTCACTTGATAAGGTTGATGATGATGCCACAAGTGTTGCAAGTGATGATGCTACCCCATGCACATTTGATAGTGATGTTGGTTCATGCTCAAGCTATGATGATGATGCTACTACAAGCTCTCCAACTACACCACATTGTTTCATGTCACAAGGTGACACCAAGGTATCAAATGATAATGTGGTTGATCATGTTGATTCATATGATGAGCTTGTTAGTAGACTTGCTAGCATGACCATGTCTTTAGAAAATGAGAAAGCTAAAACATTGAAGTTAGAAAATGAAAACTCATTTCTAAAGAACTCTTGTGAAGAATATAAGAAATTACTTAATGCTTATAAATCTTCACTTGATGAGCTAAATTTGAATCATGAGACACTTCTTGCATCTCATGATGAATTATTAGAACAACATGCTTCTCTCATTAAAATGTTTACAAAGAAACTTAAAAGTAATGAGAGCTCATCACATAGATCAATTGATCAATCACATATTGTTGCTAACCCTTGTGATGTAGGCAAGAAGGATGTATCCACCTCTTGTGATGATTTATTAGATATGCCATGCTCTTCACATATAGATACTTGTTCTACTTCTATGTCTTGTGAGACTAACCTTTTGAAGGAGAACAATGAGCTCAAAAATGAAGTGAAGAAATTGAGCAACAAGTTAGAGAGGTGCTACAACTTTCAAGTCACCTTTGAGCATATGTTGAAGACTCAAAGAAACTTTGGTGACAAGAGTGGAGTCGGCTTCAAGACTAGCAAAGTCAATCATCAAGAAAGTCACAATGACACAAGTGGCATTGGCTTCAACAAGAGCAAGATCAAGGGCAAAAGATGGGGCAAGAGAAGATATGAAAGAGAGATGAAGAAGCAAGAACAAGAGAAGCTCTCTCATTTCATGTGCTTCAAGTGCCATAAAGTGGGACATCTTGCAAATGGTTGCCCCAATGAAGAAATGCTCAAGTTGAAGAAATAAGAGAGGCTAAGGCATGTTAAATGCTTCAAGTGTCGCACTTGGGGTCATCTTACCTCAATGTGTCCAACCAAGCAATTGGTGAAGCAACAAGTGAAGCCTCAACCAAAGCCACAAGTTGAGCAAGAGAAGACACCCCAAGAGCAAATCAAGATCAACCATGAAGATGGTGGTGATTTGATAATAAAGAAGAAGAAAATAAGAAGGGGTGGAAAGGCAAGGCATCCAATGCAAACTCAAGATGCCAAGATGATGAGCAAGAATGAAGATGAGAAGAAAGATTATGCTCACATCAAGTGCTTCAAGTGTGGAAGTATGGGACACTTTGCCTCTAAGTGTCCTACCAAGCTTGATAAGAAGGCTCAAGCAATCCATGAGAGGCAAGGCAATGAGAAGCACCACATGAGCAAGGAAGAGAAGGCTCAATCAAAGAGAAAGTGCTACTTATGCCGGGAAAGGGGACACATGGCATATTCATGTCCCCTAGGTAACACTCCTAAGCCCATTTCAATTGATGATGATTCTATGCTTAGGAAGGATGGCAATGGCACCTCATTAGTTGCAATTGCAAAACATCCCGCTATTCATACTAAGGCTATGCCTAAGTATGTTGCTCCTAACTTGAGAGGACCCAAACTCATTTGGGTACCATCAAAAAGTGGATGATTGTTTGTGGGTACCATTGGTATTGGAGACTTGATTCAATTGATTTCATATTGACCATCAAATGTTGAGTCAAGATATGAAGCTTAGTGCATACCCAAACCCAATGCTATGAAAATTGAGTGAAGTCCAAGTGCTATCAATATACAAGTGCTATAATTCAAGTTGTTGGTGATTCATTAGATATATTTGATGACTTGCAAATAATTGAGTTGAAGCTTGCTAGTTGGATTATCATGAGCTAACCAAGGTATATCTCTTGTTGATCATTTCATTTGGGTGCATATGAGTTAATTGAATTGGATAAATATGCAATGTTGCTTGCTATAAGATGATTGAATGGATAATTGATTAAGTAGTCAAGTTTGGATTGATTTGTGTTGGATAAGTTCATAAGATGACATTTAGTAAGTGGATTGAATAGATTTATGTCTTGTGAAAGTATTCAAATAAGTTGGTTTCAAGTTTGATTCACATTTGATGAAGTATAGCTCAAGTGATTGAAATCTGTCCTATATTGAAAATCTGAGTGAGCTGTGATCTTAGCCATGTTTGATTAATCAAAACATATTGGATTGGCATGAAAATTGGTGTACATGCTATAGACTTATGGTATAAGATGCTGTGCAAATTTCATGAGAATTGAATAAGAGATGCTTCGGTTTTAGAGTGGATCTTGTCAGCTATAGTACAACAGTTTTCAGCATATAGCAGTGGTGGAAGAATTGAAATCTAGTAGCAATATAGAATTCAAATAAAGCTTAATTTTTTACAGCTTCTAGATAACTTAGTAAAGCACATCTCCACCAAATTTTGTGATATTTGGATTTTTACTTTGGGATATATGCTTATTTCTTTGAAGGGTACAGAATCTGCCAGAAATGTGACAAATATTGGATTGATCTAGACTCACTTTGATTGAAAGGTCCTCAAGTTGGAAATATGTTTATAAGTGTTTGAGGTACCTAAATTTGGTTTTGAGATGATCCAGAAGCATGACGAGTAAAGAGTACAAGGTCATTTGATTGTGGAGTGTACTTTGCACACATTCGGTACTCAAATTAGAAGATCAAGATCAAACTCAAGATGAAGTTGAAGTTTAAATTCTAGATATGATTGGAGATCATTGGTAGAAAGAAAAGGACTTAAATGAGGAATTAAGGTTACTCATCAAATTAAGTCCATCACTTGGATCAATCAAATCAAGTCATTTCAAGTGAGTATCAAGAATGGTTCTTGGAGAGAGATCACTTCTCCCTAGTGTAGGGGCTTACCGCCTATGAGTAGGTAAACCAAGTGTGGTACTTGGAAGGCTAACATAGAAGTGGTGATCCAAGGAGCTTTTGAGATGCTTAGTTGAAGCAAATCAAAAGGGTTGATCAAGAAAAGCGAGCAACACCCAAAAAGAGAGCTAATCATGATATTCCAAATGGTATTCCAAATAAGTTCTCTCATGCAAGCAAAAATCAAAAGATGAAGCGAGCCAACCACAACAAGAAAGTGCACTTGATCATAAGTGGTATTCATTTCATATGGGTGAAGAATAGAATTCAAAATGGTATCTATTGGTCTTCACCAAGCTAATAAATTGGACTTCACATTGCTATTGGAGTAATGAATTGGAATCTATGTGACTATCCTCTACTCCAACATAGCAAAGGTATCATTGTAATGTGCATGATCATTTCATCCCTTACTAGTATGCGATTAGTGCATATAGTATATGCTTCATAGGATCATGCATAACAAATGAAACGTTTAAAATCATAGCCTACCACTATTGCTTGAATGATTAATTGATCTAGTGGTTAGTATATGAATTTGTTCATGAGCTAGTAAACCCAAGTACTTGATTTAATTTGGATAGCTAAACAAGTAACAAGTACAACATTGGCAAGATAACCCTTGCAAGAGGTGTGAAGAAGCTTGTCATTGGTTCAAACCGGACTTGAAAGCTTAGGCAAATCAATTTAGTTCAAGTCATTCATAGAAGCTCATGATAGTGATAAGAGTACAAGCACAAGACAACAATGCAAATAGATATCTAGTTTGTTTATTTCAAGTGGTATCTAGACTCAAGTATTTCTTCAAGAATTCACAAGTGACGTTTAGATCAACCCACAAGTGATATCCTATAAGTGGTACTCATGGAGAATAGTAAATGTTCAAGAAATGGTTTTTATCGAAAAATACAACAAGTGGTTCCAAACTAGAAGATTCTTTCAAGTGGTATTCACTTCATACAAGTGGTATCACATCTATATATGGTGTCAATCATGCAAGACGATGGTTCCACAAGTGATCATCAACTTTAAGTGATCATCAAATGAAGAATGCATCCCTCACCTATAAGAGCTCAAGTGTAACAAATGGATGACCCATGCTATCACATAGGGGGAGATGTACCACCAATTGATATCAAGATAAAAAATCCTAAGTGTGGTATCTCAAGAAGCCCTACACAATACAAGTTACAAGTGGTATCTACAAGTGGTGTCATTCCAACAATCAAGTGATGTCCATAAAAAATACAAGATTCAAGCCTCAACCATCTACCCCAAATGCATACCTTTGCGTCAATGAGAAGCACACCTTTTATAAAAATTGATGACAAAGGGGGAGAGATTGGACAAAGATATGAAAGCCTTTATAAGGGGGAGAGATAAGATATGAAAGCTTAAGAGGTTAGACATGAATATGGACAAAGAGGGAGCAACATTGAAGAAAAGAGATGGATCAAAAATTCTTGGACAAGAGAAGTATACAAGAAGGGGGAGCAAGCTCATGAACTTTGATTGATTGCATTTGATATGTGCATATTCATGTGCTTGCTTGCATTGCATAAGTTCTTATATTCAATATGCATGCTTGTGTGTTGTATGCTAGTTATAGAACTTGAATGATGATTTGATAACTAGCATGCTTAGGATGATAGCTAGACACTTGGTATGTTTTACAAAGTAATTCTAGTACCATGCTTTTAAAGTTGATCTCATGAGGTATCTAGTGATTTTATTTTCAAGTGATATCTAGCTAACCATGGTGCTAAGGATGAACTTAAAGGTGCAACTCCGATTGGTATCACACTTCAAAGGTTTATTCTATACACCTTAGCATCATTCGGTAGTAATTACTCTCCCACATTTTCAATCTATGCATATGTGTGAGCTTAGAATCAAATACTCTAGCACATATGTAGGGGGAGCTAATACTACCATTTTGGGTTTGTGGTACTTGTCCAAAATCATTTTCACATGGTAAAATTGCTTGGGCAAGCAACATGAATCTAAAAGAGCTTAATTTCCATATCTTTGTAGAGTTGTCATCAATTACCAAAAAGGGGGAGATTGAAAGGTCCTTGTTTGGTTTTGGTAATTGAGTGACAACATAGATGGACTAATTGTGTTTATGTGAGATACACAGGTACATGTGTGTGAGCAACATATGCCATGAAGGTGAAAATGGCTTCGAGATGTTGCAAAGCTCACACATGTGATGATGAAGGAGCTTATTGCACATGAGACATGACATTGAGTCATGTGATCAAGGTGGAGAAGATCAAGACAAGACTTAGCTTGATGGACCTGTTGCAAGCGTGAAGGGCAAGTCAGAGGCACCGATGGACGATGGCAACGGTGAAGAGCAAGTGAAGTCAAGATCGATGAACCAATATGATCACGTGATGATATGAAGTGGATCATATCATTGTTGATCGTGTTGGTGCATGTGTTGCATCGACGTTGGAGAAGATGGAATGGAATGCGCAAGGCAAAGGTATAACCTAGGGCATTTCATTTCACCGGTCATAGGTGTGTAGAGAAGTTTATGACCGGGTTTAGGATAGATGGCCGTACTATCAAGAGGGGCAAACTTGTTTGCATATCGGTCATCTAGTGTCACTCGAGTGATCTAACTTTACATCGTCGCTAGGATCGAGTGGCATGGCAAGTTGAGTGGCTAATCATTTAGAAAATGATTGTGAAAATGATAACACATATACATGGTGATGTACACTTGGTGGTGTTGGCACATTTACAAAGGAGATGAAGTTGGAGTTTATGTGGATCAACTCGGCGATGAAATGGAGGCGAGAAGGGTTAGGAACTCCACCGGCGGAGTGTCCGCCCGTAGAGTGCGGATAGTCCAACGGTGCCACCGGCGCCCTAGACAGAAAAGATAGGGTCTCACAGAGTGGACCGGACGCTGGTCACGTAGTGACCGGACGCTGGGGTCCTGCGTCTGGTCAGAGCTGACGTATGGTGATGTAGGCAGAGCAGAAGCTGGAGAGTGACCGAACGCTGGTGCTGCGTCCGATCGCGATCGACCGGACGTGTCCGGTCGTGAAATGTCATTTCTGGAACCTTACTGGAAACGACCGGACGCTGGAGGCTCAGTGTCCGGTCAGTTGAAGCTGCTGCGTCCAGTCGTCAGATGACCGTTGAGATCGGAAGAACAACGTTTGAAGAATGGGACACGTGGCGAGTATCGCGTGACCGGACGCTGAGGTCCAGCGTCCGGTCGATCGGACCGGAGCGTCCGGTCGTCCCGACATTTGCCCAGTGAAGGGGTAACGGCTCTATTTGTTCGTGGGGTTATAAATAGAAGCCATGGTCGGCCTTGGGCCGGTAGCTGAGCACACTAGAGCCTTGGTGGCTTGTGTGGTAGTGCTTGGGAGCCCTCCATCTCACATATACTTGATAGTGATCATTCGATTGTGTGAGAGAGCGATTCTAGTGCGATTGCATCGTGAGGTTGCATCGAGTGACACTAGGTGATTGAGTTGCAAGCCGGTGGTGCTTGTTACTCTTGGAGGTTGCCACCTCCTAGACGGCTTGGTGGTGGTCTCCGTCGAAGCCCACAAGAAGCTTGTGCGGAGCTCCAGAGAAGTGCTTTGTGAGGGGCATTGTGCTCGCCCCGCGGGAGCCGCGAAGAGCAACTTTAGTAAAGCGTGTCATTGAGCTACCCTCACTTCTGGGGTAGGTTCTTGCGGCGCCCGACGTGCGGGCTTGGCGGGTGATGCCAATTAGCCGCCGAACCACCAAGTGAGCGGTCGACACAACGGGGACTAGCGTGTTGGCAAATACGTGAACCTCGGGAGAAAAATCATCGTGTCAACCTTGTTCTCCTCGTTGGTTTGCGTCCTCGTTACACAAGCTTGTGATTACTTTCATATACATTGTGCTTGTGTAGTTGCTCTTGTATCTAGTTAAGCTTGTGTAGCTCACTAGTTACCTTCTTGCTTGTGTAGCATAGAAGTAGCTTCCTTGCGTGGCTAATTTGATTTGTGTAACCTTGTTAGTCACATTGCTTAGTTTGTGTAGCTAAGTGATTGCGCTCTCTAATTTGGCATTGATTGCCTTGTTATTGAGCATTGTTAGTGAGCATTAGGTGGCTTTGTGCTTTTGCTTACTAGCATGTGCAGGAGCTCCCTTGTTGCTTAAAGTACTAGTGTCATAGGTTTGTGTGACCTTGCTTCTAGAATTGGTTAGGCGAGCTCTAGCTAGCCCGGCACCTTTGTTGCTTAATTAGTATCTTTGGAAGGTGCTAGAGAACATAGATAGAGGGGTGTAGTCTTGGATAGACCGATAGTTTTAATTCCGCACTTGTTTCGGTTAGCTGACGTGATTTATTTTAGAAAAGACTATTCACCCCCCTCTAGTCTGCCATCTCGACCCTTTCAGGCGTGACCCCAAGCTCTGCCTGCCACTCATCCGCCACCGTCGAGGGCTGACGCCGCCGGCGTGAGCCGCTCCGGTGAGCCTCCCCTCCCCTCCCCTATTCTGATCGCACAGCGGTCACCTCCATCCGCTGTTATTCCCCCTCCTTCCCCTTCTCTGTCTCCGCCACGTGGGGCCAGGTGGTAACGGCGTTGCCGTTACCCCTGTTTTCGTATGTCTCCCTCTCTCTCCCTTCCTCGCTAACACGTGGGCCCGAGGCCATAACGCCGACGCCGCCGTCACTGCTGACGTAGGTAGGGTGGCCCACCTATTATCCACACACACACACACCACACACACAGCGTGGGGTACACTTTGGAAAATGTTGGGTACACCCGACTAGTGTACACAAAGAGTTAGAAATGCACCTTCCTAGCTTAGAAAAATTCCTAGAAAATTTGTAAATAAACTAGATGCATTTGGAAATTTAATCATGTAGTTTGCACATATTTTCATGCACCAGAAAATGCATATAAAATTCCAACTAGCTAAATAACTATAGGATAAACTTCTAAAATATATAACTTTTAAACCCTAACTCCTTTTCGCATGCAACCACCTCTAAAATTCATCTAAAATCCAACCCTATCATTTGCACCTAGTGCCACCATATAGTTCTATGTTTGCTTTTGCGGTTAGCGATAGTCTTATTTCGATCGATATGCTGATAGACGACAGTAATCGTCAGGAGGACGAGGACCCGAATTTCGTAGATGTGCCGGAAGGTGACAACGATGAAAGCAAGTCCTAGCTCCCCTCTCTACCATCTTGCTTTAAACCACTATAATGCTAAAACATGACTATAAGATTATTACTCTAGAATATGAGCTCGGTTAATGTGATATGCTTTAGATAAATGGTTAACTTGTTATGAGCTCCACATGGTGACTAGATTTAGGGATAATAATGGAATTTTAAACTTTTTAAACCTAAAACTAAATCCCGATATGGGGCGAGTGGTGGTAAACTGGAGGTAGTTTACCATGGCAGGGATGCCTGAAAAGGATTTCCGTGGGAGATACTCGCCTTGGTCACATAAGGACCGGTTCATAGTCCCTCTCGCCTAGTGAGTTACTTCATACATCCACATCTCTATATGGGTAGGCTTGATCTCACACCCCGATAGAAGTATAACTTCTACTAGGAGGCCGGTGTAGGCAACGGAATATCAGGAGCCGACACAGGGATAGGTTTTCTTCCGTGGTCCGGTTGGCGTGGATGCTATGTTATCTTCCACGTTAAGCTTTTGGTTTTTGGCCGCGTTCGAGCTCTTGTTCTTCTTGGCCGTGTTCGAGCCATGTTTTCTTTTGTGATGATTTGGTATCCTCCCGGTTTTGTGTTTCCAACCCCTAAGAAGCCGTAGTAGAGTTATATGGACGTGTAAGGTCACGTACATTCGGGTACAAGGTCTTGTTAGGTCTATTTCGTCCACTGATCTTGGATGAGGTTGCACCTATCGTGTGGGAAAATTTATACACCTCTGCAGAGTTTACTTGAATCTATTCGAATAGCCACATCCTTGGAATGGGCAAATGCTAGGATAAGATACTATGATTAGTTTTACTTTTTATATGTAATGAAACTGGTAATGGAATCGATGCTAATCCGGGTACTAGTGGGAATGGTAATGCTCCGCTACGACCCCACCCTTAATTATAATCACCACTACACTTCTATTTCCACCCTATGGTTAGGGCTTGCTGAGTACGTAAGTACTCACCCGTTGTTGACTCATAGATCTCGGCACAGAAAAAGACTATGACTTTGACGAAGAAGCGTACCACGAGGATTAGAGTTCCCACTAGGAGATTCGTTCATAGGAGTATGACATCAAGGCTAGGGTTTCGACCGCGCTCAAGTTGCCTGTGGAATAGGACACCGCTTTGCTATATAATAATCCCGCTCTAGAGACCACCAATAAAGTTGTATCATGGCTATAGTCTTCCGCTAGATATGTGGCCTAAGACTATACCCCTTGGGCCATAATTGTAAGACCTTATTTCAAGATATCAATAAAGCTCAGAACCTTTTATTATATATCTGTGTACCATTTTTGGGTTTTGTGCGTGATCCTGGCACAAATACAGATGCACCTAGGACTCTCAAATTGAGGGGCCGACACCTACGACGCAGATTCGTCACTGAGGAGCACATGCCGTCAAACGTGGGCGTCGTGCTGATTGACCTGTATTAGTTGTATGGTTGTATGGTTGCATGGATGTGAACAAATGTACTCCTGGATTTCTGATACCTCCAACCGTATTAGTCGCTTTACAACCATTTTGTGGAGGCCACTCTCCAATAACTTCCGACGCTTGCATCGAGGCAAAGGACAATTCAGCAGACAAACGACCAATGCATTGCAGGTTCATACGTTTTTCAGGTACCGTCACTTCAACGAAGGAATCGCAGTACACGTATATGGACGTAGCCTTTGCAGTGAGTTGTCACTTCATCGTTATTTAGGCTTTGCAGCGAGTACTCACATCAACACAACAAGAACCGTACTGAATCCACATTCGCCACCTCGAAACTCTTGCGACGTCTAGCTTTGTATGCTTTTCAGTGCGTTTTCATGTCACCGTCGTCTAGCTTTGTAGCCTTGCAAGTGGGTTCAATGGGTGGATTAGAAGTTTCTAGCATGGCCAGGAAATCTCCCACAGGAGATGGAAACAAAAGGCCAATACTACATGAAGATGACTCAGGAGCGCGAGATGGTCCACAAAATTAGGGAGGAGCAAGAGCAGTGCATTAGGGTCGACCAAATCCATCTGAAGGGGAAGGATGATGACCTTGCTAGGAGGAGGGAGCAGTTAAGTATGCATGAAGCAGCCATCAAGCGTCAGGAGCAAGAGCTCAAAATCCAGGAAGCAGCTCTCAAGAACAAGAAGGATGCAGCGGAACCATCTTCAGGGCGTGACATAAAAGGGAAACAACCACGCTGCACCCAGTAGAACAATGTAATAGACCCAGCAAGTTAAATTCCCTAAGGCATGTTAGGACTAGTGGTGGATCTCTGAACATTATAAGTATAGAGTTCCACACATGCTATTGCAAGTCGTGCTTTGTTTACTTTCCCTAAGGCATGTTAGGATTAGTGGTGGGACTACTTACCTTACCTACCTATAGTTCCACACATGCCATTTAGTATTGCAGGTTTGGTCCATGTACCGCGCTGGGTTAATATTAGAACGTGTTTGCCTTCAAAAAAATTGTAAGGTTCCTTAGGTTATGGTGCGTATGTTTATATGTCCGGAAAAGGAGAGCAAATGTTTTTAGTGCTGCAGTGATGAAGTTAGTTTTCTATCGGGTGATGGTTTTGTTCGGAAAAGAGATCATATCGGGTCATAAAGCATGAAATAGTATAATTGGGTGATAGGCCTGTCGGCCGCTAGAGAGCCGACAGGCCTGTCGGCCTCCCCAAAGCCGATAGGGCCTGTCGGCCTTCCAGCTGCTGACAAGTTTGCTATCAGCACCGATAGGCCAGCGCCGGCTGCCATGTCACCCCTATCGTCTGCTGAGGTGCCGACATGGGACCTGTTGGCCTTCTAGAGGCCGACAATGTCCCTATCGGTTTCCTAGTGACCGACATGATGCTATATCTATACATTTTGTATAACGGCTTCTAGATTTACAATTATTCATTAAAAATATTATTTAAAAAAAATCAGCAGCTGCATGGCCATGGCGGCCGGCGAATGCTAGGCACGACGATCATTTGGGTTTTAGCGTGGCGCGGCATCTCTTATATATATACATGCAGGGATCGATCACGGCGGCGTCCCCTCCTAGATGCCTCCTTGCCTACCTAAAAAACAAGCATCCGGTGATCTGGAACTGGAAGGCTACTTCGAGTCCTTCCAAATCCATGGCAACAGTTGCCTTCTTATGTAACTATCTTCCATATCGGCGTGGTTAAATTATCTGCCAAGATATGAAGAGGACCTAACAGGTATGACAAATCAAACTCTCATTGGCCATTCACCGACGCCAGATCGAATGCCATTAAGGTAGAGAGAGGTCGCATAAACCTTATTTCAATGCACCATCATCGTCACCTCCTCGTTGATAATGCAAGAAACCAAAACCTAGATGAACAAGGATCATCAAAACCTAAATCTACAAAGAGATGTACCTTAGGAAACTCTAATAAGGCTCGGATCTAAATGTTGCACCACAAAGAAGCTAAGAAAAGATTCCTAGCATCGAATCAAGTTGAGATTCCAGGTCTATCTGAATGAAAAAAATAAACAGGCCCACTCTCTATGTTGTCACCATCAACACACATAGAGAATAGAGTGAGGAACCGGTCAAAGATGATGCAGTGCAATTTGTTTTCTTTTAGGGCCTGTTTAGTATGACTCCAGCTCCGACTCCGACAACTCTGGAGGAGCCATATAAAACAGTTTAGGAGGAGGAGCCGTTTTCTGTTGAACAGTAGAGAAGCCAGAATTATTTTTGGGTCTGGAAGAGGAGTTGCAATTTGTGGCGCCTCCACAAGTGCTCTGACTCCTCTTGAGGAGCACTTGAGGGAAAACCATACCAAACAAGTTCTTATTGTTGTTGTGTTGTAGGATCCACTTAGGGGAAGACATAGAGCTCCGTGGATGATATGGCATTCTATAAAGTTAGCTCTATGCCCTTATTAGGATATGAGGTTGCATTGGGTGAGGTAGGGATTTAGTTGCTAGTTGTGTGGCACTTTCAATTCGAAATCTAGGAATGAAATGCTTAAGGAGCAAGAAGCTTGAGCTGGACACATGACATATGGATTATGCGGTGCTTCAATAAAAACATTGCAACAAATGAATTTAAATATACTCCAATAACTAGAGAAATTGTCTTCAAGATTTTTGTTAATAAAAAGGTATTAATTAATAACCTACAGTATAGTGACATCAAATGCTTGCTATATTGAGGCCGAGTTAATTTGGCATTCGTCCACCCAAAAATCCGTGCATGATTTGATGTGTTAATAAAGTAAGTGTTTAATCAAATTTATTCAAAATGCTTAATGAATATCTTGGGTGTCCCATAGCTCTAGCTCCAAGAAATTTTGAAGCTAGACCAGCTCTAGCATCCTTAGGCTTTGCTAAATTGATGGAAAAACAACTTAATAAGGCCTTGTTTAGATTGCAAGTTTTTTTACTTTCTCTCCATCACATCAAATTTTTGGACACATGCATGGAATATTAAATGTAGATAAAAAAATAACTAATTACACAGTTTGATTGTAAATTACGAGACGAATCTTTTGAGCCTATTTAGGCCATAATTGGACAATAATTGTTAAATACAAACGAAAGTGTTACAGTGTCAAATACTGATTCCTAACCCTAATCTAAACAAGGCCTAAGGCCTATTTGACACAACTCTAGCTCTAAAATCTATGTTGGATCTGTTGTTTGTAGATTAAATTAAAGTGGTTTATATATTTTTATAATATAAAATATAAACAAAATAAGTCATATGACTGCACTTAACATGCATGTAGCTTTAGATCCATGATTTTCTAGAGTTACAAGTGACAAGCTCTAAAAAAATCCACAGATTACCTAGAGCTAGAGCTTTGCCAATCAGAGACTAAGCTGATTAATTCTCTAGCTCCTGGAAGCTGGAATACGTTCAGTGTTGGTTATACTAAGGTGTCACGAATTTTCTTATCATATCTAATCGCTTCCTTTTCATATCCGGCGGACTCTGCTTGCTGAACACTTGAGAGCCGCTTCTTCAGATCTCCACAGTGATGAAATGGTGATTGATCATCTCCAAGTCCCCATCGAATGTCTTCAGAAACTCCGTCTCGTCCAAACTGCTCATTGACGATTCGCCACGGCAACCTGCACGAATGCATGGAGAGCCAACGCATTAGACGATAGACGTTGCCAGTGCATCAGGGTTGCATTGAATGGGATGCTGTGTGGCTAGCAGTAGCAAAGACACCTACCGTGGCCGTGATGCGGTTGCAGTGACTCCTCGCTGTGCGAGACGGCGCACGCGGCGAGTGAACTGTCCCGGCTTGGCGAGGCCAGGCACGGCGACTCCTTGAATCGCTTCGCCATCGTCTGCATCCCGAGGGGCCATCCGGCGGCCCGGCGAGGACGCGTCGGCGAGGGCCGCGAGTCCCTGCACTCGTCGCAGTGCACGGCGGCGGCCTCGATGATCTCCTCCTGTCTGTCCTGGAGCCACTCGTCAAGGCTAGGCGAGGGAGGCGGCGGCGGGGACGGCGACCGCGACGTGCCGCGCCGGAGCGTGTCCTTGCAGTACGAGATGGCGCGGGCCACGTACTCGGCCCTCTCGCTGGCCGTGTCATCAACGGCGGCCATGGATGACGGTAACCCCTTACCGTCGCTCCTGGCCTTCCTCAGTCTCATCGAAATCTTGCGCAGGTACCTCTGCAGAGTAGCTTGGAGAAGTAATATGCTTGCTTTGACAAATTACAAGGTGAAAAGTCCAATCGAAACACCCATTGTGGCCAAGCCAAATGCTTAGACCTATTGACACTTGACAGATCTGGAGTTCTGGACATCGGGGAGTCTCTCCTAGACAAAGAGAGAGAGAAATTGGAGTTGGCAGTCTTGTTTTAGCTTCTCTAGCTACGTGGCCTGTCACTACCAACGTTTCTATTAGTCACTAGTGCACAGTACTTTTGTCTGATGGGACACGGTGTGTGTCACCGTGTGCAGTGTGTGTGAAACTTGCAATGACCATCGCAGGTTGCTCTTGCCCTGTCAAACTAAGAGTGTCAATCAGCACTGAAACATCATAGTTTCAGGACTCTCCGTCTAGGGATTTTACTTTTTTTTTACTTTTTTGCATGTCGTTGGACCCCTACGGGTTTATAGTTCTGAAAGAAAGGATTTAGCTCTTTACAGTGACATGTACACAGGACGTCTGACGTGCCTACCATGTATGTTGTACATGGTGTAGCTACTCCATCACTAAATACTCTTGCAAAAAAGTTAGATTTTTTATGCCACACTGCTTGCCTAAGAATCACAGAAAAATTGCAAGAACATTCCCCACTCAACAAATACAGTAACAGTACCACGAGCAAACCAAGTATTTTGTTTTTTTTTTGAGTAAAAAACGAGCAAACTAAGTACGTTGCTACGAATGCAAAGGCCTCTCAAGAGTCAAGAGTGGACACCTCTGGGAGGTTAGGACCTAGCACTGGAAACAGTCTGGTCCAACCATTTCACTATCGCGCGTTAAGTGTGGAACTTGGCATCTAGGGCTCTAGGCTACTCACTTGCTCGTGTGATCAGGCCACGGTTCACACGATGCTACAGATGCCAGAATGCATGCAAGATGCATGCAACCAGGACCGCTCGAGCACAACGGACGGAGATTAAATAAGCCCTAAAAAAACCGAAAAGTTTCAGTGTTTCACAACGGGACCAGAGGATCAAATTCGCAGGACGCTGTAACAAGATATAGCCATAATGTACATACGTACATTATATAAGGCCGTCGTCCAAAGATGCAACATGAGCAGGTACAACTACAAGGCTAGCAAGTTACAGATAAGTGGCAGTTTTCTCCCATACCAACAGTATCAATATGTACACAAACGCCACCGCGACCTGAATTCCTGAGTCGTTAGAGCCACCACCACCTGGCCCCCCAGCCTCCTACACTAACGCCACCCCACACCACTACACCAGCAACATCAGCAGGACTTGGAGCTGATCCCCAGCCGCCTCCACCATCAGCTTCACCCTATCCAGCAGCATTCCTGCCTCCAGATCCTCCGCCAGTACCAACACCGCCCAAGGAGGAGCCACTATTGCCGCCTGCACCCAGTCTGCCTCGGCTGCTGCCAATGTTACTGGTCAATCCTCCACTGTTGCCACCACATCTATTATCGTCATTACCATAGTTACCTCGACCATGCCCACGTCCTTGTCCATCACCACCAGAGTTGTTCCTTGAGTTAAACCTCCCTCCTATTTCAGAGAAAACAAGGGCATACAAATAATGCTCACATATTTCAAAGGATCTTCTAAAGTCTCAGCAAATGTAACTAATCAAAATCACAAAAAACAAAATGTCGAGAAAACAGTAGTAAATCTGGTTACCAGCTATATCAAACTCAGATTGACTAGATATTAGTACAAAAACACAGCAACATGTTTTTTTTTGAAACAATGGTAGGAGCTCTGCCTTTCAATTAAGACGAATGAAGTTTATATACAAGCATAGGTAACCAAGCGTGATGCCAAACACCGCGAAAGGTTAGCCCACCCACGCAACGCGGTAGAGTACACACTACCATGAGTCATCGTTGCCGAGCGTGGTTGCAAAGCAGCCAGCAGCTCCGACTTCCCAAGGCAAACACCGACGACCCATCCTAAGATTTGAGACCAACGGGCCCGAAGCAGGAGGCTGCAACAGGTCATCGTTGCCGAGCTCAACGGCTCCACGAAGACCAGCTCCGACTTCCTGCCTTGATCCCACGCCCCGCCCACGGCGATTGCCGAGCCTCTAAAGCTGAAATCCAGCCGTCGGAGAAGGAGGGTTCGACCCGCGTCATCGTTGCCGAGCTACATCCCCTGATGCAGCAGCTCCGACTTCCCGAAGCAGAACTCGTCGTCTCGCGTCAACCGGGCGCCGAAGAGGCAGAGGACATCCGCCGAAGGAGACATCATGGCCGAGACGAATTTCCATAGCGACGCCTTCAGGAAGGGTACGACGCAGACAGCGCCGCTGTCGCTTGTCTAGGAATGGACCGGGTTTCCACCCGTGGAAGACATGGCTGGGGGCACAAGAACACGACGCCCCCAACAAGGAAAACGGCGCCCACAGGCGTCGCCGTCGCCAAGGCTTTCGCCCGAGGTGCCCCTAGCACAAACGTCGAGCCAAGATGCCGTACCGTAGTCTGTCGCCACCGTCGTCGTCACCGCCATCCCGCAGAAGTCCTTCTAGAGGGGCTTCGACGCGCCGGCTACTCACAGCAGCCGCACAGCTGCGTCGGCCGCCACCCCCTCCGACCGGGCAACATGCAGAGGTGGACTTACCCTGCCACGCGCGTTACCCTGCCGCACGTCGAAGCCGTCGCTAGCCGTCGTCGCCGGCACTAGCACCCGCCGTCGACGCTGCCGACCTCCGCCAGCCTCCGACAGGCGCATGCCCCACCTCGGGCGCCGCCCCCTGCCCTGGGGGGACCGGATCTGGCCATCAGGGGGCCAGACCCAGTGACCCCCGCTAGCGCCGCCACCTCCACGCCAAGGCCGAGGAGGAAAGGGGGAAGCGGAGGAGGAAGAAAGGGCCCCCGCCCCCGCCCGGCGCCTGCACGGGCACTAGCCAGCACCGTAGCCGCAGCAGGCGGCCCCGCCGAGCCCCACGCGGCTCGCGCGAGGGCACGCCCCGCCGCCCCGCTACTACGCACGCCGCCACCAAGCGCGAGGAAGAGCAAGAGACCCGGCCCTGGGCGACGCAGCTGCCACCACGGGCGCCGGACCCGCGGATCCGTGGCTTCTTGGAAGGAGCCGCCGCCACCGCTACCCAGCGCCCGCCCAGGCGCGGCCCGCCGGAGATCCGCGCGAATCCGGCCGTCGGACCGCCGGATCCGGACGCCGAAGTGAGGAGGCAACCCCAGACCGGCGCTGGAGACGCCGGCGCCACCACCTGCCCTAGCGACCACGCCGAGCCCCAGGACATGAGCTCGTCCCCGACCGTCGCAGCTTCCACCGCGAAGACGAGCCTCGCCGCCGCCCTCACGGCAAGTTGCACGGCCTTGCCGGCGGCCTACTCCGGCGACGGCGCGGCTGGAGAGAGGGAGGGAAGGAAGAGAGGCGGCTAGGGTTTGGGTCGCCTCCCATGTCGCCTGCGTGGGGGCGACGCGGGGGCAGCGGTCAGTGATCGGAGTTAACCCATGCATTTGATATGCGATACCAGCAACATGTTGACAGTCTGGAAAGCAAACTACTAACAGAAAACCGAAAGAGAAACACAAGAAAGAAATATTTCAGACTCATACAAGAAATAAACAAGATGAATATCACTTCTATTTCAGATATGGCTTTTTAACTCACAAAGCACAAAGTGCCATGGGGATCACTATTCACTACAAGTATGCCAACACTATATTCAATGGACACTAGCCAATCATGAGAACAATAATAATGCTCTACTGGGTGAAAGTATTATTACCATATCTAAAAATGCAAAGCATCTCAAAGATTACCATATCAAAAAAATGCATATAAACTTGTTCAACATCATAAGCTCATTAATAACTGACCTGATCTTCCAGTTCCAGATAAAGATCTATCCTTATAATTACCATCTCTCCTCCAACCATCATTTGCATCACCAGCACCACCACCAGAACCACAAGCTGAGTTTTTCATAGGCACCATTGCAGCAACATTTTGTATTGATGGTCCAGCATCAGGTGGCTTCTGCTGGGTTTCAACTCTAGCCTACCCCAACTTGTTTGGAACTTAAAGGCTTTGTTGTTGTTATTGTTGTTGTTGGTCCAGCATCAGGTGGTGGTTTGTCAATATTCTTCTGGAAAGAGGACACAAGACGGTCAATGTTGTCAAAGTCTCTCTTCCTGAATCTGAAGCCCTTTGGGTATAATCCGACATACTCGTGATGTGGATTTGTACCCCTAATATATGACAATATAAAGGTTCCAGGATGTTCATAAGACATGCCAAAACTATATGTTATTTTCATGGGATTCTCTGCCTTCTCTGCCCTTAACATCTCATCAACCTCATTTTGCAACCCCATCCAAAATTTACGGCAAGAGAGCATGCTTTTGAGGTGTCCTACCAATGGGTCCACAAATCCGTCAATAACCTGTATATTATATGAAAATTAGGTCGTAAGAGGAAGGCCCAGTTATGCAGCAAAATGTTATCGCAAGAAATGAATGTAGAGAACTGAAGCGGACAAAATAAATGAGAAGACAGGGGAGTGTATATATCAGGTGCACCAACCTCATAGAGGTCTCCAAAAGTTTCGTTGTTAATTGTTAGTGTTTTTCCCAGGCCAAGCATGTTATCTTTGTGATCCTTTCCACCTTCAGATATTTCCTTGTGTGCATAAATACCATCAGCAATTTTTAGGGTTAGAGTAAAAAATGATGGTCCCCTAGAACTTGCTCGGATCACCTTTTCACCAGGCTCTTTATCTGATAAAAACTGTTTCAAGAGAAGAGTTTAGATAAGACTGGCGTAGCATAACAGAAGAGAAGCAGAGTGGATTGAGTTTAACAAGGAAGGAAACCTGCATGGCTGCTTCTGCTGTCAGGTTCTTGAAGTGGGGATGAACAATCATCCGGGGCTGGAAATGCTTCTTTGCAAGTTCCTTTTGCTTTCGAGCCTTATCTTGTGCAGTCTGTGAGGTCATAGCTTGTTCATGATAATAAGGATCCTGATGACGTCTGGACAATGGTATTTTCCTCATTTCACTAGCCTTGCAGGTTAGGTGAACCATGAACCTATTTTTATCCAAATTCCAAATTTTGCCAGTTAATACATCACCTTCATGTAACTGTGATGATTCTGGATCAAAACCCTCATCAGAATAGTCATCTGCCATAACTATGGCTTTCAAACCAGAATCAAACATGCAAATTATTTTGTTCTCTTGTATATTGCAAACGGTTACTTGAACAGTCCTTCCCACAGATATGGTATCCTCAGTTTCACCAGAAAGCATCCAAAATTCCTGGTCTCGTCTTGGCTCAAGATAGGGGGTCCTCCAATCATAAAAACCATACATCAGCTCCTTCTGTATATCACACAGTGTTTCCTTTTTTCGGTATTCTTCTAGAATGCTCTTTATATACTCCTCAATACATACAAGTCCAAGCATATGTGGCATTTTTCTAACGTGCTCAATCGCCAATTCTTGCTCGTCATCATCCATTTCATTCATTTCATGTGGTGCATCCTCGGCATAGATATCCTTAGCTAGTTTTTTTTGCTAATACATATGATTCAGGATGGATCCTTGTATCCTCGAGCATATGGATTTGAGCACTGGCTGCAGCTGCACCACTCCGTCTTACACGTAAAAACCCAGAAGCATTCATGAATACTTTCCTGCCTAGAGGTTCTACAAGATCCTTGCGGCTAAAAATTGATCCCTCTCTTACCAGATCTTTTTTCAAAGCTGAAGCTTTGCGTGGACCCAGGCCAGAAATAAATTGTAATGTTGAAAAATGCCACTCATGGCTAGAAGCAAGATTAATATCGAAACCTATCTGATTTGTTGCATCAACCATTACTTGCTCAGCAACTTCATACTTCTCATCAGGAGTGAGAAACTGTTCCAGCGCATGCAGTTTCCAAGAAAGTATCTCTTTTCCAGGTCCACATAGTGTAGCAATCATTGCCAATGGATTCTGAAGGTAACGTCCAAGTGCCACAGCCCTCTTCACAATGCCTGTATAATGATTGAGGTAACAGCTGTTTGTAAGTTACTGAACAGAAGTAACAGTAGATCACCATGTTGCTACTATAACTACTATACCTGAGTGGCCAGGAAGTTGATCCGAAGATATTCGAGAGTTCTCATACAAGCGAGGCACAGATTCATCACCATAGATAATGCTAAGATTTTTCATGTGAGGGATAACATCTCTGGGATTATCTTCTACGATTCCCTTGTAAATAACCTGTCACAAGGATAAATGCCAATTTAATGTTAGCAATGAGAGCATTATAAAGCTTAAAAATGAACTTCCACCTAGTACTGTTGCAGGACAGTCCAAACAGACAGAATAACTGAAAATTTAACCAAATAGCTATTATATACACACAAGCACTGGAAATACGTTCACCCAGCAGTTGAATCTGATATGCTTCATAAAACCTAATGGGTTGCCTTGATGCATCTAAGGAACAAGATTGTGACATCCTACAAGGTGAAATCAGGAGAGTAACAAAACCATAATAATAATAATAATAACTGTGTGCAGCAAAGACAATAGCTGATAGCCTGATACTATGTTGTGCAACAGCACGGTGAACTCGGGAGATAACAAAACTATAAAACCAGATGCTATAAATCCTCTGCAAATGCTGACAATAACACCCTGTTCATAAAGTGGCCGGATTGTACAACAGCATGGTAATATGAAACTCATCAGTCTGGGGCCAACAGCCAACTTAAAGACCTTTGTGCAGGTGCGACTATATAAGTCTGGAAGAAACATATTACATGTTCTAATGTGACTAGAAATGAATTTGTATACCCACAAATAAGACAGAATAATACCTCATAAATATCATCCTTGAGTTGTCTGCAATTGTAGTTTGATGCTCCTACACACACAACATGTGGTTGATGATCAGTCATAAACTTTAAAAGTTGTTGTCGTTGCTGACCATTCTTCTTCTTATGCTCCTCGGTGACACCTTGAGACCTGTTACTGATAGAACCCACATGTATAACTGTTAAGAAGAACATGACCTTAGCCGTAGATCTAGCGGGTACATCTTACTATAAACATGATGAACACACCCTAGAACTTTGAACTACTAGATCTAGAGGGAGAGGAAGGGATGGAAAGGGCTGACCGTCTGTGCCCTTGGAGGAGGATCCGCTCGCGTCCGCCATGGAGTCGGTGAAGGCAGTGGTCATAGGTGACACGGTCCGGTGGCGGCGGGTCGGCGAAGGCAGTGGAGTCCGGTGACGCAGTCCGGTGGCGCAGTTCGGTGGCGGCGAGGCAGTGGAGCTTCCCGTCATTGGCTGCGCACCCTCTAGATCGGATTAGGGATTTCGGTGGGGAACTGTAGCTCAGCGAACCTTGTACTCAGAGCCGCCGGCCCCCACCTCTATATATTGAGCAGTGTGACAGGGGCCATCCAGCCATAGTGGGCTGGGCGCCCCCGATCAGGGCACGGATCAAAGGCCCAACTAGGCCGTTGGGCCCAGTTTGAGATTAGAGATCAATCTAACAATCTCCCCCTTGATCTCCTACCATCTTTCAATTTCATATCATTTACTTTTGTTTATTCCATTACAGATTAGCGCATAGAGCATGTTTCATCGTCACGGTCAATTGCCGATAGATTTAACAACTACAACACACCACTCTGTTCTGAAATAGATACTTAACTTTGGGCCTTCGTTTGTCCAGGAATTATAGGCTTTCCCTTAAACCCATGCTGGCTACATGTTCTCTGAATATGTTGGGTGGTAAGCCTTTTGTAAGCGGATCCGTGAGCATCTTTTCGGTACTTATATGCTCAAGACTTATGACATGATCCCGGACTTTATCTTTCACAACATAATACTTTTTGTCAATGTATTTGGCAGCACCACTTGACTTATTATTGTGAGCATATTGTACTGCCGGATTATTATCGTAGTATAACTTAAGTGGTCTATAGATGTCGTCAACCACCTTCAAACCGGGTATGAACTTCTTTAGCCAGTTCACCTGCCCCGTTGCCTCATAACACGCTACAAACTCGGCATACATTGTGAACGATGTAGTGACGATTTGCTTTGAGCTTTTCCATGAAATAGCTCCCCCTGCGAGAGTGAATACATATCTAGACGTGGTTTTTCTATCATCTCCCGCATAATCAGAATCTGAATATCCCACTATATGGAGTGAATCTGATCTTCTATACGTCATCATGAGGTTTTTTGTTTCTTACAAATAACGCAAGACTTTCTTTACTAATTTCCAGTGTTCTGTTTTAGGATTGCTCTGAAATCTGCTAAGTAACCCGGTAACAAATGCCAAGTCAGGGCGCGTACATACTTGAGCATATTGCAAGCTTCCGACAGCTAAAGCATATGGAACCGTTTTCATTTGATCGATCTCATACTGATTCCTGGGGCATTAAAAATCCCCACATCTGTCGTCCTTGACTATAGGAGCAGGTGAGGGACTACATTTGTGCATATTGAATTTCTTTAAGATCTTTTCTATGTATGCCTTTTGTGACAGTCCTAATACCCCTTTACCTCTATCTCGATCCCTAGAACGAACGAAGCTTCACCAAGATCTTTCGTATCAAATTTTAAGGACAAAAACTTCTTTGTCTCCGGTAGTAGACTGACATCACTACTAGCAAGTAAGATATCATCCACATACAGGACAAGGAAGATAAACTTCTCATTCTTAAACTTTGCATAGACACAATTGTCCTCTACATTCTCTTTAAACCTAAAATTCCTTATTATCTGATCAAACTTCAAGTATCACTGTCTTGAAGCTTGTTTTAATCCATAAATGGATTTCTTTAGGCGGCATCCCATTCATTCTTTTCCTTCCATGACAAAACCTTTCGGTTGTGCCATGTAAACATTTTCCTCCAAGTCCCCGTTGAGAAATGTCATCTTTACATCCATCTGATGTAATTCTAAATCATAATGTGCCACTAATGCCATTATGATTTTGAAGGAATCCTTACATGAGACTAGAGAAAAGGTCTCATTGTAATCAATCCATTCTCTTTGCGTAAAGCCTTTTGCCACAAGTCGCGCTTTATATCTCTCTATATTCCCTTGAGAGTTAAGTTTTGTTTTGTAGATCCATTTACAGCCTACTGTTTTGGCTTCTTTAGTAATTATTTTCAAGTCCCAAACTTTATTGGCATTCATAGATTTCATTTCATCTTCTATGGCCTCAAGCCACTTTGATGAATGATAACTTCTCATGGCTTCTTCAAATGAGGTGGGATCATCCTCCATTTGAAATTCATCAGTGTTGTATAGTTCATAGTCAGCAGAAACAGCTGATTTTCTAACTCTTTGAGACCTTCTAGGGGCCTCCACATTTAGCACATCTTCTGTTTGAGGCTGTTGTTGCTCCCCCTCATGTGTGGCAATAGGTTCTACAGGATCCTAAAGAACAGGTTCCTCATCGTCATTCATTATGGACACAGGTGGAATAACAACAGGTGCTGGCACCACAGTATCTTACACTATCGGTGCAGCGACAACAGGTAGTAAGAAAAATGGTTCATGAATCATCGGAGTGGGTGCATACACCCGCTTCTCTTCAAGGTCAATTTCTCGAGCTACCATGCTCTCCCTCATCATTTCATCCTCTAGGAAGACAGCGTGTCTCGTTTCTACAAACTTTGTATGTCTGTCTGGACAGTAGAAACGAAAACTTTTTGACTTTTCTGGGTAGCTAATGAAATGGTAACTTACTGTTTTGGGATCTAGCTTCCCAATGTTTGGGTTAAATACTTTAGCCTCAACAGGACTCCCCCACACACGTAAGTGGTTTAGTGAGGGTACTCTTCCTGTCCACAACTCATACGGTGTTTTGGTCACCGACTTACTTGGTACTCTATTAAGAATATAAATGGCGGTTTTTAATGCCTCCATCCACAGGCTCAACGGTAAGGTGGAGTAACTTATCATACTGCGCACCATATCCATCAGGGTATGATTGCGTCTTTCAGCTACTCCATTCTGCTGAGGTTCGCCCGGTGTAGAATACTGGGCTACTATGCCATTCTCCTGTAAGAACCTTGCAAAAGGTCTAGGAACTTGGCCATATGGGGTATGCCGATCGTAGTACTCCCCCCACGGTTGGACCTGACTATCTTAATCTTTAAATTATCTTGGTTTTCAACTTCTGCCTTAAATATCTTAAATTTATCCAATACTTCTGTTCTTTCTTTGATTGGATAAATGTAGCCATAACAGGAGTAATCATCTGTGAATGTTATGAACGAATCATAACCATCCACACTCTTTACAGGAAATGGACCACAGATGTCTGTGTGAATAATCTGTAAAATTCCTGCACTTCGTATGACATCTTTCTTAATTTTCTTTACATATATTCCTTTTATGCATTCTCTGCATTGTTCTACATCTGAGAACTCTAATGGAGGAAGAATATCATTCTTAACTAGTCTTTCTATTCTCCCCCTCGAAATATGGCCTAAACAACAGTGCCATAATTATGACGACGCATCGTGAGCTCTCTTTCGTTTTTTGTTTATATCTGCAAACGAGGATACATTCTTATTGTCGCACACAATGTTCCCATCATCGCATACAACATTCACATCATCACGCAGTGATAACAAATAAAGCTCATTTTGTAAGATAGCAAGACCAACACATTATTAAATGTTATCTTACATTTGCCATTTTCAAAATGGCAATTATATCCATCATTGTCCAAGCATGAAACACTAATCAAGTTTCTCTGTAAAGAGAGAACATAAAGTACATCTCTAAGTAAAAGTGTGAAGCCATCAGCAAGCTCTAGGGAAAGATCGCCAACGGCTTCAACATCTGCTCGGACTCCATTTGCAACTTTAACGTGTTTTTCTCTTCTTTGCGTAGTCCTCATCGAACGAAATCCCTGTAAGGAATTAGCAACATAAACAGTTGCACCTGAGTCAATCCACCAAGTAGATTTCGAATACTGTACATATAGGGATTCATTTATGAACGTAATAATGTTCTCACCTTTCTTTGCCATGATCATCTTTAAGTAATCGGGACAATCTTTTTTATAATGTCCCGTCTTCTTGCAATAGAGACACTGGTCTTTCTCTACTGTGAACTTGTTCTACTAAGGCTGATGCAGCATGGGACCCTTTCCCTTTGACTTTGAGGAGGAGTTAGCATTATTATTATTTTTCTTGTTGTCTTTCACATAATTGATAGTGCCACCATTGGCAGCTTTCATTCTCTCCTCCTCTTGCACACACATAGCCATGAGCCTCTCTAAGTCCCACTTCTCGGGCTGTATGTTGTAGTTGATAATAAAAGTGTCAAATTCCTTTGGCAAGGAAGAAAAATCAGATGGATAAGGAACTCTTCCTTGAGAGCCAGATCCATTGGTTTTAGCTTGGATGCCAAATTGCTCATCCTTAGTATGTGCTCTCTTATGCTACCATTTTCAGAGTACCTCTCTGTCACCAGCTGCTTTATCAGCTGGGTAGTATATGTCTTTGAAGAGCTAGTGAATTGACTCTTTATTCTATCAAGATACTTGGTGATCGTGTCACACTCTGGGATAGAGCCGACAATTGCAGGCTCAATCATGTCCTTTATTACAGTCAAACATTTCTGGTTGGTAGTGACCCACTTCCTATGCTCAAGGTCATAGGACATCTTTTGGGATTCAAAATCCCTCTCTCTAGTTGCCCAAGCGGTATCAGCCTCGTTTGTCTCCCTCACCGGTGCCATAGGCTCAGTGGGACACGGTGAGGTGACTACCCAGTCCACCTCAACCAAGATGAAGGCCAGGTCAATCTTTTTCTTCCACTCCGTGTAGTTGTCACCTTTAAGAGTGGGGATCTCTTTGATATAACCCATCAAGTTGTATCCGCCTGAAAACACAATTCATATAGAGTGAGAACATAAATAATAACAATAATTGCATGCCTTGATTCTAACGTTGGTCAAAATTAAAACATATAACTGTTTATATATTAAATCTACATCATCGTTGGGCAGAAATAAAAATAATGCATAAAATCATTAAAATTACGATATTGTTATTAACAACGTTGGTCAGAAAATAACAACATCATAATCATGTTAAAATCTCTTTTTCTCCAATTAAATATCACGTTGGTTCAAAATAACTGGAGAATAAACAATTTCTTTAGCAGCAGAAAAACTAATTCAATTTAATGAATTTTGCCCACAGGAAAAGTCTCTTTTCTATTTTCTTTGAGCCATTTATCCATTTTCCAGGAAATAACGATTTACTGGAAAAAGAAAAGGAAAATGGACTCAAATCAGTACTGTTCCTTCGGCCCGACCAAGAAAGCGGCCCGGCCTACCTTGCGTGCTCGCGCCCGCCTGGGTCGGCCTCTGGCCCGTTGCTTCCACACCGTCGATGCAGATCGGACGCCCGATCGCGCGTCTCGGCGGATCAAAACAGCGATGCGGCGCCGGCTCCCAAAACCCTAGCTCACTTCTCTTCGCCCTTTCTCTCTCTCAGTCCCGCGAGCGACAGAGCGCAGCCGAGAGCTCAAAGCGGATGCGACGCGGGGATGGCGGCTCCGCTGTGGCACCCCTCGCTGACGCACGCGTAAGGCCGGAGCCGCGCGCGGCACCATCGAGCGGCACCACGGTGGTGCCCTTTGGCCCGAGCCCGAGGCAGAGATCATGCGGCGGCGCTTCTCCCATCCCGGCGGCTGAGGTTGACTTCCTGCGCAGTGTCCACGCGACGACCGACGGTGGAGACAGAGCGGGCGGATCCTAGGTAGGAGCTCCTGACCCTTGTCTGTTCACTCTCTTCCCCTTTCTCGTCGCGAGTTAGGGTTAGGGTTTCGTTAGGTAAGCCGCCTTGCAAGCTCTTCCCCTTTCCCCTTCTCTTTTGGATCTTCTTTCTTTTCTTCTCGGAGTTGAACCGATTTGGGGTTAGGGTTACTGTTCATCTTCCCCGACTGGTTAGGGTACGGGTTGAGTCACTGTTCTTCTTCCCCGACGGGTTAGGGTTCGGTTGAACTCTCTGCATCTCGGTTTCTTTCCCGATTAGGGTTAGGGTTTCAATCCGAAATGGATCGAACCCTCTGTTCCTGTTTCTCTCCTATTTCTTTTTAGTTTTCTACCCCAACCTAGATCTACACCCTACAAGAACTGGCTCTGGTACCATTGGTAAGAAGAACATGACCTTAGCCGTAGATCTAGCGGGTACATCTTACTATAAACATGATGAACACACCCTAGAACTTTGAACTACTAGATCTAAAGGGAGAGGAAGGGATGGAAAGGGCTGACCGTCTGTGCCCTTGGAGGAGGATCCGCTCGCGTCCGCCATGGAGTCGGTGAAGGCAGTGGTGCCGTGTAGTGGTCGTAGGTGACACGGTCCGGTGGAGGCGGGTCGGCGAAGGCAGTGGAGTCCGGTGACGTAGTCCGGTGGCGCAGTTCAGTGGCGGCGAGGCAGTGGAGCTTCTCGTCACTGGCTGCGCACCCTCTAGATCGGATTAGGGATTTCGGTGAAGAACTGTAGCTCGGCGAACCTCGTACTCAAAGCCGCCGGCCCCCACCTTTATATATTGCGCAGTGTGACAGGGGCCCTCCGGCCATAGTGGGCTGGGCGCCCCCGATCAGGACGCGGATCAAAGGACCAATTGGGCCGTTTGGCCCAATTTAGAATTAGAGATCAATCTAATAATAACATCAACCAATTCTCCTGATGAATCTAACATTACAAAGGTGATTGATGGCTTCCCAGGACCCGAGCAGCAGGCCATAACTCTCAACTCTGATTCGTCATCCAAATCAATGTCAGCATCCTCCTCCTTCCAAGGAGCAACAGTTACCTTGTTCCACAACTGTTTCCCATATTTCATATGGAGCCAATGTTTAGCTTTTGCTGTCAACAGTGATCGAGCCTCCTTCTCCATTGATGGAAGAAGGAAACTGAAGAAGGCATCATCTAGTATCATCTTTCGTTGCTCATCCCACAACTGCGCAGACTTGCTGACACAGTCACTTAGATAATTCTCACGTGCATCAGACATCAGTTCATTCTTAGCATCTTCTAGCAATTTTACAGTAACCTTGAGAAGCTTATCTTGTTCTGCTTTCTGAATAAGAAGCCACTGTGCATCTACAAACTTATCAAGTGGGTTTTCTCTCAACCACTTAACACCCGATAGTTGATGATATGGATCTATGACGTATTGCCCTCAGGTGTGGGACATGTTGACACAACTGCTTTATTCATGAAGATGCCTCGAATATGCTTTCTTACAATTGGCTCACGACTTATCTCAACTGCTGCCTGATAACAAAGAAGAAACAAGGGGACATGGAATGTTGTTGTCAGCTCAAATCAATCAACTAAAGTTTTGTGCCCTACAAAAAATGGTCAATATTTTGAGGTCTATTAAGGCCCTGTTTGGCATGACTCCAACTCTGGGTAGAGCTGCTCCACTCCAGAACTCCTGGTGGAGCCAGCTCTGGGTGGAGTTGGAGTTGTCTGATGGAGGTGTTTGGCTGGGAGGGTGTCCCAGCTCCAGAAAAGAGGAGTTTAAGGGTAGATTACCATTCTTGCCCCTAGTTCGATTTAAACTACTTCTCACAAATATGAAATGAAAGTACATGCAGTGAAGTACTACTGTTGTACTATGCCAAGAAGATTTTAGAAGGCACACTTTCGTTTGACTGTCATCGATCTGTGGCAACTACCGTGAAAAGATGAAGAGGAGCTGCATAAGTCACGAGTCTTCTTCAAATGTTGCTGGTACATTGCTGATGTATTTCCAGTAATATATGTAAGTTTTCTTCAACAATATCAGCACTTGTTTAGTTCGCGAAATTTGGATTTTGGGGCTACTGTAGCACCTTCGTTTTTATTTGGTAAATAGTGTTCAAACATGGACTAATTAGGCTCAAAACGTTCGTCTCGCAATTTCCCACCAAACTGTGCAATTAGTTTTTCTTTTCGTCTACATTTAATGCTCCATACACGGGCCGCAAACATTCGATGTGACAGGTACTGTAGCAACTTTTTGGAAATTGGGGTGGACTCAGTAACATATTCAGTAACGATTTTTCCTGTACAGCTGTCATTCATGAAACTGGCTAGGTAATGTCTTTTCAGTAATATATATATGTGATGTATGCTGGAGGATATATATAAGTTTAGGAAGTAAGCTGCACATGTGCTTGATAACTTGACAAACGCAGATACAAGTTGTGTGGTCACGAAACATCAGTCAAGTCACGATGGATACATTCCGTTAGCATCATTCTTGATTGTATAGCAAACGGCAGATGTTCACTGCAGGAAAAAGGGTGGATTCATCTATCAGTTCCACAAGTTCCCTTACCAAGCATATGCAAACAATTTGGAAAACTGGAATGTTAACCTGACACAGATTTCAGTCCACGATCCTAAGGATTCAACAGGAATGGAGACAAGTAATTGACCACGATCACACTCCAACTCATTGCTTGCTTATAGTCAACTAAAACCAAAGCACTTAAAGCATCATGTCTGCCATAAGCCAATGCACCAACAGAAGGTTCATCATCATGGAATGAATGGATCCCAGTGTTCTCATCATGGTACTGGTGGTCAGCCCGTAGCATGATCTGAAAAGAGACAATTGATAAACTCATAACCATGCCATAGCTCAGATTTGGATCAACAGTATCTAGCCAGTTTCAAGTACTATCTAAGTTAGAGACTGACTTAGATCATATTAGATTTGATAGCATTCTGCATTCATAACCTCAATTCTGTTGAGTATCCAGTCAAACCCAGTTTTTTTGTGACAAATTGCTGAAAATCACAACTAAGCAAGAATGCTGTACAGGGCTACTAGAAATTACCTGGAGTATAGAAGCTCATGTAAGGAATGACAACGTCAGGGACGGGCCTTCTGCCGGACATCTTCTTGACTTGGCCTGACTCCAGGTTAATCGCGAAGACGCCAGCACTTGTCGTGACGAAGATGACGCCGAGGCCCTCCGCAAAGCCAACAGCAGTTATATCTTCCTCCATCAAGATCTCCGTGAAGCCAAGCGCAGTTGGCGGGGGATCTCCGGCGGCGGGAGGATGCGGCCGGCGTCGGGGCTTCTGCGGCAGGCGGCGGGCCTCGTGCAGACGTGGCGGGAGGCGGAGCTAGGCGGTCGGGCGGGGCTAGGAGACCAGCGGCGGGCCTCTGCGGCCGTCGGTGGGGAGCTGCGACCGGCGGGGGATCTCCGGCGTCGGGGCTTCAGCGGCAGGCGGCGGCCCTCGTGAAGGCGTGGCGGGAGGAGGAGCTAGGCGGCCGGGTGGGGCTAGGAGACCAGCGGCGGGCCTAGGGCGGCCGGGTGCGGGGCTCGGCCGGCCGGCAGTGGGGGTGGACGGCGGCCGCCGGTCTGCCTGGCGGCGGCAGAAACCCTAAATGCGCTGGACTGGGAAGATGTGATGCGCGGGACTGGGAAGATGTGATGCGCGGCGAGACTTGGAGAATAGAATCGAAACGTTTTTTTCTGTAACCAGTGGCATTGGTGGGTAATTACTCATTAACTCCAGGAGGAGGTTCAAAAAAGAGGGTTCTAGAGCAGCAAAAGAGGTGCTCCAAAACTCCACCTCTATTTGCACTACAGCTCCATGGAGTTGACAACTCTATGGAGTTTTAGAGTTAGGGTGTTTTGCTGGATTTTTTAATGGAGTTGCTGGAGTTTAGGAGTGGAGCCATGCCAAACAAGGCCTAAATACCATGTGTCTCGCACCGCGAAGAACATCTTGTGCCCTTTCAAACATCGCACATGTGAAATTTGCAGCAACCACTTCAGGAGAATCTTTCCTGCTATCATGCTCACCAACATCCAGAAAAATCATATTACACGTAAAGTGTCAAACTTGGAATGATTTTTTGTATAAAAGAATTTTCTAGGGCATTAAAATATATGCAAACAATGGGTAGGTTGCACAGGCAGAATTCTTACGTCAAAAAAACAGGAAGCATTGTTCTAAAAATAAGTGTCAACATAGATCACATACAGGTATTTTTGTTAATGTTAGATGGTGACCAAATTGCTCAGAACTGTGCCCAAATTGGTTGGCAACCTCCCATAACCCTGCGTTGTGACAGATCCTGTACAAGGATTTCCTTTTTGGACGTTTGAATTGTCCTTCAACTTCACCAGGAGGAAAATGTAAATTGAACTTTGCATCAACATCCTCCACCTCTTTCTCAGATTTAGCATCCTTTAGCGCATCAATGATAGAATTATAAAGTTGCCTGTTAAGTTCCTGCCTTGTGACATCTTCTATCCTCTGTTTCTCATCATCAAATCGTTTCTCATAGTACAACTCTAAAGCAACCTTGCGCTTCTGAAGAAGTAGCCATTTTCTGTCTAAGGTCTGAACTGCCCAGAGCAGCTGTTAGAAGATTTGCGTCAGTAATTGCAAATAGTTGGTCAGTTCAGGGAGAGGAACCAATTTGTCATGAAGAATACTTACCTTATGCCACCTCATTTTGGGCACATCATATTCATTACCCTGATAAGAATCAAGGTTTTTTAGCAGGCTTGAACATTTCTCCTTTCTGTACATTGCAATGAATGGAATCTGACAGGTAACAAAGGCTAAGTCAGACGAGCAAGCATAATAAATTGTGAAGCAGATTTGCACAAAATTTGCATACTTCAAATTTTTTGACATGCAGCATGGTCAAAACGTTAGCAATGTCCTTCTGGTCAATATCCTTGTTCAATTCATCACCGAAAAAGAACAGAAACCCATCGCCAGTTAGTTGGCTGTGTATCCATAAACTTTCTTCCTCTATCATCGTGTTATCCGTTGGAGGATCGCCAGTCAACTCATAAGACAACTGTCATAAAGAAAAAGAAACTAATTATATGGTCTTAAACTAAATCAATATTTAGTGAAAATCAAGTTAGCTGGTACATACCTGCACCCTCTCAGGCCATTCATTTTCTTTTATTTGCCCATCTTTTGTTGTCATATACTTCTCTTCAAGAATAAATGGCTCAAACTCGTCTTCAAGCCTCTTCCCTCTCAACTCACCTGAGTTAGAAGCCTCCCTCTCAAGCCCTTGCTTTCTTCGTGCTAACAACTCATCAACCTCACCAAATATGTCTTGGGCCTCTTGTAGAGCAGATGATGATACACCTGCGGCTTGTCGTGGTACCTTCTTTTTAAACTTCATCCTTCTACAAGTATATGCCATTGTACACATTACTTGGAGTGAACACAGTAATATGTAATTTTGCAAAGTGCCAAAGACATGGAACTGGTTGGTGAATGATAGAAACACAACGAATCACACCTTACAACTTGGCCATTCCCATCAATTTCATCATCATCCACAATGAAACCTCCCAAATCATCTTCGTAATTACCAAGCTCCTCAGTTTCCTCTGCCTGCTGGTCATCCTCGTAGTCCTCAAAAGGCACAGCATCTGAGGAAATAGAATTGGAATTAATTGGATTTGACTGAAAAATAGTTTCAACCACGTCCAGGAATAACAGGAATAAAAAAAAGACGCTAGGGAATCTTCTGGTCCAGCTATCTCGATGGTCACCAAATAAACAGTACTCACCTCTCCCGTTGCCACTGTCTTTTGTCCCTGTTCCATCATCATCTGAAAAACCAGAGTGCTAATCCATTTCAGATTCCTTCCCGGCCTTCTTCAAGCGCTTAAACTTGTTTCCCTACAACAAGACAAAATGAGTATTCTTCATAAACACGCGCGCGCGCGCGCGCGCACACACACACACCAGAAAAGGACAGGAGAATAAAAACATACTGGCTTTGGCCGACTGATGCCGGTGACATTATTATCCTCGAGCAACATATAGTCATCCTCATCAAGCATGAAGTCTTCTGATTCCCTGGGTAATCTCATACATTTCAGGACAATGTACACAATAGACTATATTACATCTATTTCTAGCAGGAACAAATTGCAAGTACCTTTTCTTTTTCCTTTTCTTTTTTTGACCCTCATCATTGCTCTTCTGTTCTACTTCCTCTCCTCCCACATTTTCTTCCTCATCATCAGAGTCTGCTATGAAGCTATCATTCTCATACTCGTCTAGACCATCCTCTGCACATCAACAGATTTATCCAGTTGTTACTTCACTAACCCCAGACGAAATCATAATTGAAGCTAATAAAAAACAAAAGGAGTACTACAATCCCCATTTCAATAGCAACGCAAAATAACAGACAGACTGAATAATTTGAAAATAGGAAGGGAAACTACTCCCTAAGAGCATCTCCAAGAGTTCTCTAAACCCACTCCTAATCCTTGGTTTTTAGAAACAAGAGAAAAAATCTCTCTCCAACAGTTACTAATATCTTGTCCTAATTTTTAGGCACTTGGTAAACTGACCCCAGGCGCGCGTATCTTTCCGCACTCGCAGCGTTGCGCAAATCGGCGGCTTCCCGCGCGGCATCAATTTGGCGCCGCTCCTTTTGCCACGAATTGGTCCTTGGCGCGCTCGTTCATCGCAATTGCATCGGATCTCGGAGACATACGAAGGAAGCCGCTCCTCCGTCGGCGTCCAGAAGAGGTTCGACCCCGCTACTGCTAGATGCCGAGGTACATACGATCGGTCCGTGGCCTCTCCCTCCGATCTGCTTTTCGTCTTTGTGGTATTCTCGTGTGCTCTGTCCTCGTCGCCGTCGTCGTGGGATGTGGTGACGTCGTCGTGGGCTTCCCCGTCCGCTGCTCGGTCCTCCTTCCTATGGCTGTGTTTGCCGCTCTATCTGACTTGACGCGCGTGCAGCGTTGCAAACGACAATGCCGTCCAGAACCCAAGCACCATGAGTCATGGGTCATTTCGTAATGATTTTGCATGATTAAGAAAGGGAAATACTAACAGAGGAGCATTTGGTAATGATTTCTTTGTCCATATTTGCAGGCTTGTTGCAATGTCCGGTGGTGGATATTGGACTGACTTGGTCACGGGATTTGAGGGTGTTCGTTCTTTGGACGAGTTTAGCTTTCCCATGACACAGGAAACGCATGCATACGAGGATGTGCAGGTAGGAGCTGGTGTTGAAGAAGATGAAGTGCAGGCAGTAGCAGGTGCTGAAGTTGTAGAAGTGCAGTCTAGTGCTGGTGGTAATAAACGCCCACGCGCTCCAAGGCCAAACACCAAGAGGCAAAAAAATTTCATTCCGGACGAAGATGAAATTGTTGTCTCGGCTTGGTTGAATGTCAGCAAAGATCCCGTGCAAGGTGCTAATCAGTCTCATTCCTCCTTTTGGCGTAGAAAGTCATTTGCAAGACGAACAGAGAGTTCACTAATGCATAAATGGATGTATATTTTGGAGAATGTCAACAAGTATTGTGCTTGCTATGATGCGATTGACCATAGAAATCAAAGTGGAAAAACCATTCAAGACAAGGTACTTCTTTTTCTTATTTCAGTAATCTTACACGTTGATATTTAATAAACACATATGTTTGCAGGTTTCTGAAGCATTAACTATGTTCAAAGGAATGAACGGTGAGAAGACATTCACTCTCATGCAGTGCTGGAACATTTTGAAGGATGAAGAGAAGTGAAAGGCCAAGAGGAGGGAACTGGCAGAGATGAAGCAAGCCGATAACAAGAAAAAGAAGGTTCGCCCAGACTCCACTCCCACGAATGTACAAGTCAACATCACTGAAGATGTCACTGAGATTGCACCTCCAGAGTCCGAAGCCCGAAAGAGACCACAGGGACAGAAGAAGGCAAAAGATGCTCTAAGGCGAGGAGGTGAAGCTTGCATGGAGGCTTTAGACAAAATGTGGGCGAAGAAGGAGGCATTTGACATGGAGAAAGAGAAGAAGAAAGAGGAGAGGCTCATGGCTTCACTTGAGCTAGAGAAAAGGCGTCTGTCATTAGAAGAAAAAAAGGTAGAAGCTGAATTATGGAAGGTGGAAAATGACATAATCGAAAAGGAAGAAAAATAATGGCAATGGACATTAGCGCCCTGACCCCGCCGCAGCAACAGTATTACACGGTTATGCAGCAGAAGATTGTTGCTCGTCGTCTGGCCAATTAGATGTAGTTCCTTTCATTTTATTTCCACAGCCAACTATTTTTATCTTGTCATTCCGTGAACCTTTGTTTTATTTTATACGTATAAATGGCCGGCTGCATGGAGCCGTCGTGCATGGCACTGTGCCGGCAACTACCACTGCATGACAGATAGTCATCATTCAGGATATATGTAAAATCGATCGATCGGTTCCAAGTTATGACATGACATCAAATGAATGTTGAATTACACTGATGCATGGTATCTGGGCAAAGTGAAATAACAGCACACACTTGAATTTACTGTGTGGATTTGGACCACTCATGATTGATAATTGACACCTAAACACTACTGAAAGAGATTGGAAGCAATAAAAATTTAAATTACATGACACAAGTGCACTAATCTTATTCAATAGAATAGAAAATTGTTTACAAAGTACTGATTGCAATTGGAAGTGCTAATAAATACATAGAAGTCCTATGAACTTAATATTTATCAGGAAAATGCTGCCAGAGGTGCTCGATGAGGTCTGCTTTTAACTGGTGGTGTATTTCCTTGTCTCTGATCCTTTTATGCGCTTCAATGAATTCATCGAGGGTGCGATTACTCATATGAGAAGGTTCCACATTTTGGCCACCATGGTCGAACCGCTCAGTAGGGTCAATGACTCCCTCATCTTCGACAATCATATTGTGCATAATGACACAAGCTTTCATGATGTTGCCCAGTGTCTCCGTGTCCCATAAACGCGCTGCTCCTCGAACAATGGCGAACCTTGATTGCAGAACCCCAAAAGCTCTTTCGACATCCTTCCTCGTTGCTTCCTGTGCTTTGACAAAATATTTGTTCTTGTTCCCCATAGGCTGAGAGATGGACTTCACTAAAGTAGCCCATGATGGGTATATACCATCGGCTAGATAATAACTCATCGCATAATCATGACCATTTATGGTATAATTCACCTCAGGAGCTTTGCCCTCTGCCAGCTTAGCAAATAAAGGAGACCGGTGAAGCACATTGATATCATTATGAGACCCAGGCATTCCAAAAAAGGCACGTCATATCCAAAGATCGTTGGAAGCAACAGCCTCCAAAATAATAGTGGGCTCCTCCATATGCCCCTTGTACTGGCCCATGCCACTCTATAGGACAATTCTTCCACGCCCAATGCATACAATCGATGGACCCCAACATACCAGGAAAACCATTTTGCTCACCGAGTGCCAGTAAGCGTGTTGTGTCAGCCTCATTATGATATCTCAGGTATTCTTCTTCAAATAAATCAACAACTACAGCAACGAACCTACGTAGGCTCTCAATTACGGTACTTTCTCCAATGCGAACATACTCATCCGTAGCATCAGCTGAAACTCCATATGTTAGCATACGAAATGCTACTGTGACTTTCTGGAAGCAACTTAATCCAAGAACATTGGTTGCACTCCTTTTTTGCACAAAGTAGTCATCGTATGATTCTACAGCATTCATTATGCGTACGAAAATGTCCCGACTCATCCTGTACCTGAAATTAAAAAATAAAATAAATGTTAGAATAATTACTTAGCGTACTAGTGATCATATCACATGTGAATGCGCACGAACCTCCGACGGAATAAATTTGGGCCATATGTCGGATCATCAGCCAAGTAATCTTGAAACATCCTTTGGTGTCCGCCTTCTCTATCTCGGTAAATAACTTTTATGCCCTGGAACAGAACCACCGTGTCTTCCTTTTTTATTTGAATATGTTTCAACAATTGCAGCTGCTGACATGATGAGACAATCATCGTTGTCTGATGAAGAATCTTCTAATTCTCTTTGCACCAGAGATTTCTCAGCAGCCATGATTGAACCGACCTTGCGAGGCAGCCTGTAGGCTGTGACTGCTGTGGCCGGCCGCGACAAAACAACACAACAAGCCAGAAAAAAATAATGTGGGCATCAAATTTGATTTTTAGATGCCATTTATTAAAAAATCTTGGAGATGACTATCTTTTTCCCTTCTAATATCTTTTTAGGAGTTGCCAAACTACAAGTTTTTAGAAGAAAAAATTAGAGAACTCTTGTAGATGCTCTAGTGGGGAGCAAGCAGACTACCTACACCGCCCACGTCACCCGTGCGAACCAACACCAGGAAGAAATCGCGAGAAAAATTCTGACCTCCCTCGTCGTCGCCATCATCCCCACCGATTGAGGTCCGTGGATCCTCCTCCTCGTCGACCTCGATCTCATCGTCTAGGGTTCCAACAAAACCACCAATTTCCATCAGTAACGCACACAAACCACCAGAAATGGTAGAAATCGGTGAAAAAAACCCGCATACCTTCCTCATCTGAGGGCACCGTTCGCCCCATTGTTCTCGATGGACTTCAACGTTCAGCCTGACCGAACCACGGGTGGATCAATTATATGGAGTTCGCGAGGCACCAATGTACCATGCAGAAATCGAAATCCGCGAAAGAACTAGGAAAAAGCTGGACTCAATTCCTCAATCCGCCCTGCCGATCAAGGTAGGCTAGGTTACTCATCGGAGTCCGGCAAACAAAGAAACTGATCCCAAGTGCTGGACCACCGCCACGCCGGTCAGGTACCAGCAGCGGGCGCGGATGGAGGAGGGAGGTGAGACACCTCTCGGCGAGAGAAAGGCCTCGGCGGAAGCCAGAAGGAGGCCTTGTTTGCGGCGCCCCGTCGTCGTGGTCCGTCGCAAAGACGCACGCGCGTCGAGTAGGGGGTGATTGTATGGGTAGAGCCCAGCTCGTATGTGGGACTTGGGAGTATACAACACTGTGGGCCTGTATGTTTCCTGGCTCATAGGCCCAGCCAACCCAGCGGGCTGCAATGCAACTGCCCCCTGCCCTGGCTCGATCTGTTGTTGTACGTCTCCGGGCGTCGTGGCTTATAAAAGTTTAGGCTGTGGATGGAAGGATGTTTTGGGATCATCTTCTCCGTCTCCACGAGCAGCTTCGTCGACCTGTGGAGTCTGGATCGCGCCTCATGCGAGACACCACGGTGTCGTCCACCGATGACTAAATTTCTAATATTACGCGTTTGGCTTGGATGGTGTGCATAGAGTACACGATGTTTATACTGATTCAGGCAAAAAGTCTCTGCGTCTAATTTGTTGCTGCTGCTCGTGTTACTAGCACTGCAAGTTTGTAGTAGGGGTACAAATGGGCGAGAAAGGGAAATGATCCCAAGTCTCTGGTGGAAAGAGTGAACGGGTGCTGAGAGCTCGATCGCTGCTCAGCCGTGTGTTCGTGTCATGTTCTTGTGTGTTTATCTCGTGTTCTAATTGATTCGGGGTGATTCGCTCGGTCCTCGATGGGTCGATCCCCTTCATGGGACGTTCAGCTTTTCCTTTTTATAGGCCAAGGGAAAGCACGTGTTACAGCGGAGAAAAAGAGAAGAATGAGAGGGAGAAGAAGTTCTTCAGGATCGCCGGGTCCTTCTTCTCCTTCATGCGGGCCCCACGCGACCCTGTAGATGTCAACAGGGGCAGCTCCACGTCGTGGCCCTATCCGTCAATGGCGCCACGCGCAGGCGTCGTCTGCCGGTCATGGCATTCCATTCCATCCCGACAGACGTCGTGATGAACCGACGCGCCTGTCAGCGTTCGTACAATGGTTAGGCAGAACAGCATCGGCACGCCCGACGCTGTTCTTGATGTGAACACTCAGGTATGGCCCATCACGGCCATAGGTTACATTGGGGCATGCTGGTTTCTTCCTTGGTGTCAGAGTTTTGATACAGGCCCATACATCTGGACCTGGAAGTGGTTGGCAGCAGTATGGGACCCCGTCGGGCGAGGCGGAGCCCGCGGCCTCAGGGTCGAGCGAGGCGGAGCCCGCCCCCAGAGGTCGGGCGAGGCAGAGCCCACGTATCTAGGGGTCGATTGGAGCTGTAGTCGCGCTCTTTACTGCTCGGATGGATCTATGTTGATGGTCATTAGCTTCTCCTCTTTAGATACCCTAGTATTGGTCCCCGACACATGGCGCTGCGGCTTTTGGAAACCAAGCTCTCGAAGCGAATCTTGCCATGTCATGACCTCTTGAAGGGGTTGCGCCCGCTCCAAGGCCTAAGACGACTGTCATCTCATCGGTAGGTGCTTGCTTGCTCTGCCTGACTACCAATGGTCTAGATTGTTCCATGACAGTCAGTGTCTACATGTCTCAAATTTCATCATTGATTGTTTGATTAATTATGATTTCACGCAAATTCTGTCGAAACAGTCCGGATTGCCTCAATGGGGGTTTCTTTCTTTTTCAGGTAGAGGACAACTTTGTTAGTTGATCTCCACAAATAGGCCCAATGGCCTATTGGGCCCTTACCTCTGCGCCCTAATCGGGGGCGTTCAACCCTAACTGGTTGGTGGGCCCCTGTCGCATAGCACATATATATAGAGGAGTGGGGAACTGAGCTCAGCTCATGAGGTTCAAAGGAGCCGCCACACCCACCTACAGAAAACCCTAATCCGATCAAAGGTCGTGCTGCCAGCGACGGGATGTGCCCCGCCACCGCCGTCGTTCCCCTACAGGTCTACACCGGACCGTCGTCTCGCCACTGAGCCGGAGCTGCCCCTACACCGGCATCTACGCTGCTGCTGTGCCGCAACAGTGAAAGACGAGAAGGGTCTTCCCTGGATCTATGGGTTACACACAGAGGTACTAATCATTGATTCTAACAATGGTATCAGAACTAGGTTGCCTCTGTGTAACCCTAACCCTAACCGGGTAAAAGAAGAAAGAAAGAAAGACCGGGGTGGCGGACGTCACTGTCTACCGGTCACCACCGCCACCGCACGGGGGAAAAGAAAACAAGATCCATTCGAATCAGAGAAGAGAAAGGACCCTTGGCTCATGAAGCCGAACCCTAACCCAAGAACAGAACAGATCCAATTCGGATCTAAGAAAAGAAAAGAGTTCCTTTCGGATCTAAATAGATAAAGGTTCCCCAAGCCTAACCCTAACTAGGTGAAAGGAAGGGCTATCGGCACTTCAAGCCGAACCCTAAACCTGTAAAAGCCTTCAACGGGAAGAGAAATAGTAGAAGAAGAGTGGATTCGGATTTGGCCGAACCCTAAGACTAACCCTAATTTTAACCCCAATCCCAAATCGGGTTAATCCCAAAAGAAGAAGGGGAAAGGGGAAGAAGGGAAAAGATTCTGAGTTCAACCAAACCCTAACCCTAACTCGCATGGAGAAAGGGAAAAGGGAAAGCCATTCGGATGAACTCCAAAAGAGGAAAAGAAATCAAAAGAAACGAACCCTAACCCTAGATCCCCTTTTTGGGTGAACAAGCGAAAAGAAAAGAAATAAAATGCAACTCAAATCCGAAGGGGAAGATCCAAACCCTAACCAGTTCGGAAAAGAGAAACGAGATCCAAATCGAAAAGAAGAAGGGGATGTGAAAGGAGAAAAGGAAAGGGGAACGGAAAAACCTCGCCGGGCGTCGGGAAAACCCTTCGCCGGCGTGGGAGAAGAAGACCGAGCCGGGCTCGCTGCTCGCCGAGCTCGGCCAAGGGGTCACCGTGGCCAGGCCGCTCGACGGCGGTGCGCTCACTCGCTGGGGAGCGCGCACGTCGACGAGGGAGCCAGCGGCGGTGCCATGGTCGCCTTCGCTCACTCTCGGTCGCTCGTTGTGCTCGCTGCGCTGAGGTAGAGAGAGGAGAGAGCGGCGAAGAAGAGAGAGGAAGCAGCCGAAAGAATGAGCTAGGGTTTTCGCTCACGGGCGCGCGGAGTCGGCTTTTATACGAGCGAGATGCGCGCTCGGTCGTCGGATGTGAATGGATGGCCGAGATTGAATGGGCCAAGTCGCAGCCTAGGTGGGCGCGCAGGAGTTTGCCGACCCAGGCCCAGGTTGCGGCCTGGGTGCGGCCTGCGCGCGCGAAAAGAAATAGGCCGAGCCGTTTCTGCGGTTTTTGGGCCAAAACAGTAAAGTTTGAGTCCAGTTTTGCATTTTTTCTTTTTCCAGAAAATTGAAAAATGCAAATTGGCTCAAAAGAAAAATAGAAAAGTAATTTTTCCCTGTGGGTAAAATTCAAGAAATTGAGTGAAATTTTTTCCGCTGCTAAAGAAAAAGTATATTCTCCAGTGATTTTGAACCGACATGATATTTAACTGGAGAAAAAGAAAGTTTTTCCAGTAAATGTTTATTTCCTGGAAATTGATTAATGGATTAAAGAAAATAGAAAAAGCAATTTTCCCTGTGGGTAAAATTCAAGGAAAAGAGAGTTTTTCCACAGCCAAAGAAATTATTGATTCTCCAGTTATTTTGAACCAATGTGGTATTTAATTGGAGAAAAAGAGTTTTGATAAAATTATAATGTTGTTATTTTCTGACCAACGTTATTAATAACAATATCGTAATGTTAATGATTTATGCATTAATTTTACTTCTACCCAACAGTGATGTAGAATTAGTGTATAAGAACATATGTTAATTTTAATGATTTATGCATTAATTCTACTTCTGCCCAACGGTGATGTAGAATTAGTGTGTAAGAACAGTTGTGAAAGTTAATGATTTATACATTAATTCTATTTCTGCCCAATGGTGATGTAGAATTAGTGTATAAGAATAATTGTATGTTTTGATTTTGACCAACATAGGAATCAAGGCATTGAATCCCAAAAGATAGTCCTATGACTTTTGTGCATAGGAAGTGGGTAACTGCCAACAAGAGATGTTTGGCCGTGATAAAGAACATGATTGTACCTGCAATTGTGGGCTCAATCCCATAATATGACACGGTCACCGAGTACCTCGATAGAATAAAGAGTCAGTTCACTGGCTCTTCAAAGACATATAAAGAGTCAGTTCACTGGCTCTTCAAAGATATATGTCACTCAGCTGATCAAGCAGCTGGTGACAGATTGTTAATCTGAAAGTGGTAGCATAAGAGAGCTCACGATGCGTTGTCGAAATTATGGCATTATCGTTTTAGGCCATATTTCGAGGGGGAGAATAAAAAGATAAGTTAAGAAGATATTCTTCCTCCATTAGAGCTCTCAGATTTAGAACAATGCAGATAATGCATAAAAGAAAAGTTTGTAAAGAAGATTAAGAAAGATGACAAACGAAGCGCAGGAATTTTATAGATTATTCATACAGACATCTGTGGTCAGTTTCCTGTAAAGAGTGTGGATGGTAATGATTCGTTCATAACATTCACAGATGATTACTCCCATTATGTCTATATTTATCTAATCAAAGAAAGAACATAAGCATTTGATAAATGTAGATATTTAAGGCAAAAGTTGAAATCCAACGCAATTTAAAGATAAAGATAGTCAGATCTGACCGTGGGAGAGTACTACGGTCGGCATACCCCATATGACCAAAGTTCCTGAACCTTATGTAAGGTTTTTACAGGAGAATGACAAAGTAGCCCAGTATTCTATACCGGACAAACATCAGCAGAATAGAGTAGCTAAAAGAATCAATCATACCCTGATGGATATGGTGAGCAGTATGATAAGTTACTCCACCTTACAGTTGAGCCTGTGGATGGAGGCGTTAAAAACCCCATTCATATTCTCAAAAGAGTACCAAGTAAGTCGGTGCCCAAAACGCCGTATGAGTTGTGGACAGAAAGAGTACCTCACTAAACCACTTGCGTGTGTGTGGGGGAGCCCTGCTGAGACTAAAGTATTTAACCCAAACATTAGGAAGTTATATCCCAAAATAGTAAGTTGCCATTTGTTTGGCTACATAGAAAAGTCAAAAGGTTTTTATTTCTACTGTCCAGAGAGACACATAAAGTTTGTGGAAACGAGACACGCTGTTTTCCTAGAGGATGAAAAGATGAGGGGAGCATGGTAGCTCGAGAAATTGACCTTGAAGTGAAGTGGGTGTATGCGCCCACTCCAATGATTCATGAGCCAATTTTCTCACTACATGCTGTCGCTGCACCGACAGTGCAAGATACTATGGTGTCAGCACCTGTTGTTATTCCACCTGTGGCAACAATGAATGAAAATGAGGAACATGTTCTTCAGGATCCTATAGAACCTATTGCCACACATGAGGGGGAGCAATAACAGTCTCAAACAAAAGATGTGCCAAATGTGGAGGCCCCTAGAAGGTCTCAAAGAGTTAGTAAATCAGCTATTTCTGTTGATTATGAAGTGTACAACACTAAGGAATTTCAAATGGAGGTTGATTCCACCTCTTTTGAAGAAGCCATGAGAAGTAATCATTCATCAAAGTGGCTTGAGGCCATGGAAGATGAAATGAAATCAATGAATGCCAATAGAGTTTGGAACTTGAAAATAATTCCTAAAGGAGCCAAAATAGTAGGCTATAAATGGGTCTACAAAACAAAGCTTGACTCTCAAGGGAATATAGAGAGATATAAAGCGCGACTTGTGGCAAAAGGCTTTATGCAAAGAGAAGAAATTGATTACAATGAGACCTTTTCTCTAGTCTCATGTAAAGTTTCCTTCAGAATCATAATAGCATTAGTGGCACATTACGATTTAGAATTACATCATATGGATGTAAAGACGGCATTTCTCAACAGAGACTTAGAGGAAAACATTTACATGGCACAACCGAAAGGTTTAGTCATGGAAGAAAAAGAACGAATGGGATGCCGCCTAAAGAAATCCATTTATAAATTAAAGCAAGCTTCAAGACAGTGATACTTGAAGTTTGATCAGTCAATAAAGAATTTTAGGTTTTAAAGAAAATATAGAGGACAATTGTGTCTATACAAAGTTTAAGAATGGGAAGTTTATCTTCCTTGTCCTGTATGTGGATGATATCTTACTTGCTAGTAGTGATGTCAGTCTACAACTGGAGACAAAGAAGTTTTGTCCTCAAAATTTTGATATGAAAGATCTTGGTGAATCCTCGTTCGTTCTAGAGATCGAGATTCATCGAGATAGAAGAAAAAAGGGTATTAGGACTGTCGCAAAAGGCATACATAGAAAGAATCTTAAAGAAATTCAGAATGCACAAATGTAGTCCCTCACCTGCTCCTATAGTCAAGGGCGACAGATATGGAGATTTTCAATGCCCCAGAAACCAATATGAGCTCAATCAAATGAAAGTGGTTCCATATGCTTCAACTGTCCGAAGCTTGCAACATGCTCAAGTATGTATGAGCCCTGACTTGACATTTGTTACCGGATTTTTACTTGGCAGATTCTTGAGCAATTCTGGAACAGAATACTGAAATTGATAAAGAAAGTCTTGCGTTATGTGCAAAGAACGAAATGCCTCATGATGACATATAGAAGATCTGATTCACTCCACATGATGGGATATTCAGATTCTGATTATGCGAGAGTGAATGCATATCCAGACGTGGATTTTCTATCATCTCGCAAAGAGGAGCTATTTCATGGAAAAGTTCAAAGCAAACTGTCACTACATCGTCCACAATATATGACAGTTTGTAGCGTGTTATGAGGCAATGGGCAGGTGAACTGACTAAAGAAGTTCATACCCGGTTTGAAGGTGGTTGACGACATCTATAGACTACTTAAGTGATACTGCGATAATAATCAGGCAATACAATATACTCACAACATAAGTCAAGTGGTGCTGCCAAACACATTGACATAGAGTATTATGTTGTGAAAGATAAAGTCCGGGATCAAGTCATAAGTCTTGAGTATATAAGTATCGAAAAGATGCTCGCGGATCCGCTTACAAAAGGCTCACCACCCAACATGTTCAGAGAATATGGTGTTCAGAGAACATGTAGCTAGCATGGATTTAAGGGGAAACCTAAAATTCCTGGACAAAAGAAGGCCTAAAGATAAGTATCTATTTTAGAACAGAGTAGTGTGTTGTAGCTGTTAAGTCTATCGGCAATGGACCGTGACGATGAGACATGCTCTGTGCACTAATCTGTAATGGAATGAAAAAAGTAAATGATATAAAATTGAAAGATGGAATGAGATCAATGGAGAGAATGTTAGTTGATCTCCACCAACGGCCTATTGGGCCCTTACCTCTGCGCCCTGATCGGGGGCGTTCAACCCTAACTAGTTGGTGGGCCCTTGACGCACAGCACATATATATAGAGGAGTGGGGAACTGGGCTCAGCTCACGAGGTTCGAAGGAGCCGCCACACCCACCTATAGAAAACCCTAATCCGATCAAAGGTCGTGCTGCCAGCGACGAGATGTGCCCCGCCACCACCGTCGTTTCCCTACAGGTCTACACCGGACCGCCGTCTCGCCACCGAGCCGGAGCTGCCCCTACACCGGCGTCTACGCTGCTGCTGTGCCGCAACAGTGAAAGGCGAGAAGGGTCTTCCCCGGATCTACGGGTTACACACACAGGTACTAATCATCGATTCCACCGAGCCGGAGCTGCTCCTACACCGGCGTCTACGCTGCTGCTGTGCCGCAATAGTGAAAGGCGAGAAGGGTCTTCCCCGGATCTACGGGCTACACACAGAGGTACTAATCATCGATTCTAACAAGCTTCGCCTCTGGTTGCCCACCTAGAGCCAAGAGGCTGCCGTACCATCAGGCTTCCTGCCGCCGTCCGTGTTCACCGTGGAAGGTATATACTAGCCGCTACTTCTTGTTTTCGTTTTTCATCCGTTTTGTCGAAAAGCTCATGCCTAGTTCCCTTGCGCTATCTTTCAATATTGCAACGTCTTTTAAGATTGCATTGCAACTTAAATACTGATGTGCTGGAAGGATGATGGGTTCATCTGTAATCTTTTTGTTTACACAGTTCAATTTGTTATATGCATCAATTAACTGACGTCATTGTCCGTTTTATTTGATTCTGATCACACTCATCAGGTCCTGCCCGGAACTTCTCCAATTCATGGAAAAAGAGGGCCTGTTTGGATTGATGCCTCCCAAGCAAGCTCGCGCCCAGGCAGCCATCCTGGCCCAAGCGCTCGAAATCGGACGCCTGGGAGCCGCACTTGCGCCAGGCAAAATTCCCAGGGACTAATCCAAACAGGCCCAGAAACTTTGCTTCAGGCGCTTCTACCACTGAAAACGTTCTGAAGGTATACTGTTGGACTCACGCTTCTTTCTGTAATAACAGCATTAATTGAACACTTCTCAAATGACTACCAAGCGCACAGGAGGAACAGATAAAAACTCTTGTCACAAGATTTGTAGCACATGTTGGATTTTGTTATAGTGTGATTAATTGATTATATAATAACATGGATACAGTTTTAATCAGATTCCTAAATAACAGCAGTTTCATGTTACCAATCTTACTGAAAAGGCTCGTCTAAAGAAATCTTACTGGAAAGATCTCCTAAGCAAATATTTTTGATGTCTCGCCAAGAAGTTAATTATGATGTGCTCTTTTGATAAGCAACTATGATATGACTCGGTTTAATGATTGATTGGCAACTATTAACATGCCGCTATACTTTCAAGAGAACCTCCTAGATTGATGCATGCTGAGATGGTCCAACTAATTAAGGCATAAATACTAGTAGAATATTTAAGCCAAATCCTCACTCAAAAACAATTTTTGAATATGTATTACGTTTGTTTCTTTATTTTTGAAGGACGATGCAAACTATTTTCGAACCTGGCTCCTGCTCTGAAATAAATAAAGAAAATTTACTTTTTTCATCTTATTCGGTTGAAATATCCCAATAAATCTTGCATTAACAAGGAAGATTCTGAGCTGCTGTGTTTGCCGCCGCAGATGAATTCGTTCAAGAAGAGCTCCAGTGCACCAGGAAATGATAAGTGTCCAAAGGTGGAAGCAGTAGAACGATGTGAATGCGATTATTGCTCAAGGTAAATTTGTTCTCTGTACTAGTATCGTCTTCCATTCAACAAATATGTTTTTTCTTTTAGATTCTGAGTGTCTTATTCTTTCATTCACTCTTCACAGTCAGCGCGACATTGGGAAGTTCCTTGAGCGCCTCTACACCTTCGGAACTTGGATGTATTGCATCGGTATAGTTTGGATTGTACATGAAATCATCCAACTACGACGCAAGTTTAAGGCCTTGGATTCGGATGACCATTAAACGTGCAAGATCCAATGGCCTCTTCCTCCACAGCTTACTTATATCATGGTTTGTAGTACGGGGAAGTTTGCTTATATAAGGTGGTATACCATCATGGTTCCTCTACATGTCATTGAAATTGGGAAACCCATTTCCATTTAAAGTTTTGTCTCTACCTTTTGGTCAAGACAGACGAGGCATTTTACCTCTAGGAGGAATTGGATTCATTGTTTCTTGAATCTTAAAACCACATTTTATTTTGATCCCCATATCCCATCGCATCCGCGGTGTGGCGGACCACCCAAACAAGCAAAGAGTACAAAATCATGGTGGAGATCAAAGCAAATTTGTGTCAGGTCCCATCTCCAAGAGACTGATAATATGAATTCGTATGGATAAGTCGGTCTCCGCTAATTGTATCTGCAATACTCCTATCATTGATGTTAGATTAGATTAGATGTACATATATCATTACATACCTTTGTACCAAAAATATGAGAGCACAACAAAAAAAATTTGACATTTACATATAAATCTACTATTCATCGACCGACAAAACTATTTCACGTATAAAACTAATTGCAACAAAAAATAAATAAAAGAATTGTTCATCATTTATACATGATTTTTTTATACACCCTTCATCCAGTCATAGCTAGGTGCCTAGGTTAGGGTTACCTCTACCAAATGCCAGGGCTAGCCTCAGCCGGCTGGGTGTTATCCGATACGAAAGCTATGATAAGAGTTGGAGTTGGAGAGGAGTTTTAGAAACTTTTTTTAATAAGGAATTGCTGTTTGAGAAAAAAAATCAAGGAATTGTTCTACCAAGATGTTGGATGGGTATTTTTTTTCTTTTTTCTTGTAAAAATGTTAAATTGGGAGCTCATTTAGATCATCTCCAATAGTTTCCAAAAAAAATTGATAATTCAATGAGTTTTTCAAGTGCCTAAACAGAGTTAGCTACATATTTGTTGGTTCTTCAACGGTTTTTAAAATCTGAATCCTAAAATATAGAATATAATTTTGCATAAAAAATCCTTTCTTACTCTTTATTCTTCCTCACGTCCTTCCACCTTCAAATTGGTCCATAAATACGCGCGTATATATATCATCCCAATCAGGTCAATTTTCCCAAGTGCGGAAAGATTGAGAATTGAGATAGGGAGTTGTTGTAGAGCAGTATTTTTTAGATCTTGCCAAAGAATCAAGATATTTTTTTGAGACGAAAAAAGAATTGTATTAGATAATAGTTGGGTACATCAACACGTTACAAAGCATTCTGGAATACACTACATATATCCAGAAACAGATTTTCGTCTAAATTGTACCCACGCTGTGAATAGCTCAAATCTCAAAACAAAACCTGTACGACGCTTCGTATGAATGATCGCACAGACAAATACTAGGCAAAAGGTCTGAGAACATATGCCCAACGAACGACGGGCAACATTCCTGCATATGGAGTTGAGAAACTTTTTCTTTCTTGTATCTTCCTTCTTCTTTTTTCTGCCACCGAAGAATTTGAAAATTATTCTCCTTAGTCCTTCATTGTGGCCAGATCTAATCACGACAAGATTAGGAGTGGGTTTTGAAAACTCTTGGAGATGCTCCTACAAAGTTCATGGAGTTGCTCACTAAAAACAAAAAAAAGTAAAACCATTTTAAATTTGACCATGTTTATTAAAAATATTAATGTTTATTTCACACTAAATACATTAGATTTATTATAAGATATATTTTCATTGTATACCTATTTTGTATCACTATATACTCAAAATGGTATATGAGGGAGTGTATGTCAATATTTTTTATAAACTTGACCAACATATATATCCGATTTGACTTTGAAATTAGGATATAATTAAAATGATACTTCTTTCTTATATCAAATTATAAGATGTTTTGATTTTTTTCATACATTATTTTTACTATACATTTTTTTCACGAAGATAGCAGAATCTGTGCACAAAAAGTGGGCAATCACAATTCGACAGAGTAGGCACAGCTGATTTTTTTCAGATACTACTTCAGCACTATTTTTAATAATATTTTTCTCTTATATCAAATCAATATAAGCATGAACATAAGCTAAATTTTAGCGAAACCAACAGTCCAACAGGGCCACTACACCCGGGCTGATTGGTCCTCGGAAGAACAGGACACGTAGGATCAGGTCCACTCCCACATCCCATCCGGCCATCGTGCCACGAGCTGGCACGGTAGCGTCAAGTCGTCAACGCTTGACGCGTTCGGCAGCCACCTCGCGTGGGTTCGAGCCAAACTCCACGGCCGCACCACCCCCTCGAGTCGATGTTGAGCTCGCTCAGATAAAAAGCCCATTTGAAAACTCTGCTCCTGTTTCCGCACAGTGAGGCCACGTCGTAGGGTTTTGCTTGCTTCGCCCGGCGGTAAAGCGGAGCGCGGCCACCGCCGCGCGCCCGCCCATGGAGATCGGGCAGTACCCCGCGAGCAGCTGCTCCAAGGAGCACCAGAAGATCTACCAGGAGTGGTTCGCGCTCGCGGACGCAGGTCCGATTTCCCTCTGCTCTCTTCTGTTCCCCCTCGATCCCCAATCCCCTTCCCACTGTTGTGTGCCTGGATGTGTGGTCTTCTAATCGACGGTGTTGCAGATGTGGATGGTCGCATCACGGGCCCCGACGCGATCAAGTTTTTCGGCATGTCCAAGCTCTCCCGCCCCGACCTCAAGCAGGTGCTGGCTCTTGCTACTAATCCCCTTCCTGTTTTGTTCTGCTTGTGGAACTTTTGGTTTTTATATATGTGCCATTTTTGTCTAACTGTGCTGCGATTCAAGGTCTGGGCTATCGCGGACACCAGACGGCAGGGGTACCTGGGTTTCCTCGAATTCGTCACGGCGATGCAGGTTTTCCCTCGTCTATTTGATGTTTCTGTTGTGCTCTCTGTCTCCACTAGGTGATTTGGGTTATTGTTCGTTACTAATGGGCTTGTTTCAATTGGCAGCTAGTCTCTCTGGCACAAGCAGGGAATGAGATTACTCAAGATAGCCTTAAACGAGATGGTTGTTGCTAGCCTCCAAATCAAGCCTACTTGATTGCATTATGCTTATTTATTTACTGCTAACAAGTTTAAGGTTATATCTGACAGATTTGGTCAGTTTGAATCCACCTGTGATGGAAGGTTTGGATGCCCTACTTGCGGTAATGCATTACTATGTCCTTACAGTTTTTCTTTATCGAATTTGTGCTTTATCTCAATGCCTTGTAGTAAATATGATGGCAACTGCTTTCAGAAATCTAAGCATTTGGTGAAGCGTGTTGATCCAGAAATGGATGGTAAGTAATGCACTCTTTAACAGGAAATTCATGCTTGGGGGAAATCTATGATACAAACCTTTTTTTTTATCCATGCAGGATACCCTCAGGAACAATCCCATTTAACAAACAAATGGTTCAGCTCAAAGTCATCAAAGAACGTAATACTCATGTAGTCATGTCATCTTCACAATTTTCTTCTGTATGCTCCTAGAATATCGCTCTTGTGAATATCTATTGCATATCAGCACCAAAGGAACTTTTGAGGAAAATTCTGTTATATCCTCATTAGTGAGCATATGTTGATAGATCAGTTATCTGTCTTTTTACGTTAGCAAAAGGAAAAGGCAGCAAGTCTACTTGTTTAGCTTGTGTAGCTTCTGTAGCTGGTTAACTATTTATTTTAATTGTATCTTGTCTGTTAACGAGCTTGGAAACAATATGCTGCATGTAAGTTGTCTAAAAGGAAGCCCACAGTCCACCAAAATGTTTGTAAGACAACATAGCTCTCAGTACTTGTGTTTCTATTATGCATTATTAAGCAACAGAGATATTTTTTGTGCCAATTTTAAGACCTTTCCCTATATAAACAAATGCTGTCAGTTGACCCTAGTTTTGTCAATGACACATTTATCATTATTGCTGATCTTTCCTTTTATGGTGTTATATGTAAACAGATACCTCTGACTGCTGTTACTTCTGTCATTGATGGCTTGAAAAAACTTTATATCGAAAAGTTAAAGCCTTTGGAAGTTACATACAAGTTCAATGATTTCGTCTCCCCTTTGCTGGTACATACTGTATTCCCATTTTCTGGATACTTTAGGAAATAGAAATGACTACTTTCCTGTGTAATCTATGCCATCATTATTGTTATTTCCTTCTCATTTTGTTCAAAATAACTCCCTTTCATGCAGATTATTGTTAATCCTTTTTTTTTGTGTTGCAGACAAGTAGTGATTTTGATGCAAAGCCAATGGTTATGCTCTTAGGTCAATATTCTACTGGTAAAACAACTTTTATCAAGCATCTGCTAAGAACAAGCTATCCAGGTTTTTTTACCTACCAGATGTACCTTCTATAGTTTCCCAGGTTTGTTCAAGTAACATGCTGTCTGACAGTTTATGTTTTGCATTTGCAGGTGCCCATATTGGACCAGAGCCAACAACAGACAGATTTGTAGTTGTCATGGTAAACTGAACAAAACTTAGGATTTCTCTTTGTAGGTATAATAGGTGCATCAAATGATTTAAACTTCTTATTATGATTTGTGAAGTAATTTTAGTTGAAATGATGAACGGATGAAGCAATCCAACATTTTTCTCAAAACTTTGGATAGGGAATTTACATCGTTAGTTACCTATGAGATCCCTCCTAAGATGTTGGCTTTACAGATTTTAGAATCACATAGTAGTTGATAGACCTCCAGAGACACCGGTGCGTAGTGGAATCCTAAGCCAGGATAGTAACGTGAAGAGAGGCAGATGAAGACCGAAGTTGACTTGGGTAGAGGCAATAAAAGGAGACTTGAAAGGATGGAATATACCCAAAGACTTAGCCTTAGATAGGAGTGCTTGGAAAACAGCTATTCACGTGCCTAAACCTTGATTGCTTCTGCTGGGTTTCAACTCTAGCCTACCCTAACTTGTTTGGGACTTAAAGGCTTTGTTGTTGTTGATAGTAGTTGATAGATAATGACACAGATTGGAGTATGACGTTATGCCTTTGAATATCGTCACAGTTTTCTATATATAGTTTGCAAAATCCTCAAGAGCATGTAAAGAGTTTTCTACATAGTAAATATAACTTTAAGGGTATAGGCTGATCTAGGTTCTCTATTTGGTAGAAGTATTAAAAGTATTAAAAAAATAGCGCTAGTGCTGATTCCATAATTTTCTTAGGTGCTACGGCTCGCAAAATTATCAGTCTTCCATTTCTTTTTTTTTTTTTTTTTTTTGGGGGGGGGGGGTCTTCCTGTTGCCAACAAGAACTGAAATTAGTGCTTTTGGGATGCATTGCTTGTTCATTTCTATAAGATGTTTGGATCTGATTGTCTTTTTGTGCTTCGTGAAAACACTGTAAATTTTCTGGCTGACACCTGTTGCGTTGTGATTAGCAGCCTGTACCTTTTTCTCTAAATTTTCTATGAAATGCTGAGCTGCGATTATATCGCCAGCCATCATATTTATGATTGTTTCTGATTCCTTAGGGTTTGTTGGGAATGTTAGCTAATGTAAAAGAAGCATAATGCACACATCTCCAAATCAATATTAAAGTTTAAGTTCATCATTGCTAGATTTATGCAAATTCTTGCTTGTGAAACTGGCAATAGATACTAAGCACCTATTGGCACACTCTTTTTGTCCAATTTCAGTTTTTTCAACCTAGGCCAATGTAACTGCAGTATAAGCAGCATGAATTGCCTGTGTGCCACCTATTACATTACCACATGTTTTATACCTATAATACTTTCCCCTTTCTGTCGCTCCAGTTAACTTATGTATGCTTGCCAGTCAGGACCTGACGAAAGGACTATTCCTGGAAATACTATTGCTGTTCAAGCTGACATGCCTTTTAGCGGTCTTACAACATTTGGGACTGCATTTTTATCCAAGTTTGAGTGCTCTCAGATGCGACATCCAGTAAGATTTAATTTTGATGCAAGTGAAAACCTAAAAGGCATGTAATCTGGAAACTGATACCAAACATTTACCTTGAAGCTGCTAGAGCATATCACATTTGTTGACACACCTGGTGTTCTTTCTGGTGAAAAGCAACGCACGCAACGCAGCTATGATTTCACTGGCGTGACATCATGGTTTGCTGCGAAGTGTGATCTTATTCTTCTTCTGTTTGATCCTCATAAGCTTGATATCAGCGATGAGTTCAAACGTGTCATTGGATCATTACGTGGACATGATGACAAAATACGTGTAGTTTTGAACAAGGCAGATCAAATAGACACTCAACAGGTAGTATTTGTGGATCTTTTTGTGTCTTAACTCGTGATGGGACATTTTTCTTTGTTTTGCTCTACATATTAATAGTCCTTTTCTCATTGACATGCAGCTTATGAGAGTTTATGGTGCATTGATGTGGTCTCTTGGGAAAGTATTGAATACACCTGAGGTTTCACGTGTTTATATTGGGTAACTTCTGATACCCTGATCTTCTTTATTTCACTATTTGGTATTTTATGATAGATTACATAAGATCTTCCAATTGTAACTTCAAAATTACTAGTAGAGTATTGATGTATTTCATTTACTTTATTAAAGCTTGACTCGGGTATTACTGGATTTCTCCAACAATAGTATATTTGAATCTTGTTCTGGTATTGACCTTAGATCATTCAAGTGCCTGCAAATCATTCAAGTAACTTCCATGTTTGTTTGTAGATCATTCAATGACAAACCAGTAAATGAATCAGCTGTTGGTCCACTTGGAAAGGAACTATTTGAGAGAGAGCAAGATGATCTCCTTTCTGATCTCAAAGATATCCCCAAGAAAGCCTGTGATCGTCGGGTAATTTTTTTTTTTTTTTTCTTTCCATGTGTTTTTTGAGTCCTAACTAATTAGTTTTTGCATATTGACATCAGTATTCTGTGCCTGCAGATCAATGAATTTGTTAAACGTGCTAGAGCTGCCAAGATCCATGCTTATATAATAGGCCATCTAAAGAAGGAGATGCCTACAATGATGGGCAAAGCAAAAGCCCAACAACGACTCATAGACAATCTGCCCGATGAGTTTGCAAAGGTATGTATTTTGAGGTTCTGAACTTCTCTAGTCGATATAGGATCATTGTAGATTGAAGAGCCACAGAGGTCCTTGCTTATGTTGGCAACTTAGGATGGAAGCTTTTGTCTGTCAGATGTCCTCTTACCACATATGTTTTTTTTTTTTTGTTTTGCTTTGTTGGCATATCATGGCCTCGTGGCTTGTTTCACCTAACCAGCTTGCACCTTAAGTTTTGATTATTTTACTACTTTGCACATTCTGAAATAGTGACAGTAAGAGCTGGTTGAGTTTGCCGATGGTGTGAATTCTGGTCTCTTCCTGTTTCATTTCAGTTACAGTGTCCTCTCTTTTCTTTTACTGGATGTCATGTGAAGCATTCACTTACATATCCTTTCCATATAATTTTCATGCTCTAAGCAACAACTGCTGTCTGGTGGAATAGGTGCAACGGGAATACCATCTTCCATCGGGAGATTTTCCTTATGTGGAGCACTTCAAAGAGGTCTTGAGCGGGTATAGCTTCGACAAGTTTGAGAAGGTCAAGCCCAAGATGATACAGGCCGTGGATGATATGCTTGGATATGACATTCCAGAACTTCTCAAGAACTTCAGGAACCCATACGAGTGAACCCATACAGGCGGTTGAAGGATGACTTTGATCTGCACCAAAATGAGGGATTGAGTGGGGCATGGATTGATGCAGCCGTCCATAGCTTTGGAATTGTCAGGCGACGATGAATCATCGCGATCAAGGTCCCGTGGGGCGCTCATTGCCTTCCATGCTTCACCATTGTTATATAACTTTATGCATAAGCATCATAGAGCCATTGCTCAAACTTTCACCAGACATCTGGTCATGTAAAATCGACTAAATAGTGATCTTAGCATTAAAGAATATACTGCGATGCTCATTGTTTCCTCAAATAAGTATTTAATCGTTTGGAATAGCTGGATAATGCGGTCCTGTCAATTATCAGCCCATGAAGAATATTTGGACCACAGTGGGGTGTTGTCCTGAGCATGGCTCCTTGTTTTGCTTTTATGTGAATTTGTTCATGAATGTCATGTATGTTGTGGTACTGCAAACTCCGATGTTGCAAATATATTTTTGAACGATGAACCTTTGAGAAATTAACTCAAAATAAATTTGTCCATCTGAGATTGGAGAATACTGTTGTTTTTCTGTCCTGTCTGATAAGCATTACAATAACAATGTAGATTCGCATGAACAAGTCACACAGACAACATGCCCCAATTAGGGTGGTCTTTCTTTTCTCGAATCAGATATAGACATTCATAGATTACCCTTGTAAGTTGTAAATGCACGTACGCACGAAATATAAATCTCGAGATTGACGAAGTTAACTAGATACATCTTACTATTGACGGAAACTATATTTATGTATCTAAAATTGAACATAAATTATATTTATGTATCTACTCCGTCCATCTATAAATATCTATCGTTTTTGTTTCCTGAGAAAGAATTTTGACTAAATATATATATAAAAATATTAATATTTATGGTACATAACTAATTTCACTAGATAGATATTTGAATTTAGTTTTTTAATAAATTTATTTAGAGGTACAAATGTTACACGTATTTTCTACAAATCGAGTCAAACTTTTGACACGAAAACCAAAGACCATTAATTGGGGACAGAGGGAGTAAAATTGAACTTAAATTTGTGCAGTACCGTGATCGTGTAGGAAAAATTTCTATGCAATTTGGGGATTAGATAGATCCTGAGAATCATGACCAAAGAGCCTGTACAAACATGACTTCTTTTGTCCTTCGGGACAAAAACCCTGAACCGACGCTAAAGCTCGGAAGTCAAACGCAGCTGGCAGAAACCTGAGTGCCGCCGACGCCGGCAGCTGCCTCTCTCAATCATTGAAAACGTGAGAAACACAGACCACTACCACACCTCTCTAAAAAACGAAGCAAAATTTATGTTTTTTGAACTAAAAAAACACAGAATGACGACACGGGACACGGCGACACGCCGTCACCGAACGCGCAAGTGTCTCCTGCGGCCTGGTACAGTAGTACTCCAGTCCAACCCCTCTCCCGCGCCACGTCGCGCCGCCGACCCCGTCCGCGCCCCGCGGGTTCGGCATCCCGCCCCCACCTCCTCACCAAACTCCCCCAACCCGATTCCCCCGTCCTCGCCTCGCGCACCCCCACACCGCACCGCGCACGCGCTCGCGCCTTTGGCTTCTTCGCGGCTCCAGCGACCCCGTCCCCGTCGGGCACCAACCCAACACAACGCTCTCCCCGTCCTCGCTTCCCCCGCCCCTCCTTTTCCTCTGCCCAACAATTGATAGCTCACCCCACCTCCGCACCCGCTGTTTCGTGCACCGCACTTCACCCCCCACCAACCTCTCCCCCTCAAAAACTATCCACCCCACCCCACCTCTACCCGCCGACGAGCGCGATCGATTGATTCCGTTCGAGCCGGGCGGAGGAGGAGGGAGCGCCGGGCGGCGGGGGGAGCCCACCAGATCCCGCGGCTATGATGAAGTCGCTGCTGCCGCAGAGCCAGCTGCGGCGGTCGGCGGCGGCGGCAGCGCGGTCGTCGGGCGGCGGCGCAGCGGGGGCAGACGGGGCTATGGCCGACGGCGGCGGGGCGGGGCCGCGGGCGCCCGCCTCCTCCACCTTCTGGTTCCTGCTCCACGCGCTCTTCTGCCTCATCTCTGTCTTCCTCGGCTTCCGCTTCTCGCGGCTCCTCTTCTTCCTGCTCTTCTCCACCACCGCGCTCTACCACTCCACCACCTCCTCCTCCTCGGCCGCCGTCCTGCGCGCCACCACCACCACCACCACGACCACGACAACGACCACCACCACCACCAACACCTTCATGCTCTCCTTCGCCGCCGCCAACAATCCCCCTTCCGGCCCCGCTAACCGCACGGCGCTGGAGGCGGCCGACAACAAGGGGGCGGCGGCGTCCGGGAACCCGCAGAGCCACGTCGTGGTGGGGAGGCACGGGATTCGGATCCGGCCGTGGCCGCACCCGGACCCCGTCGAGGTGATGCGCGCGCACCGGATCATGGAGCGCGTGCAGGAGGAGCAGCGCCGCTGGTACGGCGTCAAGGAGCCCAGGCAGGTGCTCGTCGTCACCCCGACCTACTCCCGCGCGTTCCAGGCGCTCCACCTCACCGGCCTCCTCCACTCCCTCCGCAACGTGCCGTACCCGCTCACCTGGATCGTCGTCGAGGCGGGCGGCACCACCAACGCCACGGCTTCGATGCTTGCGCGCTCTGGCCTTACTTTCGTCCACATCCCATTCCCTGACCGCATGCCCCACGACTGGGCCGACCGCCACGCCACTGAGAACCGGATGCGCCTCCACGCCCTACGGTATGTATGGTTTCCTACTGCTTCCTCAGCTAGCTAGTATAGTTATGGAGAGAAGGTCGCTGATGAAGGATCGGTTTCCTTGTGCAGCGTGATCCGTGAGAGGAAGATGGATGGTGTAGTTGTTTTTGCCGACGACAGCAATGTTCATAGCATGGAGCTGTTCGATGAGGTGCAGAAGGTCCAGTGGATGGGTGCTGTATCCGTTGGAATCCTTGCGCATACTGGAAGGGCAGACCAACTACGGCTCAGCGAGGAGGACAAGCAGAATATGCCTCTTCCAGTCCAGGGCCCTGCTTGCAACTCCTCAGGGCATCTGGCTGGATGGCACACGTTCAACTCATTGCCCTTCTCTGGGAAGACCGCCACAGTGGTTGGTGAGGCTGCCCCTGTTCTGCCCAGGGGTCTGGAGTGGGCTGGCTTTGTGTTGAACTCGAGGATGCTGTGGAAGGAGGCTGACGGCAAGCCTGACTGGGTGAAGGATCTTGATGCTGTGGGCGAGAATGGAGAGGAGATTGAGAACCCACTTACTCTGTTGAATGATCCATCCTCTGTTGAGCCACTGGGCAACTGTGGGAAGAAGGTCCTACTGTGGTGGCTCCGTGTTGAAGCACGGGCTGACAGCAAGTTTCCTCAGGGGTGAGTTTTTCGACATCCCATTATTCGACATTTTTATTACCCAGCTATGCTATTGGGAAAGTTTACAATGTTCTGTTAGCATCCAAGATTCAAACATCTAGAGTCATGGAAACTCCCTTTTTTTTAACCTTGTTAAGTTAGTTAAGCCTTATCTAGGTTCACTGGCTCAACATCTCCAATGGATATTTGTGGCAACTGGATATAAACCAACTGTCTAATAGCTACCCAGCAACTGAAACTTTGGCACTGTTTGGCTGAGCTCCATCTTCAATATATATCATGCGGACCACGCCAGGTTTGGAGTTTGTATGCTATAATAAATCTCCTTAAATAACTAGTTTTAGTCTTTAAATAAAATGAGACACCCCAACACTCCCGGTGCACACCAAACCTTTAGCTCCACATGTCCTGCCAAACAGGCCCTTTGTTACATATGAATCTTTATATGGATTTTATCGTGTTGAATGTGATTGACTGATTGACTGATTGCACTGAGATAAGTATGTCACCAACAACTGCTTTACAGTAGTCCCTTAATACCTCAAGAAAAATAGTTTATGTTGTCCTGTCACTAAGCCAGTCTGGTCTGGTCATAGAGTTTCCATACTTGTCTAGGATGTGATAATACCAGCAAACACTGATTGAAAACTCTATAATCTACTTCCTCTGAAGCTTTGTTTGTAAATATAAGCCCATCTATGTCTGTACTAAGCATGTGTTTGGATGGAGGGACCAACTGGGTCGGAGTGGGTTGGACCCAGTTTTCTGGGTGTTTGGATGGGAGATCCTGGAACCTGGGTCGAACCCAGGAGGGCATATTCCCCATAGATGCGGGTTGCCCCGGCACCGCAAAATCGAGCGGACGGGGTTCGACCCACATCGAGCGCTCGCATCTCCGGCGAGCTCATGCAGGGGAGAAGAAAGGCGCCGACGGAGGAGATGCGCCAAGCACGGAGGAGAGCACCGAGCGCGGAGGAGACCGCCAGCACAGAGGAGGCCGCCAGCGCGGAGGAGACTGCTGCGCAGGGGACCGAGCCGCACAAGGGACCGGCGGCCGCGGGGGCGGCGGTGAGCGAGCGAGCCACGCAGGGGAGAAGAAAGGCAGGGAAAGGGAAGAGAAAGAGGATGACGTGTGGGGTCCATTTGTCAGGATCCTCAACCCACATCAGTTTATCTTCAAACCAAACACAAAATCTGGGACAACCTCATCCCACTAACCAAACGCGAGATGGGTTGAACCCAATCCAAAAAACTGGGTTGGACCCAACCCAACCCACTTGGTCCCCAAACCAAACACATCCTATGTTAAAATTTTTCAACTTTGACAATCAATAACTAAAATTGTATGTATGTTGACAACAAAAGTAGATTCATTATGTAAAATTACTTTTACAACATATAACTCTTTTCATTTGATATAATTTTTTTATAGATATTACCTGTCAAAGTTTTTTGTATAAAGTTTGACTTGGGACAAATCTCATATTCATGATCTATGAAGTATGAAAATTGCTTTGTGCTACTGAAGACATCATGTTTAATTTTACTTTGTATAAGGGATTTAATTTTGATATGCAGCTTAAATATGCTTTCTTTGCCAAGCATTCCTATTACTAAGTCTTTGGGTATATTCCATTTTCAAGTCTCCTTTTATTGCTTTCTTGTTGTAAACTGATTTAGGCATGTAGCCTCTCCCAACTAGCTTTGGCACTAAAAGGTAGCGGTGCAAATATTACGGATATTTTCCGTTTGTATCTGGGTTCGAATTCGTTTAGAGTTCAGATCCGTCTGTATCCGAATACTCCAAATCGGATATATATGATGTTGATATCCATTCATAGCTTATCCGACACAACTGACACTATTTGAATCTAAATTCAAGAAATACAGTAGGTCAGTAGCCGCCCATATTTTCCATTTGCACCTCTACTAAAAGGTTTTGTTGTTGATTTTAAGCTGCTGAACCTGTAAATTTGATGTTTGTAAGTGCTCGAAAAAAACTGGGTTCTTGAAAATTTTAGACAATCAAATCAATGCTTATTTGATGCCTACTAGAGTGTAAGATTACATGCTACCGTAGCAATTTGCCTCTTCCATTGACATGGTGCCACATGGCTAAGGCACGAGAGAGATTCCAATGTATCATTATTAACATTAGACAGTTTTTTTTTTGTGTTTTGTTTGGCATGAAATCTAGCATCTAGGCCGATCTCATGGTTGAAGACCAGGTCCTCATCACTCTAAAAAAGAAATGAAAAAACTGGGTTCTCGTGACAAGAGTGTCTTTGGTAACCATATGTGATACGTACCTTGTTCCTGAGTCTTTGGTTGGAGTCTTTGAAACCAAGGAAGAGTGAAAACTTGGGTTCACTTAGGAAAACATTAGTTTTATTGAAACCAACAAAGAGTGAAAACATTGGATTCCCTTTAGAGTGCAGTTAGCTGTTTAATCATGTCTCTCTCTTGATTAATTCTTTTACCCATTTAGCTTTCCTTTTCTTTCTTATGCACAACTAAATATGTTCTTTTGCAGGTGGGTAATTGAGCCACCTTTGGAAGTCGTCGTCCCTGCAAAGCGCACTCCATGGCCTGAAACCACCACCGAGCTTCCATCCGAGTTGTTGGATGACAAGCAAGAGCAGGAGGATAGGCGGCTGTCAAGAGCCAACAAATCGTCTCGGCCCCGAGGCACCACGAAACGGAAGGGTGACCCCCAAGGGCAAGATAACTGAAGGGAGAACGTACTGGCATTGTAATGTATATCTCTTACACCCTGCAAAAAACACAGTTGGAAGCGTATCCAGTTAATCTGGCGGTGGCTGTGTTTAATTTTTTTTCTGATGTTTTTGCTCTTGTGGCGATGGTCCACGCTTGGGTATGTTATCTGTAGGGTGCACATTTTTAATGTAGCTTATCTGTTGTGTTGTAATGTACGCTGCATTGGAAACTGAAAAATGGTGGCTGAATTCTGGAAGTATGTCTATGGTTGTGAAGAAAGGACTCAACACTTGCATTCTCGAGCATGGGCTGATGGCTGGGTGCGCATACGTGCATTCTCGAGCATCCATGTGTATTGAGACAAGCAGGGATGCTAAACCAAATCCGTTGGTTATTTTCTCCACCAATTCCAATCCGTAGAGAGGTCGTCACGTCACGTCACGTATTGAGCCAAAGCCGCCTTGATTGCCTGATTGAGAAATGGCCGTGGTTGGAGTTGAACTGTTGGAGTCTTGTAGACTTGGAGTATAATACCTGTAGGCTGGAGCAAACCAATCGTTTTCTGAGGTCCTTGCTTGCTGTTGGGTGCAGCATGCTGCTGCATCTCCCATAGACAGTTGCTTAAGCATTTGGCTTTGGCGATTGATTGCTCGGAGTGTTGGATCTTACGATCGGGGCAATCGGAAGACGCCGCATCAGCGAGGGGCAGACCGGTTGTGCTGGTGCAGCCGCGGCGACTACCCGTCGAGTGTCGAACGGGACTGTCTGTCCTGGAAGCGGAGCGGCCACCCGCACCGCGTGATGCAACGCGATCACTTCCGCGAAGGCGAACTGCCAGCCAGCCTCGCGCCACGGCCCAAACGCCATGAGCCCCCGCGCCGCGTCCACGTGTGCACCCAGATCAGAAAAGCAGCAGTTGCACGCAACAACAAAGGGCACGCGCGACACCCGGACGGCCGGACCGGACCGCTCCCTGCGCGGAACTGCGGAATCGCGCGCCTCATGCATCGTGGCTGCTCAACTCGCGTGCATGGTGGTGTAACACCCACCCAGCCACCGTACCCTCCGTCAGGCGCGCGCACACAGCTCGCGACAAATCAGTTGCACGCTGCTGGGGGCGTTCGTTGCAATACAGCAAAGATCACACATGAGACTTATCCATCATTGCAGTTAGCTGTTTAATCATGTCTCTCTCTTGATTAATTCTTTTACCCATTTAGCTTTCCTTTTCTTTCTTATGCACAACTAAATATGTTCGTTGGCCTGACCAACCGGGGCGTTCGTTGGACCAACCGGGAACTAAAAAAAAATGATTTGATATGATTAATATATCTTAGAAAAATCATTTTTTTTGCGAAATTAAATAAAAATAATTTTTATATGAAAATTATAGATCTCGACGAGATCTACAACTTTCTAGTTTTGAATTTTTTCATTTGAAGTCATTAAGATGCTAAAAAAAAAATAACATATTTACATTTAAGGGCATTTTTATCTTTTCACACCTGCAGTTTGGATCTCCAAGACATTAGGCCCAAACGCCGGAAGTGAGTGTCGATGGAGAACACCGCGAAAAGCCTAGTTGGGCGATGGGCACGAACACCCGAATCGACTGAACTTTTCCCCTGAGAGAACATGATCAGGCGATCTTTTTAATTTTAATCCGTCAGGAAATTCCCCATTATATTATATATGAAATCAAAACGCGTGCTCAACTTCGGATTTGGAGAAATAAAAGCAAACGGGGTTTGTTCCATTCCACTCCGTCATGCTCGCGATACCACCGGCTGCGTGGCCTAACCCGATCCTTGCCGAGGGCTCGCTCGTCCAATTCCGAACACTCTTGGGGATGTTGACGGGGCGACCGGGCGAGTATATATGATTTTCTTTTGACCGTCACGACTGATTGTTGTGCCGATTGGGATAATCTGATTCACTCTCTCTATTCTAGAACCTGTTTGGTGGTTCTAATTGAATAATAGGATGATATGTCACCAACTTAATTTTTTCGAACCTCACGTCTAATATAAGATAAGATGTATGTTGACCTGTAAGACAGCCTCACATTTTGGCTTGAAATTTTTTAATTCCAACTTTACAACTCATCCTACTCTTAACGTAGAAGCTGCTGCGAACAAGTCATCGATCTTATGCTTTGTTCAACTCCCTTCCATATGTTGAAGTGGATTATTATTCCTGCCATTTGAAACTGCTTCAAGCAGCTAAATCAGAGACCGTGTCATAGCAAGGATCGTCGTAGTTCTCGATCGCTCTCTTGACACTTGACAGACAGAGTTGAATCCAAACCAACACACGTCAACAAGGTGACAGCCCTCTGTTTGAGAACCGAGACAGACAGGCATCATCAGGGCACGAGCTTTTTAGGTTGCGTGGTGGTGGGGTTGGCCGTGGGTCCGGTGGCGCCCAGTTCGTTGCCTCCGGTGGCTATAAATTTGATGAGCCACTGCGTGGGCAGGGCAGACACTGAGACACACCAGCAGTTCACAAATTGTACTTTTCGATCGTCGTCGATCACCTTCTCCTTCCGCTTCTCGTCATCTCTTGCTGCTCCGATCGATCGAGCTTGAGGCTTGAGGGGTCAATCCAAACCATTGCATCAGGGGATCCCCATGAGTCCACCACGCTCCCCGGTTGCCGCCGCGGCGCTGGCGCTGCTCGCGCTCACGGTGGCACTAGCCGCCGCGACGACCGTCGCCGCGGCGCGCGACTTGAGCTCGGCGGCGCCGCTGGAGCGGGCGGACGAGGAGGTGCGGCGGCTCTACGAGGCGTGGAAGTCGGAGCACAACCGGCCACGCGACGGCAGCTCCGACAGGCTGGAGGTGTTCCGCGACAACCTGCGGTACATCGACAGGCACAACGCGGAGGCGGACGCGGGGCTGCACACCTTCCGCCTCGGCCTCACCCCCTTCACCGACCTCACCCTGGAGGAGTTCCGAGCCCGAGCCTTCGGCTTCCTCAACTCCACTCTTCCCCGCGTCGCGAGCGACCGCTACCTGCCCCAAGCCGGCGATGACCTCCCCGACGCCGTCGACTGGCGCCAGCAGGGCGCCGTAACCGGGGTCAAGAACCAGCTGGACTGCGGTTCGTACTGATCAATCTCCATGCTCGTTAATTACTTCGCCGGGTTAGTACAAGGATTTGCACTGATGATGATCTCTGGGCCGGTCGTGAGGGATGATGCAGGTGGGTGCTGGGCGTTCTCGGCGGTGGCAGCAATGGAGGGGATCAACAAGATCGTGACGAACAACCTCATATCGTTGTCGGAGCAGGAGCTGATTGACTGTGACAGTGAGGACTACGGCTGCCACGGTGGAGAGATGCAGAAGGCTTTCCAGTTCGTGATCGACAACGGCGGCATTGACACCGAGGCCGACTATCCCTTCATCGGAACTAATGGGACTTGCGATGCCATCAGGGTCGGTACAACTTCTCACAAGTCTCATATATAAGCCTCTGCGCCTGCGGTGCATTGGCAGTGATGGAAAGTTTGCATTTTGCTCAAATGCAGGAGAAGAGAAAGGTTGTGTCCATAGATTCATACGAGAACGTGCCGACCAACGATGAGAAGGCGCTGCAGAAGGCGGTGGCGAACCAGCCGGTCAGTGTCGCCATTGACGCGAACGGTCCTGCATTCCAACACTACAGCTCGGTAAGCATGCATTTTGGGAGGATAGGAGCAGGAGCTGTTCTTTGTTCTGAACTGTTCTTCACCATCGGTCAATCTCAATCATGTGTGCAGGGCATCTTCAACGGGCCATGCGGGTACATACTGGACCACGGCGTCACGGCGGTGGGCTACGGCAGCGAGGACGGCGAGGACTTCTGGATCGTGAAGAACTCGTGGGGTCCCGAGTGGGGCGAGGCCGGCTACATCCGCATGAAGCGCAACGTGCTTTTGCCCATGGGCAAGTGTGGCATCGCCATGTACGCGTCCTACCCCGTCAAGAACGGCCGCTAGTAGCTGACTGCCGACGGCTGAGCCAGGGATCAAAAACTTCAAGATGGTTCTCGCTTTAGGCTGGCCGCTGACCGCTTGCCCCTTGCTGTGGTGTCTAAGAGTCTCTGTTTAGTGTTTATAAGCGTCTGTTGTATTGAGTTCAGATGCAAATGGTCTCATTATTGAATTTTATTTATTTATTTGTACCACGATAAATAAGTTATGAATAAAAGTTAATTATTATGTAACAAAATAAACTTTCCTGTGTGAAATTATGGGAGTATTTGTCACAATGTAAGACATTTGTTAGTTTTCTTTACATAACAAGAACTTGAGTAGAAGTTGCTCCCACTTGTTGACGTGGTTCGATGCTTTATTTATGATAGATATGTGTGGGCTGTCCCTGGATAATTTCGAGCCCAGCAAAGCAGCCCATTTGTAGCTCATGAACCCAACTCTTTTAAGCCATTGATTTTGGTTGGAATCAACGGTGAAAGGAGAGAAGAGAAAACCTAGCCTCCTCTTTGCCTTATTTCTTCCTATTGAGAGAGAGAGAGAGAGAGAATGTGTGAAGAGAGGAACGAGGCGGAAAAGAAAACATGTCCACATTTGGTGGCTCTGAACCGATCATCTTCAAGCTTGTGATTGGAGGTTCAAATGTGATTGAATTGGCACAAAATTTGGTGAGCTTGTTGTACACTTAGAGTACTTTGATCAATTCTGTTGATTTGAGGACTGATTGAGTAGAGCATTTGATTTGAGAGGGTTTTTGTCAGTTCTGGCACTACAATTTTAGTAGATGATTGATTTGGGTCATGAAACTATGTATTGAGCTGAAATTGGTCAGTGGTTAGGGAACTCATGGATCTACATGCCTACCAAAATTCATGCACACTGGAATTGTATTTTCTGAGATATGAACTCACTACCAAGGGGGACATAAATATGTAACTTTTATGTTTGCTTGTTCTCAATCCCCTTGTTAGTTGGTTGTGGTTGTAGTTGATGCCATGTTTGCAACTTGATGAATATATTGCATTTGTTGTATAATCCTCTAGATGCTCTAGAGAATACTCGCTGTACCCATTTATTGATTATAGTAGGAGCTTGTAGTGGACTGGTTGGTCAGTGGTTTTACTCCTCCACTTGAGGAGGTTTTCCACGTGAATCGTTGTGTTTGTTGTGTTATGTGGCTCTCATTGGTGGACTATGTACATATATTTGTGTTCCATGGCTCATTCTAGAGCTCTTTGATCCATGTCTTGGATAGACACATCTTGGGAGTTGAGTTGCCATATGAGAGTATTTTGATCATTTAGATTGAAGATTATGAAATTGCTAGTGTGAGTGAGTAGCAAATGTGTAACATTATTTGAAGGTCTTGACTTTAATTTATGCCTTTCTAGTGCCTAATTCCAACCCCTCTTAGGTCATTCAGTTCTTCAATGGGTAGAGTTACATCTAAATAGGCAGCAACCCCAATGAGCATGATGTGACTGTTATTGTAGGTTCTCGGTGATGTGGCGACTCGTTGGTGTGGATTCTTGCTACTTGTCATGATTTTCCATGATAACTATAGTTATATGGGAACTCAGATGTGCATAAAGGACATAACCGTGTTGAGGAGCAGTCTTGGTCATGTCGTGTGTCATTATCTTGAGGTGGAAGTACTAGAGAGGTCAAAAGCAAGATGGTGAATCCAAATTTGTAGGTGAGTCAACAATTTGGTGGGGCGACACACTATAAATAGTGAAAAGATATTATGAAGATGACTGTTGAAAACACTAGTAGATTCCCCCCCGATTTAAGGATCGGCGACATAAACTTAAACCCTAGAATATACTTTACAACCACGAGGACAAACATGAATGTCCCGTTTGGTGCAATGGAAGCTGGGGAATTGCAACAAAAGAGTAGGCACTGCCTCGGATGTCATGTGATAATATATTGGTGATTATAGAATCAGAGTTCAGAAAGCATGTTGGTCGCGATCAAAACCGATACTTCGTGGGCTATTTAGGAAAATAGGGCCATCCGGTTTTCCAAACCGAGTCCTTGGCTTCAAAAATGACTTCCAACGATAGAATGAGATTCACCGTTATGTAGCCCTCGCTAAGACAATCAAAAATACATATTTTGAATGTTTAATTTAAAGTCCAGATGACATAATTAGGCATTCGAAGTTTCTTCTTATAAAGACCAGGTGATCTCTGGCCCCAAGAAGCCGGTCCCTGAGAGGTTGTTAGATTTGATTTTTTTGCCCTTGGCTTTTTTCGGCCTGGCCGGAAAAAAATGGTGAGGGTCTTTGTGCACATGACATAGTGGTGTCAGTGTGACAACACATTTTAGGGGTCAATATTGGCTCAACTTGGAGTAAAGTAAAATAATAGGGTTTGTTCGAGCCCATTATGTTCGCTAAGGTGTATTTGGTTTGAGGAATGAGGTGATCCATCTTCTTCTCACTCCTCACTTTTCCTATTTGGTTTGTGGAATGGAATGAGTTGATCCATCACCACCTCATTCCTCACAAGCTAATAATTAGTATATGCACGAGGGATGGATTGACTCTACCAAAATTCATTGGATGAACTCATGATACATCACCTGAAGCATGAGATGACTTCACAGACCAAACACAATATAAACGACTGGCTGCGTTCTCTAATCCTACACACGGCCATGGTCCTGCCTAGGGATCGTCCAAATCCGAGCACCGGTCTGTCAGCAGTAGGCAGGAAGTAGAAGCAATTTGGGCAAGGATCAGACGAACAACACAGAAATCAGGCGAGAAGGAGAGGCAGGAAGGAGGAGTGCTTAGAGTTTAGAGTATGTTACAAGATTCATCCTAATCCTCTCCCTCGCTCATAGCGTTTCTTTTACACGGCTTCTGCCCGAAGGTGCTCGCAGGCACAACTATAGCCATTCCGCGCCAGCCAGACGCACGTTGGACCGGAGACTGCGTTTTCCAGTCCAAAGCCCCTAGGCCGTCTCTTATGAAGTATCTGCCTTAGATGGGCCGCTAACACCCCCCGGTCCTTGGAAACCTGCTTGTCCCCAAGCAGGAGCTCTGGGAAAATCTTGACGCAGCTGCAGCAAATTCTCCCAGGTTGCCATTTCCGACGGCCAGCCAGACCAGAGAATGAGGCCTTGCTCCACCGAACCATTAGCAGTAGGCATGATCCGACGCTGCAAAACTTCCATAAGAACCTGAGGCAACTCAATGTCAGTTGGTAAAGATCGAGATACCTGGACCTGAGGAAGAACCGCCGCTTTCAATTGGGAGACATGAAACACGGGATGGATAGCAGTTGAACTGGGCAAAAGCAACTTATAAGCCACCTGACCAATGCGCTCCATGATTTGGAATGGACCATAGAACTTGAAGGACAACTTCTGATTAGATCGAGGGGCCAGCGAAGACTGAACATAAGGTTGCAGCTTAACAAACACCATATCACCCACACTGAATTGACGTTTAGATCGCTTCTTGTCAGCTTGACGTTTCATACGGTGTTTGGCTCAGGCTAAGTGCTGACGGATCAAATCAGTCATGACTTGACGATCTTGAAGCCAAGAAGACAGTTCAGGGACAACCACATCATCCAGGACAGAAATTCCAAAATGGCGAGGTGGGTAGCCATAAAGAGCTTCAAAAGGAGAACAACCAATGGCAGAGTGAGGGGAAGTATTGTACCAGAACTCCGCCAAAGCAATCCAAGAAGACCATTTGGCCAGGCATGCATCGACAAAGCAGCGTAAGAAGGTCTCCATTGTTTGATTGAGGTGTTCGGTCTGACCATCAGACTATGGGTGGTAACTGGAACTCATCTACAAGGAGACATCGGCCAAACGAAATAGCTCACACCAAAATTGACTGGTAAAAATACGATCTCGATCAGAGACAATGGCAGTTGGCAGATCATGCAAACGATAGACATTGTTGAGAAATAACTTAGCCACCACAACAGCTGTAAACGGATGGAACAAGGGCAGGAAATGGCCATACTTGCTGAAGGAATCTACCACAACGAGAATACAGTTAACATTACCAGAGCGGGGTAGCCCCTCAATGAAATCTAGAGATATAGTGTGCCAAGCAGCCACAGGTACTGGCAGAGGTTGAAGAAGACCAGGTAACCGACTTCGATCAGGCTTAGCCTGTTGGCAAGTTAGACAAGCTTGAACGAAGTCTCGTGTAGCGGATTTCATGCCACGCCACTGGAATAGCTGCTTCAAGCGAGTATATGTTGTCAGAAATCTAGAGTGACCCCCAAAGCACTGGCGTGGATGGCATGGAGAATTCTCTGCTGTAGGACCTTGTTGTCCCCAATCCAAATACGATGTCCCTGATGTAGAACGCCGTCTCGTAGAGAAAATCCTAGCACGGCTGTAGAATCAATGGTGAGTTTGGCAATCATCTCGGATGAGATAGGATCAGCTACATATCCTGACACCACATCTTGTATCCAGGTAGGGGCACCACAGAAATAGCAGCACATGATGAATCATGGAAACTCTTGCGAGACAAGGCATTAGCTACATGGTTTGCAGCACCCGGCTTGTATACAATGCGAAACTGAAGACCAATGAGCTTAGAAAAGAGCTTCTGCTGCCATGATGTATGCAAACGCTGGTCAGTAAGTTGGACAAGGCTCTACTGATCAGTAAAAATGGTGAATTTAGCATGTTGAAGATAAGAACGCCATTGCTGAACGGCCATCAATACTGCCATGTATTCCTTCTCATAAGTACTGAGGCCACGAGAACGGGGTCCCAAGGCCTTGCTGAGAAACTCTAAGGGATGACCCTCCTGAGTAAGAACAGCACCAATACCACTAGCACTAGCATCAGTCTCAATGCTAAATGGCTTGGAGAAATCCGGTAAAGCAAGAACTGGTGAAGAACTCAGGGCTTGCTTGAGAGCTTGGAGTGACTGATCATGTGCAGTAGTCCAGCTGAACAAGGTGTTCTTTTTAAGCAGCTCAGTCAACGGTTTTGCAATGACACCAAAATTGCGGATAAATTTTCTGTAATACCCCGCTAAGCCCAAGAAACTGCGCAAATCCTTAACTGATTGGGGAGTACGCCAATTGACCATAGCCGCTACCTTCTGAGGATCAGTGGTAACCCCTGCTAGAGTAATGACATGGCCGAGATATGCAATACTCTGCTTGGCGAACTCACATTTATTCAATTTGATCTTCCAGTCATGAACTTGAAGCTGCTGAAAAACCAACTGTAGGAGGTGGAGATGTTCTTCATAGGAGGGACTGAAGATCAAGATATCATCGAAGAAAACCAAGACAAATTTCCGAAGAAAAGGAGCCAGAGTGGAATTCATAGCATCTTGAAATGTTCCAGGTGCGCCCGTAAGGCCAAACGACATGACTCTGAACTCAAACTAGCCAAAATGAGTTTGGAAGGCGGTTTTGAACTCTTCACCAGGCTTCAACCGAATCTGGTGGAAACCCGAGCGCAAATCGAGTTTAGAAAACCAAGAAGCTCCAGCCAACTCATCTAGAAGCTCATCAATTATGGGTATTGGATATTTGCTTTTGGCTGTGATAGCATTCAATTACCGGTAATCAACACAAAACCGCCATGTATTGTCCATTTTTCTGACCAACATCACAGCCGAAGAGAATGGGATGGTACACTTTTGAATAATACCTGAGGCCAACATGTCCTTGACTTGTTCTCCACCTCATCCTTGATAGCTGGGGAGAAACGGTAAGGACAAGAAGAGAACGGCGCTGCACCAGGAACAAGGGGAATTGAATGATCACAGTGGCGAGAAGGAGGCAACTGAGTTGGCGGATCAAACAACCCGAATAATCTTGTATCAGTTGCTGAACTTTGATAGGGTAAACAGGAGGATCAGAAAACTACTGATGATCAAGAGAACATAACTGTAGAACTGCTCCAGCTGTCAGATCCGGCAGAATACCCACTAACTGAACAACAGTGCCCTGGTGTTGGAGCTGAATCCATTTCTGGCCCCAATAGACTGCCATCGGACTATGAGCTTCCAACCAATCCAAACCCAAGATTATGTCATAAGAGGACAGTGGAAGAACCTTCAAATCGGAAGAAAACTAGCAACCCTGGATAGACCAACTGGCATCAGGAATGTGTGAAGAACAAGTGAGTACCTGCCCATTAGCGACCTGGACTTGCAAGGGAGGAGATAACTAGTGCAGAGTTGGAAATGCCGAAGCAACAACTGAGTTGATAAAGGTATGTGAACTACCCGAATCAAGCAGAATTTTAACATGTTGATCACCAAGGAGCCCCCCAAAAACACATAGTGCGTGGTTGAACCATTCCAGTTACTGCTGCCACTAATAAAGAGAGAAACAACTGCTCTGGTTCCGCTTCCTGAACTGAATCCGCAGCTTCAATAGGAGTGGCTTCACGAAAAACATCCAATAGCTCTTGCACGACATGTAGTTGGACTACAACAGGGCATTGATGATCACGACTCCATTTGCCCCCACACCTCATACAGAGGCCCTGAGCATGCCTGGGCGCGCGGAGAATGGACCAGCGCTCATCCAAGGTCGGCCCCCGCCCAACGTCCCCAACCGGCTTCACCTCGGTGGCCGGAAGGGCAAGACAGGGAGGTGGTGGAGGTAGTGGAAGCGCCCTCGGAGCGTACGGACGGGGACCCGCCGAATGTTCCGCACGGCGGAAGTCTCGCTTCTTGGCTGGATCAGCAACCTCCTCCTGCAATTTAGCAAGAAGGCAAGCAGTATCCAAATTTTGGGGACGATGCAAAGCCACCGCAGCTCTTATATAATCTTTCAAACCATCAACAAATCTCATAGCATAGTAAAGAGGGTCTGTGGTACCACCATAAGCTGATAAATCATTGATGATAGCAATGAATTGGTCTATGTACTCTTGAACAGAATTAGTTTGATGGATTTGGAAAAGTTGTCTAAGCAAAAGCTCATGCTCATCCTGGCCAAAACGATCAAGGATCAAGCGAGAAAAAGTAGGCCAAGTAGCAGACTGAAGCTGGGATTCAACAGAAGGGTACCAACGCTTAGCAGCGTGTGTAAAATGCATTTTAGCGACTCAAACCCACATGTGAGGTTCAGTACCATAGAGATCAAAGTAATCCTTGCATTGACTAAGCCAGTATTTAGGTTGGGATTCGTCAAACTTAGGAAAATCAAATTTAGGAAGTTTGGGTGGCTGGAACCCATTATGCCCCACCCTGGTAGTACCACTACGAACCCCATGATCGTCAGTAGACTAGAAAACAGATCTCGGAGAGGGAGGAGTGGCGAATGGTGGCATACCCTTGACCGGGGAATGAATCAAGGTAGAAACTACCCCAAATCCACTCTCCCGATGGTGATTGTCGACGTAGTGCCCATTGGGCAGATTTGCTGGAGCGTTGACGAATGGACGCTCAACAGCTGACGGAGCGGCGGCGAAGACGCCCGATGTGGAAGCCAGTTGCTCTAGAATCACCCGCTCCCAGTTGCGAGAGATCTTCGACACCTCCAACTTGGACTTCGAGATGTCAATCTTCATGTCGTCGACGAGGCCTTCAATCTACGGCCGCCACTCATCGAGCGACGCGGTAACCTTCTCCAGAGCCGCCATGCGCCCCTCCTGCGCCCGCTTGAAGTCCCGGATCTGGCGAGAGAGGCACGCTTCCTGATCCGCAAAACGCGAATCCCACTTCTGGTCATGCTCGTTGAATCGGCGGTTGATCTCTTCGAGGATGATTTTGGTCTCCGGATTCATGATTCCTAGTCGGTGCTGTCGTCGGGTGAAGTGATCGTGGGCTAAAGGTTGGGAAGGATCCAGATCTACCGCAACCACAAGTCGATTCAAGCGGAGAAGGGAATTACGGCGACCAAATCCCTAGCAGCAGCTCACTGCTAAGAACGAGATCGAGCCAACCGGATCACTTGCTCAAATCGACCGATGGAGTAAAAGCGGATCGATGTGGAAACCCAAAATCGGTGGCTCTGATACCAATTGTCAGCGGTAGGCAGGAAGTAGAAGAAATTTGGGCAAGGATCAGACGAACAGCACAGAAATCAGGCGAGAAGGAGAGGCGGGAAGGAGGAGTGCTTAGAGTTTAGAGTCTGTTACAAGATTCATCCTAATCCTCTCCCTCGCTCATAGCGTTTCTTTTACACGGCTTCCGCCCGAAGGTGCTCGCAGGCACAACTACAGCCATTCCGCGCCAGCCAGACGCACGTTGGGCCGGCGACTGCGTTTTCCAGTCTGAAGCCCCTAGGCCACCTCTTCTGAAGTATCTACCTTAGATGGGCTGCTAACACGGTCTTGGTGCCGGCGTGCCGCCCTATCCACTATGCCATGTATTATTCATCCATCAATCTAAATGACAAAAACAAGTGTGGATCATCCTACTTTGCCACACTTGTAATAGAAGTGCAAATTAGAACGTAGAAGCTGCTACGAACAAGACATGCATCTTCTGCTTTGTTCAGCGACAGCTTTCTAATTTAACATCATTTCATTCTTGCCATTTGATACTAACTTGAAGCTGAATCAGAAACCGTGTCACAAACAAGCATCTGCGTAGCTATCTCTTGGCACGCAGAGCTGAATCAAAATCAGCACCCTGCCATGGCGGCAGCCCTCTGTTTGAGACAGATCAACGGACGATCGAGCTTTTCAAAGTAGTATAAATTGATGAGCCACTGTTCGCTGACAGACACACCAGCAATTCAGAGATACTCTTCCGCCTTCTCCTTTCGCTTTCCGTCATCTCACGAGCTTGTTTGGGGGTCGCAATGAGTCCACCACAACGCTCCGCTGCACCCGCCGCGGCGCTGCTCGCGCTGACGGTGGCACTGGCCGCCGCGTGCGTCGCCGCGGCGGCGCCGCTGGAGCGGGCAGACGAGGAGCTGCGGCGGCTCTACGAGGCGTGGAAGTCGAAGCACGGCCGGCCGCTCTGCGACGTCAGCTCCGACCGCCTGCGCCTGGAGGTGTTCCGCGACAACCTGCGGTACATTGACGCGCACAACGCGGAGGCGGACGCGGGGCTGCACACCTTCCGCCTCGGCCTCACCCCCTTCGCGGACCTCACCCTGGAGGAGTTCCGCGCCCGCGCCCTCGGCTTCCGCAACTCCACTAATAAGCGCCGGGTCGCGAGCAACCGCTACCTGCCGCACGACGACGACGACCTCGCCGACGTCGTCGACTGGCGCCTGCGTGGCGCTGTCACCGGGGTCAAGAACCAACAGAAATGCGGTTCGTAGTCGTACACCGGTCCATGCTGCGTGATACTTTACGTAGAATGCTCGTTACTGATGATCTCTGGTCATTGAGAGATGCATGCAGGTGGGTGGCTGGGTGCTGGGCGTTCTCGGCGGTGGCAGCCATGGAAGGGATCAACAAGATCGCGACAGGCGACCTCGTGTCGCTGTCGGAGCAGGAGCTGATTGACTGCGACACCCAGGACAGCGGCTGCAACGGCGGGCAGATGGACAACGCTTTCCAGTTCGTCATCAACAACGGCAGCATTGACACCGAGGCCGACTATCCCTTCATCGGAACTGACATGGCTTGTGATGCCATCCGGGTCAGCACTCTTATAAACTAATCCTGCATAAGGCGGCTTGCAATGCATGCATGCATTGGTGGTGACGGAGCAGGCTTGCTTTTATCCAACACAGGAAAAGAGAAAGGTTGTGTCCATAGATTCATACGAGAATGTGCCGGCCAACAACGAGAAGGCGCTGCAGAAGGCGGTGGCAAACCAGCCTGTTAGCGTCGCCATTGATGCTGGCGGTCTTGCGTTCCAGCTCTACAGCTCGGTAAGTTGTTGGGGTGAAGGCGGAGAATGAAGCTGTTCCTTGTTCTGATTTCTGAACTCGGTTCTTCCCAATCTTGCGTGCGTGCGTACAGAGCATCTTCAGCGGGATCTGCGGGTTGAAGCTGGACCACGGCGTGACGGCGGTGGGCTACGGCAGCGAGAACGGCGAGGACTTCTGGATCGTGAAGAACTCGTGGGGACCCGAGTGGGGGGAGGGCGGCTACATCCGCATGGCGCGCAACGTGCTTCTGCCCATGGGCAAGTGTGGCATCGCCATGGACGCGTCGTACCCTGTGAAGAATGGCCCCAACCCGACGGCTGAGCCGGCGATCAAGATGGTTCCTGCTTAGGCAGGCTGCTGACCACCGATTTGTTGCCCCTTGCTGTGGTTTAAGAGTGTTAGTTTACACGTTTGTTGTTGTGAGTTGTGATGCAAATGGTCTCATTGAACTTTATTTATTTATGTACCACGGAAAATAAACTATGAATAAATTATCACTTATCCTATATTTCAAGTGTCCGTTTTTGTTGTTGTTCAGACTATATAATTTTGTCATTGTTTAGCTATAGAAAAAAAATTGAATTATCTCTTGTAAGTTGTCTTTATAATTATACTGCTAGTTGGTTGTGTAAGATTGTTGCCTCAAAACTCGGACACCTGAAATATAGCAAGATTCATTTCTCGCTAAGCCATTTGTTATAATTTTTGAATAATAATTTGGCAAAAAACTCAAACTATTTTTTGAATAATAATTTGGCAAACAACTCAAACTATTATAATGCAAACTTGATAGGGTTCAATTTGTAATCAAATGTACTATCCAATAATCATAATGTTATATAAACAATAAAATATAAAATAAATAAATGATCAAAATATAACTTGGAGACTGACATGTCAAACATCTTAGGCCAGTCTCAATATGCTAGAAACCACAACTAGTTTCTATGTATGTCAAATCATGTAGACACTACACATTGAAACTATATTTCTAATGGGTAGTTTCTTCAAAATCATTTTTATCCAATCATATGTCTTCTCTCTCCAAATTGGCACCCTAATTAATAATAATAGAAATCATCCTAGTTTCTAGGTTAGGAGTGCCCTTAGGGCAGTCTTAGTGAGAGTTTCATTGCATTTTATAGGCCGCCACGTAAGTGTTTTGATGATGAGGCAACATTTTTAAGAAGAGAGAGAAGAAGTGAGTTTATGGGATGAAACTCTCTTGGCTCGGTTACCAACTCAATATGGGTCATAGAATTAAATGTCTATGAAACAAAAAAAGTGAAACTATGCATTGATGAGAGTGGTGATTCATTCATGTTTCATTGCATTCTACGTTCTTGGAAACAACGCAGTGAAACACTTTACCATGAATGGCCTTATAAACTGATTCAGCGGCAGTTCATGATAAGGCACCACATCATACTGTCATATCAAGGATACCACCCCTCAATAAGGCGAATTGTTTTTTCATATCAAGGATACCATATTTGTATGCATGCATGAATGCTTTGGAAGCTAATTGGCAAGTATTATATGTTGGAGGAAGAAAAGACGGAGGGAGTACCTCTATATAGAATGTGTATAGTGCCATTCTCCAATATCCAAGATAATTGATTTGTTGTGATGTCATGTACATGAGAGTGGACCTAGGAGGAAAAGGAGCTAAAAACTTGATAATGTGACTTCATGATGAATGAGACTCGACGATGGGTTGGGTCATGATGAGAGACGGCATTTTGGATAGCATAACTTGCCTGAGATAGCTAAGGATCGACTCTTGTTGCATCAATGTGAGCACATATTCATACTTACCACATGCTACACATGGGTATGGCAAGCTAAGTATCATGTTGTGACTAGGTAATTTGATAGGTGAGTTTCGTGGTTAGGTGTTACTAACAAGATGCTAATACTTTTGTGTTTTATGACCATTCATTAGATGATTTAGCCAAATGTGGGAAAGGTTGAGACAACGAGTTACCTCTTACGGACCGACAAAACCTTGCTATCATGTTGAAAGTGTTGTCCACTTCAAAATGATGCGCTTTTGGTTACGAGTGAACTCTCTATTGTTGCCCTTAATGTAAAGTTGCCATGTTGTTGAACTCATGAAAGATCAAGCTCACACCTCTAGTTTATATATTGTTCATGCCAAACCTATATAGAGTGTACAAGTAGTGTTAGGCTCAATTTACTTGATGAACAAATGTTTTTAAGCAGCTTCACCTTGTTCACCTTGCTAAGCCTTGTGGAGTGCAGTGCAAGCCTATATTTAAGGTGTTATCGTTAAATTGTTATTGTAGGTGAATGGATGCGAGTGCTTCTACATCCATGAGCCCTCTTCGGGGTGGGAGTAGAGTTTGCCCATGAAGGGTTAGCTTGCGTGGGTGTGGCATGGCTGACAAGATGTATTTTAAACCTACCGTACTTTAGAACTTCGGTTGTGTATGTTTGAATATTGAAGTAAGAGTTTAAAGACGTGTTGTAATCCTAACTATCTTTTCATGTGTTAAAATACATGTGGTGTGAACTATATATAATGAACTAGAGACTAGAGCTCTAATTGACCCATGCTTATATGAGTTAGAATAATGTACGTTCAACTAAGGTATGGAATCTGGTTCCAAAGCTTTTTAGAACAAATGACGCAAGATGAAAATTCCATCTTGAAGCATGGATATGTTTGCTATTATATGCGGTGAACAACACAGATGGTACGAATCCAGAAACGAGCAGATTAATTAGGTTAATCTGACATGAATCAGAAAACAACATTCAAGGTCCGTTTGGAACGTAGGGATTTCATAGGAATCATGCAAGAATTTCAGGAATCAGTTTAATTTTACAGAAAAAATTCTCATCTATCTATATCAATACTATATTATAAAAGAGCGAAAAAATTGAAAATACCTTTTCACCCTAAAATTTTCTACCCACCTTACTTCTTGTCTCTTAGATCTACGATCCAACGCATCTAAATCTCCCACCGTAAATCTGATCGGTGGACCCAGTCAGAAACTCCAGAAACTCTCTACATTTACACTGTGCCGATGCCTCCATTCGGATTTCTTTTCTCACCATATCCGTACCCGCGCGCTCGCGTACCCGCTCGCGCCTTCTGAAAGTCTTCTGAACGTCCTAACTCCTCACCCTCGCCTTTGAAAGTCGGACGCAAGGAGAGAGGACGCGCCTCCCGTCGCACCCAACCGCCGCTCCATCGCCCTCCCGTCCCGCCCCGCCGCCGCTGCGGAGGCCAGGAGCGATGACGCGCCGTACAGCGCCACGGCCTCCGCGTGGGCGAGGATGATGTTGTGCGTCACGATGTAGGGCTGGCGGGCGGAGTCGCCGGGGAAGCAGTTCTTGGAGACGTACGACGAGGACCAGCCCGGCGCGAACTTGCCGACGGCGTAGCCCTGCGACGAGTACGTCCACGGCTCGTTGACCGTGGTCCAGGACTTGACGAGGTCACCGAATTCTTTGAAGCAAACCTCGGCGAAGTCCTTGCTGCACGTACGCGCCGTCGCCCGCCTCTCCTCCTGCTCGCCTGCTCCCTCGCCCTTCCGTTCGCCGCAGCCGCCACGGGTCCGGCCAGCGAGGACGCGCCGCCTCCTCCTCCACTTCGTAGTCCCGTTTGGCCCCGCCGCTGCTGCAGAAGCGAGGAGCGACGACGCGTCGGCGCCCACCTCTCCGCAGCCTCTCTTGCGGACGACTCCGAGTGGATCTTTTTTCACCGGCGTTTTCTTTACACACCCCCGGCCTGTACCCGCCACGCCTGCAATCCACGCGAGATCAGCGTCAGCCTAACCACCCGACGCCGGCTCTCGATTCCCCATCGCCCCCACAGCAATAACTTGCGATCCATCTCTCTTGAAGCAACCAATGGTGGGTTCTTCGTCGACGTTGTTCTCTCCACGATCAATGATGCCTCAGCCTCCTCCGCGCCAAGCGTTGGCACAGCACGACCACGTTGGGCCTAGCACCACTGCTGGTTGGCCTCGCGCCCTGCTCCAGTGCTCCGGCCGGGCTATGGCAATTGGCAAGGCGGCGCAATGGATTAGCAGCGCAGAATGCGTGCACGGTAGGCTGCTGCGCGAGCCGTGAGCCCGTGACCATTCGCTACATGAACATAGCGCCGCAGGCAGGCCATCAACGACATCTTGCTGTGACCATTCTCCATGTACACGGTCACGTCCTCCCTCCCTTCCGCCTTGCATTGCTTTACTATATTATAAGTAATATTGGTCCTGTTTGGTATAGCTTATTTGAGAAGCGCTTCTCAAATAAGGTGCATAAATAGAGTAAAAGTGACGGTAAAATAAGCTGGTCTGATCCAGCTTCTGCTTTGTAGTACAAATAAGAGTTGTGAGAATAAACGTGGCCAGAATAAGCTGCTGAAAAGCGTAGCGTTTGACTGTTGATTTCAGCTTATTTTAGCCATAAGCAGCTTATAAACTGTACCAAATTGGCCCATTATATACCAGCAGCACACCTGTCACGCACGTCCTCATGTTGTGAAGCTGGATATCTTTTGAAACTATCTAACGACCACGAGTACATGGTTTGGTTCAAGCCGCTATCCTTCATGCTCCATGTTCCATCAAAAGAAGAAAATCGTTGCTGCCTGATATCACAATGTAAGCTTCTTGTCATATCTGTTATTATTCAATTATTTCTATTCCACGCGACTCAATTTATCTGATTCTAGAGTCACCAACCAAATTAGTTTGTTAATTTCTCATTGGTGGAAAGGTATCAGCATGCATTCTGGAGCGATTTTGGCAGCTTGTTGTTTTTTTCTTAAAAAATGAACGACATAGGAGGACTGCCTCTTATATAACAAAAAGAAGGTGAACTAAGGGGGATCAAAAACAATACTGGAACCAGTGGTTTTTGCTAACTTGTTTTAGTAGTTTGTTAGATTAATCTTTTTAACCTTTTACACTTGCAGGGACCAGTGGTTGGAACCATTACTGTGAATTGTCTATTTTACGATGCATCAGGTAAAAAGAAAAAAAAATTGAAATCTCTACTGCCTTTTCAATGTTATTTTGAGCACCTCTCTTTTTTTACTTGAGTGATATCCCATCGATGCTGATTACAACTACACCGTGATGGATCAGATAATCTGATGAGGTTTAAGACACGAAATGCACTCAGTGGCAAGAAAACATCTTCTCCTAAAAGTTTAGTCAATTTCATGATCTTTTCAAAGTTCGTATTATGCGAAAAAAACCAACTTTACATATGAGCAAATCTATACTATAAATCTGCGAAGGAATTAGTGTAAGTGCAATCAAGCCCTATTGTGGGTTTTGGTATTGATGACCACCAAATTTGAGGGCTAATGAGATTTATCGAGATGACAAGCAGGAAATCGAAGAATGAGGATGATGAACAGGTGACAGGTGTCCTAATTACAAAAGGTGGCTAGACCTAGCTCAAAGGAGGATTAAATTCTTTTATGTTTTGAAATTGAGTTTAGGGAAAGCCGTACTATTAAGAGGGATTTTAGACAGTTGGTCAACTGTTGAACCAGATGCTCAGATTCACAGATCTACATCCTCTCACCTAGTCAAAACAGCCAGCCAAATTTCATATCATCTTACCTGTTTTGGCTAGGGCGGCAGTGCTGCCCTGTTAAGAGCGACAGTGCCGCTCTTAACTGACCGTTGGGCTCGGGGGATATTTATACCCTTCAGGCCCGGCCCACAACGGTCATCTTCTCCACTGAGTCATTCTGCTCGAAACAAGACAGAAACAAAGCTCACCTCTCTCCTCCATTGTTGCTCCTCCATCCCTCAAGCTAATTCTTAATTCCAACCATCAAAACTTGAGAGAAAAGGCAGCAAAACTCGATTGGAGAGAAGATCCACTGATTCCCAAAGTCTAAGAGCATTTGGTTCACGTTTGGTCGGCGGTTCTAGGATTTGTTACTCTTGGAGCTTGCTCCTAGCCGGCTAGGCGTCGCCCTTGTGGCAAGGCAAGCCTTTGTGGCAAGCGCAAGCCTTTTGTGGCTTCCTCAACAACGTGGACTTAGGCAAACCTTAGTGGTGAGCTGAACCACGGGATAAATCTTATGTCTCGTGTGCTTCATCTTTACTATACTTGTTGTTTACCTTACTGTCAGCTGTTGTTAGGGTTTAGTTGCTCAATTTACTGTTGTGTGAAGTTTCTGTGGTATCCAGTCTTCGAATTGGATCTTGACTTTATATTATAGAATTAAGCAGCTAATGGGGTCATGTTCATATCTGTTAAATCTCAACTGTGTTAGATTATTTTTCGTAGAGCGGCAGTGCCGCCCTGTAAGGCCGGCAGTGCCACCCTCTGTTCTAATAGAGTTTTGAGTTGAATTTTTACAGGCCTATTCAACCCCCCTCTAGGCCTCCTTTATCTTCATGTAGATCCTACAAGTGGTATCAGAGCGAGGTTGCTTTGTATACGCTTCACCGCGTGAAGTATGGAAGAAGGAGAAGGTTCAAAGAACGTTCGCGTTGCGGACGCAAGTGGTGTGCACGTTGAGGATGTCGGCAGCAGCAGCGAGCTGTCCATGTCTACAGCAAGTGATGCCACCATCAAAGAACCCAAGACCACCGATGCCGAAAGAAGAAAGGCAAGAAAAGAAAGAAAAGCCGTAAAGATTGCAACAAGAGAAGCTAGAAAAAAGAAGAAGGAAGAGCAGCGGCTCAAAGACAAGAAGAAGAGAAAAGAAGCTAGAAGAATCACAAGAGAGACAAGAGCTAAGAGAAGGGCAGCAAGAGCTCAAGAGCAAGAGAAGAATGAGTATGATGCATCATCTAGTGAGCTCTCTAGTAGCTCGGACGATGGAGATGATGATGTGTCATACCATGCTTCAAAAGATGGCAAGGAGGTGAAGAGCAAGGACAAAAAGAAGGATAGCAAGGACAAGGGCAGCAACAACAACAAGAACAAATATGCCGCCGTATCCTTTAATTATTCTTATTTGTCTAACCATAACAAAAGGTCCTTTGTCAATGTACCCACGGGCAAGTTGCCTCATTTTGATGGGACAAACTTTGCCAAGTGGAAGTACTTGATGAGTGCATATCTTGTAGGTCTTCACCCCAGTCTTTGGAAGATTGTGATGAATGGATTGTAGCCTCCGGAAGATCCCAAAGCGCCAACAAATGAAGAGCTAGCTGATGTCCATCTCAATGGCCAAGCCACAAGTATTCTTCTTGGTGCCTTGGATGGAAATGAGTACAACCGAGTGATGAATGTCAATGTTGCAAAACAGATTTGGGACACTTTGCATCTAGCACATGAAGGTGTTGATAAAGTAAGGAAATCAAAGATTGATTTGTTGATGGCTAAGCTCAATAGGTTCATGATTGTTGATGGAGAGGGGCCTCAAGAGATGTTTGATAGATTGATGACCTTGGTGGGCAAGATTAGAGGCTATGGATGTGATGAGCTTGATGATCACAAAGTGGTGAAGGTTATGTTGGAAGCCTACTCACCAAGAAATGAGACCATAGTTACCTTGATTAGAGATAAGAAGAAGTTTGAGCACTTCACACATAATGATGTGCTTGGAAGATTGTTGACTTTTGACATGCAAAGAGAAGAAGCCAATGAGAGAAGAAGACTTGGTGAGTTGCAAGCCAAGCTAGAAGGCATGAAAATCAAGGAAGTAGCTCTCAAGGCCAATAAATCAAGCAATCAAGGCACCTCCAATAAGGCAAAGGGCAGCAAGCAAGCATCAACAAGTCAACCCAAGAAAATCAAATCAACTCCACAAAATGATAATCCAAGTTCATCCTCAAGTGAAGATGAAGATGATGGGGCTGATTACATGAAGATTGATGACATGGCTTTGTTCATGAAGAGCTATCACAAGGGGCTGAAAAAGAATGGATATAAAATAGTGCAAAGAAGGTTCCCAAACAAGAAGAAGAGGACTTGCTACAATTGTAACAGCACGGAGCACTTCATTGCCAAGTGTCCCTATGACAAGAAAGAAAACAAATACAAGAGGGACAACAATGAAGGCAAACATGAACATAAAAAGAGATACAAGTAAATGGGAGAAGCACACATTGGGCATGAGTGGGACTCAACTAAGGAGTCAAGTGAAGAGGATGTGAAGGTTGCAACCTTAGCCATTCAAAAGCCATCCTCTACACAAAGGCTATTCAACAATATGTCTGATGATGATGATCACCGGTCCACTCATGTTTGTCTTATGGCAAAGGATGAGAAGGTAAAACGAAGAGCTAAATCTCCTCCACCTCCTAGTGAAATCTCTAGTAGTGAACTTAGTGATTCTAGTGATGATGATACTAGTGATGTTGAGAAATATGCTAAATTGACTAAAAAGTTAGATTCTAAGACCAAGCTCTTCATCATGAATCTTATATAGGAATTAGAAAGTGTCAAAGCCGAGCTAGCCGATAGAGATGAATATCTTAAGAAAACCGAAAATATGTATATTGGCTGCAAGGAAGCTCTTGAGTTAGAGAGAAGTGAGGTGGACTCTTTGAACAAGGCCTTGGCCGAAGAACAAAGAGAACATGCTCTCACAAAAAAAGGCAAATATTGCACTCAATGACAAGTATTGTGTCTTAGTTGAAAAGCACAACAAACTTGAGAAGCAATATAACCTTCTATACGAGAGCACCCTACTTCCCTCCAACATAAATGACACTTCTATTCCCTCCACTAGCCAAGGATGTAGAAAATGCTATAATCTTGACTTAAATATTTATTCCCCTGACCTTGCAAACTTGGAGGTTATAAAAAAGGAGATTGCTAGGCTCAATGCTATGTTAGGAAAAAGGTGCATAGAAGGCAAGAAACCTGCTGGTGGCAAAGTGAAAAACCAAAGAGGCCACAATACAAAAGTGGAAGGAATCCACGCATCAAAGATGGGCTTGGACACACTCATGGAGTTAAAACCAATGGAAGAAAAGTAATCAATGGATATGAGTGTGTTCAGTTCGTGAGCAAAGGACAGGAAGGTATAGATAGGTCTGCACAGATGGTGGCACAAGGCCAACCTAGAGCAGCACCGCAACCCCCTCTGCTCATGTCAAGCCCAAGAAGAAGGTGTCTCATCCTGAACAGGTTGTCCAGAAACCAAAGAAATCTATCTAGGTCACACCAAATAGATATGCTTACCAACCAAAGACAAAAACACCTCCACAATGTTTGGATTCTAACATTGTTTTGCAGCACAACAGCAAAGGGGAGGTGTTTGCCAAGTTTGTTGGCAATGGTCGAAATGTTTATCATAATGCTTTCATTTGGGTTCCTAAAGTTCTTACGACTAACATGCAAGGCCTCAAGAATATTTGGGGACCTAAAACTAGGACCTAAACTTGTGTTGCAGGCATACTCCTCCGGTGGGTCAAGTTGGGTGCTTGACAACGGCTGTACAAAGCATATGACCGGAGAAAGTAGTATGTTCTCATCATATTCCCCAACTACAAATTCAGATGAGAATATCATATTTGGTGACAATTCAAAAGTGGGTGTGATTAGACTTGGTAAAGTAGCTATTACACTTGATTATTCAATTACAAATGTCTTACATGTTGATTCCTTGAAGTACAATCTGATGTCCGTCTCTCAATTATGTGAGATGTGCTATAATTGTCTCTTCACGGATAAGGGTGTGGAAGTCTCTAAGAGGGAGGATTCCTCTATTATCTTTACGGATCATCTCAAGGACAAGCTTTTTCTAGTTGATTTCAGCAAAAGTAAAGCTAAACTTGAGACCTGTTTAGTGGCAAAATCTAGCATGGGTTGGCTACGGCATCGCCGACTAGCTCATGTTGGGATGAGGAACTTGGCCAAACTCCTAAAAGACAACCACATCATTGGACTAACCAATATTCAATTTGAGAAAGACAGGATTTGTAGTGTTTGCCAAACAGAAAAGCAAGTAGGCGTACCTCACCCACCAAAGAGCATCATGACTACCACACAACCATTGGAGTTGATTCACATGGATCTCTTTGGACCGGTCGCCAACATAAGCATCGGGGGTAACAAATATGGTTTAGTTATTGTTGATGATTATTCCTGTTTTACTTGGGTGTTCTTTATCTATGATAAGTCCTAGGTGCAAGAGAAAGTCAAGATATTTGTGAGAAGGGCACAAAGGGAGTTCAGTCTTCCTATAAAAAAGATAAGAAGTGACAATGGGACCGAATTCAAGAACACTCTAGTTGAAGAGTTTCTTGATGATGAGGGCATCAAACATGAGTTTTCAACTTCTTACACCCCTCAACAAAACAGTGTAGTAGAGAGAAAGAATCGTACACTTCTTGATATGGCAAGGACAATGCAAGATGAATACAAGACGTCGGACCTCTTTTGGAGTGACGCCGTCAACACCGCTTGTCATGCCATCAACCGTCTCTACTTACACAAGAAACTCAAGAAGACCTCATATGAGCTTCTAACCGGTAACAAACCAAAGGTGTCATACTTTAGAGTGTTTGGGTGCAAGTGTTTTATACTTAACAAAAAACCCAAAACCTCTAAATTCACACCTAAAGTTGATGAAGGCATTCTTCTTGGTTATGGATCAAATGAGCATGCCTATCGTGTCTTCAACAAAACCATGGGTAGAGTTGAAGTCACGGTAGATGTGACATTTGATGAATCTAATGGCTCTCAAGTGGAGCAAGTTGATTCTAGTGTTGTAGGGAAGGAGGATCCACCATGTGAAGCAATCAAGCAAATGGCTATAGGCGACATTAGGCCACAAGAAGATTAAGCCACTGATGATGAGGATCCCTAGGATGTTGCTACACAAATTTCCGCTGACATACTCCATCGACAAGGGCAGCACTCACTCTGCTGAACATCAGCAGGGCGGCAGTGCCGCTCCTGAGGGCGACAGTGCCGCCCCATCCACCTCAGCAGCAGCTCCTTCAACTCCTACTCCACCACTTCAAGGGCTCAACCTTGAGCCTATCTTTGAACAAGAAGAGGCTGAAGGTCTAGAAGAAGAACAAGGAGGTATTGAGTATCCAAGGCTACGTCAAACTATACAACGGGATCACCCCGTTAACAATATTCTTGGGAGCATTCGAAAGGGGGTAACAACTCGTTCATATTTAGCAAATTTTTGTCAATATTACTTGTTTGTTTCCTCTTTGCAACCTCTCAAGGTAGAACAAGCACTTGGAGATCTGGATTGGGTCATGGCCATGCAAGAAGAGCTCAACAACTTTGAAAGAAATCAAGTGTGGAAATTGGTGAAAAGGCCCAGTACCAATGTCATTGGTACCAAAAAAGGGTCTTCCACAATAAGCAAGATGAAAATGGCGTGATGACAAGGAACAAGGCAAGATTGGTGGCCTAAGGCTTCACTCAAGTAGAGGGCTTGGACTTTGAAGAAACATATGCACTGGTGGCAAGACTTGAAGCAATTCGAATGTTTCTAGCCTTTGCTGCCCATCATGACTTCAAGCTGTACCAAATGGATGTCAAGAGTGCATTCCTCAACGGCCCAATACAAGAGTTGGTGTATGTGGAGCAGCCACCGGGGTTTGAAGATTCCAAGTTCCCCGACCATGTCTATAAACTCTAAAAGGCACTCTATGGGCTTAAGCAAGCACCAAGAGCATGGTATGAATGCCTTAAAAAATTCTTGCTCAAACAAGGCTTTGAAATAGACAAAGCCGACCCTACACTCTTTACTCACAAAGTTGGAAATGATATATTTGTGTGCCAAATATATGTCGATGACACAATATTTGGTAGTACTAATCATGTGTATTATGATGAGTTTAGTAGGATTATGATTAAGAGATTTGAGATGTCCATGATGGGTGAGCTGAAGTTCTTCCTTGGATTTCAAATCAAGCAAATGAAGGAAGGGACATTCATTAGCCAAACCAAGTACACCCATGATATGCTTAACAAGTTCGACATGGTGAATGCCAAGTCTATCAAAACTCCCATGCCAACCAATGGACATCTTGATCTAAATAAAGAAGGAAAAGCCATAGACATCAAGGTATATCGTTCCATGATCGGCTCTTTACTTTACTTATGTGCATCTAGGCCGGACATAATGCTTAGTGTGTGCATGTGTGCTAGATTTTAAGCCAACCCGAAAGAGTGCCATTTAGTGGCTGTTAAGAGAATCTTGAGATATTTAGTACACACTCCTAACTTTGGCTCGTGGTATCCTAAGGGCTCCAAGTTCAATCTACTTGGCTATTCGGATTCCGATTATGCCGGTTGCAAGGTAGATAGAAAAATGCACTTCGGGGACATGTCAATTCCTTGGATGGTCCCTAGTGCCTTGGAGTTCTAAGAAGCAAAATTGTGTAGCACTTTCCACCGCCGAGGCCGAGTATGTTGCAGCAGGTGCATGTTGTGCTCAATTACTTTGGATAAGGCAAACCCTTCGTGATTTCGGATGTCAATTCATCAAAATCCCACTCTTGTGTGACAATGAAAGTGCCATAAAGCTTGCAAACAATCCCGTAAGCCACTCAAGAACCAAACATATAGACATCCGACATTATTTCTTGAGAGACCACGAAACCAAAGGAGATATCGAAATTCATCATGTGAGCACCGAAAAACAACTAGCTGATATCTTCACTAAGCCTCTCGATGAGTCAAGGTTTTGTGCTTTGCGTAGTGAGCTAAATATACTTGATTCTCGTAACGTGGTTTGAAATATAGCACACCTCTGTTTGACTACCTAGCGACATAGGAAAATTATTTAAAAGGGTATTATATTGTGTTTCAAAACTATTTCAAAAGGCCAACTAAGTGTCATGACCATTGTCTGTATTGTTGATTGCTTACTGGTCATGATATTTAGAGAATATATATCCATATCTGAGATGAAGGAGGTCATAAAGTTTCAGCGTAATCCCTACAAAATTGGCAGGGCGGCAGTGCCGCTCTTAATGGTCGGCAGTGCCGCCCTCTGAAAACTAGGCCGTTTTCTGTCAATTTTGGCTAGGTCGCGAGGCCCATTTTCTCCTATCTATTTCTTTATCTGGCCCCCGACTCAACTCTCTCCTTCTCTCCCAGCCGACGCCGACGCCCGTGCTTCTCTCTTCCTCTCTCTCAAGCACGTGCCGCCGCCGTTCCTTGCGGACTGCCACCCCGGCAGTGCCGCCCCTGCAGCCTGCCAAGTCACTTCATCGCTGGTCACTGCAGGAGGCTCCTGGCCGAGCCGTTTCTTCTCTTCTCCCTCAACTCCATCGGTTTGGAAGCAAGGTGAAACCCTAACCCCATTCGATCTATGCAATGTGAAGTTTTTAGTCATGGATTTCAGTTTCTAGGGGGAGTATGAAGGGTTTAGAAAGGTTTTTGATGGTTGAATCGAGTTGATTTTGGATTTCACCGGTTGGATGATTTTGGGGAGAGCGACAATGCCGCCCTTGGGACCATTAATGGCACCCATAGCAGATTCCAACTGCTATACTCAAGCTCATAAATCTGATAAATTTTAGAATGGATTGGATTCATTTATCAAAAATTATTTCTAAAATTTTTCATACTCAATCTTTCAAATTCATGGCTAGGGTTTTATGTATTCTTTGCTTAGACTGTGATTCTGAAATTGTGATAATGAATAGACACTGTTGGAAATAGGATTTAACCAGAAGGAGAAAGTTGAAAATGAAATAGTGAAGCAACTGAGGGCGGCAGTGCCGGCCTCAGGGGGCGACAGTGCCGCCCTACCATGCTGATTCCAAATCCAGCAAAGCTTCCTGTGTCATTTTCAAAATTCTTTTTCTTGTTAAAACCTGCTTGCAGCTGTGTCTAACTCATTATCTTATACAATTTGTTATCAAGTCTCATTTAATTGCATAGATGAACCAAGGAAAAAGGAAGGTGTTGACAACCAAGCAAAAGGTCAAGAGAGGCAGGGGACAGGCGAGCTATACTCCCAGTGACAGAAATCTTGATGAAGACCTTGCTGAAGAAGAAAGCATTCAGAGGATGGGAAGAACCATTCGTGTGTGGTCTGATTCTTCTTTGCACATTTCAGAGTTTGATAGCAGCTACATGAGAAATAATACTGATGTGTTCAACCACATTCCTCCCCAAAACAGTGACAATCATAAGGTTATTGATTATTCTATGAGTTGGAAGACGACATGTGAAGCTAGAGAGATTGATCCCTACTCCTCTGACAGATCCAATGACATTGATTATAGATTTTGGAATCTTTTCCAATCTGATTTTTATGCCACAGCTATCCTATCCAATTCAAAGGGCAAGATTAGCAAGATACAGTATATTGATTTTGGTGACTTGGAAAACAGAGATGATCATCAGTTTGCTACAGCCATCAAGACCTGTGACCGCTTTGAGATGACAGATATCATGAGTTTTAGGTATGATTGGAACATGGAGATTCTTACACAGTTCTATGCCACTTACTATTGGAACAGGGAAGTGGATGAGCTTCATTGGATGACTAATGGGCGACATTATCGCATTGATTTTGTCACCTTCTGTCGTATTCTTGGTTTTGGACACATCCATAGGGGATATGAGAGGATTCATAATGAGCGTCGTCTTGAGCCAATGGAAGTAAGCTTCATGTGGGAGAACCAAAATCTTGCAGTTCCTGATTGGTCAAGGACCAAGCTCAAGAGCTTTTATTATATCATGAACAATCTTTTCAGGATCACTCTCAACCCCAAAGACAATGCAACAGATTTGAATGGCTATATCACTGATGTGTTGTCTAGGTTTTCCAGCAGTGAAAAGTTTAATGTTCCAAGATTCATTTGGGTTGAGCTAGCATACTACTGTTAGATATGTTTTCAACTTTTAAAATTCGAGGTTAGATTTAATCTATTATTTTAATAAAAGAAATCTTGTTTATTTAATATCTTCTGCGTTTTAGCTCTGTTTTGACCCATTCAAGTTGCGTTAGATTCATAGCAATGAGATATACGCGTTAGTAACAGTGGTTACCATATTACTATTTCTGAAATTTCATGGTTTAAATCATATCTTGATTAATAATTATGCAACTGGGTTTTGTAAATAAAATATGATTTGTTTTACTTTAGTTTTATAATCCAAATCTAAATTTTACTTACATTATAATATCTCTAAAACATATGAAGCTAATAGTTATATATTTTCTCCTATGAGCAAATCCTTCGGTTGATGTATCTTTTTCACCGTAGCTCCGATTAGAGTGCTTTTCGTGTCAGTGTGTTCGTAGCAGGACGTAGATTCATTTCACAAACTTTTCATCTTGATTTTATGTTTGGTGTACTGTTCTAATTTAAATCTATTGTTTGCTTCGTGTATGATTGTAGTTTACTTCGTGTATGATTGTACGGATGTTTATGTGGTGCTTTATGATTACGTCCAGTCGGTGAGATATACGTGGTGATCAAAAAGAAGAAGAAGAAGAATGTTGAAGATTAAAGCTTACCGAAGGATCGGTGTTTAAAGCAAGTATAGCATGGGATTTTCCTTGTTATCCTATACACCTTTAATCACTTAATTCATACTGCATGTGTCTACCTTGACTGCCACTAAGGATCTCCTAGTACTTTGTTACCTTGTACCTTGATACCTATGGGGTATTGCATTGGGTAGTATGATGCTAGTGCTCAACTAAAGCCATGATCTTGTAACTTGACTAATGGTATATGCAATAAACACTAAAAGATGGTTTTTAGCAACATAGAACAAGGGGGCTAGAACATTAGGCCATTTTTGTGGTGCTCTAGATTCCTCTCCCTAAGAACTTATCTATAAGTGATCATCCGGGACTTACAGTACAACTGTGATGGCTATATGGCTCTGGCTTTAGCTCAGTATGAGGACATTTTCTAGCTTGTTAGTGGTTACCTTTATGGCGCAAGAGGGGCTCTGGTTCGTATGATCTCGGCCTGCCAAGAGGGTGCACTTTGGTTTCTTGGTATTTTGTTAGTCACTCCTTGGAGGGGGCTCATGCTTATTGATGGGGAAACCTTAGCGGCCCTAACTTGTTAGATGAACCTTTGAAAGGCTTCATAGTGAACCCTGCCGACCTTCCTTGGTAGTGGGTCAAGAGGCTCGTGACCTCGGACGAAAGGGTAAATCACGACTCACAGTGAAAGTGTACAACCTCTGCAGAGTGTAAAACTGGTATATCAACCGTGCTCACGGTCACGAGTGGCCTTGGAACATTTACGGAATAGATGATGAATACTGATGATACTAATGATAAAGATGCTCACTAATGATTATTGTTTATGCTATTCATTATTCATGTTTACCTGATCATGTGTTTATACGGGCTTGTGATAAACTTATTGCTACTCAATTGCTAAAATGATGACTCATTAAAAGCTAATCGCAGTTAACCAGGGTCAGCCTTTTGAGCCTCATGAACCCCATGTTATATTTGTTGAGTACGACATGTACTTATGCTTGCTTTACTCTTTAAATCTTTGGAAAAATCCCGGATAGATACCAGATTGCTAGAGTTTGGAGGAATTAGGCTTGTGATCAACCAGTCAGTTGTCCCTGTGGATTTGGAGTCTTCGCCTGAAGATCGAAGTTGTATTTCCGCTGTCTATACTCCGAGGTTACATTCTGTACATTAATACGTTATGTATTTAAGCATTGTCTGTTGATATTACCCTTATTTGTAGCTATATATGAGATTTGACTTCCTGGGCTCACATATGGTGTGTATCTGGTTTTGTTCTTAAAACCGGGTGCTACAAAGTGGTATCAGAGCAACGCTGACTGTAGGACGCAAGTCTAGTAGAAACTGGTCGTTCTAAGGTTTAGAAGTTGCTACAAAAACCCTTGCTCTATGAACCTTGATATTTTCTTCTCTACTATATCTCTACCCTTGCTATTCATCTCTACCTTGGTGCTTATTTTAATGTCTTTGTTCTCATCTTCACTCCTTGATTTGATATGCTTTTAGAACTGTCCCTCATCACCTTCTTGCGTAATCTGAAGATGAGTCTTAGGATTGTTACCCCTAGTACAACGAGGACGATAGTATCGCGAGTTGAATCGATGATTGAGTTGTGCACCTTTATTGTTTGTTGATTTGTCATTATGTTTATGCTTGTTTTGGATTTTTGTAATGATTGCAATGATCTTGTTGGGTGTTCCCACAATTTCATTTACTTTATAGGACTAAAGTATAAGGATTAGTGAAATAAATAGTTGAGTTATGGTTTTCCTCTATTTTCCCTATCCTGTTGTTTCAGAGCAGCCAACACTCTTCGGCTTATATCTCTGATTTTGGATGATCATAAATCATAAGAAAATTCTGGACAATAGTAGACTTCAATATCTTTCTCTGAGCGCAAGAATCAGCTTGATAGCTATTTTGGTTGTGGAGATACAAAAATCACAATGCGATGCATCTATGGTGTTTGGAATCTGGAGTAGTTTCTGTTGTGCACTATTTTCGACCACCTAAACTACAAAATTTGGAAAAGTGTTTTATAAGGAAGTTGTGGAGAATTTGATAAGCTTTCCAACGGTATAAGATACAACTTCATTGGATTAACAGAATAAGAGTTACAGCCGTTTTACTACGTTGTTGTTTTTCTGCTAACGAGGAATTTCAGATTTCTTGTTCCTACCCATACACAAGGGTCTCATTGGGATGTCAGGACGTCTTGATACTAGCTAGTTCATCTAGAAGAAGATGGAAGCTACCCTATTGTGTCCCCTACTTTATCTTTTCTTAAGGGGGTAGCTAAGTTGAAGGATTTGTAAGATGAAGTTTCTTATATTCTAGGCTTCGTTTGGGAATATTAGTTATCTCTGGGGTTTGGTGTTCTCTTGTCTCAATTGCCATCAATCCTATCTTGTCATCTCTTGAAGCTACAATTAAGGATGTTATGAACGACTGAGTTCTAATTTATACATGTTAAAAACAGATGGTTGCTACCAGGAGAAGTGCTTCACAAGGTGCTAGAAGGAATCCTGCCAATTCTAATCCACCGCCATCCAATTTCCCATCTATAGAGCAAGCTTTGATAACGCAGACTCAGTTATTACAGACTATTGCTCAAAATGTGTTGAATAACTCGCATCAAGCGCCACCTACTAACAAGCGTAGTGAGTTTATGAAGGGACATCCACCGATATTCTCTCATACAAGCAAACCACTAGAAGCTGATGACTGGCTTAGAGCTGTGGAGCGACAATTGGACATAGCTCAGTGTGATGACCATGAAAAGATGCTTTATGCTTCCGGTCAACTGCAAGGAACTGCCCAGGATTGGTGGGAGTCATTTGAGTATGGGCGTCCCGACAATGCTCATGCTATCACCTAGCAGGAATTCAAGGAGAATTTCAGGTCCTACCATGTCCCGTTAGGTGAGGTAGAACTTAAGTAAGAAGAGTTCCTCAACTTGAAGCAAGGATCTATGTCAATGTGTGAGTATCATAACCGGTTCACTCAATTGTCACGTTATGCTCCAAAAGAGGTGGATAATGATGCTAAAAACCAAAAATGCTTTTTGAAAGGACTGAATGATGGTTTGCAACTACAGCTGATGACCGTGGTATATGCCGACTATGAAACATTGGTGGACAGAGCAATTGTAATTGAGAACAATCGTCGAGAGATGGAAGAGAAGAAGAGAAAACGTGATCTTCAACGCCAGTTAAGAAATACTCGTCTCTGTTTCGCTACACAACCAGAATATCAGTCACACCATATGAATCTGCTTAAAAGTAATGATCAAGATCAGTATCATCAACCTAATAATGAAGTGCAGCATTTTAGTTCTCATGAGCCATGTCTGTCATCTCCCACTATCACCTTGATAACGATAAATATTTCTACTAGTAAGGAAGGTTATGATTATGGTGAGATGAAACACTATAAGAACGATTGTTTTAAGAAGTTTGCTGAGAGTAATCGAAGCCAGAATCAACAGCAGCAGGAGTCAGAACAGAACATCCATAAGGAGCAGGTGCAAGGCAATAAGTTAAAGAGAAACTACATTCAAGGCTGGTTGAACAATGTGGGTCTGATTACCACTCATGGAGCTAAGGAGATCGTTTATGGTTTGATTGCAGTAAGCTCAGACACTGCTATGGTGTTATTTGACCCCAGTGCATCACATTCATTCATCTCTAGGGAATATGTGGAAGAATATAAGATAACTATGCTTCCGATAAGAAAACCCATAATAGTTAACTCTCTAGAAGGAGAAAAGAAGGCAAACCACTTATGCCTAAAAGTTAGTCTTAACATAAAAGGAAAGAACTTCGTGGCAAACCTTATAGTCTTGGAGTTAATGGACATTGATGTTATCCTTAGAAATGGATGGTTATCTTCTTGTAAAGGAGTGATTAAGTATGCCCAGCGTTCGGTGCTTCTAACCACACCGTCAGGAGAAAGAATTGACTATGAAGGTATTTAACATGCACGTGAAGAATACGAGAATGACCTATTAGAAGGTGCATCCTGTGAGGATAGTATAGTGGACTGTGAGTTTTCAGATGTCAGTGTAAAGGAGCAAACACCATTGAAGGATCTCAATACGAGAGACGGTCATGCTTATTCAGATTAGCCAACCAGGATCTTAGAATGGCTCTTAATGGAAAATATAACTTGGAAAAAAAGAGGATCGAATAAAGACAGAGTATCCATATCTCTTTTATCACTATCTTCCTAATCTTGAGGACGAGATTCATCTTAAGGGGGGTTGAATTGTAACACCTTAAAATTTGTAAGGTTTTAAAATAGATAAATTTGATTTAATTTGGTATTTTGTGAGCATTTAAACCTAGAAAAAATATATAATAAAAACTTTGTTAAAATTAAAATCAAATATAAGGATTAACAACATGTTTGTGCATACATGCTGGTGCATTGGAATTATTAGAATGTGTGTCTTTGTCTAAAATTTAAAATGATTCAAATGGATTTGAGAACCATTTAAAATGAAAAAAAACAAACTTAACTTCCTCTCTCTCCCCTCTCCCTGCTGGAAGCCGTCCTGCGCAGCCCAGCTCCGCTCCACCGTGCAGCCAGCAAAGTCAGGCCCAGCTCTTCATCCCCGCATCGGCCCAGCGCCACCTGCTCCCTCTTCCCTTTACTCCGCGCTCCGCTCGTGGGCCGGCCCAGTCAAAGCGAAGCCGCGCAGTCACCAGCCTAGCGCGGAGGCCGCCGCTCCCCTTCTCCTCTTCTCTCGCTGACCAGGGGGACCCACTTGTCAGCCGCTTCTTCTACCTTGCCGTCGTTTCCGGTATGGACTCTACCGCCGTAGAGTTTGTGTCCGGCCCGCCTCCTTGTTGCCGTGCGCCGCAAGCTTCTCAGCACTCATAAATATGGGCCAGGACCCCGTGCTGCCTCGTCGTCCAGCTTGGAAGCCAAGCCGTAGCCGCCCTTCGCTCGAGCCGTCGCCGCGGACGCCTTCTGTTGCTTCGCCGTCGTGCCTAGACCAATGCCGAGTCTCGCATCTAGGACGACAGAGCCGTCCTGTCGAGCACTAGGACGTCCCCGTTTCCTCCGAGCCGCCACGAACGACCTAGGTGAGTACTCCGTGCTTCCTCGTCTCTCCCCGTGCTTGTGACGATGTCCTCCGAGCTCCAGTTCGTTAGCAATGGCGCCACCGCCTCCCACACCAGTGCCAACTGATCCAGCGGCGCCGTGCCTGACCCACAGGCCACAGCCGAGATGAGCGCGCAGCTCCCTGCGCTCCCTCTGCACGCATGCGCAAGAACGCTGCTGCGTCGATGCACCAACCGTGAGTCGTGCATGCGTTGCCGTGATTTAATTTGCTAGCTAGCTTGGTCACATCATTTCCAACGTCGTGCTCTATTTGTGACCGTTTTCCTTTAAAAAAATAAATCCTGAAATACAATAGAAATACACAATCATGCTGAGCTGTTCAATCTAAGATCTATGGCCCAGATTAAAACATACCCTTTCGCTGTTCTTTTTGCTAAAGAGCCCTTGCATTTTCGACAAATTAACCCGTGGTCTAAGGCGCAATCACATATTACGTTTTCTTCTTTGGAAAGCGTAGTTTCGTCGGTTTAGATCCAAAATACGTTTTCACCTATTTATAGTTTTGCCACTAATTTTGGTTTAGCCATAACTTCTCCATTTTAACTCCGATTTGACCCGTTCAACTTGCGTTAGGTTCGTAATTTCATAACCTACATATTTATACTATTGTTATATATGTTTTTACCTTTTAAAATTCGAGGTTAGATTAATTTATTATTTTAATAAAAAAAATCTTGTTTATTTCATATCTTCTACGTTTTAGCTCTGTTTTGATTCATTCAAGTTGCGTTAGATTCATAGCAATGAGATATATGTGTTAGTAACGGTGGTTACCATATTACTATTTCTAAAATTTCATGGTTTAAATCATATCTTGATTAATAATTATGCAACTGGGCTTTATAAATAAAATATGATTTGTTTTACTTTAGTTTTATAATCCAAATCTAAATTTTACTTAAATTATAGTATCTCTAAAATATCTTATATATGTTTTTATATAATTAAAACATATGAAGCTAATAGTTATATATTTTCTCCTATGAGCAAATCCTTCGGTAGATGTATCCTTTTCATCGTAGCTCCGATTAGAGTGCTTTTCGCGTCAGTGTGTTCGTAGCAGGACGTAGATTTATTTCACAAACTTTTCATCTTGATTTTATATTTGGTGTACTGTTCTAATTTAGATCTATTGTTTGCTTCGTGTATGATTGTACGAATGTTTGTGTGGTGCTTTATGATTACGTCCAGTCAATGAGATATCCGTGGTGATAAAAAAGAAGTGCGTTGAAGATTAAAGCTTGCCGAAGGATCGGGCTCACATATGATGTGTATCTGGTTTTGTTCTTAAAACCGGGTGCTACAACTATGCCTTCTATCCTGTCCATCAGGTCCCGTGAAAGGGGAGCCACCGCTGTTTCCATCTCCTCCATCTCGTGGACTTCATAACCGGGCGCGTAGCCGTGGCTCGTATGGGTTCCTGAAGTTCTTGAGAAGTTCTGGAATGTCATATCCAAGCATATCATCCACGGCCCGTATCATCTTGGGCTTGACCTTCTGAAACTTGTCGAACCTACAACCGCTCAAGACCTCTTTGAAGTGCTCCACATAAGGAAAATCTCCCGACGGAAGATGGTATTCCCGTTGCACCTATTCCACCAGACAGCAGTTGTTGCTTAGAGCATGAAAATTGTATGGAAAGGATATGTAAGTGAATGCTTCACATGACATCCAGTAAAAGAAAAGAGAGGACACTGTAACTGAAATGAAACAGGAAGAGACCAGAATTCACACCATCGGCAAACTCAACCAGCTCTTATTGTCACTATTTCAGAATGCGCAAAGTAGTAAAATAATCGAAACTTAAGGTGCAAGCTGGTTAGGTGAAACAAGGCACGAGGCCATGATACGCAAAAAAAAAAGGAGTGGTAAGAGGACATCTGACAGACAAAACTTCCATCCTAAGTTGCCAACATAAGCAAGGACCTCTGCGGCTCTTCAATCTACAATGATCCTATATCGACTAGAGAAGTTCAGAACCTCAAAATACATACCTTTGCAAACTCATCGGGCAGATTGTCTATGAGTCGTCGTTGGGCTTTTGCTTTGCCCATAATTATAGGCATCTCCTTCTTTAGATGGCCTATTATATAAGCATGGATCTTGGCAGCTCTAGCACGTTTAACAAATTCATTGATCTGCAGGCACAGAATACTGATGTCAATATGCAAAAACTAATTAGTTAGGACTCAAAAAACACATGGAAAGAAAAAAGAAAAAAAATTACCCGACGATCACAGGCTTTCTTGGGGATATCTTTGAGATCAGAAAGGAGATCATCTTGCTCTCTCTCAAATAGTTCCTTTCCAAGTGGACCAACAGCTGATTCATTTACTGGTTTGTCATTGAATGATCTACAAACAAACATGGAAGTTACTTGAATGATTTGCAGGCACTTGAATGATCTAAGGTCAATACCAGAACAAGATTCAAATATACTATTGTTGGAGAAATCCAGTAATACCCGAGTCAAGCTTTAATAAAGTAAACGAAATACATCAATACTCTACTAGTAATTTTGAAGTTACAATTTGAAGATCTTATGTAATCCATCATAAAATACCAAATAGTGAAATAAAGAAGATCAGGGTATCAGAAGTTACCCAATATAAACACGTGAAACCTCAGGTGTATTCAATACTTTCCCAAGAGACCACATCAATGCACCATAAACTCTCATAAGCTGCATGTCAATGAGAAAAGGACTATTAATATGTAGAGCAAAACAAAGAAAAAATGTCCCATCACGAGTTAAGACACAAAAAGATCCACAAATACTACCTGTTGAGTGTCTACTTGATCTGCCTTGTTCAAAACTACACGTATTTTGTCATCATGTCCACGTAATGATCCAATGACACGTTTGAACTCATCGCTGATATCAAGCTTATGAGGATCAAACAGAAGAAGAATAAGATCACACTTCGCAGCAAACCATGATGTCACGCCAGTGAAATCATAGCTGCGTTGCGTGCGTTGCTTTTCACCAGAAAGAACACCAGGTGTGTCAACAAATGTGATATGCTCTAGCAGCTTCAAGGTAAATGTTTGGTATCAGTTTCCAGATTACATGCCTTTTAGGTTTTCACTTGCATCAAAATTAAATCTTACTGGATGTCGCATCTGAGAGCACTCAAACTTGGATAAAAATGCAGTCCCAAATATTGTAAGACCGCTAAAAGGCATGTCAGCTTGAACAGCAATAGTATTTCCAGGAATAGTCCTTTCGTCAGGTCCTGACTGGCAAGCATACATAAGTTAACTGGAGCGACAGAAAGGGGAAAGTATTATAGGTATAAAACATGTGGTAATGTAATAGGTGGCACACAGGCAATTCATACTGCTTATACTGCAGTTACATTGGCCTAGGTTGAAAAAACTGAAATTGGACAAAAAGAGTGTGCCAATAGGTGCTTAGTATCTATTGCCAGTTTCACAAGCAAAAATTTGCATAAATCTAGCAATGATGAACTTAAACTTTAATATTGATTTGGAGATGTGTGCATTATGCTTCTTTAACATTAGCAAACATTCCCAACAAACCCTAAGGAATCAGAAACAATCATAAATATGATGGCTGGCGATATAATCGCAGCTCAGCACTAATTTTAGTTCTTGTTGGCAACAGGAAGACCCCCTCCCCCTCCCAAAAAAAAGAAAAAAGAAAAGAAATGGCAGACTGATAATTTTGCGAGCCGTAGCACCTAAGAAAAGTATGGCATCAGCACTAGCACTATTTTTTTTAATACTTTTAATACTTCTACCAAATAGAGAACCTAGATCAGCCTATACCCTTAAAGTTCTATTTACTATGTAGAAAACTCTTTACATGCTCTTGACGATTTTACAAACTATATATAGAAAACTGTGACGATATTCAAAGGCATAACGTCATACTCCAATCTGTGTCATTATCTATCAACTACTATGTGATTCTAAAATCTGTAAAGCCAACATCTTAGGAGGGATCCCATAGGCAACTAACGATGTAAATTCCCTATCCAAAGTTTTGAGAAAAATGTTGGATTGCTTCATCCGTTCATCATTTCAACTAAAATTACTTCACAAATCATAATAAGAAGTTTAAATCATTTGATGCACCTATTATACCTACAAAGAGAAATCCTAAGTTTTGTTCAGTTTACCATGACAACTACAAATCTGTCTGTTGTTGGCTCTGGTCCAATATGGGCACCTGCAAATGCAAAACATAAACTGTCACACAGCATGTTACTTGAACAAACCTGGGAAACTATAGAAGGTACATCTGGTAGGTAAAAAAACCTGGATAGCTTGTTCTTAGCAGATGCTTGATAAAAGTTGTTTTACCAGTAGAATATTGACCTAAGAGCATAACCATTGGCTTTGCATCAAAATCACTACTTGTCTGCAACACACACAAAAAAAAAAGGATTAACAATATTCTGCATGAAAGGGAGTTATTTTGAACAAAATAAGAAGGAAACAACAATAATGATGGCGTAGATTACACAGGAAAGTAGTCATTTCTGTTTCCTAAAGTATCCAGAAAATGGGAATACAGTATGTACCAGCAAAGGGGAGACGAAATCATTGAACTTGTATGTAACTTCCAAAGGCTTTAACTTTTCGATATAAAGTTTTTTCAAGCCATCAATGACAGAAGTAACAGCAGTCAGAGGTATCTGTTTACATATAACACCATAAAAGGAAAGATCAGCAATAATGATAAATGTGTCATTGACAAAACTAGGGTCAACTGACAGCATTTCTTTATATAGGGAAAGGTCTTAAAATTGGCACAAAAATATCTCTGTTGCTTAATAATGCATAATAGAAACACAAGTACCGAGAGCTATGTTGTCTTACAAACATTTTGGTGGACTGTGGGCTTCCTTTGAGACAACTTACATGCATCATATTGTTTCCAAGCTCGTTAACAGACAAGATACAATTAAAATAAATAGTTAACCAGCTACAGAAGCTTACACAAGCTAAACAAGTAAACTTGCTGCCTTTTCCTTTTGCTAACGTAAAAAGACAGATAACTGATCTATCAACATATGCTCACTAATGAGGATATAACAGAATTTTCCTCAAAAGTTCCTTTGGTGCTGATATGCAATAGATATTCACAAGAGCGATATTCTAGGAGCATACAGAAGAAAATTGTGAAGATGGCAAGACTACATGAGTATTACCTTCTTTGATGACGTTGAGCTGAACCATTTGTTTGTTAAATGGGATTGTTCCTGAGGGTATCCTGCATGGATAAAAAAAATGGTTTGTATCATAGATTTCCCCCAAGCATGAATTTCCTGTTAAAGAGTGCATTACTTACCATCCATTTCTGGATCAACACGCTTCACCAAATGCTTAGATTTCTGAAAGCAGTTGCCATCATATTTACTACAAGCCATTGAGATAAAGCACAAATTCGATAAAGAAAAACTGTAAGGACATAGTAATGCATTACCGCAAGTAGGGCATCCAAACCTTCCATCACAGGTGGATTCAAACTGACCAAATCTGTCAGATATAACCTTAAACTTGTTAGCAGTAAATAAATAAGCATAATGCAATCAAGTAGGCTTGATTTGGAGGCTAGCAACAACCATCGCGTTTAAGGCTATCTTGAGTAATCTCATTCCCTGCTTGTGCCAGAGAGACTAGCTGCCAATTGAAACAAGCCCATTAGTAACGAACAATAACCCAAATCACCTAGTGGAGACAGAGAGCACAACAGAAACATCAAATAGACGAGGGAAAACCTGCATCGCCGTGACGAATTCGGGGAAACCCAGGTACCCCTGCCGTCTGGTGTCCGCGATAGCCCAGACCTTGAATCGCAGCACAGTTAGACAAAAATGGCACATATATAAAAACCAATAGTTCCACAAGCAGAACAAAACAGGAAGGGGATTAGTAGCGAGAGCCAGCACCTGCTTGAGGTCGGGGCGGGAGAGCTTGGACATGCCGAAAAACTTGATCGCGTCGGGGCCCGTGATGCGACCATCCCCATCTGCAACACCGTCGATTAGAAGACCACACATCCAGGCACACAACAGTGGGAAGGGGATTGGGGATCGAGGGGGAACAGAAGAGAGCAGAGGGAAATCGGACCTGCGTCCGCGAGCGCGAACCACTCCTGGTAGACCTTCTGGTGCTCCTTGGAGCAGCTGCTCGCGGGGTACTGCCCGATCTTCATGGGCGGGCGCGCGGCGGTGGCCGCGCTCCGCTTTACCGCCGGGCGAAGCAAGCAAAACCCTACGACGTGGCCTCACTGTGCGGAAACAGGAGCAGAGTTTTCAAATGGGCTTTTTATCTGAGCGAGCTCAACATCGACTCGAGGGGGTGGTGCGGCCGTGGAGTTTGGCTCGAACCCACGCGAGGTGGCTGCCCAACGCGTCAAGCGTTGACGCTACCGTGACAGCTCGTGGCACGATGGCCGGATGGGATGTCGCAGTGGACCGGTCCTACGTGTCCTGTTCTTCCGAGGACCGTTCAGCCCGGGTGTAGTGGCCTGTTCGACTGTTTGTTTCGCTAAAATTTAGCTTAATGTTAATGTTTATATTGATTTGTTATAAGAGAAAAACATTGTTAAAAGTAATGCTAAAATAGTATCTAAAAAAATCAGATGTGCCAACTCTGTCGAATTGTGATTGCCCACCTTTTGTGCATAGATTCTGCTATCTTCGTGATAAAAACGTATAGTAAAAATAATGTATCAAAAAATTCAAAACATCTTATAATTTGATATAAGAAAGAAGTACTGTTTTAGTTCTATCCTAATTTCAAAGTCAAATCAGATATATATGTTGGTCAAGTTTATAAAAAATATTGACATACACTCCCTCATATACCATTTTGAGTATATAGTGATACAAAATACTTATACAATTAAAATATATCTTATAATAAATCTAATGTATTTAGTGTGAAATAAACATTAATATTTTTAATAAACATGGTCAAATTTAAAATGGTTTTACTCTTTTTTTCGTTTTTAGTGAGCAACTCCATGAACTTTGTAGGAGCATCTCCAAGAGTTTCCAAAACCCACTTCCTAATCTTGTCGTGATTAGATCTAGCCATAATGAAGGACTAGGGAGAATAATTTTCAGATGAGTCTTCCTTATTCTTCGGTGGCAGAAAGATGAATGAAGATACAAGAAAGAAGAAGCTTCTCAACTCCGCATGCAGGAATGTTGGCCATCGTTCGTTGGGCATATGTTCTCAGGCCTTTTGTCTAGTGTTTGCCTGTGCGGTCATTCATACGAAGCGTCATACAGGTTTGGTTTTGAGATTTTGAGCTACTCACAGCGTAGGTACAATTTAGACAAAAATCTGTTTCTGGATATATGTAGTGTATTCTAGAATGCTTTGTAACGTGTTGATGTACCCAACTATTATCTAATACAATTCTTCTTTCGTCTCAAAAAAAATCTTGATTCTTTGGCAAGATCTAAAAAAACTACTCTCCAACAACTCCCTATCTCAAATCTTAATCTTTCTGCACTTGGAAAATCGATCTGATTGGGACGATATATACGTATTCATGGACCAATCTGAAGGTGGAAGGACGTGGGGAAGAATAAAGAGTAAGAAAGGATTCCTGATGCAAATGTATAAGAGAAAAAAGTATAAAAATAGTTAGGACGACTTACAAATAGTCTGGAATTTTTTATGCAAAGTTATATTCTATATTTTAGGATTCAGATTTTGAAAACCGTTGAAGAACCAACAAATATGTGGCTAACTCTTTTTAGGCACTTGAAAAACTCATTGATTTATCAATTTTTTTGGGAACTATTGGAGATGCTCTAAATGAGCTCCCAATTTAACATTTTTACAAGAAAAAAGAAAAAAAAATACCCATCCAACATATTGGTAGAACAATTCCTTGATTTTTTTCTCAAACAACAATTCCTTATTAAAAAAAAAGTTTTTAAAACTTTTCTCCAACTCCAACTCATATCATAACTTTCGTATCGGATAACACCCAGTCAGCTGAGGCTAGCCCTGCCATTTGGTAGAGGTAACCCTAACCTAGGCACCTAGCTATAACTGGATGAAGGGTGTATAAAAAAATCATGTATAAATGTGTCGGTCCATGAACAATTCTTTTATTTTTTTTGTTGCAATTAGTTTTATACGTGATATAGTTTTGTCGGTCGATGAATAGTAGATTTATATGTAAATGTCAAATTGTTTTTGTTGTGCTCTCATATTTTTGGTACAAAAGTATATAATGATATATGTACATCTAATCTAATCTAACATCAATGATAGGCGTATTGCAGATACAGTTAGCGGAGACCGACTTATCCATACGAATTCATATTATCAGTCTCTTGGAGATGGGACCTGACACAAAATTGCTTTGATCTCTGCCATGATTTTGTACTCTTTGCTTGTTTGGGTGGTCCGCCACACCGCGGATGCGATGGGATATGGGGGTCAAAATAAAATGTGGTTTTAAGATTCAAGAAACAATGAATCCAATTCCTCCTAGAGGTAAAATGCCTCGTCTGTCTTGACCAAAAGGTAGAGACAAAACTTTACATGGAAATGGGTTTCCCAATTTCAATGACATACTGAGGAACCATGATGGTATACCACCGTATATAAGCAAACTTCCCCGTACTACAAACCATGATACTCCCTCAATCCCAAATTATAAGTCATTCCAAGAATCTTGGAGAGTCAAACTTTTTCAAGTTTGACTAAAATTATAGAGAGAAACACAAAGATTGATGACATCAAATATGTATAATATGAAAATATAACTAATAAAGAATCTAATGATACTTACTTGGTATGATAAATATTATTATTTTGTTATATAAATTTAGTTAAACTTGAAAAACTTTGACTCTCCAAGATTCTTGGAATGACTTACAATTTGGGATGGAGGGAGTATAAGTAAGCTGTGGAGGAAGAGGCCATTGGATCTTGCACGTTTAATGGTCATCCGAATCCAAGGCCTTAAACTTGCGTCGTAGTTGGACAATTTCATAGTCATCCGAATCCAAGGCCTTAAACTTGCGTCGTAGTTGGATGATTTCATGTACAATCCAAACTATACCGATGCAATACATCCAAGTTCCGAAGGTGTAGAGGCGCTCAAGGAACTTCCCAATGTCGCGCTGACTGTGAAGAGTGTTCGGCTTGTTCGTTGGTTGGTTCCTGGGCTGATAAGACTGGCTGGTGCTGGTTTGTTGTGAGAGAAAAATACTATTGGCTAGCTGATAAGCCCTGGGTGAAACCAAAAAGCGAACAGACTAAAGAATAAGACACTCAGAATTTAAAAGAAAAAACATATTTGTTGAATGGAAGACGATACTAGTACAGAGAACAAATTTACCTTGAGCAATAATCGCATTCACATCGTTCTACTGCTTCCACCTTTGGACACTTATCATTTCCTGGTGCACTGGAGCTCTTCTTGAACGAATTCATCTGCGGCGGCAAACACAGCAGCTCAGACTCTTCCTTGTCAATGCAAGATTTATTGGGATATTTCAACCGAATAAGATGAAAAAAGTAATTTTTCTTTATTTATTTCAGAGCAGGAGCCAGGTTCGAAAATAGTTTGCATCGTCCTTCAAAAATAAAGAAACAAACGTAATACAGATTCAAAAATTGTTTTTGAGTGAGGATTCGGCTTAAATATTATACTAGTATTTATGCCTTAATTAGTTGGACCATCTCAGCATGCATCAATCTAGGAGGTTCTCTTGAAAGTATAGCGGCATGTTAATAGTTGCCAATCAATCATTAAACCGAGTCATATCATAGTTGCTTATCAAAAGAGCACATCATAATTAACTTCTTTTGGCGAGACATCAAAAATATTTGCTTAGGAGATCTTTCCAGTAAGTTTTCTTTAGACGAGCCTTTTCAGTAAGATTGGTAACATGAAACTGCTGTTATTTAGGAATCTGATTAAAACTGTATCCATGTTATTATATAATCAATTAATCACACTATAACAAAATCCAACATGTGCTACAAATCTTGTGACAAGAGTTTTTATATATATGTTCCTCCTGTGCGCTTGGTAGTCATTTGAGAAGTGTTCAATTAATGCTGTTATTACAGAAAGAAGCGTGAGTGCAACAGTATACCTTCAGAACGTTTTCAGTGGTAGAAGCGCCTGAAGCAAAGTTTCTTTTTCCATGAATTGAAGAAGTTCCGGGCAGGACCTGATGAGTGTGATCAGAATCAAATAAAACGGACAAGGACATCAGTTAATTGATGCATATAACAAATTGAACTGTGTAAACAAAAAGATTACAGATGAACCCATCATCCTTCCAGCACATCAGTCTTTAAGTTGCAATGCAATCTTAAAATACGTTGCAATATTGAAAGATAGTGCAAGGGAACTAGGCATGAGCTTTTCGACAAAACGGATGAAAAACGAAAACAAGAAGTAGCGGCTAGTATATACCTTCCACGGTGAACACGGGAGGGCGGCAGGAAGCCTGATGGTACGGCAGCCTCTTGGCTCTAGGTGGTCAACCAGAGGCGAAGCTGTCCTCTACCTGAAAAAGAAAGAAACCCCATTGAGGCAATCCGGACTGTTTCGACAGAATTTGCGTGAAATCATAATTAATCAAACAATCAATGATGAAATTTGAGACATGTAGATGCTGAATGTCAGGGAACAATCTAGACCATTGGTACTCAGGCAGAGCAAGCAAGCACCTACCGACGAGATGACAGTCGTCTTAGGCCTTGCATGGAGCGGGCGCAGCCCCTTCAAGAGGTCATGACATGGCAAGATTCGCTCCGAGAGCTTGGTTCCCAAAAGCCGCAGCGTCATGTATCGGGGAACAATACTAGGGATGTCCAAAGAGGAGGAGCTAAAGATCATTAATATCAATCTATCCGAGCAGTCAAGAGCGCGACTACAACTCTAACCGACCTCTAGGTACGCGGGCTCCGCATCGCCCGTCCCCGAGGCCGCGCGCTCCGCTTTGCCCGACCTCTAGGGGAGGGCTCCGCCTCGTCCGACCCCGAGGCCGTGGGTTCCGTGTAACAGAACCGACCAATTATTCGAGATTAAGTAAGAAAATCTTCCGCCGAAGCAGATAATTTAGCAAACTTAAGCCCGTATAACCCGGTAGTCCGTGAAACCACGAAGGATTTCAAACCAATCGACATACAAACCAATATCGTACAAGTTTAGCAGTTACCGTCACATATTACATAAAGTTCGCAATCACGGTTGGGTACATCAGAGTTTAGAATATAAAGTTATTACAACATAAGTTCAAACTAAAATAGCGGAAGCAAATAGTTGTAAAGACACACACACTTTTGGTTCAGATACAGTGCCAGTAGGTAGTCATCTCCAACAAAAGCATCAGATAAGAGATACGGAGTGACCATTGCCCTTGGTCCTAGTTATCACCCATCGCCGGGTACATACAGTTAATGCAATAGCCGTAGTACATTTGACCATCCGCAACAACAATGGGAACAACGTCCTGAGTACGAGAAGGTACTCAGCTAGACTTACCCGTCTTAAACCAAGATAAAGCGACACCAAGGATTATGCAAGACTTTTTTTAGTGGGCTAGCTGACTTGTTTGCGAAAAGCATAAGCTATCATGAAGAAACCATTTTAAATACTTTGCATCATCTTTATTATGACCTATCCATCTATGTAAGCACCTGTACTATAGCAATCACTTGATTAACCAATAACATCCAGTTACCAATTTATATTTAGCATATCCCATATCATCCAGATAACCATCATTGTTCCATAATAATTACTACAATGCCATAGCTCGAGTCAGGTGCTCACTATCCAGGAGCGATGACGATTCGAATCGATTCCTATCCAGCTGGTGATTTATTCCTCACACAAACCACACTCACCGATCAAGTGAGCTATAGATCACCAATGACACTTTCCAAGTAGCCGCGGAATAACAGCCGGGACCGCACTACCCAAGGACCGCCCGACTGCCAGGACGCACCTTGGGCTCACTCTTCGCGTCCCCGTCATACCCCCTTCAGCACCAGTCTGCCAATCCGGGTTTATCCTGGCTCGAATAGTGTCACTAGCTTCGTGGTCGAAAGTTACTTTATTTGGCCAGCTAAATGTGAGGCATGCGTTCAACATGACAAAGGGACAAGCAACGATCGATCCTTAATCGACACAGACGGAAACTAACAGCACCCCAGAACCCTGTCTGGTTGCCTCCAAATTTTCCGTCCGGTCTCCAATTATCCATCACATATGGTTAATTCCAGGATATCATTCTTTTCATAGCTAAATTCTTCAAGTAACCACCTATAATGTAGGTGATCGGATATCACCGATCACTACCGGCCTAAGCAAGGCTAAGCAGTTATTCGATCCTGACCTAACAGGGCAAAAGGTAATAAGGTAGGCAAGGATAGTAATAAATGCATCAACGGTTTCAATCAACTCCTACAAGTTAATGCAACAATATATAAACTCATATATAGAAATAATTGCTTTTATAAAGTAGGAGACTTAGAATGCTCCGGGGCTTGCCTCGTTCGAACGAACTAGGTTGATGATCCATGCACTCGGGCAAGTCCTCTCCTGGCTTCTCTTCCTCCGGCACCTCCTGTGTCTAGACTTCTTGTGGATCTATCTCGGTCTGCTCTTCCTAAACTGCTACTAGCAACTTCTCCTACGATCCTGTATGATGCAGATGTATGAGTGCTAATGCATAGGTGCATCGAAGAGATGACATGTAATGATCATGATGCATAAAATGTAGATGAACATATTTAACTCTATTGGACATAGTAGAAATAAAGCTCTTCTACAAGGTAGCCAACATCATCCAAGAACATATACTAGTATATTACTACAACCACTGTGCTAATCATGCCAAATCACCACAGCAAGTTAATATGCTTCAAAGATACACCAAAGCAACATTATTAACTAAACATGCATTAAAGAAGATTATTTTATTTCATTTTAAACTAAGGCTACCACAGCAACATATATTTTTGATGCTTATAAAAATCTAAGAAAATTACAGTAGCATAGTACTACTCAAAGTAGACTACCATAAAATTTTTATGGCATTTGGATAAGTAAAACAGCCTACACAAAAATGACAAGACATAAATGCTTAAAAAGGAATAATTAGAAAACCTTAGTGAAAAGTGTCAAGCAACAGATTTCATATTTTTCCTAACATCCTTAAGGTACTGATATACTCCCCACAAAATTTCATGGTCATAGGATTACTAGATAATTTACAAAAATTCACACAAGTATCAATCAATGATGAAAGGAAAATCTATAACTCAAAAACCATACATGCAATGACTCAAAAATTTTACCAGAGCTTCTACTAAGCAAGAATAGCTTACCCACAAAATTTCTTAATTTTTGGAGCACAGAAACTCAAGATATAATTTAAACAAGTTTGCATGCGTTTAAAAACACCTTTCAAGTTTCTATTTAATTCATCCAAAATTTCCACTTCCAGTGTTCATGTCATATTTTTATTAAATACTAGACTTCACTGTGATTCTACAAAAATTAGAATCACACCATTTGGATCTACCAAAATGGAGATACAAAATTCACAAAATAGCATTCAAATCTGCACAAATGAACTATCTTTCTTAAGCTGAGTCACTGACGCTCGGGACCCGCGTGTCAGCGACACCAGAACAAGGGAGGCGGCTTGTGACGGCGCGGCAATGGGAAGCTCGCCGACGGCGGCTTCTCCGGCGAAACCAAAGGCACCAGTGTGTTCTACGTGACAAGACGCGTCGATCTATGCCCTTACCACAAATGCTACCAAACCCTAGCTACGACAGCGTCGACAATGGCGGACGGCGGCGAGGTCGCTGCGGCACTCCGCGACACGGCGAGCCTCCATTGCTCCACCCAAGCTCGGTACAAGCTTCACGAGGCTACTATGGAGCTAACCAAGCAGAGAAAGGAGGACGAGAAGGGCTCGATGGTGGTTGGCCGCGGTGAGCTCCGCTCCGACGAGGCGCGACCATGGAGACGGCGGCGAAAAAATGGCCACTGCCCCTCACCTAAGGCACGGATGGCATGGCTAGACGATCGATGAGGTAGAGGAGGACACGGCAGAGCTATGGCCGAGCTGGAGGTCGCGCTTTTGCCGCGACGATGGAGCTAGGCGACGGCGGAGCTGCTCGGCAATGGCGGAGCTGCGCTGCGCTGCTACGACGAGTGGAGGAGGCGAAGGAAAACGAAAAATGGAATGGTGAGCGGGTCTGGCAGGCGCGTGGGGTTTCAAGTCGTGGCCAACGGTGCCAGGATTTGCCATGGGCGCTGCGGGTCACATGGTCAGCGGCCGGCGGCGATGGGTGTCCTCCACGCGGCGTTCTTTTTCTAAAAACGTCGACACTGTAGCTTGCCATCAGTTAACCTTCGATGCCTGACAGTGCATCTTCATCGTGTTTAAATGACCCAGTCGTAGATCAAAAGCAAAAACCGTGCACACAAAAGTTGTAGCCCTACCCTTCATCTTCAACTTCTATTAAAGGATCATAGTCTAATTCACCACGAATCAGGAGTTACATCAAGCCAAAGTCAGCACCATCAAACTGAACGCAGAAACACTTAGAAAAATTCTAAGTGTAGAATCAAGACCGATTTCTGGCTTGTGGGACCAAATTCAAACATGTCATGAACATTTTCATGACTTGGCCTCTAAACAAAGTTTGTTCCTTATAAAATTTTCTACAACTTTTTTTAGGTTGCTCAGACATGTAAACACTCTACGCTACACTTTTAAACAGTCAAACAAAATGGTTCAGGAGTCAAAACAAGTCAACCCACTATTTGAAATCATAATTGGGCCACATGATCAATATGAACAATGTTCCAAATGACATTCTAGGTGTCACTAAGTTGTTTAAGGGAATTATGAGTCACACCACACATTGGTCACACAAGAATCAAGCACTGTATGTACTAAAACAATGAAAAACAATTGAAATGTTACATTTGTTTCATAGTCATGTTTCACACGTTTCATGCACACATGGCAAAACAACATAGCATCCAATCTATTAAAACACAACTATGCAACATACATGTTTCATTAGTAGGTTTCAATTCTATATTTCATGTCATGCTTATGGATGTATAATAATGATTATGCTCATGATTTGCAAAATGTTAATGCATGCTTAACACCAAGGTGTTACAGCCCTCCCCCTTATAAGAATCTCGTCCCGAGATTTTGAGTTATGAACCATTTGTTATAGAAATCCTTATAAGCGTTTTGTAGATATTCTCCTATTTCCCACATCGCATCACCATCATCATGATGACTCCACTGTATCTTATATGTTCTCACCACTTTATTTCGAGTGACTCGGTCCTTAGTGTCCAAAACTCGAACCGGTTGCTCATGGTATTCCAAGTTTGATTCGAGCCGAATGCTCTGAGGTTCTATTCTCTCTTCCGAACACGCAAGCACTTCTTCAACTGTGATACATGGAAGACCGGGAAGATCGAACCCATCGCTTCTGGTAACTGTAACTTATAAGCCATAGGACCCTTCTTCTCTACGATCTTGTACGGTCCTATAAATCTAGGAGCAAGTTTTCTCTTTACTCCAAACCGTTGTACTTTCTTCATTGGAGTAACCTTCAGATAAACGTAGTCACCAACTTGAAATTCTAGCGGTCTCCTTCTCTTATCGGCATAGCTCTTCTGGCGTGACTGTGCCGCTTTCATTTTTTGTTGTATAATACGGACCTTTTTCTCAGCCTCGTCAACAAAATCGACTCCGTAAAACCTTCTTTCTCCAGGCTCAACCCAATTCAATGGTGTCCTACATTTCCTGCCATACAATGCTTCAAATGGAGCCATCTTGATACTTTCCTGGTAACTATTGTTGTAGGCGAACTCTGCCAAAGGTAACCATGATTCCCATGAACCCTTAGACGATAACACACAAGCTCTAAGCATATCTTCAAGAACAACATAGTCCTGGGTGGTAAGTTGTACTCCGAATCAAGCTAGTACCCAAACCTTTATGAAGATGCTCCCAAAAATGAGCGGTAAACTGTGACCCACGGTCAGACACGATAGTCCTGGGTATACCATGTAATCGAACAATCTCTGCAATGTACTTCTCAGCATACTGAGGTGGTCGAAATGTTGTCTTGACTGGTAAAAAGTGAGCCGATTTGGTAAGGCGATCTACAATCACCCAAATCGAATCATTCCCCTTTGATATGGTGGGGAAACCGGTGATAAAATCCATACTTATATCATCCCATTTGTAATCTGGTATTGACAAAGGTTGCAACATTCCTGTGGGTCTCATGTGAAGAGCTTTCACTCTACAACATAGGTCCCAACGAGCAACATATGCTGCAATCTCCTTCTTCATCTTCGTCCACCAATAATAAGGTCTCAATTCTTGGTATATTTTGTTACTTCCAGGATGGATAGATAGCTTAGAGTGATGAGCTTCATCCATCAATTTGTTCTTGAGCTCTTGATTTTTAGGTACAACCAGACGATCCTTAAACCATAACACTCCTTGTTCATCCACTCTAAAGTGCTTGGTCGATTCCTTCTTCATTTTCTCCTTGAGATGGAATATTCCCTTATCTGTTTTCTGACCCTCAATGATCTTGCTCTCCAAGGTACAACTAACCTGGATATTACGCAACATAGCAGGATGCAACAAATTGAACCCATCTTCAAACAACGGTTGCACAGCAAGAGAATGTGACTTTCTACTTAAGACATCTGCTACTACATTTGCCTTTCCTGGATGATAGTGCACATTCAGATTATAATCATTTATCAGCTCTAACCATCTTCTCTGTCGCATATTCAACTCAGACTGAGTAAATATGTACTTGAGACTCTTATGATCTGTAAAGATATTGCACACATTCCCAAGCAAGTAGTGGCTCCAAATCTTTAGAGCGTGTACAACGGCCGCAAGCTCTAAATCGTGCGTAGGATAGTTAACCTCATGCTTCCTCAACTGACATGAGGCATAAGCAATGACCCTTCCATCTTGCATCATAACACATCCTAAACCATTCTTTGATGCATTGCAAAACACATCAAATGGCTTCTCTATATCTGGTTGTGCCAGAACAGGAGCAGTGGTTAACAAATTCCGCAAGGTGCAGAAAGCTGCCTCACACTCCTCTGTCCAAACGAACTTATGATCCTTTTGTAGCAAACTTGTCATTGGCTTGGCAATCTTCGAGAAGTCTGGTATAAAACGACGATAGTAACCGGCCAATCCAAGAAAACTCCAAACCTCATGAACTGTACTTGGTGCCTTCCAGTCCATAACCTCTTGTACCTTACTAGGATCCACTGAGATTCCATTCTCAGATAACACATGACCGAGAAAAGGAATTGTCTTCAGCTAGAACTCACATTTACTAAACTTAGCATATAGCTGGTGATCTCTGAGTCTAGTCAAGACAATTCTTAGGTGCTCTTCATGATCCTGTTCATTCTCTGAGTATACTAGAATGTCATCAATGAACACAATCACGAACTTATCCAACTCCGGCATAAAGACCGAATTCATCAGATACATAAAGTATGTAGGAGCATTTGTCAAACCAAAGGACATGATAAGATACTCGTACAAACCATATCCGGTGGAGAACGCGGTTTTGGGTATATCTTGTGGTCTAATCTTGATCTAAAGGTACCCTGATCTCAAATCTATCTTAGAGAACACCTTGGCTTTTGACAATTGATCAAACAAGATATCAATCCGAGGTAGAGGATACTTGTTTTTAATTGTCATCACATTCAGTGGTCGGTAGTCCACGCACATCCGTAAGGAGTTGTCCTTCTTCTTCTTCACAAATAGTGTGGGACATCCCCATTCTGATGAACTGGGACGAATTAAACCCTTAGTCAACAGATCTTGGAGTTGTTTCTTCAACTTAGCTAATTCATTTGGAGACATCCGATAAGGCCTTCTTGAGATCGATGGTGTTCCAGGGATTAAATCAATGGCAAACTCAATATCTCTGTCCGGTGGAAGACCGGGTAACTCATCTGGAAACATGTTCGGAAACTCGCACACTACTGGAATCTTGGCTAGAAGAGTAGTTTGGACTGCACAAGTTGTACTGGTCAGATCTATTCTCCGAGATAAGGTTACTTGAAATGTACCTTCTCCAACAGGTTCCTTGAGAGAAATGCTTCTTCCTCCAACATCAATTACTACTCTTATCTTATTCATCCAGTTCATTCCTATAATCACATCTAGAACTAGTCCTAGCATAACTATCAAGTTAAGCATATACTGCCTGTCTGCTATACACAATGTTATCCCCCGAGTTATCTGATTAGTTAACAGATCAGCCCCAGCTGAACTGATTCTATAAGCACATTCCAATTCAATTATCTTTTGCTCATACTTTCTTGCAAATGCTTGACTTATGAATGAATGAGATGATCCAGAATCAAACAAAACGACTATAGGATGATCGTTGATAGAAAACATACCGGCTGTCATGGGCTCTCCTTCCGAGATGTCATCAATGGTGGTGTGGTGCACACGAGCTTGGTACTGATTCTGCGGCCTCTTGGGATAGGGGCAAAACTTCGCAAAGTGCCCAGGTTGATTGCAGTTGAAACACGGTCCTCTTACTTGAGTAGCAGCTCCAGATAAACTGCCTTGTCCAGTCTAGTCTTAAATGGCTTCTGATTCCTCTAAGGTTGCTGGGTATTCTGATTCCTCCATTGGGGTGGCCTGAACCTTGCACCAGGGGCAGGCGGACGATACGCAGAACGATTGGCCATCGGGGCCCTTGATTGGGACAGACCTGACTCAAAAGCCCTCTTGCGAGTCTTGGATGTAGCATATACATTGTTGTTCTTTTCTTGCTTTAAGCAGTCACTAATAAAGTCATTGAAACCAGTTCTGGTATTGGTACCCACGTGCTTCATCATCTTGGGATTCAGACCTCTCTTGAAACTAGCGATCTTTTTGGCATCGGTATTCACCATGTCAGAGGCATAGCGACTTAGGTTGTTGAATGCATGTAGATACTGGGTCACAGTCTTGGTGTCTTGGTGCCTTGATTCAGTGCCAGAAATTCTCCAAACTTCATTTTTGTCAAACCAGGTGGAATGTAAACTCCACGAAAAGCCTCAGTGAATTCCCTCCAAGTAATGTGGGCATTGGGGGGAAAAGTGGTGCGGTGGTGCTTCCACCACATTCCTGCAGGGCCTTGTAGCTGATGAGCTGCATACTCAGTTTTCAATACTTCTGTCATCCTGAGAACACGAAACTTATCTTCCATGGTGTTTATCCACTCTTCTGCATCTATTGTCTCTGTAGCTTCTTTGAAAATTGGTGGTCTGGTGTCCATAAAGTCCTTGAAACTGCTATGCTGATTCGCTTCTTATCCACCTGGGTTTAACCCACGACGGGTGTTGTCAGCAATGTGGTGCAATGCAGCTTCCATGTTCTGCTGCATGCCCTCCATGTTGCGTTGACTTCCAAGGAACTATGCGAAGAACTGTTCCGCGATGTACAGTGGAGGAGGAGGAGGTGGTGGTGGTTCACGGTTCTCATTCCCAGCGGCACTGCCACCTGCCTCAGTCGCGTCATACATGGTACGGCGAGTGTTTGGCATACTGGACTTTTGACGTTCCGATATCACCACAAACACATCCAAGTTTTCAAACATTACATCAAGGTCTTAGTCTTTCTACTCATGATTACATGCCAGACATGTCAACCATGCAAAAGGTCATCGCAAACGAAACCCTAGTAGCTAGCGCAACAACTACTTGCCTACTTATCGTGGTCGCTATCTAAGTCGGAGATGTCGACATTGTCACTATCCACATCATCGTTGTCATCATCAGCTGGTGCCCAAGGCTCTTCGAGATCCTCATCCTCATCTAGATCCATTTCTGCCGCGCCAGGCGGGGTGGAGCTGGTTATTCAGCTGATGAACCTCCTCATGTAGGTTGTCGTTGTACTCTTCTACGTTGGCCAGCTGCTGCTCCAGCTCAACCTGTCGAGCTCTTAGAACATCTTCTGCGGACCAGGCTTCATTCCTGTGGTGGAGCACATGGCTCAACATGCGCTCAGCGTTCCTGTTGGCGGTGGTCAGACGCTCGACCTGCTCTCTCAGTGCACGTACGTCTCCCTCAAAGACTCTAGTCCTCTGAGTCACCTGATCCCTTTGACGAGTCAACTAAGCCATCTCTGCATAGAGCCTCTCAATCTCGGCGTCGTGATCCCTCTGACGCTGACGTCGGTCATCACGGGCCTGACCAAGAGCACCAGACACACGTCTCAGGCTACCTTCTACTCCATCGAAAGCCTTCATCACTACGAACATGGCGCTCATAGCAGGGCTATCACTGTTCTGTCCTTCTGCTGCACCAATCTCCAAAGATCTTCCTCTTGCCTGCTGCCATGAGTCAGTGGAGGGGTTGCCCCTCGGAAAGACTCCAACTAAAGCGGCTGCCAACTCCTGAGGAAAACGATACATGATGTCCCTCAGTATCCCAAAGGCTGCCCTGTCAGCTGCTTCTTCAGCAGTCCTGCCAGTTGACTCATAACGCCAACCTATCCACTCAGAACCATCACCTCAGGGATGAACAACGACCTCCACAGTAACCAAGAGACCTTCCCCCAACTGCTCATTTGTCCAAAAATAGCGAGGCTCCATTCCATCAGGATAGCCTACATAGCTGAGCACTCTCCACAAGAGTGTAGGCATCCCAAACTCTTCAAGAAACGTGTGGCGCTGACGGGTACGTGGAGCAAGTGGATGGCGGGGAGCTCTGCCTCCGGTGGACTTGCGAGCGGTTTTCTTTGTACGTGCCATCTGTAGCAAAATTTGTTTTATTACTCACGTGAGAACAAGGTTAAGTTATTATTTTTATCAAAATGAGATAATAAACTTATAAGGGGAGGAATAATGCCATGAATTATATGTAACAACATGATGCATGCACGTTCCGTACGTTCTCACAAACTTAGGAAAAATAACAATTGCTAGCGGCATAGACGGTGGCATACAATGGTCTCTCATAACGTAGCTAATACGTACTACACGATAGCGCTGTTATGTACCTGCAAAAGATCCACTTCGGCCCAAACCCTGACAGTATGAAAAATATGCACGAAGGCAGTAAAGTAATCTACTCGTTCTACATGCATCCCCAGATACGCGTACAACGGTAGCAACTACCCGAACCATCGTCCTATCGACGGCATCGTCACCACAGGATGAAATTCCCCACACATTGGATACCTTCATACAACACACGTATGGCATGTAAATAGTCCAGCATCATATAAGCACTTCCCTAGATCGGTAGTGTATCCGATCATGCTCTCACAACTCTCACTTACCGAGGCGTAGAGACAATGGATCCATACATTACCACTCAAGTGAATGGCACTCATATAATAGCACGCCGTATGAGCGACGAAATAGAAATATGATGCAAGACCCCCAAGTCAGTACTTAAATAAGCCACCTAGAGTCCTCAACTAGGCATACAGGACATGACCACTGGCACACTCTTAAGTTTTAAATTAGAGGTTGAAACACCTATATACTATAGTTTGCAATTAGTTTTGTAACACAAAACCCTTTTTGTTTTAAATACAAGCATGAACAGTAACCTGCTAAACCTTGCTCTGATGCCAGCTGTAATAGAACCGACCAATTATACGAGATTAAGTAAGAAAATCTTCCACCGAAGTAGATAATTTAGCAAACTTAAGCCCGTATAACCCGGTAATCCGTGAAACCACGAAGGATTTCAAACCAATCGACATGCAAACCAAGATCATACACGTTTAGCAGTCACCGTCACTTGTTACATAAAGTTCGCAATCACGGTTGGGTACATCAGAGTTTAGAATATAAAGTTATTACAACACAAGTTCAAACTAAAATAGCGGAAGCAAATAGTTGTAAAGACACACACACACTTTTGGTTCAGATACAGTGCCAGTAGGTAGTCATCTCCAACAAAAGCATCAGATGAGAGATACGGAGTGACCATTGCCTTTGGTCCTTGTTGTCACCCATCACCGGGTACAGGCAGTTAATGCAATAGCCATAGTACATTTGACCATCTGCAACAACAATGGGAACAACGCCCTGAGTACGAGAAGGTACTCAGCTAGACTTACCCATCTTAAACCAAAATAAAGCGACACCAAGGATTATGCAAGGCTTTCTTTAGTGGGATAGCTGACTTGTTTGCAAAAAGCATAAGCTATCATGAAGAAACCATTTTAAATACTTTGCATCATCTTTATTATAACCTATCCATCTAGGTAAGCACCTGTACTATAGCAATCACTTGATTAACCAATAACACCCAGTTACCAATTTAGATTTAGCATATCCCATACCATCCAGATAACCATCATTGTTCCATAATATTTACTACGATGCCATAGCTTGAGTCAAGTGCTCACTATCCAGGAGCGATGGCGATTCGAATCGATTCCTAACCAGCTGGTGATTTATTCCTCACACAAACCACACTCACCGATCAAATGAGCTACAGATCACCAATGACACTTTCCAAGTAGCCACGGGATAACAGCCGCTACCGCACTACCCAAGGACCGCCCGACTGCCAGGACGCACCTTAGGCTCACTCTTCGCGTCCCTGTCATACCCCCTTCAGCACCAGTCTGCCAATCCGGGTTTATCTCGGCTAGAATAGTGTCACTAGCTTCGCGGTCGAAAGGTACTTTATTTGGCTAGCTAAATGTGAGGCATGCGTTCAACATGACAAGAGGGACGAGCAACGATCGGTCCTTAATCGACACAGACGGAAACTAACAACACCCTAGAACCCTGTCTGGTTGCCTCCAATTTTTCCGTCTGGTCTCTAATTATCCGTCACATATGGTTAATTCCAGAATATCATTGTTTCCATAACTAAATTCTTCCAGTAACCACCTATAATATAGGTGACCGGATATCACCGATCGCTACCGGTCTAAGCAAGGCTAAGCAGTTATTCGATCCTGACCTAACAGGGTAAAAGGTAATAAGGTAGGCAAGGATAGTAATAAATGCATCAACGGTTTCAATCAACTCTTACAACTTAATACAACAATATATAAACTCATATATAGAAACAATTGCTTTTATAAAGTAGGAGACTTAGAATGCTCTAGGGCTTGACTCGTTCGAACGAACTAGGTTGATGATCCACGCACTCGAGCAAGTCCTCTCCTGGCTCCTCTTCCTCCGGCACCTCCTGTGCCTAGGCTTCTTGTGGATCTGTCCCGGTCTGCTTTTCCTGAACTGCTACTAGTAACTCCTCCTGCGATCCTGTATGATGCAGATGTATGAGTGCTAATGCATAGGTGCATCGAAGAGATGACATGTAATGATCATGATGCATGAAATGTAGATGAACATGTTTAACTCTATTGGACATAGTAGAAATAAATCTCTTCTACAAGGTAGCCAACATCATCCAAGAACATGTACTACTATACTACTACAACCACTATACTAATGATGCCAAATCACCACAGCAAGTTAAGATGCTTCAAAGATACACCAAAGCAATATTATTAACTAAACATGCATTAAAGAAGATTATTTTATTTCATTTTAAACTAAGGCTACATCAACAACATATATTTTTTGTGCTTATAAAAATCTAAGAAAATTACAGTAGCATAGTACTACTCTAAGTAGACTACCATAAAATTTTCATGGCATTTGGATAAGTAAAACAGCCTACACAAAAATGACAAGACATAAATGCTTAAAAAGGCATAATTAGAAAACCTTAGTAAAAAGTGTCAAGCAACAGATTTCATATTTTTCCTAATATCCTGAAGGTACTGATATACTCTCCACAAAATTTCATGGTCATAGGATTCCTAGATAATTACAAAAATTCACACAAGTATCAATCAGTGATGAAAGGAAAATCTATAACTCAAAAACCATACATGCAATGACTCTCAAATTTTTACCAAAGCTTCTACTAAGAAAGAATAGCTTACCCACAAAATTTAATAATTTTTGGAGCATAGAAACTCAAGATATAATTTAAACAAGTTTGCATGCGTTTAAAAACACCTTTCAAGTTCCTATTTAATTCATCCAAAATTTCCACTTCCGGTGTTCATGTCATATTTTTATTAAATACTAGACTTCACTGTGATTCTACAAAAATTAGAATCACACCATTTGCATCTACCAAAATGGAGATACAAGATTCACAAAATAGCATTCAAATCTACACAAATGAACTATCTTTCTTAAGCTGGGTCACTGACGCTCGGGACCCGCGTGTCAGCGACACCAGAATAGGGGAGGCGGCTTGTGACAGCGCTGCAACGGCGAAGCTCACCGACGGTGGCTTCTCCGACGAAACCAAAGGCACCGGTGTGTTCTACGTGACGAGACGCGTCGATCTATGCCCTTACCACAAATGCTACCAAACCCTAGCTACGACAGCGTCGGCAATGGCTGACGGCGGCGAGGTCGCTGCGACACTCCGACGATGGCGAGCCTCCATTGCTCCACCAAAGCTTGGTACGAGCTTCACGAGGCTACTATGGAGCTAACCAAGTAGAGAAAGGAGGACGAGAAGGGCTCGGTGGTGGTTGGCCGCGGTGAGCTCCGCTCCAGCGAGGCGCGGCCATGGAGACGGCGGTGGAAAAACGGCCACTGGCCCTCACCTAAGGCACGGATGGCATGGCTAGATGGTCGATGAGGTAGAGGAGGACACGGCGAAGCTGTGGCCGAGCTGGAGGTCGCGCTTTTGCCATGGCAATGGAGCTAGGTGACGACGGAGCTGCTCGACAATGGCGGAGCTGCGCTGCGCTGCTGCGGCGAGTGGAGGAGGCGAAGGAAAATGAAAAATGGAATGGTGAGCGGGTCTGGCAGGCGCGTGGGGGTTCAAGTCGTGGCCAGCGGTGCTAGGATGGCCGCGGCACGTGGCCGCGCGGTCAGGCGGCCGGCGACGGGTGTCCTCCACGTGGCGTTCTTTTTCTGAAAACGTCGACACTATAGCTCGCCATCAGTTAACCTTCGATGCCTAACAGTGCATCTTCATCGTGTTTAAACGACCCAGTCGTAGATCAAAAGCAAAAACCCTGCACACGAAAGTTGTAGCCCTACCCTTCATCTTCAACTTCTATTAAAGGATCATAGTCTAATTCACCACGAATCAGGAGTTACATCAAGCCAAAGTCAGCACCATCAAACTAGAAACGCAGTAAACACTTAGAAAAATTCTAAGGGTAGAATCAGCACTGATTTCTGGCTTGTGGGACCAAATGGAACATGTTGTGAACATTTTCATGACTTGGCCTCTAAACAAAGTTTGTTCCTTATAAAATTTGCTACAACTTTTCTTTAGGTTGCTCAGACATGTAAACACTCTACGCTACACTTTTTAAACAGTCAAACAAAATGGTTCAGGAGTCAAAACAAGTCAACCCACTATTTGAAATCATAATTGGGCCACATGATCAATATGAACAATGTTCCAAATGACATTCTAGGTGTCACTAAGTTGTTTAAGGGAATTATGAGTCACACCACACATTGGTCACACAAGAATCAAGCACTGTATGTACTGAAACAATGAAAAACAATTAAAATGCTACATTTGTTTCATAGTCATGTTTCACATGTTTCATGCACACATGGCAAAACAACATAGCATCCAATCTATTAAAACACAACTATGCAACATACATGTTTCATTAGTAGGTTTCAATTCTATATTTCATGTCATGCTTATGGATGTATAATAATGATTATGCTCATGATTTGCAAAATGTTAATGCATGCTTAACACCGAGGTGTTACATTCCGCCTCGCCCAACGGGTCCCGTACCGCCGCCAACCACTCCAGGTCTAGGCGTATGGGCCCTGGGTCAAAACTCTGACACCAAGGAAGAGACCAACATGCCCGATGTAACTCGTGGCCGTGACGGGCCATACCTGAGGGTTCACATCAAGAATAGCGTCGGACGTGCCGGTGCTGTTCTGCCTAACCATCGTACAAACGCTAACAGACGTGTCAGTTCATCATGATGTCCGCTGGGACGGAATGGAACGCCATGACCAGTAGACAACGCCTGAGCATGGCACCAGTAACGGATAGGGCCGCGATGTGGAGCTACCCCTGTTGACATCTACAGGGTCGGCGGGACCCGAACGAAGGAGAAGAAGGACCCAGCGATCCTAAAGGACTTCTTCTCCCTCTCGTTCTTCTCTTTTCCTCCGCTGTAACCCATGCTTTCCCTTGGCCTATAAAAGAGAAAGCAAACCGTCCCATGGAGAGGATCGACCCATCGAGGACCGATCAAATCACCCCGAACCGATCAGAACACGAGATAAACACAAAACAACACGACACGAACACACGGCTGAGCAGCGATCGAGCTCTCAGCACCCATTCACTCTTTCCACCAAAGACTTGGGATCTTTTCCCTCTCTCATCCATTTATACCCCCTACTACGAACATATAGTGCTAGTAACACGAGCAGCAGCAACGAACTGGACGTAGGGACTTTTTGCCCGAACCAGTATAAACCACGTATCCTCTAAGCACACCATCCGAGCTAGACGCGCAATATTAGAAATTTACTCGTCGGTAGTAACTCGAAACACCAACAATTAGCATGCCAGATAGGGGCCTTTTGCGCGTCTCGACTTACACTTCAGGTCTCGGATGGCCAGTCATGGCGTCAACTGGGTCCCGGACGCGCACATGCGTTTCGTGGACATGGACTTCATCGTCACAATGGAGAGAGTGTTGGCGTAGGCTCCCGCCGCCGTCCAACCTCTCCACTCCGCCACAAACTCTACGGTCTTAACAAACGAAAGGGTCGGAATGTATTAACCCCTTTTCACATATAAAAGGGAGAAAAAACAAATTTGTTAACACCGAAATAAAAAAACAAACTTGTTAGAACAAAACACAAGGGTCAAAACATGTCCGGTTATTACAAAAATGATCATGCGACCTATTTCACTAACTAGCCCCTCCGGGGGAGAACTATTGTAACACCCTAAAATTCGCAAGGTTTTAAAATAGATAAATTTGATTTAATTTGGTATTTTGCGAGCATTTAAACCTAGAAAAATATATAATAAAAACTTTGTTAAAATTAAAATCAAATATAAGGATTAGCAACATGTTTGTGCATACATGCTGGTGTATTGGAACTATTGGAATGTGTGTCTTTGTCTAAAATTTAAAATGATTCAAATGGATTTGAGAAACATTTAAAAAGAAAAAAAAACAAACTTAACTTCCCCTCTCTCCCCTCTCCCTGCTGGAAGCCGTCCTATGCAGCCCAGCTCCGCTCCACCCATCGGCCCAGCCCAGCCCAGCCCAGCTCTTCATCCCCGCATCGGCCCAGCGCCACCTGCTCCCTCTTCCCTTTACTCCACGCTCTGCTCATGGGCCGGCCCAGTCAAAGCGAAGCCGCGCAGTCACCGGCCTAGCGTGGAGGCCGCCGCTCCCCTTCTCCTCTTCTCTTGCTGACTAGGGGGACCCGCCTGTCAGCCGCTTCTTCTATCTTGCCATCGTTTCTGGTATGGACTCTATCGCCGCAGAGTTTGTGTCCGGCCTGCCTCCTCATTGCCGTGCGCCGCAAGCTCCTCAACACTCATAAATACGGGCCAGGACCCCGTGTCGCCTCCTCGTCCAGCTTGGAAGCCAAGCCGTAGCCGCCCTTCGCTCGAGCCACCGCCGCGGACGCCTTCTGTTGCTTCGCCGTCATGCCTAGACCATTGCCGAGTCTCGCATCTAGGACGACAGAGCCGTCCCGTCGAGCACTAGGACGTCCCCGTTTCCTCCGAGCCGCCATGAACGACCTAGGTGAGTACTCCGTGCTTCCTCGTCTCTCCCCATGCTTGTGACGATGTCCTCCGGGATCCAGTTCACTAGCAATGGCGCCACCGCCTCCCACACCAGTGCCAACTGATCCAGCGGCGCCGTGCCTGACCCACAGGCCACAGCCAGATGAGCGCGCAACTCCCTACGCTCCATTGCACGCATGCGCAAGAACGCTGCTGCATCGAAGCACTAGCCGTGAGCCGTGCATGCGTTGCCGTGATTCAATTTGCTAGCTAGCTTGGTGACATCATCTCCAACGTCATGCTCTATTTGTGGCCATTTTCCTTTACAAAAACAAATCCTGAAATACAATAGAAATACACAATCATGCTGAGCTGTCTAATCTAAGATCTATGACCCAGATTAAAACATACCCTTTAGCTGTTCTTTTTGCTAAAGAGCCCTTGCATTTTTGGCAAATTAACCCGCGGTCTAAGTCGCAATCACAGATTATGTTTTCTTCTTTGAAAAGCGTAGTTTCATCGGTTTAGATCTAAAATACGTTTTCACCTATTTATAGTTTTGCCACTAATTTTGGTTTAGCCATAACTTCTCCGTTTTAACTCCGATTTGACCCGTTCAACTTGCGTTAGGTTCGTAATTTCATAACCTACATGTTCATACTACTGTTAGATATGTCTTCAACTTTTAAAATTTGAGGTTAGATTTAATCTATTATTTTAATAAAGGAAATCTTGTTTATTATATATCTTCTACGTTTTAGCTCCGTTTTGACCCATTCAAGTTGCGTTAGATTCATAGCAATGTGATATACACGTTAGTAACCGTGGTTACCATATTACTATTTGTAAGTGCAATTAAGCCCTATTGTGAGTTTTGGCATTGATGACCTCCAAATTAGAGGACTAATGAGATTTATCGAGATGACAAATAAGGAATCGAAAAATGAGGATGATGTACATGTTGCAAGTGTCGTAATTACAAAAGGTGGCTGGACCTAGCTCAAAGGAGATTTAAATTCTTTTTTTTTTTGAAATTGAGTTTAGGGAAAGCCGTACTATTAAGATGGATTTTAGGACAGTTGGTCAACTGTTGAACCAGATGCTCAAATTCACAGATCTATATCCTCTCACCTAGTCAAAACAGCCAGCCAAATTTCATATCATCTTACCTGTTTTGCCTAGGGCGGCAGTGCCGCCCTGTTAAGAGCGGCAATGTCGCCCTTAACTGATTGTTGGGCTCGGGGGATATTTATACCCTTTAGGCCCGGCCCACAACGATCATATTCTCTACTGAGTCATTCTGCTCGAAACAAGACAGAACCAAAGCTCACCTCTCTCCTCCATTGTTGCTACTCCATCCCTCAAGCTAATCCTTAATTCCAACCATCAAAACTTGAGAGAAAAGGCAGTGAAACTCGATTGGAGAGAAGATCCACTTATTCCCAAAGTCTAAAAGCATTTGGTTCACATTTGGCTAGCGGTTCTAGGGTTTGTTACTCTTGGAGCTTGCTCCTAGCCAGCTAGGCGTCGCCCTTGTGCTTGCCAACTTGTGTGGCAGCCTTGAGAGGTTTGTAATCTCATTCAAAAGCTAAGAAATCACCCCTCACTTTAAGAGTTCACTCTCTTGATTTGAGAACGAGGGTAAGGCAAGCCTTGGTGGCAAGCTCAAGCCTTTTGTGGCTTCCTCAACAACATGGACTTAGTCAAACCTTAGTGGTGAGCTAAACCATGGGATAAATCTTGTTTCTCGTGTGCTTCATTTTACTATACTTGCTGTTTACCTTATTGCTAGCTATTGTTAGGGTTTTGTTGCTCGATTCACCGTTGTGTGAAGTTTCTGTGGTATCCAGTCTTCGAACTGGATCTTGGCTTTATATTGCAGGATTCAACATCTAGTGGGGTCAGGTTCATATCTGTTAAATCTCAATTGTGTTAGATTATTTTTCGTAAAGCGGTAGTGCCGCCCTCTACTCTAACAGAGTTTTGAGTTGAATTTTTAGAGGCCTATTCACCCCCCCTCTAGGCCTCCTTTATCTTCCTGTAGATCCTACAAGTGGTATCGGAGCGAGGTTGCTTCGTATACGCTTCACCGCGTGAAGTATGGAAGAAGGAGAAGGTTCGAAGAACGTTCGTATTGCGGACGCAAGTGGTGTGCACGTTGAGGATGTTGGCAGCAGCAGCGAGCTATCCATGTCCACAGCAAGTGATGCCACCATCAAAGAACCCAAGACCACTAATGCCGAAAGAAGAAAGGAAAGAAAAGAAAGAAAAGCCGTAAAGATCGCAACAAGAGAAGCTAGAGAAAAGAAGAAGAAAGAGCAGCGGCTCAAAGACAAGAAGAGAAAAGAAGCTAGAAGAATCACAAGAGAGGCAAGAGCTAAGAGAAGGGCAGCAAGAGCTCAAGAGCAAGAGAAGAATAAGTATGATGCATCATCTATTGAGCTCTCTAGTAGCTCGGATGATGGAGATGATGATGTGTCATATCATGCTTCAAAAGATGGCAAGGAGGTGAAGAGCAAGGACAAAAAGAAGGATAGCAAGGACAAGGGCAGCAACAACAACAAGAACAAATATGCCGCCGTATCCTTTAATTATTCTTATTTGTCTAACCATAACAAAAGGTCCTTTGTCAATGTACCCACGGACAAGTTGCTTCATTTTGATGGGACAAACTTTGCCAAGTGGAAGCACTTGATGAGTGCCTATCTTGTAGGTCTTCATCCCGGTCTTTGGGAGATTGTGGTGAATGGATTGCAGCCATCGGAAGATCCTAAAGCACCAACAAATGAAGAGCTAGCTGTTGTCCATCTCAATGGCCAAGCCACAAGTATTCTTCTTAGTGCTTTGGATGGAAATGAGTACAACCGAGTGATGAACGTCAATGTTGCAAAATAGATTTGGGACACTTTGCATCTAGCACATGAAGGTGTTGATAAAGTGAGGTAAGCAAAGATTGATTTATTGATGGCTATGCTCAATAGGTTCATAATTGTTGATGGAGAGGGGCCTCAAGAGATGTTTGATAGATTGATGACCATGGTGGGCAAGATTAGAGGCTATGGATGTGATGAGCTTGATGATCACAAAGTGGTAAAGGTTATGTTGGAAGCCTACTCACCAAGAAATGAGACTGTAGTTACCTTACTTAGGGATAAGAAGAAGTTTGAGCACTTCACACCTAATGATGTGCTTGAAAGATTGTTGACATTTGACATGCAAAGAGAAGAAGCTAATGAGAGGAGAAGACTTGGTGAGTTGCAAGCCAAGCTAGAAGGCATGAAAATCAAGGAAGTAGCTCTCAAGGCCAATAAATCAAGCAATCATGGCACCTCCAACAAGGCAAAGGGCAGCAAGCAAGCATCTACAAGTGAACCCAAGGAAATCAAGTTAACTCTACAAAATGATGATCCAAGTTCATCCTCAAATGAAGATGAAGATGATGGGGCTGATTATATGAAGATTGATGACATGGCTTTGTTTATGAAGAGCTATCACAAGGGGTTGAAAAAGAATGGGTAAAAATAGTGCAAAGAAGGTTCCCCAACAAGAAGAAGAGAACTTGCTACAATAATGGCAGCATGGAGCACTTCATTGCTAAGTGTCCCTATGACAAGAAAGAAAACAAATACAAGAGGGATAACAATGAGGGCAAGCAAGAACACAAAAAGAGATACAAACAAATGGGAGAGGCACACATTGGGCATGAGTGGGACTCAACTAAGGAGTCAAGTGAAGAGGATGTGAAGGTTGCAACCGTGGCTATACAAAAGCTATCCTCTACATCAAGGCTCTTCAATAATATGTCCGATGATGATGACCTCCGCTCCACTCACGTTTGTCTTATGGCAAAGGATGAGAAGGTAAAACAAAAAGCCAAATCTCCTCCACCTCCTAGTGACATCTCTAGTAGTGAACTTAGTGATTCTAGTGATGATGATACTAGTGATGTTGAGAAATATGCTAAATTGACTAAAAAGTTAGATTCTAAGACCAAACTCTTCATCATGAATCTAATGGAGGAATTAGAAAGTGTCAAAGCTGAGCTAGCCAATAGAGATGATTATCTTGAAGAAACCAAAAAGATGTATATTGGCTGCAAGAAGCTCTTGAGTTAGAGAGAAGTGAGGTGGACTCTTTGAGCAAGGCCTTGGCCGAAGAGCAAAGAGAACATGCTCTCACAAAAAAGGCAAATATTGCACTCAATGACAAGTATTATGTCTTAGTTGAAAAGCACAACAAACTTGAGAAACAATATAATCTTCTATGCAAGAGCACCCCACTTCCCTCTAACACAAATGACATTTCTATTCCCTCCACTATCCAAGGATGTGAAAAATGCTACGATCTTGACTTAAATATTTATTCCACTAACCTTGCAAACTTGGAGGTTATGAAAAAGGAGATTGCTAGGCTCAATGCTATGTTAGGAAGAAGGTGCATGGAAGGCAAGAAACCTACTGGTGGCAAAGGTGAAAAACTAAAGAGGCCACAATACAAAGATGGAAGAAATCCACGCATCAAAGATGGGCTTGGGCACACTCATGGAGGTAAAACCAATGAGAGAAAGGTAATAAATGGATATAAGTGTGTTCAGTTTGTGAGCAAAGGGCAGGAAGGTACAGATAGGTCTGCATAGAAGGTGACACAAGGCCAACCCAGAGCAGCACCGTGGCCTATGGGCGGCAGTGCCGCTGTGAAGGGCGGCAGTACCGCCCCCCACAGAAAAGGGAAGACCACCTCCTACTCCTCTACTCATGTCAAGCCCAAGAAGAAGGTGTCTCATCCAGAGCAGGTTGTCCAGAAACCAAAGAAATCTATCTGGGTCACTCCAAATAGATATGCTTACCAACCAAAGACAAAAACACCTCCACAATGTTTGGATTCTAACTTTGTTTTACAGCACAACAGCAAGGGGGAGGTGTTTGCCAAGTTTGTTGGCAATGGACGAAATGTTTATAATAATGCTTTCATTTGGGTTCCTAAAGTTCTTGTGACTAACATGCAAGGCCCTAAGAATATTTGGGGACCTAAGACTAGGAACTAAACTTGTGTTGCAGGCATACTCCTCCGGTGGGTCAAGTTGGGTGCTTAACAGCGGATGTACAAATCATATGACCGGAGAAAGAAGTATGTTCTCATCATATTCCCCAACTACAAATTCAGATGAGAATATCATATTTGGTGATAATTCAAAAGGGGGTGTGATTGGACTTGGTAAAGTAGCTATTACACTTGATCATTCAATTATAAATGTCTTACATGTTGATTCCTTGAAGTACAATCTGCTGTCCGTCTCTCAATTATGTGAGATGGGCTACAATTGTCTCTTCACGGATAAGGGTGTGGAAGTCTCTAAGAGGGAGGATTCCTCTATTGTCTTTATGGGTCATCTCAAGAACAAGCTTTTTCTTGTTGATTTCAGCAAAGGGAAAGCTAAGCTTGAGACCTATTTAGTGACAAAATCTAGCATGGGTTGGCTATGGCATCGTCGACTGGCTCATGTTGGGATGAGGAACTTGGCCAAACTCCTAAAAAACAACCACATCCTTGGACTAACCAATATTCAATTTGAGAAAGACAGGATTTGTAGTGCTTGCCAGGCCAGAAAGCAAGTAGGTGTACCTCTCCCACCAAAGAGCATCATGACTACCACACAACCGTTGGAGTTGATTCACATGGATCTCTTTGGACCGGTCGCCTACATAAGCATCGAGGGTAATAAATATGGTCTAGTTATTGTTGATGATTATTCCTGTTTCACTTGGGTGTTCTTTATCTATGATAAGTCCCAGGTGCAAGAGAAAGTCAAGATATTTGTGAGAAGGGCACAAAGGGAGTCCAGTCTTCCTATCAAGAAGATAAGAAGTGACAATAGCACCAAATTCAAGAACACTCTAGTTGAAGAGTTTCTTGATGATGAGGGCATCAAGCATGAGTTTTCAACTCCTTACACCCCTCAACAAAATGGTGTAGTAGAGAGAAGAACCGTACACTTCTTGATATGGCAAGGACAATGCTAGATGAATACAAGACGTCGGACCTCTTTTGGAGTGACGTTGTCAACACCGCTTGCCATGCCATCAACCGTCTCTACTTACACAAGAAACTCAAAAAGACTTCATATGAGCTCTTAACCGGTAACAAACCAAAGGTGTCATACTTTAGAGTGTTTGGGTGCAAGTGTTTTATACTTAACAAAAGACCCAAAACCTCTAAATTCACACCTAAAGTTGATGAAGGCAATTCTTCTTGGTTATGGATCAAATGAGCATGCCTATCGTGTCTTCAATAAAACCATGGGTAGAGTTGAAGTCACGGTAGATGTGACATTTGATGAATCTAATGGCTCTCAAGTGGAGCAAGTTGATTCAAGTGTTGTAGTAAATGAGGATCCACCATGTGAGGCAATCAAGCAAATGGCTATAGGCAACATTAGGCCACAAGAAGATCAAGCCACTGATGATGAGGATCCCCAGGCTGTTGCTGCACAAATTTCCGCTGACGTACTCCATCGACAAGGGCAGCACTCACCTGCTGAACATTAGCAGGGCGGTAGTGCCACTCATGAGGGCGGTAGTGCCACCCCATCTACCTCAACAACAACTCCTTCAACTCCTACTCCACCACCTCAAGGGCTCAACCTAGAGCCTATCTTTGAACAAGAAGAGGTTGAAGGTCTAGAAGAAGAACAAGGAGGTGTTGAGTATCTAGGGCTACATCAAACTATACAACGGGATCACCCCGTTGACAATATTCTTGAGAGCATTCGAAAGGGGGTAATAACTCATTCATATTTATCAAATTTTTGTCAATATTACTTGTTTGTTTCCTCTTTGTAACCTCTCAAGGTAGAACAAGCACTTGGAGATCCGGATTGGGTCATGGCCATGCAAGAAGAGCTCAATAACTTTGAAAGAAATCAAGTGTGGAAATTGGTGAAAGGCCCAGTACCAATGTCATTGGTACCAAATGGGTCTTCCACAACAAGCAAGATGAAAATGGCGTGATGACAAGGAACAAGGCAAGATTGGTGGCCTAAAGCTTCACTCAAGTAGAGGGCTTGGACTTTGAAGAAACATATGCACCGGTAGCAAGACTTGAAGCAATTCGAATGCTTCTAGCCTTTGCTGCCCATCATGACTTTAAGCTGTACCAAATGGATGTCAAGAGTGCATTCCTCAACGGCCCAATACAAGAGTTGGTGTATGTGGAGCAGCCACCGGGGTTTGAAGATTCCAAGTTCCCCGACCGTGTCTATAAACTGCAAAAGGCACTCTATGGGCTTAAGAAAGCACTAAGAGCATGGTATGAATGCCTTAAGTAATTCTTGCTCAAACAAGGCTTTGAAATAGGCAAAGCCGACCCTACACTCTTTACTCACAAAGTTGGAAATGATATATTTGTGTGTCAAATATATGTCGATGAGCTGAAGTTCTTCCTTGGATTTCAAATCAAGCAAATGAAGGAAGAGACGTTCATTAGCCAAACCAAGTACACCCATGATATGCTTAACAAGTTCAACATGGTGAATGCCAAGCCTATCAAAACTCCCATGCCAACCAATGGACATCTTGATCTAAATGAAGAAGGGAAAGCCATAGACATCAAGGTATATCGTTCCATGATCGGCTCTTTACTTTACTTATGTGCATCTAGGCCGGACATAATGCTTAGTGTGTGCATGTGTGCTAGATTTTAAGCCAACCCGAAAGAGTGCCATTTAGTGGCTGTTAAGAGAATCTTGAGATATTTAGTACACACTCCTAACCTTGGCTTGTGGTATCCTAAGGGCTCCAAGTTCAATCTACTTGGCTATTCGGATTTCGATTATGCCGGTTGCAAGGTAGATAGAAAGAGTACTTCGGGGACATGTCAATTCCTTAGATGGTCCCTAGTGTCTTGGAGTTCTAAGAAGCAAAATTGTGTAGCACTTTCCACCGCCGAGGCCGAGTATGTTGCAGCCGGTGCATGTTGTGCTCAATTACTTTGCATGAGGCAAACCCTTCGTGATTTCGGATGTCAATTCACCATGAAACCAAAGGAGATATCGAAATTCATCATTTGAGCACCGAAAAACAACTAGCCGATATATTCACTAAGCCTCTCGATGAGTCAAGGTTTTGTGCTTTGTGTAGTGAGCTAAATATACTTGATTCTCGTAAAGTGGTTTGAAATATGGCACACCTCTGTTTAACTACCTAGCGACATAGGAAAATGATTTAAAAGGGTATTATATTGTGTTTCAAAACCATTTGAAAAGACCAACTAAGTGTCATGATCATTGTCTATATTGTTGATTGCTTACTGGTCATGATATTTAGACAATATATATCCATATCTAAGGCGAAGGAGGTCATAGAGTTTCAGCGTAATCTCTGCAAAATTGGCAGGGCGGCAGTGCCACTCTTAATGGCCGGCAGTGCCGCCCTCTGAAAACTAGGTCGTTTTCTGCCAATTTTGGATAGGTCGCGGGGCCCGTTTTCTCCTATCTATTTCTTTCTCTGGCCCCCAATTCAACTCTTCCCTTCTCTCCCAGCCGACGCCGATGCCCGTGCTTCTCTCTTCTTCTCTCCCAAGCATGTGCCGCCGCCTTTCCTTGCGGACTGCCACCCCGGCAGTGCCGCCCCTACAGCCTGCCGAGTCACTTCATCGCTGGTCATTGCAGGAAGCTCCTGGCCGAGCCGTTTCTCCTCTTCTCCCTACACTCCATCGGTTTGGAAGCAAGGTGAAACCCTAACCCCATTCGATCTATACAATGTGAAGCTTTTAGTCATGGATTTCAGTTTCTAGGTGGAGTATGAAGGGTTTAGAAAGGTTTTTGATGGTTGAATCGAGTTGATTTTGGATTTCACCGGTTGGACGATTTTGGTGAGAGCGGCAATGCCGCCCATGGGACCATTAATGGCACCCCTAGCAGATTCTAACTGCTATACTCAATTTCATAAATCCGATGAAGTTCAGAATGGATTGGATTCACTTATCAAAATTGTTTCTAAAGTTTTTCATACTCAATCTTTCAAATTCATGGCTAGGATTTCATGTATTCTTTGCTTAGACTGTGATTCTGAAATTGTGATGATGAATAGACACTGTTGAAAATAGGATTTAACCAGAATGAAAAAGTTGAAAATGAAATAGTGAAGCAACTGAGGGCGGCAGTGCCGGCCTCAGGGGGCGGCAGTGCTGCCCTACCATGCTGATTCCAAATCTAGCAAAGCTTCCTGTGTTATTTTCGAAATTCTTTTTCTTGTTAAAACCTGCTTGCAGCTGTGTCTAACTCATTATCTTATACAGTTTCTTATCATGTCTCATTTAATTGCATAGATGAACCAAGAAAAAGGAAGATGTTGACAACCAAGCAAAAGGTCAAGAGAGGCAAGGGACAGGCGAGCTATACTCCCAGTGACAAAAATCTTGATGAAGACCTTGATGAAGACCTTGCTGAAGAAGAAAACATTCAGAGGTTGGGAAGAACCATTCGCGTGTGGCCTAATTCTCCTCTACACATTTCAGAGTTTGATAGCAGCTACATGAGAGATAACACTGATGTGTTCAACCACATTCCTCCCCAAAACAGTGATAATCATAAGGTTATTGATTATTCTATGAGTTGGAAGAAGACATGTGAAGCTAGAGAGATTGATCCCTACTCCTCTGACAGATCAAATGGCATTGATTATAGATTTTGGAATGCTTTCCAATCTGATTTTTATGCCACAGCTATCCTATCCAAGTCAAAGGGCAAGATTAGCAAGATGCAGTATATTGATTTTGGTGACTTGGAAAGCAGAGATGATCATCAGTTTGCTACAGCCATCAAGACCTGTGACCGCTTTGAGATGACAGATATCATGAGTTTTAGGTATGATTGGAACAGGGAGATTCTTGCACAGTTTCATGCTACTTATTATTGGAACAGGGAAGTGGATGAGCTTCATTGGATGACTGATGGGCGACACTATCGCATTGATTTTGTCACCTTCTGTCGTATTCTTGGTTTTGGACACATCCACAGGGGATATGAGAGGATTCATAATGAGCATCGTCTTGAGCCAATGGAAGTAAGCTTCATGTGGGAGGATCAAAATCTTGCAGTTCCTGATTGGTCAAGGACAAAGCTCAAGAGCTTCTATTACATCATGAATAATCTTTTTAGGATCACTCTCAACCCTAAAGACAATGCAACAGATTTGAATGGCTATATCACTAATGTGTTGTCTAGGTTTCTCAGCAGTGAAAAGTTTAATGTTCCAAGATTCATTTGGGTTGAGCTAGCATATGCCATGGATGATGGGAGGAGATCTTTGCCCTATGCTTCTTACCTCATGTTTATGATTGAGAGAGTGACTGGCATGTGGTTCCCTAAGGATTGTGAGCATACTGTTTACAAGATCAAAAAGACCCATGGTGGCTTTGGGGGACTTGGATGGGCTACTCTGCACACTAGTTCTAGAGGACTTGGAGATAGTAGGGCAGTAGGCTTTCACTCTTCTAGAGCTAAACACAGAGATATTCCTAAGCCGTCCAGAGCTAGGGAACAAAAGAAGAAATCAAAGTGGGGAAAGATGAGTCCATGGATGAAGGCAATCTTTACTCATTGTGCATATGCTTCACATACTATTTATAAGGATCGAATGGAGAACAGGGAAGCAATGAGGCATGCTAGAGAGATGGCAGGGCTGCCACCACTTCCACCAGTGCAGCCACCACCTCAGTTTCCTAACTTGCCTCGCCTTTCTTCCTCTGACGAAGAGCATGATCAGTCACATGAGCACCATGATGGATAGCCAGATGATCGGCATCATGGACACTCATATGAGCCATTTAGTCAGTACTACGGGTACCCACAGGGACAGCATTTTGAGGAGCCCCCAAGTCAGCAGGACCTTGGTGCAGAGATTCACCCTACAGAGGTAGATCCACAGGTTCAGGCAGCTTTGTTTCGCACATATTCTAGGAGACCGCATCCTTCGACGGATCAGCTAGGGCCTTCTACATCAGCTAGGGCAGCACCTCCACGATGTTCAGCATGCTTCACTTCGCACACCCACGTCACCGGACGTGCCCGTGACTTTTCTTATTTTTCTTCTTCTTTTTGGTACTTGATGCCAAAGGGGAGAAAATTAGAGTGGTCAATAGATTTTCGACGCCTTGTTGTTGCGCTTTATGTTTAAATCCGATGAGAGTAGTTGTTAGATTGTGAGTTTGAGAGTCGCTCAAAACTCTATTTTATGAAATTATGCTACTTTGTGACTTTATTTGCTTCGGATATGGACATGTATTCATGGTTACAATTTTAGCTTGTCATATTCTGAATTTAGATTGTTTTATATTCATATGATCTATTGTAGAAATCTGATTGCTACCTGACTGATATAGTCAGGACGGCAATGTCGCCCTATGGGGCTGGCAGTGTCGCCCTCTGCTGTATCAACCAGAATCTTATGTGCTTGAACTGATAAAACCTGTCATATGCATCAAGTTTATTCCTGTGACACTTTGTTCAGCACCTCACAGCAGGCATGGATGTAGGTGGAGGTTCCCATCACACCTAAAATGTGAATCATGGCCTTTTATGCCAAATTGAGAATTCAAATCTCTATTCACATATTTAGGGGGGGCTCCTACACCCATGGTTTGAAAATCTCAGTTTAGATTTCATATCATTTGTAAGCTCTAATTGGGTTGTCATCAATTACCAAAAAGGAGAAGATTGTAAGTGCAATCAAGCCCTATTGTGGGTTTTGTTATTGATGACCACCAAATTTGAGGGCTAATGAGATTTATCGAGATGACAAGCAGGGAATCGAAGAATGAGGATGATGAACAGGTGGCATGTGTCCTAATTACAAAAGGTGGCTAGACCTAGTTCAAAGGAGATTTAAATTCTTTTATGTTTTGAAATTGAGTTTAGGGAAAGCTATACTATTAAGAGGAATTTTAGGATAGTTGGTCAACTATTGAACCAGATGCTCATATTCACATATCTACATCCTCTCACCTAGTCAAAACAGCCAGTCAAATTTCATATCATCTTACCTGTTTTAGCTAGGGCGGCAGTGCCGCCCTGTTAAGAGCGGTAGTGCCGCCCTTAACTAACCGTTGGGGCTCGGGGGTATTTATACCCTTTAGGCCCGGCCCACAACGGTCATCTTCTCCACTAAGTCATTCTGCTCGAAACAAGATAGAACCAAAGCTCACATCTCTCCTCCATTGTTGCTCCTCCATCCCTCAAGCTAATCCTTGATTCCAACCATCAAAATTTGAGAGAAAAGGCAGCAAAACTCGATTGGAGAGAAGATCCACTGATTTCCAAAGTCTAAGAGTATTTGGTTCATGTTTGGCCGGCGGTTCTAGGGTTTGTTACTCTTGGAACTTGCTCCTAGCCGGCTAGGCGTCGCCCTTGTGCTTGCCAACTTGTCTGGCAGCCTTGGGAGGTTTGTAACCTCATTCAAAAGCTAAGAAATCACCCATCACTTTAAGAGTTCACTCTCTTGATTTGAGAACGAGGGTAAGGCAAGCCTTTGTGGCAAGCTCAAGACTTTTGTGGCTTCCTCAACAACGTGGACTTAGACAAACCTTAGTGGTGAGCTGAACCACGGGATAAATCTTGTGTCTCGCATGCTTCATCTTTACTATACTTGTTGTTTACCTTATTGCCAGCTGTTGTTAGGGTTTAGTTGCTCGATTCACTGTTGTGTGAAGTTTCTGTGGTATCCAGTCTTTGAACTGGATCTTGACTTTATATTGCAGGATTAAGCAGCTAGTGGGGTCAGGTTCATATCTGTTAAATCTCAACTGTGTTAGATTATTTTTCATAGAGCGGCAGCGCCGCCCTGTAAGGCCGGTAGTGCCGCCCTCTGTTCTAACAGAGTTTTGAGTTGAATTTTTACAGGCCTATTCACCCCCCCCTCTAGGCCTCCTTTATCTTCCTGTAGATCCTACAATTAGAAAATGCCTGTCACCCAAAACCACCTTACACACCTTAGATCTCCCTCCTTAGATATACATCCAACACATCTGATTAATTGGTTAGCTATGGGCCCAGAGCGTTCCCTACAGTGCTGGCCCTAGGGGAGGGCACGAGGTGCGATGGTCGAGGGCCCAAGCCAGGGAGGGGCCCAAGCCTAGGTATATAAACCCCTAGACCCTATAACCCATTAGGCATCATCAGCAAACTAATGAGAAGACAGAAGATAGGAAGAGAATTGGCCAAGCGGCCCAAGAAAACAACATTGGTCTTTATTTCCAAGGCAAAGAGGAGGCGAGGAACCACGCTACACACTCTGATCATGACTCGTGAGTTCACGATGCTGAAAGCTCTAGTTTGGTTTTGGTGAATTGATGAAACCCTATGTGCTAACCTTAGCTCTAGTGATCATGAGATAGGTAGCACTATTTCAAGTGGTGGAGCAAATGGAGATCATGTTGATGGTGGTGTTACCATGGTGATGATCAAGTGCTTGAACTTGGAAAAGAAGAAAGAGAAAAACAAAAGGCTCAAGGCAAAGGTGAAATTTGATAGGAGCTTTTTGGTTTGGTGATCGAGACACTTAGCGAGTGTGATCATATTTAGGATCGATAGCCGAACTATTAAGAGGGGTAAAACTCGTATCGAAATATGGTTATCAAAGTGCTACTAGATGATCTAACTCATTGCATATGCATTTATATCTAGTGGAGTGCTAACACTTTTGAAAATATTTCTGAAAATATGATAACACACGTGCACAAGGTGATACACCTAGTGGTTGGCATATTTGAGCAAGGGTGGAGAAGTTGGTGAAGTGGAGGAGTTGATTTTCACTGACAATCAGTGACCGGACGCTGTGCTCGAACTGATCGGAGGCACGCTCGGGCGTGAAATGACCGGACGCTGGGTCAACTTGTGACCTGACATGTCGCTGCCGCGTCCAGTCAGCCCTGACGTATGGTGACGCAAGCGTTGAGCTAAGGCAGTGAGGACCTGACACGGTGGCACGTCCGGTTGTGGTGCACCTGACGCGTCCGTTCCGGGTTTGGGCGCTCTAGATACTCTTTGAAAGTGACCTGACGCCGTGGAGCTGAAGGGATCGGCGCATTCGGTCACAGTTTGGTGGCATGCGCGTTTGTGCTGACCTAACGCAGCGCGGGTGCGTCCGGTCATCATTTATGCGCTGGCACGAGCGTTGGAGATCCGGCGGTCGTGGTTTAAACGGGGACATGTGGACGATGATCCACGACCGGACGCTGGGGACAGTGAGGTGCAGGGGGCCAACGGCTCTATTTCGTGTGAGCCTCTATTTAAGTCCCATGGTCGGCTCAAGCTCACTCTCTTGGCTATTTGCATTGACATAGCAATCTTATGAGCTTTGCCAAAGTCCTTCCACTCATCTCCATCATTGATTCATTATTTTTGTGAGATTAGGAGTGAATCCCAGTGCATTGCTTGAGTGATTGCATGTAGAGGCACTTAGTGTTCGTGTTTCGCTACGAGTTTCACTTGTTACTCTTGGTGGTTGCCGCCACCTAGACGACTTGGTGCAGCGAGGATCATCGAGTGGAGAAAGGTGCTTGTCTCTGGCTCCGATCGTGGTGATTGTGAGGGCTTCTTGACCTTTTCCCGATAAAGAGCCAAAAGGTACTCTAGTGGAGTGATCATGGCTTGTGTGATCCTCATCTTGTGTTGGTTGTGTGGCACCCGATTATGGGTTTGGCATGTGATGCCAATTAGCGCGTGAACCTCTAAGTGAGTGAATCGCTACAACGAGGACTAGCTTGCCGGCAAGCAAGTGAACCTTGGTAAAAAATCTTGTGTCACCTTGTCCGAGGATTTCATTGGCTATCTTGTGATTGATTGATTGGCTTCATCTTGTGATTGACACATACCTCGACACGTCGGTATAACCATCTTTATCATCTCTTGTATTTACATTTCTAGTGTTGCTTCACTCTTTAGTGTAGTTAGTCTTGAGAGCAAGCTTGTGTCGGGTCTAGTGGTTAGTGAGGCTCTTTAGTTAACCTTTGAGAGCTCACTAACTTAGTGCAGTGACATAGTCTTTGTGTGGATAGAGACCATAGATATTAGAATTGTGGTAGGTGGCTTGCACTTTTAGTAGGCTAGCGCAACACTCGCTTCACCGTTTAATTGTCTAACATCTTTACTAAGTGTTATTGTAGAAATTTTCAATCGGCTATTCACCCCCCTCTAGCCATTAGGACCTTTCAAATGCGCCGACGCGCACACGCGGAGCCAGCAAGCCGCGCTGCCGCGGAGAGCTGGACTGCCAGAGAACGGCACGCATGACGGCGGCGATCGGGTAGGGCTCCACGACGAGGATATCTTGGTTCCTGCCTTTTTGCGAATTGCATTCACCGATCAATTGTTTTAGTTCATGTCCATGTCCTAGGTATTTTTTTTCTTGTTCATTTTTTAATCTAAATTAATTATTTATATAGTATTCTACACTTCTAGTATTTTGTACTTATGTAGTTATGTTTTTCTTCTAATTTAGGTGTTAGATTAAAAATATATTATTGTATTTTTTTAAGTAAAATTAGTGTCTATATATTATAAGATTTTAGAGGGGCCACGGCGATGAGTTGGTCAGAGCCCTCGAAACCTTAGGATCGGCACTTGTTCACTGACATCCTAACATACGAAGCGCGTGTTTTCTCCCTCAAGAAACCAACGCCGGCCCAAGGTTTTCCACCGCTAAATTTTCTTACCCGCCTGCCGTACCCGCATCCCCCTTCTGTCGCTTTTTCGCGCCACCCCTCCCGCCAACCGTCCCGTCCCGAACAGTCGGCACTCCGTCCCAATCCGCATCATCGCCCCGACCCAACCCCCGCGACTCTTCTCCGCATCTGCATCTCGCACAACCCTTGGTGGCGGCACGGCCATGCCTTCAGGAACGGTGGCCGCGGCCGGCGGTACCGCAACCAGGCTATCCGGCGCTCGATCGATCTGCTCCAGTCTCGTGAAGCCGCGCCGCAGGAAACGGCTCCTTCCTCACCGTCAGGCGGTTCGCGCAGTCCTGCAATCCACTAGGATCCACCATGACCACGGGCAATCTCGCTCGTCGAAGATCCGACACCTAACAGAACTAGGCGCGGACCGCAGAGGTGGCGTCCTTTGCCTCTGCCTAAATCTCTCTCCTTTTTCATGTGCTCTAGGTATGTGCAAATCTGCATGAATCAGTTTCTTCATTACTATTTGGGAGGTTAAAATTTTGGTGTACATAATCAGGCTCCGTAATTGAGTTGCTCCCATGAAATCCCATTCAACAGGTTAGACAATGGCAAGAACAGATCGTTTTAGCGATTTGTTATGGATGCCCCACAGCCAGCACAAGGTTTCTAAGATATGGGGAAAGGTAAATATGTTTGATTTAAGTATAAAGAATTTGCTGTACTTGATCATCAATAGATCCTTCTCTTTTTATATATTTTATATTTTATATAATATAAACAAATCCAATAGCAATGCAGGCTCACAATGTGACGAGCATACTGCACCACGGGATCATTATTCCATACCATTCATTGTGTCGTCCAGCACTAGAAAACCTTGGATTCTATCATATTGTTAGTATGAAGGAAATCAACATTGACAAGTTTTTAACACAACAACAGATTGATTGGCACACACGAGCATTGGTGTTGGAAGTTCTTAGCTCAATAATTTTTCCTGACACGTCTGGTGATAGTGTGCCAGCTATGTATCTCCAATTCATAGAGAATTTAGAACAGCCAACAAAATATAACTGTGGACTGCAATTTCTGTGTTATATAGACAATTGAGCATTGGTGCTGAGAGAGATCGGAGATATCAGAGCCTTTACTACTACAGTTATGGTCTTGGTCATGTTTACCTTTTGGTCGTTTGATAAATCGAGCTGAAAATACAAATGAGGAAGAGCTGCATGGAGATGAGTGTGACTCTGCATATTTCTCAGTTTTTGCGGCAAAACCTCTGTACATGAATTCAGAGCTCACAATGCAGGTAAATGTTTTACCAAGATTTGATTTTTTAATATTACTTCATGTCAAGGTTTTCTTGTAATTTACTAGCTGTAATATATTTTCATTTTTTAATTCTTTTTATTTTACAAAATGCCTAAAATGAGAAGACCTACATGTTGTTTAATTTACATATATTTCTTTGCTAGCCATTCAGTTTTCATATCTGTGACAAGTAACACATCTCATCCTTGACTCACTTATGACCTATGCATAACACACCACCTGTTCAACAGAAATATAGAATGCCTTAAAGACTGACCTTGGTGCAAAGTCTGATGACTATTCTCTTTGGTGATCCAAGTAGAAGACAATGCTGATAGTTAATTTCATATTACCAGTTTATTAACTAACTAATTCTTCTACTTTTATTTGTTTTGTTGAATATGGAATAATCTGAGGTATGCATCTGTTTTAAGAATATAATAAATCCTAAGACATAACATGTTGTTTTATATGTTGTTTTCTCTTTGTTAGACATAATCTGCTGCTCCCCACTTCTCCTTGGTTGGAGACTAGTCGGCTCGGCCGACCACTCCCTGTTGAGAGTTGGGGACTGATCGGCTCTGCCGACCAGTTCCTGTAGCAGTAGCAGTATTGCAATAGGCCACCTTTAGTACATTAGTTGGTAGCTATTACATCAGCCATATTTTGGTAGTGGGCTGAGGTAAGCTTTGTACTGCTAGGAGTAATTGGTATACATTGTACTTTAGGAGTAGCTAGTTGGTGTACTCTTATACTCAGAAGTAGGTAATTGGCCAACAACTATGTACCGGAGAGAGGTACAACTAGAGTTGTATATATTACATCCAAAGGGCAATGAAATACTCAGTTCAGTTGCCACAAACAAAAGGGTAGGGCTTCGGCCAACGCTAGTGCTTGTGCTGAGTGTGTGTGCGTTATTCTCAATCTCTTCTTCTATCTCTAGCCATAGTGAGTGTGTGTGCTGGTAAGCTAGTTGCTTACTTGCACAGGTCCTAGGGATCAACAAGTGGTATAGGAGTTGTACAAGCTCCGTCGTCGGACTAACTGCTGGCGATGACGGACGGTTTGGAGATAGACGACAGCAGTGGCATTGTTGTGGCTGCCCAGCCACGACAGAAGGTCGTTGTGCGCACGATACGGGAGGTCAGCGGCACCAGTTGGCCGACGCTGACTCGCACCAACTATGGCGAATGGGCAGTAACCATGAAGGTCAAGCTCAGAGCCCGACGGCTCTGGAATGCCATTGACAAGGGCACCGACAACGAAGAAGACGACATGTCAGCATTGGAAGCCATCCTCGCTGCTGTGCCAGCGGAATACAGGGAGCCGTTGGGGGCGAAGAGCTCTGCTAAGGAGGCATAGGAGGCCATTGTGGCAATGCGCATCGGTTCCGACCGCGCAAAGAAGGCGACGACCCAGCTGCTAAAGCAGAAGTACGCCAACCTCAAGTTTAAGGATGGTGAGGCGGTGGAGGATTTCTCCCTCCACCTGCAAATGCTCATCAGCAAGCTGAGGAGCCACGGTGTCACCATCGATGAAGAAGAGGCGGTCTCCAAGTACCTCCACTCCGTGCCGGCGAAGTACGTCCAGATTACTCTCTCCATAGAGACGATGTTGGACTTGTCCACCCTCACCATTGAGGATGTGACAGGCCATCTGTGGGCGGTGGATGAGCGCTTAGAGCAGACCACAGCAACAACGGATAGCGGCAAGCTGCTGCTGATAGAGGAGAAGTGGGCTGCCCGGATGAAGGAGAAGTCCAGGAAAGCCTCCTCCAGCCACGGTGGCGATGGCAAGCGCTGCGGCAAGGCTTCTTCGGAGAAGAAGAAGAAGAAGAAGAAGGTCGACCCCAACGCCTACTAGCGCTGTGGGAAGACGGGCCATTGAGCAAAGGAGTGCCCAAATTGTAAGCAAGAGAAGAAGGCCGAGGCTCATCTTGCGTAGACTGATGATGATGATGAGGCCACTTTCCTAATGGTGATGTTCTATACACTGCACGGCATTGAGGCCAAGGAGAAGAGAGAGGTGATGGCGGTGGAAGGGCCTAGGAAGGCTCTGATAGTTGTCAACCTCGATGAACCGCGTGCCCAAGTCCACCTCGGACGTGTGGGCGGTGAGTAGGAGCAGCGGTGGTACCTGGACTCCGGCGTCAGTAACCACATAACGGGCTCCAAGGCAGCCTTCTCTGAGCTCGACGACGACGTGACCGACACGCTGCGTGCAAGCATCATCAGCATTGGTCAGCTAGATGAGCGCGGTAGCGAGGTACTGATCAAGGATGGCGTCCTTAGGATCATGGACCGGGAGCAGCGGATTCTTGCTAAGGTGAAGAGGTCCTAGAACCGGCTGTACCTGCTCGACCTCAAGGTGGAGCAGCTCATCTGCTTGGTTGCACGGCTGCACGGAGGAGCCATGGCTATGGCATGCCCGGTATGGACATCTTAGCTTCGACGCTCTTAGTCGGCTAGAGAAGATGGTGACTGGGCTGCCTCGCATCGAGCACACAAGCGAGCTGTGTGATAGCTGCCTAGCCGAAGCAAAGAAGGCTGTTGTTCCCGAAGACGACAAAGTACCACGCAGCAAAGACCCTCGAGCTGGTCCATGGTGACCTCTACGGGCTGATCACGCCAGCGATGCCCGGCGGGCACAAATACTTCATCTTGCTGGTGGATGACTGCAGCCGGTACATGTGGCTGCAGCTTTTGACCAGCAAGACCGAGGCGGCGGAAGCGGTCAAGAAGTTCAAGGCGTGCGCGGAGGCGGAGAGCGGCAAGAAGTTGCGCGTGCTGCGGACTGATCGCGGCGGCGAATTCACTTCGATGGAATTCGCTGCGTGCTGCGCGGATCATGGCATGGTGCGACACCACACCGTGCCGTACTCGCCCAACAGAATGGCGTGGTGGAGCGGCAGAACCAGACGGTGGTCGGCATGGCCTGATCCATGATGAAGGCTAAGAAGATGTCGGCGGAGTTCTGGGGAGAGGCGGTGACCACAGCGGTGTTTATCCTCAACCGCGCATCGGGCAAGACATCGTTTGAGGCTTGGCATGGACGCAAGCCGAATGTGTCCTTCCTTAGGACATTTGGCTGCGTCGGCCATGTGAAGAACACCAAGCCTCACCTAGGCAAGCTGGAAGACAGGAGCACGCCGATGGTGCTCCTGGGCTACGAGGAGGGCAGCAAGGCCTATCGGCTTTATGATCCCAAGAGAGGCAAGGTGGTGATCTCTAGGGATATGGTATTCGATGAGAAGGCAGACTAGGATTGGGACAGTCCGGGCATGGGGGAAGCTGACGGCTTCACTAGCACCTTCGTCGTCAAGCGCATGGTCATCCACAGTGGTGGAGATGCTGGAGAGGAGGTGCCAACCACTCCAGCAACAGAGCCAAGCACTCCTGGGGCAGTGTCGAGCACTCCGGGAGGGGTGCCGAGCACTACAGAGGGGGTGCCAAGCACTTCAGCAGCAGTGCCGAGTGCTCTAGCAGTGGATCCCACCACTCCGACAATGGTGCCAAGCGGTCCAGCAGCGATGTCGACCACTTCGGCAGAACAGGGAAGCCGAGGACCACCAATGGAGTTCACCTCCCCTCCGAGCGACATCAACGAGTTCATGGATGCTTTCCACGACGGTGAGGAGGTCCGGTTCCACAGGCTGGACAACATCGTCGGCAATGTAGTGGCCACAGGCCTAGCGACTCAGCTGCTCGACGATCCAGAGGTGCTCCTTGTTAGTGCCAAGGAGCCACTGACGTTCGCAGTGGCTGAACACGACGCCAATTGGCGACGGGCAATGTTGGAAGAGATTAAGGCCATCGAGGATAATGGCACATGGGAGCTGGTAGATCCACCGGTGGGCTGTAGGCCAATCGGCTTGAAGTGGGTCTACAAGGTGAAGCGGGATGAGCGCGGCGCCCTTGTCAAGTACAAGGCTCGACTCATCACCCGTGGCTTCGTGTAGCGTGACGGCATCGACTTCGAGGAAGTCTTTGCTCCGGTGGCACGAATGGAGTCCATTCGCTTGCTGTTGGCCATGGCAGCAGCGAAGGATTGGCGCATCCACCACCTCAACGTCAAGTCTGCATTCCTCAATGGCGAGCTCATGGAGACAGTCTTCGTCAAGCAAGCTCCGGGCTTCGCCGTCAAGGGCACTGAGCACATGGTGCTCAAGCTACGCAAGGTGCTCTACGAGCTGCGGTAGGCCCATCGGGCGTGGAACGTCAAGCTCGACGCCACCTTGGGTGAGCTTAGGTTTACTTGCTACGCTACAGAGCACGCGCTCTACAGCGCGGTGGCGGGGGAAGGAGGAGCTCGTCGTCGGCGTGTACGTTGATGGCTTAATCGTCACCGGAGCGTGAGCAGAGGACATCGACGGTTTCAAGCGCGAGATGGCGGCTTGTTTCAAGATGAGCGGGCTACGCTACCTCACTCATACCCGACTGGACATTGCATTCGTGGTTGGGTACGTCAACCGTTTCATGGAGGACCCATGCGAAGATCACTGGTCGGCAGTGAAAAGGTTACTAGCGCTACGTCAAGGGGACGCTCGATCAAGCGATCATCTTCCCCAAGAGTGGTGGCAAGGGAGGGTTGTGGCTCACGGTGTTCAGTGAGGCACCCCAAAGCAAAAGGAAGGTGAGCCGGAGCTCACTATTTTCAGCGATGCGGACATGGCGGGCGATATTGATGGGCGACGAAGCACCTCCGGCGTGCTCGTCTTCTTTGGAGCGGCCACCATTGCTTGGCAGTTGCTGAAGCAAAAGATCATGGCGTTGTCGACGTGTGAGGCGGAGTACGTCGCAGCGGCCACGGCGGCGTGCCAGGCTGTCTGGCTACACCGGCTGCTGGGCGAGCTGATCGGCGAGGAAGCTCACCTGTCAGCTCTGATGGTGGACAACTAGCCCGCCATCGCCCTCGCCAAAAACCCTGTCCTCCACGACCGTAGCAAACACATCGACATCAAGTTCCACTTCCTCCGGGACTACATCGATGAAGGGTAGATCGTCATCGAGTTTGTCGAGACCAGCAGACAGCTCGCTGACATCCTCACCAAGTCACTCGGACGCTGCAGTTCATGGAGCCGAGGAAGATGATTGGCATGGATGAGGTCAAGGCATCGAGCTAGCAGCAGGATTAGAGAAAGAATTGTTAGACATAATTTGTTGCTCTCCATTTCTCCTTGGTTGGAGACTGGTCGGCTCGGCCGACCACTCTCTGTTGGGAGTTGGGGACTGATCGGCTCTGCCGACCAGTTCCTGTAGCTGTAACAGTATTGCAATATGCCACCTCTAGTATATTAATTGGTAGCTATTACATCAGCCATGTCTTGGTAGTGGGCTGAGGTAAGCTTTATACCGCTAGGAGTAGTTGGTATACCCTGTACCTTACGAGTAGGTAGTTGGTGTACTCTTGTACTCAGGAGTAGGTAGTTGGTCAACAACTATATAACTGGGAGAGGTACAACTAGAGTTGTATATATTCCATCCAAATGGCAATGGAATACTCAGTTCTGTTGCTACAAATAAAAGGGCAGGGCTTCGGCCAATGCTGGTGCTTGTGCTGAGTGTGTGTGCGCACTGTTCTCAATCTCTTCTTCTACCTCTAGCCATAGTAAGTGAGTATGTGTGCCGATAAGCTAGTTGCTTACCTGCACAGGTCGCAGGGATCAACACTCTTTCCCTTTACCACTCGACCACCAACGGCTTCACAAGTGGCAGTTTGTTCTACAAGGCCCACTGTTTCATTCAGCTATACATTGTAATAAGATCCTTCCTTTACTGGCAGTATCACTAGAGGTCTCCAAGGATGAGTTCTCGATATTTTTGGCCAATAGCCAGCCTTCGATTGGTTGTTCGTTTTTCTTATTCGAAGCCTTTCAAAGGCTGGTTAGGACATCCTACCTTGCGGTTACTTGGTGTTCCATCTCAGAGTAAGGAACTACACCTTGAGTTGGGAATAACTTGTATATATTGCTTGCCTGCTTGTTTTCTGGGGTTATTGAGACATTGTGCAATGTTGATGCAGTGCAAACGTGGGCCCCTCCCTCCTCCTGGTTGTAAGATATTTTATCTCGATCTGCTACTGCTAGGTCACCCATGCGTGGACTTGCGTTTACTAATTACTAGCGAGTAAGACCTTTGTATGCTCAGTTGAGTTGCATTGGATAGAGTGTAGTTGAAGGTTTGACGAGAGGTGCCAAATTTTCTGTCTACAAGTGTGGTTTTCAGGTAGATGCGGTGAAGATTAGATCTGTCCAGTGATTACTTTGAATACTCATTGATTTGGATTTGCTACAAAGACATTGATGTGTGCAAAAAGGGAATTTAACCTGAGAGCTTACTGTCACTGTCTTCGTTTTAGACTGTCCTATTGTGCTCCACTGGTTTTTGTTTTCAACCAACCTGCTATATTTATTTAACACTCCTTCATGTCTGTTCTCAGATGTTGTATCCGTCTAGGGTTCATCAAAGAAGGCATGGAAAGCACAGAAAGCAGGAGCAGTGACGCCTCGCTGATGACAAAGACCAACCTCTAATTACAGTGGACAACCCTGAGGAGAGTGGCAACATATAACTAGAAAACATCACAATTCCAACCGAGGTTGATGATGTTCACAAATGAAAATTTGAGCCTTCAAGAGAATTCTCTACCAAATTGGCGTATGAGGCTTTCTTCCTTCGGGAAATCTATTTTGAGTCAAGCAAACTGATTTGGAGTGAGTGGGCTCCCAGGAAGTGAGCGTCAATGTTACTATCTTGCAAATTTACAGACTATGGCCCGGGTTTCCAAGATGGAATTGCCAAATTCAAGTGCACCAATATAAAAAATTCATGATATAATTATAAATTCTCTTTGCCTAATACTTACATATTATTTCTTCTCATTCTTGATAGCCATACATCTGATTATTTGAGCAGTATTTATTCTTTTGAGCATAATATAGGCCACGCGTACATTGTGCTATCTGATTTTGTCAATCCATCGCATCCTAATAATTAATTGTGGGTTCAACAACACTTTGGGTAAATTAACAAATATATAATAGATATGCTCGCCTTAGTGTTATGGCCAGGTAAGTATAAAATAATTTTAAAACCACAACTTCAAGTATCTAACAATCTTAATTTTTTCTCTTTACCTTGTGCTATCTGATTTTGTCAATCCATCGCATCCTAATAATTAATTGTGGGTTCAACAACACTTTGGGTAAATTAACAAATATATAATAGATATGCTCGCCTTAGTGTTATGGTCAGGTAAGTATAAAATAATTTTGAAACCACAACTTCAAGTATCTAACAATCTTAATTTTCTCTCTCTCTCTCTTTTTGAGGGAATCTTAATTATTTTTTCCTCTAATATATATAGGATGTAGTCTATCACAACCTTAAGCATGTGCGTGTCGCATGCATGTATTTCAAATATGCCCTAGATATGATGGTTATATCCCCCTCATGAATATTCTGTCTTTGAAGCATGCCTTGCACGTTGTGCATTACAAAAAAGGTGCAGGGGAAGCTAAGGCCTGGCGCTCTCGTAGAGAAGTAAAGGCGTCGGCCAAAGTGACACCGGACTGCTCCTCCGGGTTCTTGGCCGTTGGAGCCCGCGGCCGCCGCGCGGTGCCGTGGGCGCGTGGCGGCGTGACTGCCTGCGCCTGCAGTGCATGGTTCCGGCGTTCGTCGCCCACGGTTCGGGACGAAAGCTGAAAGCATCGCACGTCCTGCTGCTGCTGGCGATTAAAAAATCTCAAAGCAAGCTCAACTTGGGGGTACTGAATGGGGGTGCCACTCAGACTCCATCGTGCCTTCACTGCGATCGGCTGCATGCGTGCGTGCTCTAATCCGATCACCCATCATTGGAGGCCTGTTACCTAAGCGCTATCCGTCTTTCTAAACGCTAAACAACAAACACTCGAGTCGCTATCGTTTAGAGCACTTTAACTCATTTTTTTATGTCTAAAGCTCTAATGTGTGGTGGGCTAAAGTTTAGAGCTAACTTTACATCAGTTCTTTGGAGCCAAAACTGTCAATTAAACGGACTATGCGGTATTTAAACAAGCTAAATGACCATATAGACGAACAGTACATGCATGTCGAATCCATCATGCATGTCGCTGGATTGCCGCCGCTGATTTCAGTGAAAACAGAGTCCTGTTTGCCACGAGGAATAGTATTATCATCACAAGCCATGCAGTCCCCGTTTAATAACAAAGCCATCATCGTACTTTATCTCTAGACTAGATAGAGCACAATCAAATATCTTGGGCTCTTGGGATGCATGCATGCATGGCGGCAGCCCTCCGTTTCAGACAAGTCTCAACTCTCAAAGCGACGAAGTTTCTGAACTAGTGCAGTGGTAGGCCCAGTACGTTGCCTCGCATGGCTATAAATTGATGCCTCGTTGCCCAGGCTGAGTCACACTGCACTGCACTGAGATACACATACTCTCTCTTGTGACAATCTCTCGCCCCGCTCAACACCAACTCGAAGTCTCGGATCGCCATGCGTCCACCACGCTCCCCTGTGCACGCCTCGGCGCTGCTTGCGCTCGCCGTGGCACTTTCACTGGCCGCCGCCGCCGCGGCCCGCCACTCCTACACCATCGTTCCGGCGCCCGTGGAGCGGGCGGACGACGAGGTGCGGCGCATGTACGAGGCGTGGAAGTCGGAGCACCGCCACGGCCGGCCGCGCGACGTCGTCAGCTCCGACGACCGGCTGCGGCTGGAGGTGTTCCGCGACAACCTGCGGTACATCGACGCGCACAACGCGGAGGCGGACGCGGGGCTCCACACCTTCCGCCTCGGCCTCACCCCCTTCGCAGACCTCACCCTCGAGGAGTACCGCGGCCGCGTCCTCGGCTTCCGCGGCCGCCGCGGCGCGAGCGCGGCCAGGGTCGGGAGCGGCAGCACCCGCCCCCGCGGCGGCGACCTCCCCGACGCCATCGACTGGCGCGAGCTTGGCGCCGTCACCGGGGTCAAGAACCAAGAACAATGCGGTGCGTACTCGGCGCCATGCAAGCTCGTTATTACTTCGCCCAACTACGTTTTTCTAGAGAGAATCGAATTTGCAGCTAGTTATCTGATGATCTCTGGACCGACGGCGACTGCCGTTGGGGCGGCATGCAGGTGGGTGCTGGGCATTCTCGGCGGTGGCAGCCATCGAGGGGATCAACGAGATCGTGACGGGCAACCTCGTGTCGCTGTCAGAGCAGGAGATCATTGACTGCGACACCCAGGACGGCGGCTGCAACGGCGGGGAGATGCAAAACGCTTTCCAGTTCGTCATCAACAACGGCGGGATCGACACCGAGGCCGACTACCCCTTCATCGGAACTGACGCCGCCTGCGATGCCAACCGGGTCGGTACTACTACTGCTGCCAAAAGTTGCTGCACTAGATTACAATACAGTTCAATGGGCTGGAACTGGAACTGAAGGCAATGGAGATTTTCATGCATTGTTCAATTGCAGGTGAATGAAAGGGTGGTGACCATTGACAGCTTCGTGAGCGTGGCCACCGAGAACGAGACAGCCCTGCAGGAGGCGGTGGCGAACCAGCCTGTGAGTGTCGCAATCGACGCAAGCGGGCGTAAATTCCAGCACTACACCTCGGTAAGCATCGATGACGAACCTGTGCCAACAAGATCAGATCGTCAGATCATGGAGGTGTTGTTTCTGGCCATGAATTGATTTTCCAATCGTACATTACATGCGTGCAGGGAATCTTCAACGGGCCATGCGGGACGCAGCTAGATCACGGCGTCACGGCGGTGGGCTACGGCAGCGAGAACGGCAAGGACTACTGGATCGTGAAGAACTCGTGGAGCGCCAACTGGGGCGAGGCTGGCTACATCCGCATCAGGCGCAACGTCGCCGCGGCCACGGGCAAGTGCGGCATCGCCATGGACGCGTCGTACCCGGTGAAGGGCAGCCCCAACCCGACGGCGACGGCTGGGGCAGCCATGGATGTGCTGAAGATGGCTCTTGCTTAGGCCTGACCGCCTGAGGCTGGCAGCCGACTGAACTGAAGTTACTCGATCGTTGTTTCCACTATAGTGCTGTTCTGAGTTGTGTGATGCACGACGCATGGTCTAGTTTAACTTTATATATGTACCACCGGAAATAAGTTACTCCTCATAATAAAGTTACGATGTGATAAGTTAATAACTTATTGTAATAAAAATTCTGTCTTTTGTAACCATGGATTCTCATTCCGTTTTGCATGGTTTTATCGATCTTTTTTTTTCCAAAAGGGCAGCCCCAACCCGACGACGACGGCTGGGGCAGCCATGGATGTGCTGAAGATGGCTCTTGCTTAGGCCTGACCGCCTGAGGCTGGCAGCCGACCGAACTGAAGTTGCTCGATCGTTGTTTCCACTATAGTGCTGTTGTGAGGGCTTTTTAAATCCAGGGTGTAAAGTTTTAGGGTGTGATATCGAGCGTCATATGGAGGTGTCGCATGAGGTGTTTTGATACTAATAAAAAATAAATTACAGAATCCGTCAGTAAGCCGCGAGACGAATTTATTAAGCCTAATTAATCCATCATTAACACATGTGTTACTGTAGCACCACATTATCAAATCATGGACTAATTAGGCTTAAAAGATTCGTCTCGCAAATTAGTCGCAAACTGTGCAATTAGTTATTTTTTAGTCTATATTTAATACTCTATACATGTGTCCAAATATTCGATAGGATAGAGAGTAAACTTTAGGGAGAGGAACTAAACAAGACCTGAATTGTGTGATACACGATGCATGGTCTAGTTTAACTTTATATATGTACCACCGGAAATAAGTTACTCCTCATAATAAAGTTGTGATGTGATGCATGATGTTTTAGGGGTACGTTGTAAGTGTTTCATGTAGATGTTGCAAAAGTAGATCGAGATGTTGCACATGTTACAATGGCTATACACGTATGTTTCAAGTGTATGTTCATAATGTTTCATCTATTTCAAACGCATGGTTCAAGTGTTTCAAAAAATGTTACAAAAGTAGATTTGGATGTTGCATATATATGCAAGTCTTTCATGTATTTTCATATGTATGTTTGCAAGTATTTTCATCTGGATGTTACAATATTTTGTAATGGCTACACACATGCTTTCAAGTTTTTTCTGGTGTTTTGCAAGTGTTTCAGACCTATGTTGCAAGTGTTTCAGCTGTTTTGGACGTATGTTGCAAGTGTTTCATCTGGATGTTGCAAAAGTATTGGATGTTGCACATGTTGAATGTGACCTACTTGTCGCAACCGCCTGCTACAGCTGCTGGTGGGTGCTGCCGAGCGGTGGGAGACGTTTGGGCGGTGCAGGCTCCGCCTGGGCACGCAAAACGATCAGACGCGGGAAATGAGGTGTAGGGAAACAGACCAGTAGGCACGCGCGTCTGGACATCCGGACGTCTGGGCACTGGCATCTCCGTAGCTAGAAACACCACCCATAGTGAGTAACAACTTCTTTTATCATGAAGGCCACCTCCTCTGGTTGCTTTTCCAAATTCTAAAGGTCCTCCGATATGTCTCATTGCATAAATTCCACCAATAACTAATAACAGTTTCATCAATAAGCTTTCTTTGGCTCTTGTCAAATTTAGCTCTTACTCGCTGCCACCATTTATAAATTGAACAACTATGACAAATATTGTTTAGAAGATTTGATAGAATCTCCCATTGGGCCTCTTTTGTTCGAAACTTGTATTGCATATGGATAGTTCTTGCAGAGGTGTCAGGGACTTTCTGGGTGTTGGTTACATACACCACATATCTGGTTGTTAGGCCATCCCTTTTCTGAAGATTATCGTCTGTCATAATTTTGGTGTGAAGTAGTGTCTAAGCAAAAAAAAACGACATTTTGGCCCTATCCTTGCCTTCTAGATTGAATTGATCTTTAGTTTACATGTCATTCCTACATATTGTATTTGGTAGGCACCACTGGTTTTGTACTCTCCATTATGAGTCCATTTCCAGCCAATTTGGTCCTCTTCCTCCATGTTTCTATTGATATCCTTGATCGTTTCCCATAGCTTTACAAATTTCGTTAGTTCCGTTTGTGAGTTGATCGGAAAATATGCCTAACCCATGTGTGATCATTTAAGGCCTCATGTGCAAATCGTTTTTCCTTCTTGTGTTTTGATATAGGGATGGTGCAATGTTCCTTGCTTCTTCTTCATTTATCCAACTTTACAACCAAAATCTGGTCATGTCACCTTTGCTAATGGTAACCACGGTTGATTCATGGATTAGGTCTATGCCAGTTCTATCGATTATGTTAGGCAGTGTTTGGTTGGAGGGATAAGGTTGGATGGGATGGGAAGAACCCAGTTCTAATGGTGTTTGGTTCAAAGTTAAGCCAGAGTGAGGGATATCCCACTAGAGAATATTCCTCTAGAAGTGGGATGATTTTGCCCCTAAAATTGAGGGACGGAGTCATCCGAGATGAGATGGGAGTGTAGGCTTATATTATTTGACAATTGGGTCCCGCACATCATTGTCTCATCCCACTTTTTTGTGTCTTTATACCAAATAAAAAATGAGTCGGTCCAGTTCCTTCTCAACCAAGCACAAAATGAGTACCTCCCGTCTCATAAATCAGAGATAGGACCATATACCACCTTGTCTCCCAACCAAATGCTACTTGATTGCACAACGGATATAGCGCAACTTGTTATACCCATGAGCTAGTGCCACACTAGACATAGATCCAATAGAGTCTATAACAAACAAAGGCATCAAGCCTAACTCAGCCTAAAAGACAAGTCTGATGGGTGGTTGCCTCACCTTTTATGTTGTGCTCCCCACCATCATTTCCCAATGTATAACTAAACCTAGCAACAAGTTTCTTTCTAGAATAAAAATCAAGCACTTGTGCCATGTCAAGATTTAACATGGGTGAATAAGTTCCACCACGAGAAACTTAACCAGCTGAGTCACTATACTTATTTCACACTTTATCTGATTTATCATGTTGTTTCAACATAGAAAAAAAAAAGAAGTGGAGAAGCCAGCACCATGGAAACAAGTCTTGAGCATGGAGCTCTCGAGAGTGCATACATGCAACAAAGCGATTTACTCATTTACATATCACACCACATGCTTATCTATCGTTAGTTATATTAACCTCAAAGTGGAATCTTCGGTTCACCATATTTTACTTTTAATAATGCTTTGCACACCTTTCTTTCTGACCTAGACCCATGATCTTTGTTCATATGATCTTTGTCTAGCCAAGGTACACAGTACTTAAATTCTAAGATATATTGGAATAGCTGATAACACGACCATCATATAAATCTCTGAGTCGCAAGTTATCTATGTGACCGCGTAACAAATTATGTATTTTGCTGCAACGTGTGAACATGTTTTCTAGTACTAGTTAAACCAAATTTTAAAAAATATCACATTATCACCACGTGCAGGCGTGAAGCATCCGATTTAATTTTCCGTGGAATCGGCGTCCACAGCCACGACGCAAACGTCAAGAGCTGCGTGCCCAAATGTGAGACAGGGTCAGATGGGCAAGGAAAAGCACCCGGTTTCCTGCCCGGAACGCCCGCCATTGATGGCCCCTCGTGGCCTTTTAATTTCGTCGTTTCTTATCTATCCCTCGACAAGATGCTTTAATTACTGCACGTTTCTACATATGAAAGAGAGAGCTCTTCTTGCGCAAAAAAGAAACAAATCAAGGGCATGTTTAAAATCAAGGGCATGTTTAGATGGCGAATTTTTTTGCAAAATGCACTGTACCACTTTTCATTGTTATTTGACAATTAGTGTCCAATCATAGTCTAATTAGGCTTAAAAGATTCGTCTCGTGAATTTTGTCTAAACTGTATAATTAGTTTTATTTTTTATTTATATTTAATGCTTCATGCATGCGTCTAAAGATTCGATGTGACGGGGAATTAAAAAATTTAGCAAAATTTTCTGGAACTAAACTGGACCCAAGAGGGAGCTCGTAGAAAGGCGTTGCCCAACAAAGCGTCGCCGCGGGACAGGCTTTCGAGCTCCCTGCTGTGCTCCACAGTCGGAGCACGCCGTCGGCGGCGGCGGCCGCTGCTGCAAGTACAAGCGGTCTCAGGGCATGTACAACCTACAGACGGGGGTACATCTCTAAGCGCCTCGATTCTATCATACAGACAGGTATAAAGACGGGTCATACAACCCATAGACAGGATCTATCTCTAAGTTGTTTAATAGCTAGGATCAACTGTAAATAAATTTTTGTATAACACTGTGTGGCTATTTGATAGAAAATGCATCAAGGATAAATAAGAGCAATATAATTACAATATTTTTAAAAACCATCAATATAATAATCATATTATATATAGCTGCAAGTCCTCATAACCCAGGTCCGCCAAAAAAAACCTACACAAAGTAGTGCATACATGTATGTCAAGTTGGCAACATATGAAAGAGGTTGTTTAACATATACAGGTTGCTCAATTTACTACATATAGGACATAATCATTTGCAAACTAATGATTTACTAGCTCTGTATAACAAAAGTCATCTAAGGACTTCCCTGTCCATGGTATAACAAAAAAAATAGTACTGGCTGAATTTTCTGAATTTTCATAAAATAGCAGCATGTTCACAGTTTCAGAAAAATAGCAGCACATTCACACTGAACTGAAAAGTCAATACACGCATGCAGTCTACAGCCTCACCTTCCTGCTCTTTATTTTTTGCCAAAATCAGATGAAACATGAGCATCCAAGGTACAACAGTCCAGCAGCGCATCCTTTTACTCTTCCTCACGCCAAGCACCAGAGAACAATTTCAGAGTGTAGACTCACTGCAATATGCTAGAATCAATAATCGGCTAATAACAGTAACCTATCAGATGCTGAAGCCTAAAAACTTATATGCTTCAATTTGATCATGTAACTGCTAGGAGGAAAATACAGTATAGCTCTGCAAATGCATAATGCCTTGCCAAAGTAAGCAAAAGGGAACAGATTGCACCACTGCAATAACTTCAGTTCCATACAGTAACACAAAACGAATTTTCAGCAATAAATTGGTACTGGTTTAACTCAACATCAAACAGCAGCAACGACCAGGCATTAGTTCATTCTAAAACAACAGTAAGAAACATATATCAGGAATTAGGCATCGACCAACAGTTCTGTCAAGGACTCAAAGTGAAGCCACTCTGCTAAGGCAATGATAACTCTGTATTGACCTTTTCATCAGACAGTCATCGGACCTTTTCATCAGCTAGGACATTTAGATCCCTGAGACAAGAAAAGGAATAAGTTGAGTTGTTCGGATCCATGTAGAATCATTGCCAAATACAAATCAATTCATATCTGCGATGAGTATTTTCATACTATTGCTTGATAAGTTTGCGGGGGACTTATCGAGAATAAGCAAGCAGGTCAACTCGAAGTAATTCAAGTAGTAGCGAGAGAGAGAAAAAAAGACGGACAATGTGCTGGTGAATTGGACGAGGACGAGGACGAGGAGAGGCGTGCTTACAGGGTGGATCTTGGTACTGATGAGCTCGAGCACGACTCTCCGGCTCCGGCCGGCCATGTCCCACAGCGCGACGCTCCCCGTCGCTGCCTCCTCCTCACCCCTGCTGCTGCGGACATCGGCGCGCGGTGGTAGAACGACGCGAGGCTGAGCTCGTTCGCGCACCGGCCGTGGCTGGCCCCCAACGGAAGCCCGTGAGCGCGCGCGCCGAAATCAGAACCCCGCGCGCATGGGATCCGCGAGCCGTCGACTCGGAGAGGTTGTCTTACAACGCTGCTGGAGTAGCCGTCTGAGCCTCGGACCACGGGACTTCCCCGTCGTCTCGCGAGACGACGCGGCCTCCGTCTCCAGGCTTCCACGGGGTTGTTTTTGCAAAAACTGCGACTTACAGACGGATGGAAGGGACGCGTTGTACATGCCCTCACCGTACGGTCGGCGCACAAGGTATAGGACGCAGGCAGTTGCACGCCTGAGCGTGTAATCGAGTGGTGAGAGAACACGGTGCCAATCAGGATCGCGCTTGCCATTAGTGGTGCCGTTTAGAATAATGGCAAAAGGATGCTCAACTTGGGGTAAATCAATGGTGTGCCCCAGGCCTCCTTGAGTATTAGTGATCGCTAAACGAGCGGCTGCTGTAGTACTAATCCTACCCACGGCGGCCATGTCAAAGGGATCGTCCAAATCCGAGTACCAAAGCACCCATCATTAGAGGCCTTTACTGGCCACTAAAATAAGCATGTTGATGGCTATAGTATTACATGGAGTATTTTTTAACTGATTGACTGGTGATTGCAGTCCGGACATGTAAGGCCCTGTTCGCTGGTCTGAAATTTGGCTGAAACTAGCTGAAAATACTATTCCGGCTGAATTGTTATGAGAAAAAAATACTGTTCCGACTAAAAAAAAAAGCCGAACAAATCGAATATAGGGTAAGCTGAACATGACCGAAGTGCTAGGTTCAAACAATGGGACGCCGAACAGGGGATAACCTGACTCGAGCTCCCTAATCCACCTGCTTGCAGTGGTCTCGAGAATGGGATAATCATATCTATGAACTATCACCTACTGTATTTGTTTATGTAGACTCGTCTGTACTGGAAATAATGGATCCGAGTGGCATATCATATGGTCCACTTGAGTCACTGACGGTGGGCCTCTATGGTGGCAAATTTTATGCCGCACACCCCTCATAATAATGGCAACTTAATTTTTTTTTTAAAAAAAAGAAAGAATTTTTGAGGAATAGTTGTGTCGACGATATATCTCGTGAGAAGAACTAGATGTGCTTCAAACAATCACAACCAAACAACATAATAGTTGGCGATGGTGTAGTGAGGGTTTCTTATGCAGATTTCGCAGAAGATGATGATCGGCAAAATTAGATTTTGGCTGCTCAAATCTTAAGACTTTACTCTCTCTCCATTTCAAAACACAAGTTATTTCAGTTTCATCCCAAGTCCAGTTTTTCCTAAGTCAGAAAAAATATAATCTTGTTGAGTAGTGCTTACAAAATATAATCTTGCTAAGCGAAAATAGTAAAGTGCTCCCTCTGTTCTAAATTATAAGACTTTCTGGCGTACATGGTTTTTGCTACATATCTAGATACAAATTATGTTTAGATACGTAGTAAAAGATATGTATCTAGAAAAAGCTAGAACGTCTTATAATTTGGAATGGAGGGAGTAGTAAAACTTGTTTTTGTGATTAAGATGGAGACAATTAGACGTTTGGTTTTTTTCCATATATGGCATGTATTTCAGGCAGCTTTGGATCTACCCAAATCTCCGTAACATGTCAACATATTTGGCAATTAGTTAGGAGACTTTAGTAAAGAATTAAAACTGATAATCCTGTTAGGGAGGCCGGATGCTATGTGTTGGCCTGTTGGGCACTTTGGTTAACCGGAAATTATTTAAGGAGTAAAAAATTCATTGGCAGTTCTCAAACTTGTTTCGCTATGTCATTCCGGTCCCTAAACACGCAAACTTGTCCCTTTAGGTCCTTAAACTTGTTTGCCCATTTCATCATAGTCCCTAATAAACTCACAAATCACTTGTGTAGGTATTCAAACTTGTTCAATTGTGTCATTCCGCTCACTAAACTCGCAAATCACCTGTTTTATATCCTCGATGTATGTCCGGGTCTTAGAGCTAGTGAGACGCGGACAAAGATTCAGTACCTAAATAGGTGATTAGCGAGTAGCAAATTTAGAGACCGGGTTGACATAGTCGAATAAGTTTGAGGACCTAAACGAGTGATTTGTGATTTTAGGGACTAGAATGACACGGCAAACAAGTTAGAGGACCTAAATGAGCGATTTATAAGTTTAGGGACCAGGATAATACAACTCAACAGGTTTGAGACCGCCAGAGGAATTTATTCATATTTTAGTATTTCAAGGAGGTATTCTTCTTTTTTGCAGGTTTTATTCTCGGTTACCTGATGCTCCGTACTTGGTTTATTCTCGAGAGAGAAATTGTACTTTTTTATCACTCGAGAAATCGTACTTGGAGTTGCAACAGCTGGTGAAAGTGGTCAATTGCTTTTTTTTCTAGACACGTAGGTCTCGCAATCTAATGTACTAATTAATATTCACTAGATTGTGTGTGTTTTATTACACCCACGTCAAAAACTACCTTTTTTTTTAAAAAAAAGTCTTTACATCACTCGATGTATTTGCTCTTGGAATCTTGATAGCTTCCCATCTTTTCATCACGATGACATATATAATCCCACAAAAGAAATGCAATCTAGCTAGTGCCATTCAGTCCAGGCTTATTTTTATAATTTCTCAAGGCATGCATATGCATCCCATAATTCACTGTTATGGCTGCTACATGCTTCTAGCCGTGTCGCAACAAGCCATCATCGTATAAGCTATAGTTATCTCAAGGTAGCTAGATATCATCTTGGCGTGCATGTGAATGCCGGCAGCCCTCTGTTTAGGACAGGAGTCGTGAAGAGACGTGGAGGCTATAAAAATAGTGGGCCCGCCGGGTGGCCCAGTTGGTTCGATCTCCGTCGCCTCGCGTGGCTATAAAATGGCAGCTGGCTCGTTTGCACGAAGACACACACACAGCAGTTCACAGATAGTACGTCTTCCTCATCATCTCTTGCCGAGCTCGATCTTAGTTCATCGATCGCCATGCGTCCAACACGCCTCCCTTTGCCGGCCAAGGCGCTGCTTGCGCTTGCCGTGGCACTGGCACTGGCACTGGCCGCCACGGCGTTGGCCCGCCACTCCCTCACCATCGTTCCGGCGCCGGCGGAGCGGGCGGACGAGGAGGTGCGGCGTATGTACGAGGCGTGGAAGTCGAAACACGGCCGTCCGCGTGGCAACTGCGACATGGCCGGCGAAGAGGACCGGCTGCGGCTGGAGGTGTTCCGCGACAACCTGCGGTACATCGACGCGCAAAACGCGGAGGCGGACGCCGGGCTCCACACCTTCCGCCTCGGCCTCACCCCCTTCGCCGACCTCACCCTGGAGGAGTACCGCGGCCGCGCCCTCGGCTTCCGCGGCCGCCGCAGCGGCGCGAGCGCGGCCAGCAGGGTCAGGAGCGGCGGCGCCCGCTACCGTCGTCCCCGCCCCCGCGGCGGCGACCTCCCCGACGCCATCGACTGGCGAGAACTTGGCGCCGTCACTGACGTCAAGAACCAAGAACAATGCGGTCCATAGTCTACTCCATCGGCACCATGCGTGCATGTTCTTCGGCGAGAATTCTCGCAGCTGTTTATCTGATGATCTCTGGGGCGGCCCAGGTGGGTGCTGGGCGTTCTCGGCGGTGGCGGCCATCGAGGGGGTCAACGCGATCGTGACGGGCAACCTCGTGTCGCTGTCGGAGCAGGAGATCATCGACTGCGACACCGTGGACAGCGGCTGCAACGGCGGGCAGATGGAGAACGCCTTTCAGTTCGTCATCAACAACGGCGGGATCGACACCGAGTCCGACTACCCCTTCATCGGAACCGACGGCACCTGTGATGCGAACAAGGTACGGTCGGTACGGTACTGTCGTCATCATCAAAAGTGAAGCTGCTTGCTTCATCATTAGTACTAATAATGGAGAGATTGTATTAATTGTTCGATGCAGGAGAACGATGAAAAGGTTGCGACCATAGATGGGTTCGTGGAGGTGCCGAGCAACAGCGAGACGGCGCTGCAGGAGGCGGTGGCGATCCAGCCCGTCAGCGTCGCCATCGACGCAAGCGGACGTGCGTTCCAACACTACAGCTCGGTAAGCATGCTCCCGGAATGGAACGGAACGGAACGGAACGGAAGGCGGCGGAGTAGTTGAGATGGAACCGGTGCATTCCAAGATCAGACGATGATCGTCAGATCGATGGAGGAGAAACTGAACTGTTGTCTTGTAACAATCGCAGGGCATCTTCAACGGGCCGTGCGGGACGAACCTGGACCATGGCGTCACGGTGGTGGGCTACGGCAGCGAGAACGGCAGGGACTGCTGGATCGTGAAGAACTCGTGGAGCACTGACTGGGGCGAGGCCGGCTACATCCGCATGAGGCGCAACGTGCCATGGCCCACGGGCAAGTGTGGCATCGCCATGGACGCGTCGTACCCGGTGAAGGATACCTCCCACCCCGCCACGGCTAGGGCAGCCATGGATGTGCTCAAGATGGTTCTTGCTTAGCCGGCAGAGAAGGCAGCCGGCTCGACTGGAGTTGCTTCGATCACTTATAAAATAAGAAGAAAAAAACTGAAGTTGCTTGTTTTTACTACTAGCGTTGCGCTGAGTTGTGATGCACGAGGATCTTGTTGAACTTGTATGGTGTGGTAAGTTAATACTCCTATGTTATTATTACGTGCATCTTTCTTGAGTGGTAATGTAATGATGTTATTACAAATAAATAAATAAATAGGATGATAAAGTTGTTTGTTTGTGCTTATTTGTTCGTTTTTCTCGTGGGCTATCTCGGCTTTTCATCGTCGTGGTCTTGAGGACGCCGTGTCAATCGGGACCTGCCCAATAAGGAGGAAGGCCACATGGCCCAAGGAAATCCATCCGCGACGGCGGCGGCCACCTTGGGTGCAATGCATGGCTGGAAATGATGCCTCATATAAGAATGCAACACTGCTTAAGCATGCAATCCTATCCAGTTCTATGACATAGGATGAAAAGAAGACAGAAAAATCGCAACCCGCTTCCCTAACAGATAGTCAAAATGAGCATATCACCATATCACAGTTCAGACTTGCTATCATCTTTCAAACCTTTTTTTGGAACCTGAAGCAAATTGGCTACAGAAATTGGTGCACGTAAAGCAAGCAATTTTGTTTCTACAGATTGCAAAGTGGCTACAGAAATTGATGCACGTAAAGCATCTGGGGCAGCAATTCTAGGATCAGCGTAACATTGATCCAGAATCAAGCAATGAATTCATACCTGCAACCTAAGAATTATCATTTCATATAATCTGAGGTGCTAACAATCGAAGAGGGAAAGTCATGTTCAAAGTTCCTTTTCATTCTCAATTCAGCCTCTAATCTAAATACAACTTAAAATTACTAACCAAGTATTTGCATATCAACAGAAGATTGCAGTGGCTCACTACATATGCGACCATTGCCGGCACAAATGACATCTTGAAAAGCAAATTGAGATGATAATTCGGACACCTATACATTCACCTTCAGTGTATATATATCAATCTAAATACAGAGCACCCAGCATGACCAACTGAGGTTTCGGTAGCAGAATTGCATAATATCCTATCCACAGGCTTAAACCGAGCATTACAACACAAGCAGAATTACTATAGCAACACGCCAAGAAAAGATCAGATAGCCACAAGGATACATCCACTTCACAAGCATGAGCATAGCAAATAACAAGGATATATCCAGAACTTCAGGGTTCACTTATTCTTCATTCCATAGTTCGACCAAACTGCTGCACAGCAGCAAGTGTTCACAAATAACCAGACAACATAGGACTCTGCATCAGACAGGCAAACAAGAGACAAGACTCGACCAGGACTCGGACCACAGAACACGAAGACAGTCTCCCAATCTCCAACGGGAGACCCACAAGGCACCAGCACCATACTTGTGAACTCAGGGACGACATGGCCCAGCAGGACTTACTGGCCACCACGGAGAATGGAGTATGTTTCTGTTATCTTTCTTGAGAAAACGTTCGATGTATTTTCGTTGCGTTTTTCCTTTTCTTTTTCTTCGTGCATTTCCGTTACGAAAATAGAAAACTTAATGCAATATTCAGATGCAAATGGTACTCGTTCTATTTAAGTAGTCATGTTTGAAGTTCTGTTCAGTTTAGTTAGTTTCCAATCTGAGTAGAATTACAACCAAGGAGACACAAATTGCAAATGAACAAACGACAAATTGCAAATGAACAAACGAAGATTGCATCGACAAGTCACTCCACGGAAGGCCTTGATCTGAAATATATCAATCTAAATCCAGCGCATCCAGCATGACCAACTGAAGCGTTTCAGTAGCAGCATTGCAAAACTTGCACCAAGAACAGAGCAGTGCTTCAAACAAACTTAAGCATACCAAACAAGGGCATATCCAGAAATCGTAATTAACAAACATGTACACAAGTTCAGGGTGTTAGGTTTGATCTCCCACCAGTTAGGCCCAACGGCCTTTTTGGGCCTTGTTCTCGCGCCCTGATCGGGGGCGCCCAACCCTACATGATTGGTGGGCCCCCGTCGCACAGCGTTATAAAGGAAAGGTGAGGGCCGGGGATCGCAGTACGAGGTTGACCGCGCCGCCGGTCACCCCACCGACATCCTAACCCTAGACCCGATCTTGAGAAGGGGCGCTGCCAGCGACGGGAAGCACCACCGACGCCGACAACGCCACCCCGACGCACACGCCGCCGCCGAGGACGCCACAGCGCCGACTCCCTCTCCACCGAACGTCGCTGCCGGCACGCAGATGGCGTCTGTCAACGAAACCCCGGCCGGAGCTTCGACCACTACGGCTTTCGATGGTTTGCTACCTATCACCCCCTTTCTCTCTGTCTCTCTGTGAATCATGAACACCTATTCTACTACTATGTATCCCGATCTGATGAATATGCCTAAAACGAATTACAACAATGGTACCGAGCCACGGTTCGACAAGAAATCAGATCGGGGAAGTGAAACCGACCGATCTGATGCGGATCGGGAAAGAAAATAGAAAAACGAACCCTAAGACCTAACCCTAATTTCCTAAATCAAATCGGAACAAGGGAAAAGGGGAGGGTCGGATTCCGAGAACCCTAGACGCAAATCCTAAAGAGAGAAAAGGGGAAGAAGAAAGAAAGAAAGGTCGAAACCATAACCCTAATCCCAGTTTTCCATTCGGATGAACGAAAAGAAAGAAACGAAAGCAAAGAAAACGAATCGGCAAGAACGAACCCTAACCCTAACCCTAGTTTTTTCCCATTCGGATAAACCCGAAAAGAACAACTCAAAATCAGAAAGGGGAAAATGCGTTAGGGTTAGGGTGCATCGGATGAACCTTTCGCCGGCGCGGGAGAAGAAGCCGAGCCGGGGGCGCGGGCTCGCCGGGCTCGGCCAAGGAAGCGCCGCGGCCAGGGCAAAGGCCCGCTCGCTCATCACTCCTTTGCTCTCGGTTGTGGCTCGCTGCTGCGGCTGAAGAGAGATGAGAGAGAGCGGCGAAGAAGAAGAGAGAGAGAGAGAGAGCAAGAGCCGAATGACCTAGGGTTTCCACGGCACCGGCGCGGCGTTGGTTTTGATCCGGCCAAGATGGCGCGCGACGACCGGCCGATCGAAACCAACGACCCACGGATCTCGGTCGTCGTCGCCCAAAGTGGGTGAGTGAAGGGCGGCGCTTCTTGCCAGGCCAGTTCCAGCGGCGCGCTTTGTCGTGCGCGAGACAGCTGGGCCGAGCCAGTTTTCAGCGCGTTTTGGGCCACGCTGGGCTGAAATGAAAGAAGAAGAAGAAAAAAATTTTTCTTATTATTTTCCAGGAGCAATTTTAAATGCATATTTTGATGAATTTGAATGATTTTGGCACAATTTTCTGTGCAAATTTTATCCAACGATATTTTGCTCAGAAAACAGTGAATTTTTTAGTGCTTCTGGAAAATAATAATATGAAAAGATTATTAATGTTTCTGTTGTGCGTGATAATTATTGTTCTCTTTGATTCAATTTGAACCAACGGGATAATTTAATTTTAAGAGAAATGAATTTCTGATAATTTTGATGCGATTATGATATTGTTATTTTCTGACCAACGTTGTTAATAACAATATTATAATTTTGATCCATGAGAAATTGTGCATTAATTTTACTTCTGCCCAACGGTGATGTAAAATGTTTGCATGGATGAATTATAAGTTTTAATTTAACCAACGTTGAGTTAAAGCATGAAATTTTATGTATAAATGTTCTTACTTACTCTGGTGTGATTTCAGGAGGCAAATGCATTGTGAACATTGCCAACATCCCGACACTCAACGGAACCAATCACCGTGTGTGGCGGGAGAAGTATGAATTGGAACTTGCGTTGGGAGAGGTCGATTTTGCCATCACCTCACCGTGTCCCTCTTGAGTCGAGGACCCGGTGAGAGGTGATTTATGAAATCGACGCCGATTTCACTTTCGAAAGCGTGATCATGCTGAAATAAGAATAAAATATGATCTTGAACATAGGCAATGGACTCTCTCCAACCGCAAGCGCCTGTTGGTAGCCAAAGCCACCATAGAAGAACAGATAAGGGGCTCAATCCCTGAATATGCTACTGCCAAAGAATATCTTGAGAAAATCAAGAGTTAGTTTACTGGGTCTACCAAGGCCACAGCAAGTTCACTGATTAAGAAGTTTGTGTGAGAAATTCACTGGTGGTAGCATAAGATAGCACATTTTGAAGATGAACACTACGACATCTAAGCTAAAAGAAATGAATTTGAAGGAGGAGGATTTCCTGATTCATTTGATTTTTGTTTCTTTGCCAAAAGAATATGACACCTTCATTGTGAACTATAATATGCAGCCTGAAAGATGGGGCATAGAAAGACTCATCTCAATGTGTGCTCAAGAAGAGGAGAGGATAAAGTCCTCACAAGGTGAATCCGCTCATTTTGTGAAGGATAACAAAAGAAAGAACTTTAATGGCAAGAATTCTAAACCACAAGAGAAACCTAAGTGGGATAAGACCTCTTCCTCTAGTTCACAAGGAAAGAAACCCCAGGATTCTGAGAATCAGCAGTATGGTGGAGCTGAAAAAGATCAGTGCAAGCACTGCTTCAAGAAGGGACACTACAAGAGGGATTGTCCTGACTTCCTGAAATCTCTGCTAAAGAAAGGTGATGAATTTATTACATTTGTAGATGAATCCTTGTATTTATGTTATGACAAATCCACTTGGTGGGTTGATTCAGGAGCAACTACTCATGTTGCAAATTCTTTACAGGGGTTAAGTGGGACGAGAACCTTGCAAAGAGGAGAAAGAACGATTAAAGTTGCAAATGGAGTGCAAGCCAATGTTGAAGCCATTGGAGATTTTTCTTTAGAATTGAATAATGGTTTGTACTTAGACTTAAAGAAGTACTTTATGTTCCCTCTTTGCGTAGAAATTTAATAAGTGTTTCGAAACTTGATGATGATGGAATTGATTGCCATTTTGGTGATGGCAAGTGTAAGATACTGGTTAATAATAAATGTGTTGGTCTTGCCTTCCGACAAGACAAGCTTTATTTATTATCTCTTGCTGAGAATGCGAACAATGTATGTGATGAGAATGTGAATGATTCCCCATCTGTGGATGTAACTAAGAAGCAAAAGAGAATTGATACTGTCTCTTCGAAATTATGGCATTGTCGCTTGGACCATATTTCGAGGGGGAGAATGGAACGATTGGTTAAGGAATTAATTCTCCCGCACTTAGAATTTTCAGATTTAGAACAATGTATTGATTGCATCAAAGGAAAGTATGTCAAGAAAATTAAGAAAGATGCCAAACGAAGCACGAAATTTAGAAATAATCCACACAGAGACATATGTGGTCATTTCTGTGAAAAGTGTGGATGGTTATGACTCGTTTATAACATTCACAGATTTACTACTCTCGTTATGGCAATATTTATCCAATTAAAGAAAGATCGGAAGCATTGGATAAATTCAAAATATTTAAAAGTGAAGTTGAAAATCAGCACAATAAGAAAATCAAGATAGTACGATCGCATACCGAGGTGGAGAGTACTATGGGTGACATATACCCATATGGCCAAATTCCTGGACCATTTGCAAGGTTCCTACAGAAAAATGGTATAGTTGCTCAATACTCCACACCGGGGGAGCCTCAGCAGAATGGAGTGGCTGAAAGACGTAATCGTACCTTAATGGATATGGTAAGAAGCATGATGAGTTACTCCACATTACCGATTAGTTTATGGATGGAGGCACTGAAAACCGCCATTCGCATACTTAATCGAGTACCAAGCAAATCGGTGCCTAAAACACCGTATAAATTATGGACAGGAAGGGAACCTTCACTTAACCATTTGCGTGTGTGGGGCTGTCCAGCTGAGGCAAAAGTGTTTAACCCAAATATAGGAAAGTTAGACTCCAAGACAATCAGCTACCATTTTATTGGCTATCTAGAAAGATCGAAAGTATATCGCTTCTATTGTCCTGACAGACATACGAAGATTATAGAAACAAGACACGCTGTGTTCTTGGAGGATAACATGATCAGGGGGAGCATGGTAGCACGAGAAATCAGCCTACAGGAGAAGAGGGTACATGTACCCACTCCGATGGTTGAAGAACCATTCTTCACGCTACTGCTTCTTTGTTGCACCGACAAAGCAGAGACAATCAGTGCCAACAACACTGCTACAAGTTCTCCCGTGGCGACAATGAATGAATATGAGGAACCTGTCCTTGAGGAACCTATCCTTGAGGAACCTATAGAACCAAATGTTGCACATGAGGAAGAACAACAACAGCCAAATGTGGAACAAGAGCCGGAGGCACCTAGAAGGTCTCAAAGAATAAGAAGATCAGCTATTACTGATGACTATGAAGTTTATGAAACAGAAGAATGTCAGATGGGGGATGATCCCACCTCATTTGAAGAAGCCATGAGAAGCGACCACTCATCAAAGTGGCTTAAGGCCATGGAAGATGAATTGAAATCAATGAATACCAATAAAGTTTGGGACTTAGAAAATATTCCTAAAGGAGATAAAACAGTAGGCTGTAAATGGGTCTACAAAACAAAATATGACTCTCAAAGGAATATAGAAAGATTTAAAACGCGACTTGTGGCGAAAGGCTTCACGCAAAGAGAAGGGATTGATTACAATGAGACGTTTTCTCCAGTCTCATGTAAAGATTCCTTCAGAGTTATAATGTCACTTGTAGCCCACTATGATTTGGAGTTACATCAAATGGATGTAAAGACGGCTTTCCTAAACGGGGATTTGGAAGAAAATGTTTATATGGCACAACCGAAAGGTTTTGTCGTAAAAGGAAAGGAAAATATGGGATGCCGCCTGAAGAAATCAATCTACGGATTGAAGCAAGCTTCAAGACAGTGGTATTTGAAGTTTAATAGAACGATAAAAGGTTTTGGGTTTGAAGAAAATGTTGAGGACAATTGCGTTTATGCAAAGTTCAAGAATGGAAAGTACATATTCCTAATTTTGTATGTGGATGATATCTTGCTTTCTAGTAGTGATATCAATCTACTAATGGAAACGAAGAAATTCTTGTCCTCAAACTTTGATATGAAAGATCTTGGTGAGGCCTCGTTCGTTTTGGGAATAGAAATTCACCGAGATAGGAGAAAAAGGGTTCTAGGATTATCGCAAAAGGCATACATAGAAAAGGTCCTGAAGAAATTTAGTATGCATGCGTGCAGTCCTTCACCTGCTCCTATAGTCAAGGGCGATAGATTTGGGGAACATCAGTGTCCCAAGAACCAATATAAAATTGACCGAATGAAAGCGGTACCGTATGCTTCAGCTGTTGGAAGTTTACAATATGCTCAAGTGTGTACACGCCCTGACTTAGCTTTTGTTACCGGGTTACTTGGCATATATCAAAAGAATCTAGGAATTGAACATTGGAAATTAGTGAAGAAAGTCCTACGTTATTTGTAGGGTACGAAAGGCCTCATGCTTACGTATAAAAGATCTGATTCCCTACAGATAGAGGGGTATTCAGATTCTTATTATGCGGGAGATGAAAGAAAATCCACGTCAGGATATGTATTTACTCTCGCAGGAGGGGCTATATCGTGGAAAAGCTCCAAACAAACCGTGACTACATCCTCGACAATGTATGCCGAGTTTTTAGCATGCTATGAGGCAACGGGGCAGGTGAATTGGCTGAAGAAATTCATACCCGGATTAAAAGTGATTGATGATATAAATGAACCACTAAGATTGTATTGTGATAACAATCCAGCGGTATAGTACGCTCACAACAATAGGTCAAGTGGTGCTGCCAAACACATTGACATAAAGTACTATGTTGTGAAAGATAAAGTTCGGGATCATATAATAAATCTTGAGTATATAAGTACAGAGAAAATGCTCGCGGATCCGCTCACAAAGGGCTTACCACCCAACGTGTTTAGAGAACACGTAGCCGACATGGGTTTAAGGGAAAGCCTATGATTCCCGAACATACGAAGGGCCCAAAGAAAGTTTGAGTTTCAAAACGGAGAAGTGTATTGTGGTTGTTAGTCTAATGGCACTAATTGCTGTGAGGATGGGACAATTCTATGCACTAATCTGTGATGAAATAGGATGGAAGCAAGAAAAATATGAATTGAAAGTTTTGAGTATGAAATTAAAGAACGAAGAATAGATGAGAGATCAAGAGGGAGAATGTTAGGTTTGATCTCCCACCAGTTAGGCCCAACAGCCTTTTTGGGCCTTGTTCTTGCGCCCTGATCGGGGGCGCCCAACCCTACATGGTTGGTGGGCCCCCGTTGCACAGCGCTATAAAGGAAAGGTGGGGGCCGGGGCTCGCAGTACGAGGTTGACCGCGCCGCCAGTCACCCCACCGACATCCTAACCTTAGACCCGATCTTGAGAAGGGGCGCTGCCAGCGACGGGAAGCACCACCGACACCGGCAACGCCACCCCGACGCACACGCCACCGCCGAGGACGCCACAGCGCCGACTCCCTCTCCACCGAACATCGCTGCCGGCGTGCAGATGGCGTCTGTCAATGAAACCTCGGCCGGAGCTTCGACCACTACGGCTTTCGATGGTTTGCTACCTATCACCCCCTTTCTCTCTGTCTCTCTGTGAATCCCGAACACCTATTCTACTACTATGTATCCCGATCTGATGAATATGCCTAAAACGAATTACAACACAGGGTTCACTTATTTCTTCAACACATAGTTCAACCAAAGCTGCTGCACAGCAGCACAATCACAAACACAACCAAGCAGCACATAGGACTCTACATAGAACATGATAACAAGAGGACACGACTCAGCCACGACACGGAGCAGACAATTTAATTGGGGGCGTATCACCAAACTTGTGAACCCAGGGACGACATGGCCCAGCAGGACTTACTGCCCACCATGAAGCCGGAGCACCAGGTGCAGGGTGGACTCCTTCTGGATGTTGTAGTCTGCCAGGGTGCTCCTCCAGCTGCTTGCCAGCAAAGATCAGACGCTGCTGGTTAGGGGGATGCCCTGCTTGTCCTGGATCTTCGCCTTAACATTGTCGATGGTGTTAGAAGACTCCACCTCCAGTGTGATGGTCTTCCCGGTGAGGGTTTTGACAAAGATCTGCATACCACCACGCAGTCAGAGCACCAAGTGAAGGGTCGACTCCTTCTAGATGTTATAATCAGCAAGGGTGCGGCCATCCTCAAGCTGCTTACCGGCAAAAATGAGACGCTGCTGGTCCAGGGGATGCCCTCCTTATCCTGAATCTTGACCTTAACATTGTCAATGGTGTCAAACGACTCAACCTCAAGAGTGATGGTCTTGCCATTGAGGGTCTTCACAAAGATTTGCATAACACCCCTGAGCTTGAGCACAAGGTGAAGGGTGGATTCCTTCTGGATGTTGTAGTCAGCAAGGGTGCGACCATCCTCAAGCTGCTTCCTGGCAAAGATGAGATGTCGCTGGTCCGAGGGGATGCCCTCCTTATCCTGGATCTTGGCCTTCACATTGTCAATCGTGTCCAAGGACTCAACCTCAAGCGCGATGGTCTTGCCGGTGAGGGTCTTGACAAAGATCTGCATACCACCCCTAAGCCTGAGCACAAGGTGGAGTGTCGACTCTTTCTAGATGTTGTAGTCAGTGAGGGTACGACCATCCTCAAGCTGCTTGCCAGCGAAGATGAGGCGCTGCTAGTCCGGGGGGATGCCCTCCTTGTCCTGGATCTTGGCCTTCACGTTGTCGATCGTGTTAGAAGACTCGACCTCAAGCGTGATGGTCTTGCCAGTGAGGGTCTTGTCGATGGGGAACCCTACGGGCCCCCCATGGACCATACTACAGGGAGGTAGACCTTGGTAACAAGGCCTATAGCCCAATCGCCAAGAAGAACGCGGAGCAAAGCAACGTGCAAAACCAAAACTCCAACGCAAACTATACAAGGAAAGGCGCTCGAAGCATAGCTTACGACTCTGACCTTATATCCGAATAGGACACAAACAACGCCTCTCAGCGCCTGGACTATAAAGGGCTGGTGAGGGTACCCATTGTAAGAAGAGAACGCATACCCGATACTCAAAGCAATACAACGCAAACAGACTAACGCCAAAACTGGACGTAAGGTTATTACTCGACCAAGTCGAGGGCCTAAACCAGTATAAATCATGAGTCTCTTTACGTAACCGCTGAATTCCACTATTCACCAAAGCCCGAATAACTGTCTCGGATACCCCCGTGGTAGGCTATCGGTGGTAAAACATTGACAGCTGGCGCGCCAGGTAGGGGCTTTCGATGAATTTTTTCTCGAGAGTTCGGCGGACCTCAACCTCAAGATGACCTTTTCGGCGAGAACAACCTTTGTCTTCGGATCCTAGATCTGTAAGGCTGACGGCGACGGCAAGCTTCGTACCCGTCTCCGAGAAGAAAAAGAATTCGATGACGAAGTTCAATACAAACTTGCCGAGAAGATGATGAAACTCTCAACTTCGGATACAACTCGGAATAAGGAAGAAAGCGGATACGAAACCGACTCTGAAAAAGAGATACAACCCAATTCCAAGACAATCTTCATGGCACAAGAGCCAAGCCTAATTGGACTCAGAGACACAACAATGATCGCGAAGGGATACGTCCCGTACAACTCAAAGAAGAACTTGGGAACTTACAGACTGCGCAACGCGGCATCAGTCTATCAACACTTTACCCAAAACAAGATGAACTCAGCAAGAAGAATACTCTTGGAGGGAGCACAAGAAGGGATGATCATGACAGTGACCCCACAAGATTGTGTGGTGCATTGGCCAGGTTCTTTCACCTCAAGCAAAGTCCAGACTGGCACGCGCGTTGAAGAACTACCTTATCAAGAGGGAAAAGAACTCTGATCCAGTTCAGAAGCTACAGATAGCTCAACCAAATGAAGGATGGAATACCGTACAAGAAGAGCTCGGAAGAGGTATATTGTATACATGGCGGAGTAGTTAGAACAACCTTTGGAACCACCACAGATACTAGATATAAAATCTTCAGACGAATCAGAAGGCAACATCTCGCCAGATGAGAAAAGCGACAGCAACAAAAATGATGAGCAAAGACTAGCAAGGCTAAAGAAGAACAAATTGAAAGCTAGAAGGAGGAACCGGGCTAAACAAAGGAAGCAAGTCTGGAATAAATACAAAGCGGAGCTAACGGAATACAACAGAAAGAAGGCGGAAAAAGAAGCCACAAAAAATACAAAAAGGGAAAGAATTGAAGAATTAACAAAGGAGTTGTACACCCTCACGAATAACAGGAAAGCAAAGGAAGACCAGAAGAAAGAAGTTGGGGGATCAGAAAAACAACCCGGCGAAGAAATTCCACAGGAGCCACAAAGGGAGCAGCCACCCAAAAAATCGAATTTTCAAAGGATAGGACCAGTAGAAAGTGCTGATATCAATGGAAAGAAGGAACACTACTCAAAGCAACAAGAAAAAGACAAACCAGAATTGAGCCAACGCTACCAGGAAATATCAAGAAGATTTGACAAAGAAGATGACTATGGAGAATCTAAGTTAAAAGAAGACAGGTCTTATTACAGAAGGGCAAGATCACCAGATTACGGAAGAACAGAACTATACGACGGATTCCCTTGTTTCACAGGTAGACTACAAACTTTAAAGCTACCGCACAAGTTTAAACCAGCAAATCATTCCAAGTATGATGGCAAAGTCGAACCAAGACAATGGCTAAGGCTTTACTCCCAATCTATTGAATTAGCTGGAGGAGACGACGACATCAAGGCTCTATTCTTCCCAATGGCCCTCGAAGCAATGCCGCTACAATGGTTTGACAAATTGAGGCCAAGATCAATCAGTTATTGGGAAGACTTGTAAGAAGCTTTCTGCAACAACTTCGCATGCATTATTACCCATCCAATGACTGCAGCCGAATTGAAAGGAGTAAAGCAAAAGAGAGGAGAAAGTCTAATGGAATACTATAGAAGATTTGGAGAATTCAGGGCTCAAGTCCACGACATTACTGATAGGGAGGTGATAGAGGCCTTTGCAGAAGGAATCTGGGCAAACTGGCAATACAAGGACTATTTCAATGAGAACCCAAGAACAAATAAAGACTTCAAGAGGGTTGTTGAGAAGCTAATTTCATCATCAGAAAGAACTCGGCACAGATTTGCTAGGGACAACCCAGAGAATAGAAGACCTGATTATAGACAGCAAGACAATAGACCAAGGCAGGACAATATGGTGGCAACCACAGACAACAAAAGAAGATACAATGGCAACGGCAATGATAGCAATGGTAGCAATCACAATGGCAACTACAACAATAGCAACAACCGTAACATCAGCGGTTACAACAATAATAGCAACTATCAGAGTAACAACTACCGAGGAAGAGCGCCGGAAAACGTAGAAAACATGTCATGTCACATACACCCAGGGGCCAGACACAAGTTAGTTGAATGCAACACTTTTCAGCGGCAATTCATGAAGAGAGAAAACAGGAATCAAAACCACTCGGAGCCAAAGCAAGAAGAATCCAAGAAGGAGGAAAAGAGAGCTGAAGGAGATTATCAAGAACCCCAACGCCAATTAACGGTGATATTTTTAGGTGTTCCTAACACACGAAGCAAAAGACAAGAGAAACTAGCTCACAGAGCCATCATGGCAGCTGAACCAGCCATCCCAAGATATCTAGATTGGTCAGAGTACCCCATCCACTTCACAAGAGAAGACCAATGGACCAGTGCAGCAAACGTAGGATGCTACCCATTGGTACTGGGTTTGACTATCGTAGGAGTAGCAGTAAGTAAAGTACTCATCGATGGAGGAGCCGGGCTTAACATAGTTTTCGCAGATACTCTCAAAAGGATGAATCTGGATTGTGAAGGTCTAATGACACCCACAAGCACACCATTCTATGGAATAGTACCCGGCAGAGCAGCTATGCCCCTCGGACAGATAACCCTACCCGTCAACTTTGGCACACCAGACAAATACCGAACGGAATTCATCAAATTCAAGTTGCGACTTTTGAATCATGCTACCACGCAATACTTGGGAGACCAGCTTTAACAAAATACATGGCGATACCACATTATCCATACCTCTTGCTCAAGATGCCAACAACAAAGGGTGTATTATCATTGAAAGGAGATCTAAAGAAAGCACATGATTACGACGCACAAGCAAAGACAAATATCCGAAAGATTACAAGATATAAAGGAAGGAAAGGAGATTGCAATGTTGGCCAACGAAATGAACCCAGATGAGATTAAGATACTGGCTAAGAAAGCCAAGCAACTTCACCACCAAAAGAAGCCGCTACCAAGACTATTGACCCACTTGACCGTGATCCGGAGAAGACGGCAATCATCGATTGCAAATCTCGACCCCAAATAGGAACTCGCACTCACCAACTTTCTTCGAGACAACAAAGATATTTTCGCTTGGAAGCCAGCAGACATGCCAGGGGTCCCAAGGGAGTTGGCTGAGCACATAATTGATGTGAACAAAGGGTCCAAACCCGTTAAGCGGAAATTCTGAAGATTCGCTCGAGATGAAAAGCAAAGAATCAAAAAGAGATCACCAAGCTCATGGCAGCAGGATTCATCAGAGAAATAATCAACTCGGATTGGCTTGCCAACCCGGTCCTAGTAGAGAAGAAAAATTCAAAAGAATGGCGCATGTGCATCGACTACATAGACCTCAACAAACATTGCTCAAAAGATCCATATGTCCCACCAAGAATTGATCAAATCATCGACTCGACAGCAGGATCAGCTCTGTTGTCCTTTCTAGATTGCTATTCAGGCTATCATCAAATATCCTTAAGAGAAGAAGACCAAAGCAAGACATCGTTCATTACACCCTTTGGGGCATATTGCTATAAATCAATGCCTTTTGGGCTAAAAAATGCAGGGGCAACATATCAAAGAGCAATTCAAAATGGCTTGGGGAGTCAAGTCGGAAGAAATGCAGAAGCATACATTGATGATGTAGTAATCGAGACAAAAGAACCCGATCATTGATAGAAGACCTCGAGGAGACTTTCAAGAATCTAAAAGCATGCCAGTGGAAGCTAAACCCCACAAAGTGTGTTTTTGGAGTACCATCAGGATAACTACTCGGGTTTCTAGTCAGTAACCGAGGAATTGAAGCAAGTACAAAGCAGGTTAAAGCCATCATGGATATGAAACCTTCAAAGAAAGTTAAACACATACAGAAGCTTACAGGATGCATGGCAGCACTCAACAGATTCATCTCCCGACTAGGAGAAAAAGGGCTACCTTTCTTCAAATTATTGAAAAAGGCAGGAAATTTTGAATGGATAGAAGAGGCAGAAGAAGCATTCCAAAAGTTAAAAGAATACTTGGCATCATCACCAGTAATGACACCACCAAAAGACAAAGAGGACATAATGCTATACATTACAACAACCAAGAACGTTATCAGCACAACAATTGTGGTTGAGAGAGAAGAACCCAGACACGCATACAAAATGCAAAGACCAGTCTATTACATAAGTGAAGTACTAACATAATCAAAAGTGAGATACCCACATATGCAAAAACTACTTTATGCAGTGTTGATATCATCAAGAAAGCTGAGACATTATTTTCATGAACACAAGATTACAGTGGTAACCCATTTTCCACTTCAAGACATTCTACGCAACAAAGATGCAACAGGTCGGATATTAAAATGGGCAGTAGAACTCGGTGCTCTCAACCTAGACTTCAAACAAGAACAGCAATCAAATCTCAAGCATTATCCGACTTCATTGCTGAATGGACAGAAATCAGTCAAAAAGAACCCGAACCAATACTTGATCATTAGAAAATGTATTTTGATGGTTCCCTAAAGTTAGGAGGAGCTAGAGCAGGAGTACTATTCATATCACCAGAAGGGAGACAGTTAAAATATGTGCTACAAATACTTTAGCAGGCAACTAACAATGAGGCAGAATACGAAGCATTAATACACGGTCTAAGAGTTACAAGCTCGCTTGGGATCAAAAGACTACTTGTCTACGGTGATTCAGCTATAGTAATCAATCAAGTCAACAAGAATTGGGATTGTACAAAAGATAATATGGATGCGTAATGTGTAGAAGTCAGAAAATTGGAGAAAAATTTCCAAGGGATCGAAATCCATCATGTACTAAGAGATTCCAACGTTGCAGCAGATGTGCTATCCAAATTAGGATCAGATAGAGCAAAAGTACCACCCGGTATATTTGTGGAAGAACTCACAGCCCTATCCATCAAACAACTCGGAAACACAGAAAAAGAGAAGGAGACAACAGATCCAATGGAAATAGATCAAGCAGAAGAACCAGACCAGTCAAGACAAATCATGGTCATACAAAGTGATTGGAGACAAACATACATTGATTTTATCAAAGAGAAGAAACTACCCGAAGACAAAGCAGAAGCAACTCGGGTTGTATGAAGAAGCAAAAACTACGTTCTGGTGGGGGATAAACTATACAAAAGAGCAGCATCATCAGGAGTACTGCTTAAATGTGTTCCGACAGATAAAGGAAAGGAAATCTTGGACGAAATCCACTCAGGATGCTGTGGAAATCATGCAGCCTCTAGGACACTAGTCGGCAAAGCATTTAGAACCGGTTTCTATTGGCCAACGGCACTCAAAGATGCAGAAGAGCTCATTAGAACATGCAAGAATTGCCAAATGTTTGCTAGGCAATCACATGTGCCGGCTCACAACTTAATATGCATACCGCCGGCTTGGCCGTTCTCATGCTGGGGGCTGGATCAAGTCGGACCACTCAAAAAAGCAAAAGGAGGCTTCGAATACATATTTGTGCCAATCGACAAATTTACAAAGTGGGTTGAATACAAACCTTTGGTCAAATACAGTGCAGAAAAGGCAGTGGAATTCATACAAGACATCATGCATAGGTTCGGCATGCCCAACAGAATAATCACAGATCTTGGTTCACCATTTACAGCAAGAGAATTTCAATACTAGGCAAGAGATTGTGGGATAGAAATCGACTTTGCATCAGTAGCACATCCGCAGGCCAATGGACAAGTCGAAAGAGCAAATGGTCTCATATTACAAGGTTTAAAACCAAGATTATATGAAGATTTGAAAGATTATGGTGGAAAATGGATCGACGAATTACCAAAAGTAGTATGGGGTCTAAGAACCCAGATCAGTAGAGCAACTGGATACTCACCATTCTTTCTGGTCTACGGATCAGAGGCAGTACTACCAGCCGACTTAATATGGCTATCTCCAAGAATAGAATAATATGAAGAAGGCGAAGCAGAAGAAACAAGGCGGTTAGAAATTGATTCAATAGAAGAAATAAGAGACAGTGTAATCATACAAAATGCAAGATATCAGCAAGGGTTACGAAGACATTATGACAAAAGTACTCAACCCCGATCACTAAAGCCAGGGGACTTAGTACTATGACTAATCCAGAAGAAAGATGGATGACACAAACTACTCAGTCCATAGGAAGGACCCTTCATTGTGAAGACAGCAACAGGACCCGACACATACGAGTTGATGACTCCAGATGAAATACCTGTAAAGAACACTTGGCATATCAGCCAGCTCAAAAGATTCTACAATTAAGTACAACAGATTGTACTCAAGTTTCAAGAGAAATAAAACAGAGATTATTCAAGAACACCTTCAAATATGAGCCCTATCTAATGGACAGAACCAACCCATAATCAGGTTGGGGAAAAAGGGGCTTCCCTGTTAACAGCCAACCCGGAAACGGTTGCGCTACACGGGCAATCTTGTCACCCAACCATATGGAGATGGTCTGACTGACGGCCAACAACTAAATAGCTTCTTGGGTAAGGAGACCCAAGCTAGCATTTGTCACTCTACTATAAAGAGATGGTACGACTGACATCCCTGTCCAACAGACAGAACCAACCCGTAATCAGGTTGGGGAAAAAGGGGCAGCCCTACAAACAGCTCAACCCGAAACGGTTGTTGCTATACGGGCGCAATCGCTTACCCCAAGAGCTGGTACGATTGCTTACTTACCCTACAAACATCCAACCCAGAAACGGTTGTGCTATACGGGTCCGGTCGCCTACCCCAAGAGTGGTACGATCGAATACTTCGCCTAAGAAGCAGTACAAACACTCCAACAGCTCGGTCGCCTACCCCAAGAGTGGTACAATCGACTACTTCGCCCAAGAAGCGGCACAAGCACTCCAACAACTCGGTCGCCTACCCCAAGAGTGGTACGATCGACTACTTTGCCCAAGAAGCGGCACAATCACTCCAATAGCTCGGTCGCCTACCCCAAGAGTGGTACGATTGACTACTTCACCCAAGAAGCGACACAAGCACTCCAACAACTCGGTCGCCTACCCCAAGAGTGGTACGATCGACTACTTCACCCAAGAAGCGGCACAAGCACTCCAACAGCTCGGTCGCCTACCCCAAGAGCGGTACGATCAACTACTTCGCCCAGAGAGGGACACAAGCACTCCAACAATTCAGTCGCCTACCCCAAGAGCGGCACGATCGACTACGTTGCCCAAGGAGGGGCACAAACACTCCAACAACTCGATCGCCTACCCCGAGAGTGGTACAATCAACTACTTCACCCAAGAAGCGGCACAAGCACTCCAACAACTCGGTCGCCTACCCCAAGAGTGGTACGATCAACTACTTCGCCCAGAAAGGGACACAAGCACTCCAACAACTCGGTCGCCTACCCCAAGAGCGGCATGATCGACTACGTTGCCCAAGGAGGGGCACAAACACTCCAACAACTCGATCGTCTACCCCAAGAGTGGTACAATCGACTACTTCGACCAAAGAGCAGCACAAACACTCCAAACAACTCGGTCGCTGACCCAAAGAGCGAAACAATCTATGGCAAAGCAGAAAAAAGCCACAAGGAAAGATAGGGCAAAACTTGTCCATATTATTCAAAGACATCTAAGAAGAAAAGAAAGACAGGACGAAGCCTGCTCACATCTTAAAAATTCAGAGGCAAAGTATATTACAAGGACATCAAAAGAAGGTTGACTTTTCACATCTGTTCAAGAAGACGGAAGAGAAGGAGGAAGTACATTCATTTGATCAAGAATTTTGTCTGATAGACCACTAAGCTATACTTTGGCCTCCTCCCAGTGTCTTGAAAACTCAGCCATTACAGAAGTTTCAGTAATCCGCTCAAAAGGAGCATCAGGGGCAACAACCCGGACATACGAAACCACATTGTTGATGCACCGGTAAAAGTCACCCTTCACAAAATCATAAAACCAGGAAAAAAGCACCGGTAATCCCTGCTCGGCAAAGACCTGAAGGAACAAGAAGAAGTTCCCAGAACTCCACCATGAAGTACTCAGAGGTTTATCAATCTCAAGATCACCGATCCTAAGTCTTTTCAGTACTAGCAAGAACATGAAGTCTGACAAAACAACAATTTATACCGAGTTGTTTGCACAAGAGCCAGGCAAAGCACTCGAAAACAATTTGTCAGGACAACGATCTACAAATACCGAGTTGTTTGCACGAGAGCCAAACAAAGCACTCGAAGACAGTCTCTCAAGACGACGTTCTACACATACCGAGTTGTTTACATGGCGCAAACGAAAGCCAGACAAAGCACTCCACCTATCAAAGAGTCATTTCACGACAAATGGAAACAACTCGTCTACTCAAAGCTACGGATACGTACCACAAAGCAACTGCTCGGAAGAAATCCTGATCACTCACACAATTCGTCTGACGAATAAGTAAAGCAGAGACATCCACACAGAGAAACAAAAGAAGCCACATTAAAAGAAAAGGAAAAGAGAAATTGGGGAAACAAAGTTTATGATGATCATAGAAGAACATGACTACTACATACATCAAATCACCAAGATAAATCTACGACCGGACAATCTGCCCTTCGATATCCTTTACGCCAACATCAAAGCGAGGGCTAATGACAACGCATCCAGCCATCATCAGTTCCTCGCCGGAGACCCGCTACCCACAGATTCGACATCATTGTCATCTTTGACAGCAAGGGCGCCCCAGTCGACTTCGTCTTCGGCGGCGAGCGCCTCCCAATCAACCTCATCTTCACTGTCACTACTAAGGACGATCAAATCCACCCTTGTCGAAGTAGCGCCAGCAGCAGAGAGGGGGACAAGAGTGACCATAGGAGCAGACGAGGGGATCATCCTTCTTCTGCAGAGGGACAACCGGCGCTGATGTCACAACAAGGGGAGCCTTCCCCACCACCGGAGGGGCTAGCAATGAAGGCGACGACGAAGACCTTCCGCTCGATGACTCCACCACGGCCACCCTCGGAGAGCGAACAAGCGAAGAACGTGACACCTTACGGACACTCTGCCTATGGATGAACTTCTTCTTCGTCATTGTGGCTATGGCAAAACAATTGCGGAGTGGCCAGTTAAATAGAGACCAAATCACCATCCCAGGCAGTTCAACAGCCTCCTCGAGATAAGGATGGAGTTAAAACATTCCTCATAAAAGGTTAAGTGCGGAGTTAATTCCTTCATCAAAACTAATATGGCGATTCGGCTTCTACCATCAACCACGCGACGATCCATTTACTGACACAGCTAAAATGACGGAAGGCACAAATCTACACAATGGTACGATCCAACGGGTAGATTTCAGACTTATCCATCAGCACCACGGCAGAGCTGTCATATTAGCTACAAAAAGAACTCACCAACCATGAAGCAACGAAGGGTTACCTCATAGAGAACACAAAGAACCCAGCACTTACAGAAAGAACTCGAGAATCTCATAAACAGCAGGGACAGTACGGTAGAAAAATGAATGACAACTCTGAAGACAAGATTCTTTCCATTACAAATGGCTTCAAAAATAGAAGATTACACATCTTACAAGACTCAATGAACTCAGCACTACGACAAGCAAGGTAGCAAAAAGGAGCCCGTACACAACTAGGCTCTGGAACGACTACGTGCTCCAATTTGCTACTCGGTAGAACAAACCGCGCTCGGCTACACTGTTTTCTTCAAAGGACGGACGTAGTGCATCCAAGGCGGAAATCAGCAGCACGACGGGACAACATAGACCAAGGGAAGTCGGCAGGCATCTGTCTACCCAAGCCCGACGTGATGCAGGATCAGGTGTTGATCTACACCGGACAGTCTCAAGACAGACGGCGACGATCAACCCTGAACTGCCGGCTGAAGGAACGAAGCTCACATCACAAGACTTCCTCCAACTACCACCACGTACTTCCAAGTACAATGTCGCTGCGGGATTAGTCTACCTCTAATCCCTATCACAAGACTTCCTCCAGCTACGACAAGACGCACAGGAACTACAAGATATGCCCGGGGGCTGCTCTACTTCATAAACTACCATATTCATGACTACGAAGGTTTCAACAAAATGTTCAATGGATAAAAACAAGCACCCCGGGAGGGTATTTATAGATCGAAGGAGCGGCGCACATGGACTAGGAGTACCAACGAAACAAGCCTTACAAAGGACACAGTGAAAAGACAGGACTCAATAAAAGAGGACTCTGACGTGAAAGAACGGCACTCAAGGACAAGCATATCCAAGAGAATATTCCACAAGCAACAATACAACCCGTGAAGACATGCATTGAATTCTCCAACAACCAGAATGACAACAGCAATAAGTAACCGAACAAACAACTCGGAGACGTATGAAGGATCACATACAAAATTACAATGTCAAAGGATTACAATTGAAAAAGAACTCGGACGGAGAAAAATTATAAATCTCATTGATCAAAGACAAATACAAATGTTACAGACGGCCAAACAGGACCGGATAAACTCAGACATAAGATAGAGACAAGATTCTTAAATATTACAACAAGGAACCTAGTGGCGGCAGCAGTGGCAGCTCGGACGTAGAAGAACAGATAGAGCAGCATGATCATTACCAACCAAGCATAAGCCCGAGGGCTGCTCAACCTCACACACCAGCATATCTATGAATGAAGAAAGAATTGAAGAAGAATTTTCCTACTCAAGGCAAAACCACAACCAACAAAGAAGGTATTTATAGCAAACCAGAGGTAAACAAGGCTAAAGATCACAAGAAAGAGAGGGGAAAAGAACAAAAGAGCAAAGCAACAAAGGCAAATAGTGCCCAAAAGCAAGATTCCTGACAAAAAGTAAAAAAAGACGCTCACTCATGGCTATACAAGACCCATCCGTGACCAGCAAAAGACAAAGATCAAAGGAGTACAAATCAAGACCCTTCTTCCGGCTTCTTTTCAACAGAAAAGAACCCGGAGAAGACTCGGGGGCTGCAAGTACCTACCATAGAAAAACATATTTTCAAAAATTTTGACCCTCTAGCTTTTTGTACCAAAAAATAGAAGGCTCGGGGGCTACACTCAATAAAAATTGCACTCGCTGCACTCAAAGGAAAAAGAACCCGAAGGACATCAAGCAAAAGTGCACATCAGCCAAAAGAAGAATCAAAGAAGACCATCTCAACATTTCACTTCAAGAAGGACCCGGATCAAGACTACAACAACTTGGCCCTTGAAGCTCAATCATTAAATGCTCGGGGGCTTGTCGATGGGGAACCCTACGGGCCCCCATGGACCATACTGCAGGGAGGTAGACCTTGGTAACAAGGCCTACAACCCAATCGTCAAGAAGAACGCGGAGCAAAGCAACGTGCAAAACGGAAACTCCAACGCAAACTATACAAGGAAAGGCGTCCGAAGCATAGCTTAGGACTCTGACCTTGTATCCGAATAGGACACAAACAACGCCTCTCAGCGCCTGGACTATAAAGGGCTGGTGAGGGTACCCATTGTAAGAAGAGAACGCATACCCGATACTCAAAGCAATACAACGCAAACAGGCTAATGCCAAAACTAGACGTAAGGTTATTACTCGACCAAGTCGAGGGCCTGAACCAGTATAAATCGTGAGTCTCTTTGCGTAACCGCCGAATTCCGCTATTCGCCGAAGCCCGAACAACTGTCCCGGGTACCCCCGTGGCAGGCTATCGGTGGTAAAACATCGACAGGTCTTGACGAAGATCTACATGCCTCCCCTGAGCCTGAGGACAAAGTGGAGGGTTGACTCCTTCTGAATGTTGTAGTTAGCAAGGGTGCGACCAACCTCAAGCTGCTTGCCAGCAAATATGAGCCTCTGCTGGTCCGGAGGAATGCCTTCGTTGTCCTGGATCTTAGCCTTGACGTTGTCAATGGTGTCCGAGGACTCAACCTTGAGAGTGATGGTCTTGCCGGTGAGGGTCTTAACAAAGATCTGCATCTGCAAAAATGAAGGAACAAAAGCGAGGTAAACATAAACAGTACCGCTAAGGACACATAAAATTACTATGTGGAGACCGATTAAATGTGAACAGAAAAGAATCAATGAAAATCCCATGAGTATTAACAACTACACATCCAATGTTGTAGAATAGACAACTAAATTTGAAGCAAATCATACTAGCAAGTATCAGAACTATAATATTTAGCTTTCAAATACCGTAAAAAAATTGGAACGCATATACATGGGGATACAACAATTTAACAAAATCTGAACAGAAAAGAATCAATGAAAATCCCATGAGTATTAACTACACATCCAATGTTGTAGAATAGACAACTCAATTTGAAGCAAATCATACTAGCAGGTATCAGAACTACAATATTTAGCTTTCAAGTACCTTAAAAAAATTCGAAACCACATGGGGATACAACAATTTAGCAAAAAGGGCTACATGAGTGACATATAGGAGGATCCAATTAAGCAATTGCCCAGCTGTGCAGCAGTAACAACATACACGAATGACATAGAATACATAATAATGAAACTATTTAATACCACAACAATCAGTGATCATCATCGGAGGCCTGGGGATGCTCTGGTTAGCAACCAAACAAGCTCAAAATTATATGAATAACAGCCAGCAATCAGGAAGCATCCCTCTGAACAGCAGGATCTAGAATTCTAGATAAATCTTAGAAAATCAATAGAAATTTTCCTTAATCATAGAAAATTATGAAACTAGTTAAAGATATTTTCTAAAATCGTGCTCTATCTTATGGTATCAACTAATTGTAATAGATAATGGGAGCTTGAAACAATGGCAATTAGTTGATACTCGCTCCCTATAAGAAAAAGGTCCAATTTATCTCTCTCAAGCTTGAAATTGTTTAAATATTTATGAAACTTATTTTGATGCTTATTTGCTAGAAGCTCTCGTTATCTAATATAACTAATCGATGTTGACCATTCGGACCACATAGAAGCGCTGACGGAACGTCATGAAGACTGTATTGGACGCTGCTGACCGGTTCCCTATCCTAGATAATTTTTTAAAGTAGATGTGCTAACCTACGTGGTTGCATGAACCCTGCCACACAACTGCTAAATAGTATTGAGTATGACGTGGTTACATGACACTTGTTTGTCATCAAAGTTACTTGGTCGTTAATGTAGACCAATTATAATAGACACACAGGCTAACACAGCTAACTTAAAATTTTACCTAGGGCAGGGACCAACGCCCACTATGGTCCTGACAATGTTCCACTAACTCTTCTACCTAGTCTGGATGATCGGTAGTATCAACTAATTATAATAGATAACAAGAGCTTTCGCATGCAAATAAGCACCAAAATGAGTCTATAAATATTCAAGCAATTTTAAGGTAGGCACCATAAGATAGAACATGATTTTAGAAAAAATATGAAACTAATTTCATAAACTTTTGAGGTAAACAATTTTTCTTAGACTAAACCAAATTTTAGCATTTTTAATTGCATTATTTTTTCATCCAAAAATATTTAGGTAAATTTTTTAATGTTTTTTAAAAAATATTTCTAGTTTGGTTTACCTCCTTAAACTCTCAACTTAGTTTGATTTATCTCCTCTGATGTGATAGCACATTAGCAAAACCACTCAAGGTGCAAAAACAAATGGTTTTAAAAGTTGAAGAGAGTAAAAAAACTGGTTTTGTAATGCAGAAGCAAAATCGGACGACTATGATAGTTGATGGATGTAAATTAGACTTCTTCTTTGTTAAATTAGTCTTATTGTATGGAACTATAGCCTATAGGTTATGACAAAAAGGTGCACCCTAATGCTGGTATAGTGATATGGATCATGGATGATTCTTTGTGTTTTGTTATTTATTAGGGTGATTTAGTTAGTTAAATCGTTATTTCCGTACCGTTTCAAACGACCAAAATTGTGAAATTTTCTACAGACTATCATAGGAATCCAGAAATTTAAGATGGAACATTGAGAACTTTTTATGCGCTGTTTTTTCCTTCTAAAATTTAGTTTTTTATGCATACTGTGGAAAAATCCAAAATCAGGAAAAAACAGGTAACACTCCAGGTTAGTACTTGCCTTTTATGGAAATATATTAAGCTCGCATCTTGTTGTTGTGAAATGAAGAAAAAATAAACAAAAACAAAAAAGCTTTAGACTGTCTCCAACAACCGCGACCCAAAATACAAGACATATTCGTCCTTTGGATAGCGCTACAGGCAAAGGATTCAATACCTATTTTTGGTCTTCTCCAACAATAAGACCTAAAAGACAACAATTTGTACAAATGAGTCTCCAGGAGAGAGGATACTCAGATTTGGGTTATGTCTCTCCTGGCACCAAAATGATACTCAGGCAAAGGATTCTTAAATGAGTCTTTCATATAGGTACTCTGTTGGAGGCTATTGGGTTCCACGGTGGGTCTCCGCCTAAGACTTCTGAAATGCATTCAGCCCTCTCATAAGACAACCAAAAGAAACTCTGCTCTGCTCTGCCTAGCCAGAGAGTACAACTAAACAATTTTTTTTAGTTCCACCTTCCACGACTGTTTCCAATTAGATTAGATTGTGTGTATGTGCACGCACAAAAAAAAATGTGAAAATGCAACCAATCAGCCATGAGCCCATCACGCCCTGCCCTCGCTGAACTAGCTCATCTGCGGTGCGGACTGCGTTGAGATGGTCTCCTCTCGGGTAGCTTCTCCAACAGAACAACACTGGGTCAGAGAGAGGTGGACAAATCGCCGTCAGACTTGAAGCCAACAGGCATGCACCGCCGCTGGATCGACTGAGACCCAAACAACGTTCGGATCACGCATGCACGTGTGTACTCGCCTACTCCTAGCTTGCTCCTTCAAAAAAGTGTAAGGTGTTTTAACTTACATTTTGTTTAACTTTATAACTAAAAAATCCATCAACTTGGATTCTTGGACACCACCAAATTAGTTTCATTAAATCACTACGAAATATATCTCAATAGTGCATTTGTTTGACATAGTGCACGCCAGTATTTTTTAATAGACTCTGTCAAAGTTAGAACAAATTTGTTATAAATATGATATATGATAAAACTAAAATACACTTAATATTTTTGCAATGGAGTGGGCGTACACTTCTCATTCAAGCAGTCGCAAACAAGCAACAAAACTTATTCTGTAGCCACTTTGAGTTACGATAATTACTATATTAATTTATGAGATTATAGTAACCCAACTATCGTAAATATATATTGACATTATCGTAAATTAGTATATAAAATTATCGTAAATGGAGGTGACTACAGAATAACTTATTTTGTAGCTGGCTACTGAATACTCTCTCTCTCTCTCTCTCTCTATATATATATATAATATATATATATATATATATATATATAGAAGCATAGAGAGCGGCATGAATTGTGGATAATTTAGAATAAAATTAGACTATATATAATTACTTATACAAAGGAATAAACTATTATAAATTAATGTTAGTGGATCGCGTGGCATGTTGACATGGACAATAAAATGCTTTGTATGCCTTGCTGACTTAGATATCCCAATTGCATATGTTAGTGGATTTTAATTGCATGTGATAGTGCATTGCTGAAGTGGACATGTTGCATGTTGAGATATGGAGTTTAGAATTATAAGAGATATAGATTAGAGATTTTGGCTATATGCATGTCTTAGAAGGAATGCGATACTGGCTTGTTGATCGCCTCACCTCCTTAATCTTCTCCAATAAGCAAACATGCAAATGCATAATACAAAAGTTGAAGATTACATCACCGATCCCATTAACATATCTTGCAATCCAGTTCCATCCAATCGAAGATGTTTGATTTCTGAAAGCAAAAAGGCTTAAATTCACCATTATATATGATTTCATCATTTGGCCACCTTTTGTTTTTGCACAAAGTCAGCTCCTATATATATAATCACACTTTTATGTAACTATGACAATGACGGTACTTCACTTAAACAAAATGTAGCAGAAGCCGGGGTCAAAACAATTAGGCTATGTCAAATTCCAGAAGAAGCAAAACAACTGATCCGCTTCTCAATTATCCAGTTATATCTTCTATATAAACATTCTTTAAGTTGATGTAGATCCCTGTCTTTTCTCTATTGCAACTAAAATTAAGAATAAATTACACCGGTGGTGCCTAAAGTATTACACGATTCTCATCTAGGTCCTCAAACCATGAAATTGCAGATAAGGTTCCTAAACTATTTAAGTATGTCATCCCGGTGCAAAATAGCCACGTCACAGTTCATTAGCCGACGTGGCTCTCCAGCATGAAACCGCCATGTGGGTCCATAGCTCATAATTATAGGAACCGTCTAAACTGTCATGTGATTCTCATGTAGGTTCCAAACTATAAAATTACTCATCTGAGCCATTTATTTAAAAATGCATTTTGCGAATCTCATTCAAACAGTCTAAGAACTTTGCCCCCCACCCCCACACTTCATTTGTACCCTCACACACACACAACAGAGTGTCTTCGACAACGTGTGTGGGGTGAAGCTAGACAATGGCGTCACAGCGGTGGGCTATACTATAGCGAGAACAAAAAGGACTACTGGATCATGAAGAACTCGTGGAGTGCTAGCTGGGGTGAGGCTGGCTACATCTGCATGAGGTGCAACATGCCCGTGGCCACGGGCAAGTGCGGCATCAACATGGATGCGTACTACCCGATCAAGAATCGCCCCAGGGCGAACAGGACCGCACAGGGTCGATTTGTGCTGGAGCTATATATGTGGTTCTGGCATAGACATGTAGGCCATCCACATCATATATGGATTCCCTCTTGCTATTGATAGCCTGATACACTAGTTGACGCTAGTGTTGATTGTGGAATATCAAGTTTAGACTTTGCACCTTTTGTCCCGCGTGTGATGTGTACAGATGTAAATGAGATGTCCGTAAGGCTTTGTGTAAAACAGCCATGTCACAATCCGTTAGCTGACATGGCGCTCCAACATGGAATCTACATGTGGGTCCATAACTCATAATTATAGGGATGGTGTAAACTATCATGTGATTCTCACCTAGGTCCCAAACTATAAAATGGGTCCTTGATAATCTATTAAAGTAATGTAATCCTTGTCTAAAGCAACCTCTTCACGCTTCATTCATCGTCGTGTGGATTGCCATATAGGTTTCCGAGCCTTTGCTTGCCATTGAACTTCTTATTGTCTGCTTTTCATCTTATCTTGGAGAGAAATGTATTGATGCCATCTGCCAATATGGTTGGACCAGGCGACATACTGACACGCACTATCGTCAAGTTTGTGGTAAGACACATCACTCGCTACGGTGACATGGAACAACTGGCCAACATATCCGCGAAGTTGTTGCTGATCGGTTGTTCCATGTCACCAATTCACAATGAGTGAGTGAGGTGTTTTAGCACACACTTGACAACAATGCCTGGCCCGGTGCGTCCCTTGATCCAACCATACTGGCAGATTAGGGACCGAGATGGGTAATTTTATAGTTTAGGACCTATGTGAGGATCGCATGATAGTTTAGGCACCGTCCCTGTAATTATAAGCTATGGACCCACATGTCAATTTCATGTTGTAGCGTCACGTTAATTAATGGACCGTGACGTGGCTGTTTTGGACCTAGATGACATACTTAAATAATTCAGGACCTAGATATGCAATTTCATAGTTTGGGGATCTAGATAAGAATTGTGTAATATTTTAGAAAACAATAGTGTAATTTATTTACTTAAAAAACTAACTAGAAACCGTGCCAAAACAAGCATTGGCATAGACTCGTAGTTCTAGTGGTGCTTATCTCTACAATCGAGTCAATGGTTGTTGGTTGGCGCCGTGGGTGTGCCCGGATGGTCCACTTGGCGTCCCGCATGGCTATAAATTGACCCTTTCACTTCACAAGCTGGGGCACCGAGCCGATGGTAGATTTGTCGGTGGAGGTGCGTGATCAGGAACCGGATGGTAACACAAGCACCAAGACACAAGATTTAGACAGGTTCGGCCGTCAGTATGACGTAATACCTACATCATGTGTTCTGATGTATTTAATATGTTAGATATTTAGGCATTTTCATTATCAATTTAATCCAGAAAATTAACATCAGTAGGTTCGTGATGGCATATATGTGCATTGTGTATATCTCTAATGAACACTACAGCATGCAGAGATGATATACAAATGAATACAGTAGCAGCGAGTATAGTAATCACAGAGATTAGAATATACCCAGTGAAGGGTCCCATGCCGAGGGCATCGGAGGCTCCATTCGCACTAGTAGACATAGTGCGTTGCTCGAAGTCGCGGACCATAGTCGGTGCAGGACGATGTTCGCAGTGCAGTCCCATGAATGGATCACCAGGAAGAAGACAGCTTGCGGTTCCGTAGGTAATCACCGGGAAGAAGACGGGATCTACCACCAGGAAGAAGGCGCACATGGACGAGCAGTCGTGGATCGCTCCTCAAAAACCTAATCACCGCGCACCCCGTGCAAGGTTCTCTGGCGGACGAGGGTTCCAGAGGCACCTGCTCTCCCGCTACTCCGTGAGCGCAGAGGTACGGGACGGGGAAGACAGAGGGTTGCTGAAATGTGTATTCTCTCCGGGAGCGGTTGCGGAAGATAGGATCTGGACCGACGGAGGACTGCGCGGATATATGGCTACGACAGACGGAAGGGATGAAGGCAGCGAGAATCCCCAGAGACGGGAAGCGGAAGGGATGGTAACTGACACAGTCAGTTCGCCTCCACAATCAAAGGGAGAAACTCCCGTAATTATACGGAATAAGTGGCAAAAGACTAGCCACGCCCGCCCGCCCACCCGCCACGCCACGCCATGCCCACGGCCACGGCCCGGCCCTTGCCCGTGCCCACACCCACGGCCACGGACACGGCCCGGCCGGCGGCGGCGGCGGCGCGCGTGTGGCACGTCTTTGTCCTTTTTCAGCTTCTCAATTAAGATGAATAATTTTCAACCATATAACCTGAGTCAACGTTCAGTCAAAATTCCGTATGATATTAAACCATACAACCCTTATTATTACAGACCATAGAGTTTTATTTGATTTATTAAATATTATATGGGCCAAGCCCATAATATATCCAATAATCCCACCAAACTCTATGGTTTGTGACAAAGTAGTCTCAGAACCACATTTCTTTTATATATATCAGTGTTTTGAAGAAGACTGTTAAGTTGAACATCCATCTAGAACTATAGTTTCACTCAGTCACAACTGAACAATGGACTAAGCCTTAAATTGATAGTTTTATGTGAGGTGAATGTCACTAAAGTCTTTAGCTGATACTGGGCTGCAAAAGGTATCCCCTCTATTTGAAGCATATAAGTCATACTTCAGTGCCTTTCATGAGTATTTAGAGATCACCCAAATCTCATAGACTGTGACCAACAGTCTGACTCATATAGGTGTGTTCCTCAAAAGATGTTCTGTAGAACAACATCTTTGCTTTAGTAAGCCACTTGGAACACATTAAGGCAAAAGCTAGCTTGCCTTATAGAAAGGAAAGATATGCATCAGAAATGAGTCTTACTAAGGATCTTTCCTCATAATTTACTACGAGCTTGTTACACCATCCTACTTCATGGGATCTTCGATCACATAGAACAGGTTATCACTATAGTAAATTTCAAGTGGGTCTCAAACTCATCTCTCTCGATGCACTTTCTATCACATTGCGTGACAGACCCTTAGTGAACTGATCTGTCAGATTGTTAGACGTGTGAACATAGTCCAACGCTATTACTCTGGAGTATCTCAATTTTCTGATAGATTTTAGTCGTCTCTTAACGTGCCTTGTGGACTTCATGTTGTTCTTAGAACTGTTAACCTTTGTAATCATAGTCTGGTTATCGCAATTCATAGAAATAGCTGGTATGGGTTTTTCAACAACTAGTAAATCCATATGGAGATCACGAAGCCACTCAGCCTCAGATCCAACAGTGTCTAATGCTGTGAGTTCTGCTTCCATTGTAGACTTCGTTAAGATAGTCTGCTTGCAAGACTTCTAGAAAATAGCACCACCTCCAAGCGAAAACACATATCCACTTGTGGCATAAAGCTCATCAGCATCAGAAATCCAGTTGGCATCACAATAGCCATCTGACACTTTTGGATATCCGGTATAACAAATACCATAGCTCATGGTCCCTTTTAGATAGCGCATCACTCCCTCAAGAGCAAGCCAGTGATCATCTTCCGGGTTTGACACAAACCGGCTTAGCTTGCACACAACAAATGAGATGTCAGGCCTTGTTGTACTAGCAAGATACATGAGCGAACCAATGATCTAGGAATATCTCAACTGATCCCTTATTATTCTTTGATTTTTCCTCAATAGCATACTAGGGTCATAAGGTGTAGGAGCAGGCGCACAGTCACTAAACCCAAAGCGACTCAGCACCTTTTCCACATAGTGGGTTTGTAATAGAGTTACCCCACCATCACCTTCTCTTAGAAGCTTCATATTAAGAATAACATCAGCCTCTCCTAAATCTTTTATCTCAAAATTTTTAGATAGAAATTCCTTCATCACCTCGATCACTTTGAGGCTGGATCCAAAGATCAGTATGTCACCAACATATAAGCACAAAATGACTCTTTCACCCCCACCATACCGATAGTACACATATTTGTCAGCTTCATTCACAACAAAGCCAGTAGATGTTATAGTTCTGTCGAACTTCTCATGCCACTGCTTAGGAGCTTGTTTTCAGCCATATAATGACTTTAATAATTTACACACCTTGCCTTCTTGACCATTTGTTACAAACCCATCAGGCTGATCCATATAGATCTCCTCCTCCAACTCTCCATTTAGGAAAGCTGTCTTAACGTCCATTTGATGAACGATAAAACCATAAGAGGCTACTAGGGAAAGCAAAACTCAAATTGTGATCAATCGGGCAATTGATGAATAAGTATCAAAGAAATCATCACCTTCCTTTTGAGTATAACCCTTGGCCACAAGCCTTGCCTTATACCTCTCAATAGTACCATCAGGCCTAAGCTTTTTTTTAAACACCCATTTACAACCTATAGGCTTGCACCCATAGGGACAATCAACTATTTCCCAACTTTCATTAGACATAACTGAATCCATCTCACTCCGTACTGCTTCCTTCCATAAGTCAGCATCAGGAGAGGAATATGCCTCTTCAATGGTTGTTGGTGTGTCATCCATAAGGTACACAATATAGTCATCACCAAAAGACTTTGCAGTCCTCTGTCTCTTGCTGTTCCTAGTGACTATAGTGTCATCATCCTCAGGAATTTGCACATAGGGTTCCTCAATTTGTTCTATCGGAGTAAAATTTTCATGCTCATGGGGAATTATAAATTCATGTCCAGTTGTGCTAGGTGCATTTTTCATGGGAAACTCGTTCTCAAAGAATGTAGCGTCTCTAGATTTCATGATTGTATCAACAGCCATCTCAGGAACACTAGAGTTTATAATTAAAAATCTATAACCCACATTGTGAATAGCATAACGAAGAAAAACACCATCAACGGTCTTTGGTCCAAGCTTTCGCTTTTTGTTTATTGGCACATTCACCTTTGCCAAGCAACCCTAAGTTCGCAGGTAAGAGAGATTTAATCTCTTCTTCTTCCATTCCTCGAATGGTGTAATTTCTTTGTTCTTTGTGGGAACTCTATTCAGGACATGATACGCTGTCAATATAGCCTCACCCCACCATTCCTTAGATAGTCCCGCAGTCTCCAACATGACATTAACCAAATCAGTTAGAGTGCGGTTCTTTCTCTCTGCAATCCCATTGGACTGTGGTGAGTATGGTGGCGTCCTCTCATGAATAATTCCATGCACCGCGCAAAACTCAGAAAATTCATTTGAGAAATATTCTCCCCCTCGATCGGACCATAAACGCTTGATTTTCTTCTCAAGTTGATTTTCTACCTCAGTTTTATAGACTTTAAAATAATGCAACGCTTCATCTTTTATTTTCAATAAATACACATAGCAAAATCTAGTGCAATCATCTATAAATGTCATGAAGTATCGTCTACCGCCTTTAGTCAATTCGTCATTCATTTCATATAAATCAGAATGAACGAGTTCTAATGGTGCCAAGTTCCTCGCCTCAGCAGCCTTATGAGGCTTGCGCGGTTGCTTCGATTGCACACACACATGACACTTAGAATCTTTGACTAAGTTTAATTTTGGGATTAAATTTAGATTTGCAAGCCGCGTGAGAGCCAAAATTAATGTGACAAAGTCGTGAATGCCATATATTTGACTCATCCGAAATATTAACATTGTTCACTACTTTATTACACGCATCATCAAGCAAAGATAAGCGGAATAAGCCTCCGCAATAATAACCTTTTCCAACAAATGTTCCATGTCTCGATACAACACACTTATTGGACTCAAGCACAATTTTAAAGCCATCGCGACACATCTGAGAAGCACTAACAAGGTTCTTCTTGATGGAGGGGACATGTTGCATGTTCTTTAATAGCACCGTCTTTCCTAAAGTAAACTTCAGAACAACCATACCAGCACCAAGAACACGCGCATGCGAACCGTTTTCCATCAGCAAGGCTCCACTCCTACCGGCCTGATAGGAAATAAACAAAGAAACATCACACACACATGAATATTAGCACCACTGTCCATCCACCACTCAGGTGAAAGACAAACTGAAAGAACAAAAGGCAAAGAATTACCATACCCAGATGTTCCTCCTCCAGTCTCGCTAATCATCATGTTTGCTAATTTCTTTTCTTGCTTATATTTGCGGTCTGGGCACGCACTTGCCCAATGCTCATCACTCCCGCAAATAAAGCAACCTCCACCTTTCTTGTTATTTTTCTTCTTAAACTGTGCAGTTTGCTTAGGCTTTGCATTGTTGTTCTCTTGCATGTTCTTCTTCTTTTTATTACAAGATGCAAATGAGTTTTTCTTCTGCACCATATTGGCAGCGGAAGACTCAACTCCTTTTCAACGGTTGTCTTTTGCTCTCACCCACTCCTCAACATCAAGAGATCCAATAAGCTCAGCCACGCTAAACTCTTGTCTCTTGTGTTTTAGAGAAGTAGCAAAATCCCTCCAAGAAGGTGGCAGCTTAGCGATTATACCGCCGGCCACAAACTTATCGGGCAACAAACATGGGAAATGTTCTAGTTCCTTCACTAGCGCCTATATCTCATGAGCCTATACGGCCACAGAACGGTTTTCAACCATTTTGTAGTCATACAGCTGCTCCATAAGGTACAACTTACTGCCAGCATCAGAAACCCCAAACTTTGCCTCAAGAGCATCCCATAACTCTTTGCCTGATGTACAAGATATGTAGTTTTTCTCATACTTGGGATGAAGTGCACTAATCACGGCGCCTCGAAATAGGTTATCGGCAGCCAAGAACTTTTGCTCCTCCTTAGGAGTAAACTGTTCAGTCTTCCCATGTGCAACGTGATAGCAGTTCATCGCAGTCAACCACAATACCATCTTGGCACACCATATCATGAAATTCTTGCCATAAAAAATTATTTCGCTTCAAAGCAACAGAAAAACCACTGACAGAAAATTGCCTAACATTAGGTTTTTGGAATGTTAGATATTTAGGCATTTTCATTATCAGTTTAATCAAGAAAATTAACATCAGTAGGTTCATGATAGCATATATGTGCATGTGTATATCTCTAATGAACACTACAGCATGCAGAGATGATATACAGATGAATATAGTAGCAGCGAGTACAGTAATCATAGAGATTAGAATATACCCAGTGGAGGGTCCCATACCGAGGGCATCGGAGGCTCCATTCGCACTAGTCGACATAATGCGTTGCTCGAAGTCGCGGACCATAGTCGATGTAGGACAATGTTTGCAGTGCAGTCCCATGAATGGATCACCAGAAAGAAGATAGCTTGCGGTTCCATTGGCAATCACCAGGAAGAAGATGGGATCTGCCACGAGGAAGAAGGCGTACGTGGACGAGTAGTCGTGGATTGCTCCCCAAAAACCTAATCGCCGCGCACCCCATGCAAGATTCTCTGGCGGACGAGGGTTCCGGAGGCACCTTCTCTCCCGCTACTTCGTGCGTGTAGAGGTACAGGACGGGGAAGACAGAAGGCCACTGAAATGTGGATTCTCTCGGGAGCAGTTGTGGAAGATAGGATCTGGACTGACGGAGGACTACGACAGACGGAAGGGACGAAGGCAGCGGAGAATCCCAGGAGACGGGAAGCAGAATGGACGGTAACTGAAGCAGTCAGTTTAACTCCACAATCAAAGGGAGAAACTCCTATAATTATGTAGAATAAGTGGCAAAAGACTGTGCATGCAGAGGTACGGGACGGGGAAGACAGAGGGCTGCTGAAATGTGGATTCTCCCCGGGAGCGGTTGCGGAAGATAGGATCTAGACTGATAGAGGACTGCGACAGACAGAAGGGACGAAGGTAGCGGAGAATCCCAGGAGACGGGAAGCGGAAGGGACGGTAACTGACGCAGTCAGTTCGCCTCCACGATCAAAGGGTGAAACTCCCATAATTACGCGGAATAAGTGGAAAAACACTGGCCACGCCCACCCGCTCGCTCGCCGCCGGCCCGCCACGCCACGCCACGCCCACGCCCACGGCCACGGCTATGGCCTGGCCGGCGGCGGTGGCGGCGCGCGCGCGTGTGGCACGCTTTTGTCCTTTTCTCAACTTCTCAATTAAGATGAATAATTTCCAACCATATAAGCTGAGTCAACGTTGAGTCAAAATCCCGTATGGTATTAAACCATACAACGCTTATTGTTACAGACCAAAGAGTTTTATTTGATTTATTAAATATTATATGGGCCAAGCCCACAATATATCCAACAGAATATGAGATGTATGGATCGTATGTATCTTGTCCGCTAGGGGACCCCTGCCTCTCCTTATATACTCTAGGGGTAGAGTTATAAGGAAAGTAGCCTATTTGGTACTATATAATAGCTTATGGTACACGCCGAGCAGCACCGTGCTTGCCTTGATCTTGTGGGCTAGGGCACCTCTGATGGTGTGGTCCATGTCTTGTCTTGTGTATACTGGGGGCCACACCCCCACAGCTAGTCCCCGAGCCTGATAGTAGGTGACGTAGTCATGTGGTGCTAGGGTCAGAAAGTAGAAGACCGGTTGAGCAGGTAGCCAGTCCCGGCGTAGACTTGAGATGAGAAAAACGCATATTCACCGCAAGGTGAAGTGTGCCCACTTTGTCCCCAAGCCTACTGGAAGATGAAGAATGAATCTTATAGCAGGGTCAAAGAAAAAGAAGTCTGAAAGCTTTGCCGACGTCATTCGACATGCGCGTATCAAGACCCAAGATGTGCTGCCCAAGATCAGCACCCTGATCCGAACAGCATGGAGCAGCTTGATAGCACACTGATGAGACGTAGCAAGATCCGACCACCAAGGGCGATGTCCAAGCACCGAGGAGTCCCTGGCGTAAGCGGTGATGTCCGAGCACCGAGGATTTCTCGGTGAAGCTGGCGATGTCCGAGCAGAGAGAAGTCCCCGGCGTAGTTGGCGATGTCCAAGCACTGAGGAGTCCCCGACATAGCTAACGATGTCCGAGCACCGAGGAGTCCCCGGTGTAGCTGGTGATGTCCGAACACCGAGGAGTATCCGGCAAAGCTGGCGATGTCCGAGCACCGAGGAGTCCCCGACGTAGCTGGCAATGTCCGAGCACCGAGGAGTCCCCGGTGTAGCTGGCGACGTCCGAGCACCGAGGAGTCCCCGACGTAGCTGGCGACGTCCAAGCACCAAGGAGTTTCCGGCGTAGCTGGCGATGTCAGAGCACCGAGGAGTCCCGGCGTAGCAGGCGATGTCCGAGCACCGAAGAGTCCCCGGTGTAGCTGGCGATGTCCGAGCTCCGAGGAGTCTCCCTTCGAGGCTGGCGAGGTCCGAGCACCGAGGTATCCCCGCCGCAGCTGGCGATGTTCGAGCACCGAGGAGTCCCCGGCGCAGCTGGAGACGTCCGAGCAGCGAGGAGTTTTCGGTGTAGCTGGCGATGTCCAAGCACCGAGAGTCCCCGACGCAGCTGACGATGTCCGAGCACCGAGGAGTCCTCAGCACAGCTGGCGACGTCCGAGCAGCGATGAGTTTTCGGCGTAGCTGGCAATGTCCGCAAGGTAAAGTGGGGTGAAGTGTGCCCACTTAGTCCTCGAGCACGAAGAATCCGAGGGTCGAGGAGTAACCGACGTAACTGGCAATGAAGCACGAGCGACGAACAGTCTGGTCAACTGGTCGGCGGCGAAGTGAACATTGAGTAGAAGCGACCGACGAATAGTCCGATCAACTGGTCGGCGATGAAGTCGATGAACCAAGCGGTCCGACCAGTTGATCGGTGGAGAAGTCCGAACACCAGGTGATCCGATCACCTGAACGATGATCCTGCAATACAAATATGTAGAACAGGTAGTACATGATGTAAAAATATATGAACTCCGGAGAAAAAAAATAACGTATGTAGCTCGACGATCAGTTGGTGTGAAGATATAATTATATTTAATATAAATCGTCCGACCAGTTAGTGTGTAGCTGAGTCTTCAGCCCTAGCTTGCCTATTAACCATAACGTCGAGCGCGGAGCCCGTGCACGTGTAGGAGGAATAGGCGTGACCAAAAAGCGGCTGCCAACCACCCATAACGCAGAGGGCAGACGCTCATGCACGTGTAGGGAGGAGTCGGAGACAGGGCCATCTCTGGAGACGTCCGAGCATCAACATGACTGTTCGGGGGGTTCGGAAAATCGTTTGGAGAGCAAACATGGAGAAAATAGCTTGGAGAAACATTATGGCAATATACGGAGATTGAAGAATATTTGGAAGAATATTAAAGCGTGACTTAGCTTTAGACAGAAAGTCTGGTCGGCGGCGTACGGCGTTATCTGGTCGGCGTTAACGGCGAGCACCTAGCGGGCGGTGTGTTGTTGGTGAAGACGATCTTGGAGGTGGTTCCGAGATCGGATCTGCTATCGCGGGGGCTGGTGTAGCCAGCGATGAATCGTCGTCGTGGACCGACATGGATCTCCATGAGATTGATGACGAGAACGCGCTGTTGATTTGAGGTCCATCTGGCTCGCCATGGGATCAAGCGCACACCCCTACCTATCATGCCAACTGTCGACAAAAGATGCTCGGCAGTCCACCGAGGGGTATCCCGCGATGGTAGATTTATCGGTGGAGGTGCGCGTGATCAGGAACCGGATGGTAATACAAGCACCAAGACACAAGATTTAGATAGGTTCGACCGTTAGTACGACGTAATACCTACATCCTCTGTTCTGATGTATTGAATATGAGATGTATGGATCGTATGTATCTTATCCGCTAGAGGACCATGCCTCTCCTTATATACTCTGGAGGGATAAGGTTACAGAGAAAGTAGTTTATTTGGTACTATACAATAGCTTACGGTGCACGCCGAGCAGCGTCGTGCACGTCTTGATCTTATGGGCTGGACCACCTCTAATGATACGGTCCATATCTTGCCTTATGGATACCAGGGGCATACCCCCCATATCGGCGGTGGCCGCATCGGAGGGCATCAACAAGATCGTGACAGGTAAGCTCGTGGAGTTGTCGGAGAACGAGCTGATCGACTGCGACCACAACAGCCATGGCTGCAACGGCGGACGCATGGATTACGCTTTCCAGTGGGTTATCAGCAATGGCGGGATCGACACCGAGGCCGACTACCCCTTCACCGACGTGACGGCACTTGTGATGCCAACAAGGTCGGTACGGTACTGTCATGATATAAGTAATTAAGTTTCTGTTTTCTGCAGTAAATTTGCATGAACACCTAACCTGCTCGCTGCTTCGATGGTGATGGATATTTGTACATGTTTTGTTATGTAGATAAAAAGAAGGTTGTGTCCATAAATTCGTACAAGAGGGTGTTGCCAGCCAACAATGAGAAGGCGTTACAGGCGGCGGTGGCCAATCAGCCTGTTAGCGTCGCCATCGAGGCAGTCGGCCGTTCGTTCCAGCTCTATAAATCGGTAAAAATAAAAAACGTCGCTTATAATGCACGCCACGACTAGGGAAACAACATGCATATAGGCCATCTGTTTATTTATTTAGAGAATGTATTTTGGGAAACTCATTCGAAACAGCCTAGCAACTTTGCCCCTCCCCCTGCCCTCAACTTTATTTCTACTCACACACACACGACAGGGTGTCTTCGACGGCGTATGCGGGGCGAAGCTAGACCATGGTGTCACAGCGGTGGGCTATGGCAGCGAGAATGACAAGGATTACTGGATCGTGAAGAACTCGTGGGGCGCTAGCTGGGGCGAGGCCGGCTACATCCGCATGAGGTGCAACATGGCCGTGTCCACAGGCAAGTGCAGCATCGCCACAGATACCTACTACCCAGTCAAGAATCGCCCCAGGGCGGAGTCGGCGGACAGGACCGCACAGTCTGTGCTAGAGCTAGAGATGGTTCTGGTGTAAACATGCAGGTCATCCACATCACATGTGAAATGCCCCCCCTTGCTATTGATTGCCTGATACACTAGTTGATGCTGGTGTTGAATTGTTGATTGTGGAATATCAAATCTACACCTGGCATCTTTTGCCCCACGCGTACATGGTGTGTACGTATACGAACATAACAAAGATATCAATAAGGCTTTGTGTAGTAAATACACTTATATATACTCTATTTTGTGAGTGAGATAATACCATATGTAACATAAATTAAATAAATAAACTTAGCTCATTTGCGAGGGGTAATGCAAGGAACGGTTATGTACTAAGTAGTTGTTTGAGCTTTGACTATACATCAATCATCTGTGGGTTTTCTCTCTTTTTTAACGTGAGTACGTGTTAGTCCATCTTCATCATTTTCCCACTCATTTTTTATTTATTTATACAATGAAATGAGTTTTGATTCATCACCATTATATTCCTAACAAGCTAATAATTAATATTAGTATAAGGAATGGAGTACTAATTTCACCAAATTCTAGGCTCATCACAAGTTAGCATACATATTCCCTCCACCTAAAAAATACAAATCTTGTTTTCCGAGTAGTAAATCAATCTCAAGTTATACTAAGTTTATTGAAACCAATTTCAACATATGTATCCCCAAAATAGGTTTATTAAAGAAATATATATTTCATAATTAATCTAATAATACTTATTACACATCTTAAATGTTAGTGTTTAGTATATATTTGATGAAACATAAGATTGATTAAATCCTCGACTGTATTTATGTTTTGTCCATCCATGACTACAAATCATCATCAATTACATATGTTCTTTTGTTGGGAGCGCTACATCTACATCTTTATGTCATGCCCTTGTTTTTTTGAGGGAAATTATGTCTTGTCCTTGTTATTGTGATGCTTTAGCTTCTAATCTATTTTATGTGCGATGCAGTTGTAAGCTCTCAATGAATATTCTTTTATACCTTTAATCTTTTTTTTTTAAATAAAGCAAATTTTATGTGCGATGCACTTGTAAGCTCTCAATATCCTTTTGTACCTCTAATCTTTATCTTTTTAAAAATAAAGCAAATGAGCTAAACGTGGGTTGAATCAGAAGTAGGGATGTAAGTGGGATAGCCCACAAATCCGTATATAGGTTTAATTTTGTGGGTTGTCGTGCAAAATTATATATCCATTCTTGATCGTGACTGAGCTGAGTGAGGATGATGGTGACTCTTGTAATAATTTTAGTCTGATTCTGCGATGAAAAACGATATTTTTTCCATTATCTTAAAAAAGTACGAGCCTCTACGCGGCGTGGGTCCACTTGGCATTGGCATGCTAGGATATTTATCACCTCCAGTGAGGCGGCGAACTAACCCAATCCGCTCGAGTCAAACAAGTTCAAACTTAAGAGATCGTCGACAACCTCACCAGTCCACAACCGCCAATTGCACAAGTGTGGCTAATTCACGAGACAAATCTATTAAGCCTAATTAATCCACGATTAACCCATGCAATGCCACAATAAACATATGATAATCAATGCTTAATTAGGCTTAATAGATTCGTTCGCGAATTAGCCACAACTTATGTAATTAGTTTTATAATTAGCTCATATTTAATTCTCCTAATTGATATCTAAATATCTGATATGACAGATACTAAAGTTTAGTCATGTGATCAAGCACCCCCTAAGTCGAGAACAATCTTATAGTTTCTTTCTGATCGAGGCCGGTTTGGTCCGGACCGCTGTTCGCCCGCCCATAAGCAAATCGGGTCAGGGATCACGGGCAATTATCCGTAACCCGTCCAGGATCCGCTAGGCGGAACCGCCCCCGAGCCCCGACGGGCGTTTCACTGGCCACGAATAAACTTGGGTTAATTAGATCTATGTCATTATAATTTTCGATGTTTGGAGAAACGCCATTACTATTCGTCTATTTTGAAGCATGTCATTATAATTCTATGTTTCCCACAAAAATGCCACTGAATATGTATGGACACAGCCTGGGCCCAGCTGCAGGCGTATACAAAGATGTATACTTCATCTCCCCTGTCACTGACACACGGGCCCCACATGTCATCTTCTTCCTCTCCTCATCTCTCTCTCCGGCTCTCTCTCTCTCTCCATCCCGACGCAGCTGCGGGCTTGTGGGTGAGCCGACGAGCCGCTGTCGTCACCCCACGCGCCACGGGCGAGCAGCCGACGACGGGAGCGCCATAGCCGAGCAGCAGGACGTAGCCGGTGCGGAGCTCGCCTCCCGGCGGCGCTTGAGCCGAGGACGCTGCTGGCGCTGGAGCTCATGCTTTGCTGCTTTGGCCGAGCGTCTTCTTCTTGCTGCTTCATGATGGTGTCTTCCTCTCTGTTCTCTCCCGTGCACACTCTGCACATGGCTTGCTCGCCAGCGTGGGCTTGGAGTTGAGCTAGGGGCCATGGGATACGCTGGGGAGAGATGCAAATGGAGAAGGAGCTCACCACGACGCCGATGGTGGGCTTCTTGTCATCAAATGCTGACCGGAGAGGGAGGGAGCCGAGGCGAGGCGGATGGCAACTCCGGCGAGCTCGCGGCGAAGGTGTTGCTGGCGTGGGTTGATGCGAAGGAGCGGTTTCATGGACTCGTAGTGCCTCTGCGAACTCGACGGCGGAGGAAATGAGGTCGGAGGCGGTCAGAGCGCGGAGAACAGCGAGCTCAAACCGAGGTCGACAATGGAGGCTGTGCCGGCGGAAATGGGTGCTGGAGAGTGGGGAAGGGCTCGGGTAGTGGTGGAGTGGTGGAGGCGTGTGCTCGCAGTGCCGAGGCCCAGCTTATATAGGGCAGAGAGGGAGCGAAGAGGAGCTGGTCGCGAGCTCAAAGGCATGCCGCCCATGGCGGCTGCGATTGGTGCGCCCGAGTGTCGATGTTTGACCACCGATAGCCTACCACGGGGGTCCCTCGGGGCAGTATGTTCGGGCTTCAGCTATATGGAACTCGATGGTGAATGCAAGAGACAGTCGATTTATCCTAGTTCGGGCCCTCGACCGTGATCGAGTAATAGCCCTACGTCTAGTCGGCGTTAGCCTTTGTGTTGGATTGATTGTTGAGTGTTGTAAAGTTCTTCCTTTCCAGGAACTCCGCCCTCCTTTATATAGTCAGGAGGCCAGAGTCCTAGTCGGTTTATAATGAGAGTTCCTAGTAGGATTACAGAATAATAATACTACTACTAGGATTACATGAAAAGAATCCTAGTTAGACTAGATCTTCCTTCTTCCTTGCGGGGTATCCCGTGGGTCCCGCATTGACAAGCCCCCGAGCACTTTATGGTTGAGCTCTAGAAGCCTCGTCTTATTCCTTTAGGTCTTGCCGAGTAGAAATAAGCGTCGTCCGAGTGCTTTCTTGAGTAAAACCATATAGCGCTTCCTAGGATCTTCGAGTGGTGTGTGCCTTTTTGAAGAAAAAAGCACATCCAGCTGGGTATAGCCCCCGAGCCTCTTGCTATTTGGAACAAGTAGCTGGAGGGTCTTGTCTTAAATTGATCTGATCCTTCGCCGAAGGGTAGCCGGGTATACCCGGGTTCTTTATAAAAAGAACTCAGATATATCGTGAGGTCTTGAAGTGGTCTTCTTGGTGACGTGTGTTTTTTTGAAGAAAAAAGTGCACTCACTGAGTGTAGCCCCCGAGCCTCTTGCTATTTGAAACAAAAAGTTAGAGGGTCTTGAATCCTATGTTGTTTTACAACTCTTGTCTTGAAGAAGTAAAGTGCACTCACTGAGTGTAGCCCCCGAGCCTCTAGCTATTTGGAACAAAGAGTTGGAGGGTCTTGAATCTAAGTTGTTCAAATAACTGAAAACTTCCCCTGTTGCAGCCCCTGAGCATTATTCAAAAAGAACTCGGATACAGAATCTTGGCATATTATCTGGTAGTCTGCTGTTGTTAGATGTAGAGTCTGCTGCTTTCAGATGTAGAGTCTGCTGCTTTCAGATGTAAAGTCTGTTGTTGTCAGATGTAGTTGTATGGTGGTGGTTGAGTGTAAATGCCTTTTGTTCACAGGTTATACAGTGTTAGTATATTCTCCCGAATATGCTTGTTGTTGAGTACTGTTCCTTCACACCTGAGTTCTCTTTCATTGAATTCTGTCTTTTCACCGTGTCCTTCGTTAGGTTTGTTCCGCTGGTGCTCCTGGTCCATGTGCCCCGCTTCTTTGATCTATAAATATCCTCCTTGTGTGCTGTTTTGATTCATCGAGCACTTTGTTGCGTGGTCTGAAATCTCCGTAGTCATGAATATGATAGTTTGTGAAGTAAAGCAGTCCCCGGGCGTATTTTGTAGTTCTTGTACATCTTGTCGTAGCTGGAGGAAGTCTTGTGATAGGGATTAGAGGTAGACTAATCTCACAGCAGCATTGCTCCGGGAAGTATGTGGCAGTAGTTGGAGGAAGTCTTGTGATGTGGGATACGTTCCTTCATCCAGCAGTTCTGGGTTGATCCTCGTCGCCTGTCCTGAGACTGTCCGGTGCAGATCAACACCACATCTAGTATCACATCAGACTTGCGTAGACAGATGCCTGCAGGCTCCTCTTATTCCATGTTGTCCCGCTGTGCTGCTGATCTCCGCCTTGGATGTGCTGCTTTCTTCCTTTGAAGAAAACAGTGTAGCCGAGTGTGGTTTGTTCTACCGAGTAGCAATTTGGAACACGTAGTCGTTCCAGAGCCTAGTTGTTTTCGGGTTCCTTTTTGCTACCTTGCCTATCGTAGTACTGAGTTTGTTGGGTCTTGTAAGATGTGTAATCTTGTATCTTTTGAAGTCATTTATAATGGAAAGAATCTTGTCTTCTGAGTTGTCATTCTTTATTCTACTGATGTCCCGGTTGTTTATGAGATTCCCGAGTTCTTTCTATAAGGACCAGGTTGTTATGTTCCTTGTGAGGTAGCCTTTCGTTGTTTCATGGCTGATGAGTTCTTTTTGTAGCAATATGATAACTCTGCCGTTTTGCTGGATGGATAAGTCTGAAATCTGTCCATTGAACTATACCGTTGTGTGGATTTGTGCCTTCCGTCATTTTAGCTGTGTCAGTAAATGGACCGTTGCGTTCTCATGTCGTGTTTTAACGGGCCTGGTGGGCCGTGTTTTTACTACTGTAAAATATATTTAAGTGCCTTTCATCTTCTTTTTCTTTACTGCTCCGCTTTTGCCTTGAAACCCTAGTCTTCAGAAATCCACCGCCGCCATTGTCACCGTCATCCGAGCGCCGCCGTCTGAGCCTCATCTTTCCCTAGTGCTTCATTGCTTCCGCTAGTACATGGGTAGGAACAAAGCCGTGAGCAAATCCTAGGCAGCCTTTGTGGATGAGGAGTCATCACTTTCCGTGATCGAGAACCAAGAGTTCATGGCCATGAGGGCTGCCCAGAAGGTTTGGCCGGCTCCGACAACGACTGAAGACCAGCTTCGCGAGCTTGTTAGTGATGGCCTGATCCAGAGCAAGGACATTGCTAAATGGAGAGCTCCAGGCGAGCATCGGGTCCCTGCTCCAGGTCCTGGTGAGATTATTCTTTTCGTCTCCTTTATCCGTGCCAGACTCTGCCTTCCTGCTTCTGCTTTTCTTCACCGATTTCTCAGCTATTTTGAGGTTAGCCTGAACCAACTTGCTCCCAATGCTGTCTTTCATCTTTCTGTCTTTGTTCATCTTTGTGAAACTTTCCTTGAAATTCCCCCTTCTCTTTCTCTCTTTCATTACTTCTTTCGTCTAAAGCCACAACCCCGTCGCGATGACACCAATGTTTTTGGCGGCTACGGGATTCAATTTCGCCAGGGTCTTAAAAGCAAATTCTTTGACTATGACCTGGTTGATTCTGGGAGGGATTGGCGTTCCGACTAGTTTTATGCCGCCAATTTGATTCCTCCTCTCGCCGTTCATTCTGGATCTGGTCCCTTGGTTAATGACCGATGGGAAAAGAACCCCTTAATGTCGGACGAGCTCTAGGCGATCAAACCATTTCTTGAGAGGATATGTACTCTGAAACAACAGGGCTTGACCGGCTTCAGTATCGTCTCGAGTTTTCTTCGCCGTCGTGTTCAGCCTCTAAAGGAGCGAGAGAACTTTGGTTTTGAGTACTCTGGGGCGGAGGATCCTTCTCGCATGGTCCCTGCCCTTGAGTTGACTGACGAGGAGGTACTCGAGCATCTTCAGAAGATGCTGAAAGGAGCAAGCGTCGTCCCGCTTACTGTCTCTGAGTACTGTGCAAACAACCCGCCTCCAGCTATAAGTTGTTTTCTCTTTATGCGAGTACTTTTTGTATTTCTTTTGTTGTATCCATTTTTTGGTTAATCTTCCTTGTCTTGTTGTTTTATTCTTTTTGTAGGAATTAGGGCATAACTTCATTGACCCGGTTCCCCTTGATGACTGCCCTGCCATTGTGGGGACTGGGGATAGTCTTGCTGGGGCTTCTTTAACTAGTAAGTCTCAAACCGCCACAATGTTTCCTGGTGTTTCTTCCGCAAACCTTGATGTATATGTAGAATATGTTCCTTGTCCAGTTCCTCGAGCTCCTCGTAGTGTCGGCAAGAGGGGGCGAGCTGAAAGTTCTTCTGGTTTGTCTTCTACCAAGAAGTCTCACCAGTCGAGTACTCGTCCAGGTACTCCAGTTGTAGCTAACATGCTCTTAGGTGAGCATATTAATATGCTCTGTCCTTTTGTTGTTTGTTTTTGTCTTTAATCGAGTACTTTTGTCCTTTTTTTAGCTGGTGCTATGGCGGCCTTGGTCGAGAGTGAGGAAGAAGAGGATGATGATGCTGCCCTTGTTACTCGTCGGTGAGTTGTTTTCTTGTTTTCCTATTGTTGAACCCCTCTTTTTTGTTTTGACTTTGGTCTTGTTCTCTTATAGTGAGCGGTCGTCGGGTTTGAGTTCTTCTAGTGCTCCAGTACTAGCCGCGCCGCTCCTGTCGCAGGGTGGCGGTGACATTTTTGCCGCCATAGTTCCTCCTGTAAGGTCTTCTTTTGGTTTTATGAAGAAGAAGATAGCTGAGTAAGTGATCCCTTGTTATGTTTCTTTGCTTCTATTTTCCTTCTTCCTGACTCATGTTCTTATCATTGAGTTCTCTTATCATCTTGTAGACCCTCGCCTTCCCTAAACCCTCCGTCGACTTCTTCTCAGTCCTCTGACCCACCTCTATGCGCTGAGTCTTGGGACTTGGAATGCATGGTCGGCGAGGTGGCTATGAGGGAGGCAGGGTTCCCTGGTGATGACGCTGCTGCTGATTCGCTGGCTCTGGAGGTGACTGTGGCTATGGTGGTGGGTACTTCTGAGGAGGTAGCCGGGGCTTCCCAGGATATGGCCCTGGCTTTGCCTTCTTTGCCTGTGCCGGCTTCTCCTTCTGCTCCTCTTGGTACCGGTGCTCCACGCTTGGATGATGATGTGTTGCATCAATTTGATGCTACTCATCGGTTGTATGAGCTGACTGCTGCCTGGGGGCCCTTTTGACTTCCTTTGGTGAAAAGCTCCAGGTAAGTTTTTCTGGAGTTCTTTCTTTGGATGCTCGTCTTTGTTTTGTTCTTATGCCTTTTTTCTCTTTCTCTTTTTGTTCAGTCCTTTTCTTGGGATCATACCGACTTCTTTTTCTCGTCTGAAAATGAGAAAAATTGTCTTCTGAGGTAAGCACCCTAAAAGCAGAGCTCGATCTCTGTCGGGCCGAGATGGAGACTGAGCGCCAAACGCACCAAAAGGAGGAGAAAGCTCTCCATGCCCGGGTGGTAGAGGTAGAGAAACAGAGGGATGCTGTGGTGGAATCCATGAAGAACGAGTGCAAAGGTATTGAGGGTTCTTCTTGTTTCCTTTTGTATTCTGATTTCCCTTTCTACTGACTTGTTTTTCTTGGTCTAGCTCTCCGAGTTAAAAAGCAGAAGCTCTCGGAGGGTATTGAGGAAATGAAGATCACTGCCCGCAATAGTCACAACAGGGCTGAGGAGGTAATTACTCGTGCTGAAGAAGAACTCGTGCTTGCCAAACTGATTAGGCGTGGAGCTGACAGAGATCTTGTGCAGGCCCAAAAGACTATTGAAGTCTTAAGTGGGAAGTTGGCGACGACTACTGAGAACTAGAATGCCTTGTGGAAATCTTTTCGGTCAGTAGCCGACCTTCTTCGGACTCCGGCAGATGATGGTCAACCTTGGGCTCAATTTATTCCCCAAGTTCCGACTCGCTTCTAGGAGTTCGTGAAGAGGTGCGCCCACTTATGTACTAGGAATGTTCTTGCCCAGGTCCGGGTTCTTTCTCCAGAGTTTCCTTTGTCCAAGATTGCTGATGAAGCCGAGAGTCAAGAATATTTGGACGCTGTTGAAAAGTTGGAGCCTGAGGTCGAAGATTTAGCTAGTAGGATTGTGGACAATCTTAACATTGAAGTTTCTTCTCCTAATGATATTGCTTGATGTAATCGACCTTTGTACTCTAGCTTTTGTAATAGGATACTATACTTCTTTTTGAATGAAGATCATTTATCTTTGTTGATGTCTTCTTTGTCTAGATGTCTAAGCCTTGCTTATTCTTTAAATGAGTTATCCAAGTGATCAGAATTTTCTCCGAGTAGTTATTTATTCTGACTTTCATCTGCGTTGTGTAAACCACTCGGTGTATGTAGATCGTTGTCTTGACAAACTTTCTTAATTTGCCGAGTGCTTGTCTGGCTTTTGTCTGCGCCGTGTAAACAACTCGGGGTGAGTAGATCTTTGTCTTGACAACCTTTTTGCTCTTGTTAGTACTGAAAAGACTTGGGTCCGGCGATCTCGAGTACTCTCAGCTTCTTCTTTTTGGCTTTTTTGCTTAATTCGAGATGTGGCCAGCATCTGGTCCTTTCCCTGGTTGCAAAAACATCTTTGGTTTACCAGCTACCCTATTCGACAAGCCCCCGAGCACTTCATGGTTGAGCTCTAAAAGCCTCGTCTTGTTCCTTCAGGTCTTGCCGAGTAGAAACAAGCATCATCCGAGTGCTTTTCTGAGTGAAACCATGTAGCGCTTCCTAGGATCTTCGAGTGGTTCGGGTGTTAGCTTATTAGCTACCCTCATCGGCGGGCTCAAGCATCTTTTCAGCTCTTTTGCTCTTGGTCGGTATGCTCAGGCATAATTTCAGCCATTTTGTTTTTTGGTTCGGGTGTTACCTTATTAGCTATCCTCATGGGCGGGCTCAAGCATCTTTTCAGCTCTTTTGCTCTCTACGATATGCTCGAGCATAATTTTAGCCATTTTGCTTTTTTGTTGGTGTTAGGTGATTAGCTACACTCATCGGCCGAGCTCAACATCTTTTTAGCTCTTTTGCTCTCGGCGGTATGCTCGTGCATAATTTCACCATTTTGCTTTTTTTGTTGGGTGTTAGGCGATTAGCTACCCTCATCGGCGGGCTCAAGCATCTTTTCAGCTCTTTTGCTCTCGGCCGGTATGCTCAGGCATAATTTCAATTATTTTGCTTTTTGGTTCGGGTGTTAGCTTATTAGCTACCCTCATCGGCGAACTCAAGTATCTTTTCAGCTCTTTTGCTCTCGGCCGGTATGCTCATGCATAATTTCAGTTATTTTGCTTTTTTGGTTCGGGTGTTAGCTTATTAGCTACCCTCATCGGCGGGCTCAAGCATCTTTTCAGCTCTTTTGCTCTCGGCCGGTATGCTCAGTAAAGACAACTCGAAGAAAGTCATAATAAGACATATGTTGTGTAGAAGAACCATCTTTATTGATCATGAACGTTGATAATGCCATAATAATACATATGTTGTCGATGAACACTATCTATATTGATTAAGAGCGTTGATCTCTTGTGGCTTGTGTATATATTCTTCCTCGAGTTGTTTTCATGTATAGAATCTTCTCAGTTGGCTGATGTGCCATGTATTGCTGACTTCTTTTCCATCCTCGGTTGTCAACTTGTATGTGCCTGGTCCGGTACTTTTGTGATAATAAAAGGACCTTCCCATGGACTTAGTAGTTTATGGCGTCCATCAGCTTTTTGTATTCTTCTTAGTACTAGATCTCCGATTTGGAGTGATCGAGGCTGGGTACTCTTGTTATAGTGGCGTCTTAAACCTTGTAGGTATCTGGCTGATTGAAGGGTAGTGTTTACTCTGACTTCTTCTGAACTGTTGAGTTCTAATCTTCTAGTGTGTTCTGCTTCTCCTTCGTCATACTGTTCTATCCTTGGTGATGTCCAGATCAAGTCGGTAGTTAGTACGGCTTCTGATCCATAAACTAGGAAGAAGGGTGAGTAACTGGTGGCTCTGCTTATTTGAGTTCGTAGTCCCCACACTACTTTGGGTAGTTCTTCAATCCATTTGGATCCATAGTCTACTAGTTCTTCATACAGTCTTGGCTTTAGTCCAGCTAGTATGAGTCTATTAGCCCTTTCTACCTGTCCGTTGGCTTCTAGATGTGCGACTGATGCGTAATCTATGCTAAAGCCACAGTCCTGTGCCCAACTTTTGAATTCTGTAGCTATGAAGGGAGAGCCCAAATATGTGATTATTCGATTGGGTATGCCGAATCTGTGCATAATGTCTTGGATGAACTCGACTGCTCTGGCTGCGCTGTATTTTGCGAGTGGTTTGTATTCAATCCACTTGGTGAACTTGTCAATTGCTACGAAGATGTACTTGAAACCGCCCTTTGCTTTCTTGAGAGGTCCTACTTGATCCAACCCCCAGCAGGAGAAAGGCCAAGCAGGTGGGATGCAGATAAGATTATGAGCTGGTACATGAGCTTATCTTGCGAACATTTGACAACCTTTGTATTTTCTAACGAGTTCTTCTGCGTCTTTCAGAGCTGTTGGCCAGTAGAATCCAGTGCGGAAAGCTTTGCCGACTAGTGTTCTTGAAGCGGCATGATTTCTGCAGCAACCTAAGTGTATTTCGTCTAAGATCTCTTTGCCTTCTTCAAATGAGACATATTTTAGGAGTACTCCTGATGATGTGGCTCTTTTGTACAGCCTTTTCCCTACTAGGACGTAGTTCCTACTTCTGCGAACAATTCTGGTAGCCTCCTCTTTATCTGCTGGCAACTTGTTCTCTTTGATATAGTCAATAAAGACCTGGGTCCATGAGGTGTTGATTACCAAAATCTAGTTGTCCTTAGCTGGGAGCTCAAGGGCTATCTCATCGGGTTATTTGATAGAGGGAGCTGATAACTCTTATATGAATACATCGGGTGGAACTTTCGCCTGTCTGATCCGAGCTTAGCGAGGACGTCAGCTGCAATATTAGAATCGCGTGGGACATGTAGGATTTCTAACCATTGGAAATATTTTTCGAGTTTTCGTATCTCAGCATAGTAAGCACCCATGTTTTCTTTGGTGTAGTCCCAATCTTTGTTGACTCGGTTGATGACTACTGCAGAATCATCGTATACGAGTAACCGCTTGATTCGAGGGTAATTGCCACTCGGAGCCCGTGGATGAGGGCTTCGTATTCTGCTTCATTGTTTGTAGCTTACCATAATATTTGAAGGACATACTTGAGTTGTTTTCTGTCTGGAGAAATGAGGAGAACGCCTGCACCGGCTCCACCTAGCTTGAGTGATCCATCAAAGTACATCTTCCAATGGTCAAGGATGGTATTTGACATAGGCTGTTGAATTTCTGTCCACTCGGCCACAAAATCTGCAAGGGCTTGAGATTTAATTGCCTTCCACGGGGTGAAATCGATATTGAGAGCACCAAGTTCAACTGTCCACTTAGATATGTGCCCTGTTGCATCTTTATTGTGTAGGATGTCTCCGAGTGGGAAATCTGTCACCACGGTAATCTTGTGGCTTTCAAAATAGTGGCGAAGCTTGCGTGAAGTGATCAGGAGGGCGTAGAGTAGTTTTTACACGTGCGGGTACCGGATTTTTTATTCTGATAGTACTTTGTTGATGTAGTATACGGGACGTTGTACTTTATATACACGCCCTTCTTCTTCTCTTTCTACGACAATCGCTGTGCTGATCACAGAAGAAGTTGCCGCAATGTATAGCATCATGTCTTCGTATTTCTTTGGAGGTGTGAGAATGGGTGAGGATGTGAGGTATGCCTTGAGTCTTTTGAAGGCTTCGTCGGCTTCTTCTGTCCACTCAAACTTGTCTGTCTTCTTTACTAGTTTAAAGAAAGGTAACCCTTTTTCGCCGAGTCTTGATATGAATCGATTGAGGGCCGCTATGCAGCCTGTTAGTTTCTGCACATCTTTGACACTTCGAGGAGGGCCCATCTCTGTTATTGCTCGAATCTGCTTGGTGCTGGCTTCGATTACACGATGACTGACCAAGAATCCGAGTAGTTGCCTTGAAGGAACTCCAAATACACACTTCTTTGGGTTCAATTTCCATCTCCACCTTTTTAGGTTTTCGAAGGTTTGCTTTAATTCTTCAATCAGTGTGTTCGGGTTCTTCATTTTTACTACTATGTCATCCACGTATGCCTCTACATTTTCACCGATCTAACCACCAAGGCACATTTGAATAGCTTTTTGGTAAGTGGCACTAGCATTCTTGAGTCCAAATGACATGGTCTTGTAGCAGTAGGCACCGAACGGAGTGATGAAAGATGTCTTGCTCTGGTCTTGTTCCTTTAATGCGATTTGGTGATATCCTGAATAGCAATCAAGAAAGGACAATAGGGCAGATCCTGCTATTGAATCAACTATCTGATCAATGCGTGGTAGCCCAAATTGATCTTTCAGGCAGTGTTTGTTGAGATCTATGTAGTCAACGCACATGCGCCACTCGTCTATATTCTTTTTCTGTACTAGAATTGGGTTTGTTAGCCAATCTGGATGAAGGATCTCTCTGATGAACCCGGCTGCCAATAGCTTTGTGATTTCTTTTTTAATTGCTGCCTTCTTGTCAGGTGAGAATCGTCGTAGTCATTGCTTCACAGGCTTGGAGCCTTCATTGATATCAATTCTGTGCTCAGCCAACTCTCTTGGGACACCTGGCATGTCGGTCCGCTTCCAAGCGAAGATATCTTTGTTGTCCCGAAGAAAGTTGGTGAGCGCGAGTTCCTATTTTGCCGAGAGGTGGGCACTGATGGTTGCCGTTTTGGAGGGATCACCGGTGTCCAGGTCGATTTGCTTGATGTCGGCTTCTTTTGGTGGTGTGAGGATGCTGAGCTTTTTAGCCGGTATCTCTAGTTCTTCTGGGTTCATCTCTGTGGCAATAGTGGCTATTTCTTTCCTACCACTTGCGGCTTGTGCTTTGGCTGCAATTTGAATTGTCTGAACGTCGCAGTCAAAAGCGCGCTTCAAATCACCTCGAAGGGAAAGTACACCGTTAGGTCCTAGCATCTTGAGCAATAGGTACGGGTAATGCGGTATCACCATGAATTTTGCTAATGCTGGGCGCCCAGGATTGTGTGATATGATGAATCGAAGTCTGCAACTTCAAACTTAATAAACTCTGTACGGTAGTTTGAGGGAGTTCTGAAAGTAACTGGTAGAGTGATTTTCCCAAGTGGCATGGCTGCCTTGCCGGGTACTATTCCATAAAAGGGGTGCTTGTTGGCGTAATCATTCCGGCGAGTTGAAGTCCCATCTTTCTTAGTGTTTCTAAAAAATGATGTTGAGCCCGGCTCCTCCATCAATTAGCACTTTTGTGACAGTCATACCGGTGATAGTTGGATCTAGAACCAGTGGGTAGTGGCCTACGTTTCCCACGCTAGTCTATTGGTCTTCTCTTGAGAACTGAATTGGATACTATGACCAATTGAGATATCTTGGAGTAGTTGGTTCTGCTGCCATGATAGTTCGTAGAGCTAGCTTTTCTTGATGTTTGCTTCTAGAATCTAGGACCTCGGCAAAGATCACTGCTACTGTCCCCCTGGATTTTAGAATCACTTGTCTTCGTGGTTGTCCTCGTCTTTTTTCTGATTGTCTTCTTTTGTGTTTCCCTTGCTATCTTTTCTTATGTATCGTTTATTGAAGGTGAAATAATTTCTGATGGTGTGATTTCCTTTAGGGTGCAAGATGCACTGCATGTTTTCAATGTCGTCATATCTTTTAGGCTTGGAAAACTTCCTTGACTTGTCAGCCACCGCTACGGAGTTGTCTGATCCACGTTTCCTTTCCTGATGTCTGCTGTTTCAATGATTTTGTCTGATCGGGTTGTCTCGGTTGCTTCTTTCCGGGAACCTTTCTCGCGTCTTCTCCTCTTCAGTAATCATCTTTTCTACTGTGTGTCTAAATTCTTCATTGTTTCTCGGGTTCTCTTTGCAGAAATCCTAAAATTGCCACCTAGACATGATTCCATGAGAGAAAGCTTCGATTACTTCTCGTTCGGTGATGTCATGTACTTGGGCACGTAGTTTGCCGAATCGTCGATAGTAATCTCTAAGACTTTTGCCTCCTTTCTGCTTGAGTCCCTTTAGTTCTGCGTGGGTGATGGGGTGCGTAATGATACCTATGAAATTTTAACAGAAAACTCTTTGCAAGTCCTCATAATTTCTGATTGACCCTGGATTCAATTTGTCGAACCATTGGAGGGGCATGGTTTTCAAGGCCATAGGAAAGAACAAGGTCTTGATATCATCGTCTCCTCCAGCCAGTTCAACCGATTGTGAGTAGATTCTGAGCCACTGCCTTGGTTCGGTCTTGCCATCATATTTAGAGTGGTTGGACGGTTTGAACTTGTGAGGTAGTCGTATTGAAGCAAGTTTGCTCGCAAAATAGGGGAATCTATCATGCGTCCCGACTTCTCTGTACTCTGATTTAGCACCTCCTTCCAGCCAACTGTCGTTTTGGTGAGAGTAGTTCTGCGGGGCTGTCCGAATGGGTGCTTCACTTCTGATCCGTCTTGGTTGTTCGACTCATTAGTTTTGACTGTGGTCCCTTCTACTTTCCCTGTTGTGACTTCCACTTGGCCCAAGTCTCTCGAATGCGGACTTCCTTTGATTTTGATCTTCCTTCCTGTGAGATGTTGACCTAGCAGGTAATCTTGAGCGGGTTCTTCCATCATGCGTTTTTAGGGCTGCTGTCTGGAGGAGGTCCCTAAGTTGTTCATGTAGCTCACTGGGATGCGAGGTCGTTCCAAGTTCTTCAAGTGCTTCTCGGATCCTGTTGTAGGGTGTGTTCACCGCACGTCTTTCTTCGACTTCTTGTTTTGATTTTCTTCTATTGTACTCGGCCAGATCTGACTCATATCTGATCCAAGCTTCCTTGCGCTGCCTAGCACGTCGTTGGCGTCCTTGTTTCAATTTATTTCTTCTTTCTCTGGCTTGCCTTTGATTCTCGGTCTCACCATCGTAGCCCTGAGCAAAGGGTGATATATTGGACTCAGATTCATCCGATGACCTGATGTCGGGCACTTCTGGGGGGGGATCAATGGTGATTGAGGACGACGAACCATGAGTACTTCCCATGCGTGAACTGTTTTGTTATTAGCGTTGGTTTCCATACTGTCGGAGTTGCTGATAACTTTAGTAGACTTCAAGGTCGCAGATCGAGTCTCCTTCTTGGTAGGGTAGAATTGCTGTTGTCGTCGTGCCGACCAGTCGGGTACTGCTATCCTCAGGAATAGAACCTGGCCAGTGGACGATGCAGTCTTGAGATGTTATAGTTAGTACGAGACCTTCCTGAGCTCCTTTCAGTGGCATTCTAAGCACCGGATCGAGAGATCCTTTGAGCTGTGCCTGATAAGACTTTGCCATATTGCGGAGTCCAAACGGAAAAAAGATCTGACTTCTTGAAAACGCTCTGAGTGTCCTCCGAGTTATATTCTTGATAGGCTGAGGCCATGTTCTGGAGTCCCATCGGAAAAGAACTCGGATTCTCGAAAGAACTCGGGTCAGACTCCATCTCGGATGCGGAGCCTGAGTTCGAGTCGGATGTGCAAAGCCGCGAAATCTGAGTTGAATCGGACGTCACGAGCTGTGTGAACCTTCCGGTGATTTGATCTGTCGTAGTCGCCGAAATAGAAATGTCTTCATGGTGATCTGAATCTTCTAGGAGACGGCTTTGGAGCTTGCCATCATCGCCTGCCTCGCAGATCCACGAGCCGAAGATGAAGGTTTATCCCGTCGAGAAATTCATGTTGTCGAGGTCCGTCGAGCTCTCGGATGCAAATTCGCCGAAAAGCGCCTACCTGGCGCGCCAGCTGTTGATGTTTGACCACCGATAGCCTACCACGGGAGTCCCCGGGGCAGTATATTCGGGCTTCAGCTTATGTGAAACTCGACGATGAACGCAAGAGACAGTCGATTTATCCTGGTTCGGGCCCTCAACCGTGATTGAGTAATAACTCTACGTCCGGTCAACGTTAGCCTTTACGTTGAATTGATTGTTGAGTGTTGTAAAGTTCCTCCTTTCCAGGAACTCCGCCTTCTTTATATACTCAGGAGGCCAGAGTCCTAGTCGATTTACCATGAGAGTTACTAGTAGGATTACGAATAATAATAATAATACTATTAGGATTACATAAAAGAATCATAGTTAGACTAGATCTTCTCTCTTCTTTGCGGGGTATCTCGTGGGTCCCGCATCGACACCGAGGTGTGCGGATGGTGCTACGACTGCTGCGAGGGTAGGAGGGACGCGGAAGGAAGGGAGGGGGCCTGATCCTCGCAGCGGGCGAGCTTGGTCGTGGCAGGAGCGGGAGGAGATGGGTTGCTGCTCGTGGGCTGCCGGCGTGCTGCTGCTGCTGCTGCTCGCCGTGGCCGTGGCCGCGTCGGGATGGAGAGAGAGGAGGAACAAGAAGATAACATGTGGGGCCCGCGTGTCAGTGATAAGGGAGATGAAGTATATGTCTTCGTATACGTCTACAACTAGGCTCAGGCTGTGTCCATACGTATTCAGTGGTATTTTTTTTTAGGAAACGAAGAATTATAATAACATACTTCAAAATAGATAAATAGTAATGACATTTCTCCGAACATCGAAAATTATAATGCCACTGATCCGAGTAGCCCAATAAACTTTGCATCCCCTTCCACACGCGCTCCCCCTCTCACTCGCTCCGACAAAAAACCCTAGACCTCCCGCCACGCCGCCGCCAGCCGCCGCCTCCCTCCTCACAGACAGCCGGTGGGTGTCCCCGATCGCTTCCTCCCGAATTTCCTCCACTCCTTCCCCGGATTCGTCTTGATTCGGTCTGTGTTTTCTGTAGGTTCCATCGCTGAGATTCTTCCTGTCAGGAGGTGTTGGGGGTAGCTGGCGATGGGGGTGGAGCAAGGCTACGACGATATGGAGGTGACCATCAGCGACTCTGAGGCGTTCAAGTATGTCGGGGAGGTGCTGCAGTCCGTGCGGATGGTACGGACCTTCCATCCTTAGCTCTTCGCCGTGCAATATGACAGGACATTGATTTCGGTGGCTTATTTGCTTTGGATGATGATATAGTATTCTCGTTGGGCTTGGAAGTTGGAAGTACTTAAGACTCTGTAGCTTCAATCTTTCTATACTTTACTTCATTGCTTCAATTATTGAGCATTCATTTTGGAGCTTGGCAAGTAAATTGGTGCACCTGCACCCCCTGAACTCGGACTATAAATTCAAATGCAATATGCTAGCTCTGCTTGTACTCCCACCAAGGTTTCTTAGGATTTAGGACGTTAGAATGTGATATAGAGAAGTGCAGTATCCAAACCTTGTATTGAGAAAGCACCCCCAAAAAAACTACTGATGCAGTTTCTGACTCCATTGTATCTCCTGCAAATTTGAAAGGAGGGCATGATCTTCAGAATTTCTAAGCATCCCCTGGATAACCACACTAAAGCAGAACCAGGTGAGGATTTGGTATGTTTGTTATCAAGTCCAGAAATTCACCAATTGTTGCCCTCTGGCTCTGCTTTTGTTTCGTATCAGCAGTGGCGGAGGGTGACCAAAAGCAAGGAGGGGCAATTACAAAAGCTACTACTGTATTACCTATCAAATTTCTCAAATCATGACTATAGGTGCAGTCCTACAAAGCATCCATGAGGATTATAGGATGTCATAGTTACTGCCCTCCCAGAGGAGGGAGGGGAGGCCCAGTTTCCCCTCCATGAGCCTCCGCCCCTGTGTATCAGTTCTGTAGATAAAAAAAAGGACAGACCCAATGCCGGAGGCTCCCACATGAGTGGGGTCTGGGGAAGGGAAAAACCGAGGCAAGCCTCCCCCCGCAAATCTGCGGAGAGGCTGCTTCGAACCCACGACCTGGTGACTCAGTGAGACAGCTCTCACCACTACACCAGGCCTGCCCTTCATATCAGTTCTGTAGATCTCTGGTCTAAATTGCTCCTATCTGCTAGAAGTTAACAACTAATTAAATGACATACATCTTTTGCCAGTTTCTGTTGATAGATTTGTTAAACATTAAAGTTTTGCGGTCTGAATAACAAGAGCAATAATGCATTCACTTATCGTGTTATGGAAAACATATTCTCCAGAACAAAGCCGAGACCTGCAGTGAACTTTATATTCCTGCTTTCAAGTTTGAAACTAAAGCTTGCTGGCGAAGACATGGCCAAATTCACCAGATGCATGTGAGGTGTGGAGTTAGGGAAATTGAAAGGTGATCATTTTCAAATTGCGGGTGTTTAATTAGCAAATGCAGGATTCTTCTGCTTTTTACACCTCAAAACCACTATATTAAGGAAGCTTGTACACAATACATGTTTTAACAGGTGGACAAATGTAAGTACCTGCAGTGTTTATTTGCCTTTCTTAGAGAGTAGGTAATAGTCGTGTTCTTTTTGCTTCTTGTAGCTATGTACTTCATGGAGACTGGAGTAATGCCTTGTCATTTAAAAAATAGAACCCAAAATACATAAATTATTTAGCAACAGTGTATGTCGTGTAAAATTTTCCTTTCTTGTCTGAGCTCAGTCTGCTGATTTGAGTACACTGCCTTTACTCAGTCCCCTACATTAAAGAATTCATTCCATTTCTCATTTTGCTATTGATGTCATCCAAACAAGGATTTATGAGAACTTCAGAGCAAAATTCTATTGTCTACTTTAATGAATTCCTGAGTTACTTATAGAATAGTACAATGTAAAGGTATTAACATGTCGATCTATCATTTAGGATCCATTTTTAATTGACCTAAGGGACAAAGATCAATATGATATCCTGCTAGGCCTTGTAGACCCTACCAAGAAAAGGAGTAGTGATGACGAGGCTATGTTTGTTGTAAGTTCTTAACTCTTAACCCTATTTTAGCTTGTCCACCTTTCCACACTTGATTCGTTAGTTCTGTTTCATGCTTATGCCCTACTTTTTTCCAGACTACTTTGAAGGCACTATCAGAAGCAGTATCCAAGATAGACACCATGTATCATCACGCACTTCTACACAATGTAATGTAATCCTTAGTGCTCATTCCTTTATTTTTGTCGAGTGAATGAAATGTTACTAAAATTATTATTTTTCAGATATTTACCATGTGCGTCTGGTACTTAAACAGCTACACAAGGTTGTGCTTTTGGATTTAATAACCAGATTGGTATACTTCCTCTGTTGTATATCCAGAGTTTTCTGCATTTGTGTGTGTGTGTGTGTGTGTGTGTTTCTGATTGATCTGTGTTTGTGTAGGCTGCTGTGGCAGACCAGTACCTCAGAGAATGTTTGCAGATGCTTGTGAATAATTTCACTCCACCTGGACCACTTATTCGTTACATTGAGGAGCCAAGGTGGCTTGCAAAGAAGGAAGAAATCTACTCTCAGTTGCAAGCGAGTTTGAAAAAGATTTCTGACACTGTGCCCTTAGCACCAAGGATGTTAAAGGATATAATAGATAGGAGTATGCCAAAGTTGTTTGATAACAAAGCTGTAAGTGTTATTTCTGTAGGCTATTCTAATTTTTCATTAGCTGCTGTGTCTGTTTACAGATAGTCCCAACTTACTTGAATTCTTGATAGGACATGCGTATGGTTCAGAAAAACTATAACCTCTCTCCATGTGTCTCTGTTTTTGTCCTTGGCTCCTTTCTTTCCTCTTTCTTTATTGGGTTGGGGGGGTTAACTAAAAAATTGGATGCAACCTAAAGTTGCCCGGTTTGAACATAGTGTAAAGTTATGTGCTGTTATAGCTATTTGATTTGATGCCTTTATGCAGTTTTTAGTACTTAACATGTTTTCTTCAGTCCGCTATCTTACAAACTTGTCTTCTTGCTGAGGACCTATTTGTTTAATAATACCATGTCCATACACTCCTGCTGTGCAGTTTTTACACATGCACCACTGACACTGCTCATGAGCAATCAATCTTACCTTCTGGGATTGTCTTTGCAGAAGATGGTATCATTTGTCGAGTGCATGTTGGGCCTTGATGCTGACGTTTGGGACATCATTGGACCGTCATTGTTGGAGAAAGTTGTTTATCTACTTACGGAATTGGATGTATGCTCCTTTCCTTTTGTATGGCTAGGTAATCTATCTTGGAACTGGTTTTTCTCATATTGATTGATTGGAATTATGCAGGTTAATATAACATGGGAAGATATTCTTCAAGATGAACACAACAAAGGTATATTTGACATGGAGCTTGAGGATTTGGATGAGGATGAAGATAACCTTGGTCAAGAAGGAACAAAGGTTTGTCATATTTAGAATGTTCTTTGCGTTACTAATTGAGTACTTCTAATAGGAAATGTCTGCACTTTGGTTAGGTCCTTTTTGGAGGAAATGTGTGTGCCGAGAAACTTGATGGTTTAATGGTGGTTGTGTGCGAGCACCTCAAGTCACGCGCAGAAGAACCTGATCGCCTAATTAAGGTGAGCACATGGCTGGAATCTTAACTCAAAAACTGAACCTTCATTTGTCATCTTTTTTTTGGTATAACTTATGCTATTTGAGAATATGAAAACATAATTATAGTACTGATAGATACATCGCCACAAAAAGTTAATAAGGGCTACAGTCATTTATTAATGGCAATTTTAGTTAAATATATGTGAATATGCCCATGTAGGTATGCATGGTTTCTTTGTTTCCCCCCTTGTAAATTTGCCACAAAATATTTTGTACGACTGTTCATGGCTCAGGACCTCAGGTTAACCTGGCTACCCTCACCAAACCCAAACCAAACTAACATGTAACATGCGTATGCAGTTACAACACAGGGCTGATCCATTTTGAGAAAGAGATGCTATGATTTATTTAGATGTGGTTATAAACCGCCGAACCCATCTGAGGAGTCCAGTGGAACTCAGAGACCCTCGATCCCATATAAAGTGTTATTGGAGAAAGAAATTGGGACATCAGCTACTTTGTGGCATGTACTGCACTGGTGGCAGCTTCTTCAGGTTTTGTTCAGTGTCGCCCTCAACCCCCTTCAATCCCCTCCAATCCCCACCAAACCAAACAAGGCCTCAAGGGTATGGCTGGTAGCTTCTCCTTCAGGGGTATTAGATGTTGGCTTCCTGGATGGTTGTCTTCTTCGACAATGGCCAGTATCTTCATGACATCTCAGGATGTGCTTCTCTGACAGCTTGAAGCTTAACACAGTGGCTATCCTGTAACCGGCAACAGCCATCACCTTGTTGACGAGATGTATTTCATAACCGTTCAAAGTTTTGTTTAGCTTTCTCTCCTTTCTAGCTTATTGATGCATCGTGTTTTGTGCTCAAGCTTCTCTTCCCTTTGCTGCCTTTGTTTGTTGACCCAAAGCTTCTTTCACTAAGGATTATTAGTCTTAATATGGTGTGATCCAAGGTCTTTAAGCTTTGGATTCTTAAAAGTTAGCTGTAGATGTGGGTTGTTAAAAGTTGTAAGCTGGTGGGATGCGCTTGTGTATTGTGGTGTAAATGTGGTTGGATTCTAACATCTGCTTTTAGAAAGCACCCATTTATTTAGCTTCAGCTTTTTGAACCAGAATCGTCAATATAAAGCAGAAACAAACAGGCCCTGAGGAATTTGATCTTTGTCTTGGTCCTGTATTTGACTTAACCTGGCTAGTAGAAACTGTCAGGACCACCAGACCAACCCAACCCCACAAGATAATCCAAGAGGCACCATCCTGAGTGGGACCCAAGACCCTAACCAGGTAAAGGTATGCAGATTGGGATGCAAAACAAAGGCACGCTGTAGAGCTGAGCTGTGTACAGCCATTTAACTTTGTGCTCTATCCTTAGGGTTGATTCTTTCGAGATTGTGTTTTTATAATTGTCAATTGCAACTCATCTAATGCTGTCTGAGAAATGTTCTATTTTGTGGTAGTTCATGACTTACGAGTGAATGATAAGTAAACACATATAAGCACTTCTGTTTTGATATTGCTCATGTTTTGTCTTGACTTGGACAGGAATTTAACACTTTGAAGGCTATATTTAAATCACATGTGCTAAGGGTGCACAAATCCAAATTTGCACAGGTTAAGGATTAACCTTCTGTAAAGTAGATTCACAATGTTTAGTACCCAACTTGTATTTTCAGTTGCTTTCTGCCTTGCCCTCTTGGATTGACACATTTATTTTGACTTTTGCAGTTTATCATGTTTTATGCTTGTTCCCTGTATCCAGAGATCTGCGGTGATGGGTTTGCTGTTTTTCTTGCCGATATTTTTATTGACAAGGACAAAAGGAGGATGCAATAACTAGGTAAGCCTCTTGTTTGCTATGCAAGGAGTAGATCCAGTAGGGAAACTTTCTGTCGGTTATCTAGGTGATTGGAGGCACCAGTGTTTGAACCTTACCTCTATAATGACCATTGCATGTTGTAAACTTGTAATCATGCCTTGACTATTTGCTCTGTTTTGATACTTTGCCTTACAGAGTTAGGAGATTTTGGCATCGTAGCTGTGTGAATAATTTATTATAGACATACTATCTTCACTAAAGTTTACTGCACTTGTGGTAAAAAGGTCTGGGCTTACAAATATAATCATTGGAGGAGATTCAGTGATCGAAATAACTAGCATATTTTGTTCTGAGATCGATTTGTTGCTAACCTAATACACAACCTGTGTGAATTGACGATTAAAGAAATGCCAATGATCACATTTGTTTCTCTAAGTGCAGAATGTCTGCAGTTTCATATGTTGGAAGCTATCTGTCCCGGGCAAGGTTCATTTCTGTAAATACAGTTGTTGCTATACTCAAAAGGTGGCTACACTCTGAACTTGCAAAATATTAGTTTTGAACACCTCACACAGTATCTACATTTTATGCTTTTGTACATCTGAGATTTATGTTACGTTATGTGCTTAGGTTAGTGGAGTGGTGTGGGGACTATTGTGGCTGTCAGCTGGACAAAGGGGTGACAGCCAATCCTATAAAACATCAATTATTTTATGCTAGCTGCCAGGTTTGTTATGCCATATTCTCTATGTATATTTAACTAAGCAAGAGAAGAAGTTGGTCAAATGCATGTTATTACTCAATCACCCCTGTTCCTGTTCTAGCATCATATGATTTCTGAATGTTTTATCTGCCATGTTTCTTAACCTGCAGGCTGTGATGTATGTCCTATGCTTTCGGTTAAGATCTATTATGGACTACCCAAATCTTAAACTACAACTTTTTCAAATGCGAATCCAGAATATCTTGGCCCACCCATTGGAGCCATTAAAGGTCTGTATCACACTCCCTACCACTTTCACTGTATCTTTTAGCAGCCACGCACTTGTGTTTTGCCTTTATATAAATACATAGTGGTAAATGACATGCCTTTTGATGCTATAGGTGTGCTTGCCTTCAATAGTGAATGAGTTCTTGAGACAGGCTAGGGCTGCAAGTCTGTTCCATGCATCTGTGAATTCAACACATGAAGATGCAGTTGAATCTGATCTATCGAAGGCATTTGGAGGACTTAATAGGCTTGACATGTTCTTCCCATTTGACCCATATCTGCTTAAAGAGTCTGACAGGTTTGAATATCAATAAGAGTGCCTTTCTAGCCAGTTGTAGTGTCATTATGTTCTACTTATATTGTGTGCTCTTGGAGGATAGTTATTTGCATATCATTCAATCCTGAACTTTATAAAACTGTTGTCATACTATTGCTATAACATCTATACCAGAAATTGCTAGAAATTTTAATTCCTATTGCTGGGTCCTCTTTTTTCTACTTATTATGAGCTCAACCAGCATCGTCTGAGCGGTGTTTTAATTCAGAAGCTAATTGTCCTTGTAATTAGTGTATATTAGTGTTTCCTGCCTGATGATCCATTGTATCCTTGCAGATATATACGCCCAAATTTTGAGTTCTGGTCCTTCGTCAAGACGACATACAGTAACAACAACAGTGACGAGGACGACGACGAGCTTGCCGACATTGACGCACCCGGAATGAATGTGGGCAGCTTGGATGATCACTTTGAAATAGATTTTAACAATGACGATGACATTGAGTATTCGATGAATAAGATGTCCATAACACCGCACCGCACTTTCTACCATCCACTGGCTACAAACAGTGAGTTCAGCAGCATGCCTGCGAGGATCAGACCTTCCGCGAGCCCTCCATCATAGCTGGCCATCACTATTCTGTTCTGGTCAGCTCTTTACTTGACTGATGATGACAAAGCCAGATGCTATGAAGTTGCACGTGCCAAGAAGGAACCAGGGGATGACCGATCAAACAAATACCGGAGCTTTTGATTGTAGTTGTTAGTAGGGTCAAAACCCATTATTCTGCAGTTTGTAGGGTACCATTAAAATGCAGAGTGTATATGTGTTTCAGGGCACATTGTGGAAAATGGTTGTGATTGTATACTTGGTTGGCACCCCTCAGGGATGTGTATTAAAGACAATGTGTTATGACGTGAAATGGTTCACCGAAAGTATTCTCTTGGGGACATCAATGGTCTAATGTTAGAATGTGGAAACAGTTGCCTGTTTGATGGGCAGCCAGTAACGTAGTCAGTTTACAACTGCGCGGAATCTGTGTCAACCACGCTCCGCCTAACAGCGTTCTCGTTGACTCGTCCGGAGCAAGTCCCTGTTGAGCCCTTGTTGAGGGATTTGATCCAGACGAGTCGGGTGGGGAGCTTCATCTCGCACTGTGTTGCTTGAGACTTTCAACCTGGACTCTATCGACCGCCTTCTTGGTGATGTCAAGTTTGGCTTGAACATACATAAATTGCTCAAAAACCCATAGATGTCAGCCGGTGATTTGGTGAAATCGGGTCTAAATCAAATGGCACCAACCTCATATAGCAGATTCTCTAGGAGTTTTGTGGATCTCACAAATGAAAGAATACCATAAAATTAGACTGTTGTGAATATTCTTAAAAGAATAATCTTGAAACTCTTTATCAGATGGACTTTTTTGAAGCAGGAGAGTTTCTCTGTCGACAACCCAGTTTTTTTTTTTTGAGCCTTTTACATGTGCCATTATAAAAGTTGATAATTACCCATAAGTCATTAAAAAGTTTGAGTGGTCATAGGTGCCATTGGTCTAAACTTTTTTTTTTCTTCCGAGCCATTCCGTCCGATTTCGCCGATAACGGTGTCCAACATGTAGATGAAATGACCATGTTGCCCCTAATTCAATTGGATTCCTAATTTTTCCAGTTTCGTCCTGTGCCATTCGCTCGTCCTGCGATGCTAGCCTCTTGTGCTCTGGCCTCTCCGCGTCGCTGAGCTCCACCTTGCCGGGCGCGCCGTGCCCATGCGTCATCTTGGTGATGCCCACCGCAACGATGACGGGAGGATGCTGACGGCGAGCACGACTGCCCCAACCATGTTCACCACGCACCCTCCACACCAGCAGCAGCGGTGGGCGCTGCCGAGGACCAAGATAACGATCTGTGAGGTGCTGGAGCCTGGAGGTGACCGTGTTCTTTGCAGGCGACCAGCCTGTTGAGGCGAGCGACGCGGCGGCCAAGGCGCGTGCGACAGGGCTGGACGAGGCGCCGACGGGCGGGCTCGCCGCGCAGGCGCGTGTGGCCGCGGACGCCGACGCCCAGACGGAGCGCGAGACGGACAAGACCACGCTGCGCCAAGTCCTCGCGGTTCGCCACACGTCCTTCCTCGCATGTGCTATGATAGTCAAATTAAGCTGGCGACCCATCGGTTTGTCCCAACAAGGAGGTGGAGCGGGAAGACGCGGAGCGGTAGTGGGCGCGGAGGTGCGCAGCGACCCTGACGCGGCCAGGCGGGATGGGCGCGTCCATCGCCGCCGCCGCGCGGGTGAACCGCGGCCGGCAGTCACTGCTAGCTAGGCCGCATGGAACGCACGTCGACGATCCTACCGACCGATGACGATACACTGCACGCTTGTTGCTGATTGCAGTGTAAGTTTTGTTTGCAAATGTGCTGTAGAACATGTATCATGTATGCATACGCACGCCCTCTTACTTGATAACAACAAGTTGTAAACACATGGATCGTGAGACGGAAAAAGCGACAGAAACAATCAGATGTGCAGCGAACCTGCTTATGCATTTGACGAGCACACCACCGTGCAGGCGCACGGTCGGCTCAGATCGGATGTAGCATGTCGACGAGCAACGAAAGGCACGCAGAGGGAAGCGGCCGTCACATGCCGCACGCGGACGCATCCATCGCCCGCGGCCGCTGGCAGTGGTCACCGCGCACCTACAGCCTACGGGCCCCACCGAGCCGAGATGAGCGCGCGTCCGTCCAGCCTTCCGGCGCGGTCCATCAGGTCCACCATGCAGCCATAGCGCTGCGCGTTGGGCGTGACCTTGTACTCCAGCAGCATGCGGTCGAAGCACCGCAGCCCGTCCCCGTCGAGCAACCCGGCGAGGCTGCAGGCGTTCAAAACGGCGATGTACGCACCCGAGAGCGCACACGCCGCGTCGCCGCGAGCAGCGGGACGCGGTCGAGGCCCAGCTTGATGTGCCGGGCAGCGAGCGCGTTCCTGACCTTGTCCACGCTTCGCGCCGAGACGGCCGCCGCCGCCAGAAAGGGCTACGGAGAGAGATAGGGTTGGGACAGAGAGACAGCACCGGGGTATTCTGCAGAATTTCGTTGGCCGGTCCCACCTATCCGTGAAAACCAAATGGAGATGGAATGGCACGAAGGACAAAAAAAGTTTAAGTCAATAGCACTTGTGAGCGCTTAAATTTTTTAATGATGTGTGAATAATTATCAATTTTTATAATGACACACAGTAAAAGTCTCTTTTTTTTTGCCCAGACATGGCATTCTACGCAGGTTCTTAAACTGGGCAAGAAAAAGATTAGGCTGCACCTGACTTATCTTGTGGTAACTATGGCTCCAAGCCGGCGCATATCGGGCTGCACGGCCGTGTGGGGAATGTTCCAGACTATGTCCTCAGGGCCAGCCAGCTTCAAGGATAAAGAAGGAAGCTATCCGCGGAGAAACCAGGCCATGCAAATGGCATTGCTCAGACTTTGGGGAAGATTTAGTGCCCAATCAAAGGTATTAGGTGCACAGACCTTGGCTGCAATTTATTTGTGATAACTTTCCTACAGCCCGGAGGGGAAGAGAAGGGCTATTGAGGAGGGTCCATGGGCTTTTTTTTGATAACTTTTTGTTGACATATAGAGTTCTACTACTACTTATTATCACACAAGTTATAAAACCTGTGTCACGTAGAGTTGGAATTTTGATTAGACTCCGCCAAGGCTGAGTCGTAGAGTCCGTCGCCAGCCAAGGCTCCGGTATTCATACCAAAGTTTTCAGTTTTTTTTTAACAACCAAAGTTTTTTTTTTAACAACCAAAGTTTTCAGTTGGATACCGGCCAACCGTCACATTACTGCATACTCCATATACCTTCGAGATCCAAAGTAAACTCGGTGTTCTCCCCGGCCCCCTTCTCTCTGATCTCGAAAATTCACAAGCCATGGCCGCGCTCCCGCTGCGTGCGCCTCCCCCCGCGGCCGTGGCCGCCGCGTCCCGTATCTCGCGGCCGTTCCACGGGGCCATGAATGCCCATCCGCTGGGCCGGCGAGGCCCTCGTCGGCGCCGGTTAAGTTGCAGGTCCGCACGCGCGACTCGTTTCGCTCCCACTGCGAGAAGCGTGCCGATCGACTCAATGAGCCAGATCCGGAGCCAGAGAACCACGATCCCGATAAGGTAAGCCCGCAAACAAGAGCTGTGCAGAACAGGTCGATCTCTTCGAGTGCTGGAACTTATCTTTCCGTTTGTTTCCTGTTGTTCCTCCAGGCCGCGACCCAGCAGAACTACCCCTTGGTGGAGGAGCTACTCAACTACAAACAGGCACTTTTAGCTGCTATGGGCGTGGTAAGTGTTTCTGGCGATGGTTATCAACCACTGGTAATTTCGTATTGTTAGGTATGTTTGACTTTGTTATTAGTTCTGACGCATGTCACTGTTTTATATATCACAGCGGGTGCCTCCTGATATGTTCCTTAAGGAGAAGGAACGAATTTCTGACTACTGGCTGAAGTTGTGTCGTTCAGCTGACGGTCGGGTTAGTTCTGTTTGTATCTCAATCACGTTGGAACAAGTCCGACAAATTGCTTTGTTACTACTACACTAGTATATAAAATTTTAATTGTTCAATGTTGAAAACGAACCGCTAAGTTTATTAGTTTTTTTTAATCTGATGTCATTAGCATTCTTTACATATTGGATTTAAGACATGTTTGTAAAGCAAGGTCGAGCGAGTTTCCAAAGACTAGATATCTAATTATCTTTTCCTCTTTGTTTATCTGCTGTAGAATAAAGATGAAAGGGTAGTGGCAAAAATAGTTTGCTCAAGAGCACAGGAAGCTTTGGATTTGGCTTCCAAGGTCATGGTAAGTGGGCCTAAGTGTCCAACTATATATATTTTTTTGCTCCTTTATTTATATATAGGCACAGTATGCAATAATTATTTTGATTTTCTTAACTTGCCACATCCATCGGTTGTTTTAAAACCACCTAGGATATTGCACATGACGGCCCTGGTACAATAGAATTTTCTCAACATGCATGCCGTGCAAATTTTTTAAACAGGACAGCATCGATGCGGTACGACGCACGTTCGACACTGCTCATCTCACATGTGCGAAACAGGGAGCTCGCCAAGCCTCCACCCGCGGTGCTCCCGCGCAATTTCTAGATATATACTCCGTACACTTCAACTTAATATCTCTGAGAAAACCGATCACTCGAGTTTCTGTTTAGTTTTCTGTAACTTTTCTGAGAATTTCTATACAACCTTTTTTTTTGCCGGTGTTAATTGTTACATATAGCCTTTTTTTAGATAAAAGAAAGTGCACAGTTTTATATGAAGGTAGGTGTTCTGGTCACCTCTTTGTCAAAGCTTTTAAAAACATTTTTCCCCTTACTAAAGTTTACACGCCACTTTCCCTAAACAAATTCCTAGTTTTACTTCGACCATTTTCTAAAGAAACAACGTAGTTTTTTTTAATCTTCATTCCCAATTTTTTAATGTTAAGTTTTCTAAAGATACTGTGTTTGTGAAAGTTTTTTTTTTGTATAAACTAGGAGTGCGTTCGGCTGGCTGGCTGGGCTGAGCCCGGCTGGCCAGCTCACTCACAGAAATACTATTTACGTCCAGACAGAACAATATTTTTCTCTCACAGCAATCAGCCGGAACAATATTTTTTTAGTCCTGCCGAACAGGCCCTACATCTTTAAGCCTTGCCGCTGGTCTAGCCGGCTGCTGGCCCCACGTGCCACACCGTCCGTCATCCTCTGTTGTGTGCTTGCGACCCATTTACAACTAACATGATGGTGCTTGCATTTGCATTGCACGCCATTGGTCCGCGGCGTGCGCTGGTCAGATCAGAGCAACCGCGGCGGTGCTTCAACCGGACCCGTAGGGGGAGTTGCCGAATGCAAAGTTCCTGTCTCGCAACGCGTTAGGGTTTTAGGTAGTGTTTGGTTAGGTGTATGGAGATGGATAGGATGGATCATCGATGGAGGATGGATGAGACAATTCTGTATGAGATGGTATGGTTTGATTGTTTGGTTACGTGTACGGTATAGTACATGACTTTTGTTTGGATGGTTGTGTTGAATGGTACGAGTTAGTACAAGATCATGTTTGGTTAATTGTATGGGTCCATCTAAGATTTTCTTTTGTAAGACATATTTGTATAAATTTAGTAAGAATGCAACAATTGTTAAAAAAATAATAGATGGATTTAAGAAAGAGAAGTCACCATTAAATTACATTAATTAATAGCCTCCTACAATAATCACTTCTCATGGTGACGTATACATTGAATGCATATAACAAAAGTACACTCGTTCTTCGCTACTAGACGTATTCATTTCCTGTGTGCGTGCAGCTACGAGCTGGCCCTCCGCTACCTGCTCAAACGCGTCGACCAGACGACCACGAACCGTCTGCCCCGTCTGACAGCAGCCACGCACGCTCCGTCCGGTGTCTGGATGGCGTCGGTCGGTGATCCGGGACCAGATCCTCTGCCGTCGATCCTCACGCCTGCCGGGTGCAGTCGCTCCATCCCAGCCGTTCCCTGCCATCCAATGGACCAGCTGAGCCCAGACGTTCCACCTCCTCCGTGCGTCGTTCCGGCCCAACAACACGGCCTCTTATAACCGTAAAAAGCAGCGGCGTTTCTTCTTCTTTTTTTTTTTTGGCGCGACAGCTCGCGTTTGCCTGCGAGCTCACCATCTGGTCGCCCTCCCAAAACAGCATCGCCCGTCGGGAGCTCTCCTGGAACCAAGACCGCACGAAGATTCAAAGAACAATAGGCCGTCGTCGTCCTCGCCGCCGCCGAGGCCGCCATCGGCGTCGTCGCCCTCCGCGCGCGGCACGGCGGCGGGCTTTCCACTCGTCGGCGAACTCGCGGTTGACGCGCGCCCACAGCTCTGGGGTACCGGTTGTGCGCGGCGCGGTCCTCGTTGGAGGGCAGCCGCACGTCCAGAGGCAGGCCCTCGTCGAAGTCAGCCATCCAGCCGCTGATGCCGTGGTCCATCATCCCCTGCAGGAACGATGCTCTTGAACCGGGCGTGCGCCTCCGGGTTGGTGAAGTCGAGCATCGACGTCAAACGCCGTGTTGGGCATCATGTATGGCTCGCGGCCTCGTCCCTCACCACTCACCAGGATGCCCAGCTTCTTGTCTTCCTCGAATAGGTGCCTCTTCGTGTTCGGCTTCTGATCCATCTGAACAAGAACAAACCAACGTTTTGAAACAAAATTCAGAACCCCATGCACACCTGCCCTGCTCGTGCTCGTTTGCCATTGATAAGTGGAGTACTCTGCACTCCTAGATCTTTCTCTCTACTCTGCACACCTAGACTGCTCGTGCTCCGGGTGCCCATGAGGTTGACGTCCACCATCCGCCTGATCTCATCCATGTCCTGCCTCTCAAGCTCCCGCGACGCGAACACGCCGTGGTTGCAGACCACCACGTCGACGGGGCAGGCCTCCTCGAGCGCTCGCGCCACGGCGGAAGCGTCCCGCACGTCGGCCGTGTGGACGCCGACGCCGACGCCAACGCCGTTGTCGCGGCCCGTGTCATGCTGGATGAGCTCGCGAGAGCGACGGCGGTGGAGGGGAAGGAGACCGACCGAGTTGCGACGGCGGGGGACAGAGGACCGATGCTTGCGTTCTATGCTTAACGGGCCATGTTGTTGGGCCCGAACGATGTGCGGAGGAGGTGGAGCGCCTGGGCTCCGCTGGTCCGTTCGATGGCAAGGAACGGCAGGGATGGAACGACTGCCGGATGCAGTCGTGAGGGTCGACTGCAGAGGATCTGGTTCCCGGTGATCCTTGCCGCACACGACCATACAGCATCAATCGAGAATATTCGGTGGCTTCGGATCGTTCAGTCATGGATGGGTTCATTCAATCCAGCAACCAAACAGTAGGACACGTGGGTCCCAGGCACCTATCCAAGATCTACCGGTGCTGGATTGGTCCTAGCAACCAAACACTGCCTTAATGTTTTTAACAAATAATATATATATAAAATGGGCAACTGTTGGTTGCAAAAAATGCTACCAGATATTTGAATATCATTATTGGAAAAAGAGAGAGAGAAAATATATAATGGCAAATTTGCAAATACTCCATTACAGAACGTCATCAGAAATAGTGGGAGAGTAAACCTTTTGAGCATTTAGCATTATTTAACTCTTCCTTTTTGGGTAAGAATATAGACATTCAGTATATATCTCCACTAATCAACTTTTGAGCGAGCTTGCCAGGCCAAGCAAGGATGAGGGCCGGCGCTGCGGTGGCAATGGTCTGCCAGAGATGCAAGCTGGCACGACAAATTGACATTCATCGCAGATGGAGGAAACTGAAGAAAAAACTCGACGATCTGATGATATCATCACTAACTTAGAGAAATGTACCACACGGCACAACAGAAGCCAAGTAAACTGAGATAACAACGTGCGCCATGGCACATGCATGAGGGTCTGACTCAACTCAAGTAACCAATACTGATAGTCATGCCATCACAACACTAGACATGGAAGACAAAGCAACAGACCAAACAACACTGCTGCTACTAGTAGATAGATAAGGCCCTGCTTGAAGTAGCTTTGATCCTGGGCACGATCACCATCTTGTTCTGGCTAGGAGGCGAGCAGATCTGTTCCATGGAAACAAAGTACAATACAATGGCCCCGTTCGCTTCGCTGAAAAAACAAGCCGAAACACTATTCCGGCTAATTTGTTGTGAGAGAAAAACACTGTTCCGGCTGAAAAAACAAGCTGAAAAGTACGGATTATAAAACAAACGAACAGGGCCATGAGTCAGAAACTGATCGAGCTAAGAAACGGGGAAAAAATTAATAATAGTGCAGAGACTCGTCAGAGTTAAGAAACTGATCGAGCTAAGATTGTTTGTTTGATGCTTAGCTACAGACAACAACTTGTTAACTGATGATAATTAATAAGACAACACGAGGTAAACTGAATTCAGATGGTTGAGTCATAGCCCGACTCAAATGACCAGACAAAAACGAGCCCAGGTATGTTATACATTTACCTATACAAGCCCGCTAAGAAACCACCGGGAAACCCCAATGTTTCCAACCGTCCATCCGAGACTCGTCCCAGATTTGTTAAAAACTTCTTGCATCACTTCAGATGCTTCTCGTTGGCTTTGCTTTGATGCTTCTCCCTTCTCTTCGAATCTAGAGAACAACTTTCACAACTGCATCTCTCCCGTCCTAATTAATAAGACAACACGAGGCGCCCGGCTGAATTCAGATGGTTGAGTCCGCCCTCCTCCCTCTTCCTCCTCCCTCTCCCCCGCCTCTCCTCTCTCCAACGTGGTGTGTATACCATTAGAGACAATTTGATGGCCCAATGAGCAGACGACGGCAGACACAATGAAAACCACGGAGTGCCATGACCAGCGCACGTGGCCGTCGCCGCACTTCCCCCACGCTGCCTACCACCGTAAGAAACCCTAGTATCAACAGGTTCGCTAAAACGAGTAGAGTAAAAACCATAGCTTTGGGGGCTCCACTTTGTCACCGATTCCCAAACCCTAATTTTTAGGGCGCATTTCTTATTATTGTTTTGTTTCCTTTATCAAGATTTCCCGTATATATTCATGTCCAGAAAATTTTGGTCCTTGGAAGGATAAGAGATGTTTAGTGTTGTTTGGGATTTCCAAAAGCAAACCTATTTTTGTGAGCTTGATACTTGATTCAGTCCATTTTCCAATTTCTCCTGCCTAGGAAGGTACACCTTTTAGGTTCAATTTGACAGTTCTCTAATGACAAAGAAAGGCGAGCACGACAACATATGTGAACATGGATGATAAGAGATGATTAGTGCTGTAGTTGGAATTTCGAAAAGCAAACCTATTTTTCAGTGAGCTTGATAGTTGATAGCTTGGTACTAAGGTTTTACCATTTCAAAGTTACTTCTGTATTGAGTATAGTTACTAATGTCAGACCAGTTTCCTGTAAAAAATGGAAGCAGGTACTGCCTTCCATGGCAGGGAACATGAAGTGCCAGTTATTTTAAGGGTTCCCAACTCATATGTTACTTAATCAGGATATCTATCTATAGTATGAATCCAAATGCACGGGTGTTTAACTCTACAATAGCACGACCATGATTTATTTAGACTACCAAACATTGGTACTGCATGTTAGCCAATTTGTGAAATTTGATGCTTTGGAATTGCCTTTGAGAAATACACCTATATGTTAAATTGAAACGAGATGAATTTCATGTTCATAAGTTCTATTATACTGTACGCTTAACTGTCTAAAGGAAAACCTCAGTACTAAACAACAATTATTTTTTTTTTTGTATAATTCATAGCTGTGATTTTTACCTGATCAAGAGTTATGTATATATTATGTTTTTACATTCAGTGTATGGGTTTGTAAATCTTTTCTTTTAATCCAAGAAACCTATGTTGGTTAATCCAATACCCATTGTTTTACTCCACCTCCATTATGTTTGCTTCTGACTTACAGCATGTAGCTCCATCCATAGTAATGTTTCATAGTGCTTGATGTATTGGTTTCCTTGCTTGGTCCTTCCAAGATTTACATAACCATGGAAAGTTCCTTTCTCCTGGTATTCAGCAACCTCAGCACCGTCTCTTAGGTACTCCTCCCGTTTCTATGTTGATCCTATATAAGTTACTTTTCCCATCCTTACTTACCAGTTCTAACGAAATTTATTCACTGGAATATCCATGTTTAGTCCTCCTAATTGCCTCGCAATTTAGTGTGTGGTATTTTCTATCTCAAATTTCAAGGGAATGGAATTGTATCTTCATAGCATGTGCACTTAAAAAGGTACACCTACTGAATTGAAGTGCCATGATCTTATGGTGTTACCAATTTCACTCTATTTTATATATTCAACAAATCTTCTTGTGTAATTATATTATGGCACAATTTTGAGTGGTCCAATTTAGTTATATATTTGTCGAAGTGTAGTATACCTATGTATTTTAGTTTGCTACCCTTAGTGTTTCAGATAATTAGTACCTATGCACATCCAAATTCTATTTCAATGGTGCATTAGTATCTAGTATTATCCACAATTTCCGATTTTACATAAGCCAACCATTATTTTAAAAAATCCGCTTTCATGCCTTCCATGCCCACACTCCTTCAGGTCAAAGTGGTATTCCTCTGCCTTATAACATCCTCCGTGAGAGAAGTTTGCACGCCACCATACAACAAAATTATCATGGATCTTTGACTAAATGGAACTACCCCTTTTTGCCTTCTACCCAGTGCGAGCAAAATGAATGTCACCATACAAAAAACTTGTCTGCAGATCTTTGACTAAGTTGAAGTAGCCCTTTTCGCTTTCCTCCGGGGTGTGCCAAAATGATTGTTCACTCTTCCTTCTATGTGGGTTTCACGGTCTCAAGTTTATTGGACGCGACATGAAAAATCATTTGGGTTTGCTTACATTGATAATTCATAGTAAGGCTTCCTGCTACAAACTGTCATAATTATTAATCTATCATTTTCCCAAACACATTCTAATTAATGTAAAATTCATTTCCAAAACATCACTATTGTTGCCACTATGTCAATTCAAGGATTGAAACTAAACAGGAACATAAAATGTTTTCCTTTCATTGGTTCAGATCGGCCAAGCTCAAGCTGCTTCCAAAGGTCACGCTTCTATTGCACTTGTATTCTCAATCCCCAAGCCCCCTCCTAGAACCCTCCTCTTCTTTCTTCTATTGTGTTGCGATTGGCGTCGGCTGTGTTTGCTCCACCAGCAACCCTTTCGCTTCCCTTCCTGTCCTGCCCAAGCCGAGCACCTGCCAGCCTAATCCATTTGTATTCGGATCTGATCTAATTACACCCTATTGTGCCTACTAATCTCGCACTTTTTGTTTCAATTCCATTATACGCCGGTGCCTAGGATCAAGTGTACATGCAATTCACACTACCGCCTAGGCTTATTTCGTCTGAGAGAGGGTTATGGTCATGAAGGTGAGCCATTTATTTACTTAGTGTGTCATAGTTCTCCTCAACAATGTAGTTTCATCTAAGATCTTACTTTCGGACTTTGTTAGTTTTTCTACACCCTTGCAATAGTCCATGCCAGCAATTGCAAGATATATATAGTGTGAAGGCGATTTGTTCTTAGTAATTCTATTACACGAAATCTTTCCCAACAAATGCATACGCTCCCGCTATATGAATCGTTACCTATTTGTTTTATGGATACCGGTTTCGACAAAGCTCTTTTGAAGATAAAAACAAGGATATCATACTAATGGAAATGAGAGCCTACGGAGTGACCCTCTGATGTGCTCGAATAGGTGGGGATCAACATGAACCTAACCTCTTTTTATGATTCCAATTTCAACCAACCGCACATATATGCCTCGCTTATAGTGTTTCTAAATCGAGGTTTGTGCGAGTTAGTTCAACAATACCCTTTGAGTTCAGTCTCCATGTGCCTCGCTTATTCGACATCCTGGCTGGTTTTATTCAGATAATTGATTATTTAATTGTACCTCGATTGATGAGGATTCCTGCAAATAATCGTAAAGCTTCAAAATTGATGGTTGTAAATGAAATGCGTCGCTTCCAGATCTTGAAACCTTGATGAGTTCATCATGGGGAAACGATCAATGTTGTCCATTCATCTATCCGATGCTCTGAGCGAAGATTAGTATCAGATTATACGGGTGAAGCCCCAATAGGCTACTGCTTTTCAAGGGCATTATCGATAGGCGCAGCCAAAGAGGGTATCAAGATGTTCATTCGCTTGTGAGGTACTACCGTAGTAGGCATGACTTGTTACTTAGATTATGCGATTTATGAGAGTAACCCATTTCGATCATGCCTTCAAGCTCCAAGTTCATGAACAAATGATCTCCAAATTACGAGACCTCTAAAATGCTCTAATGTTTTTTTAATCAATTTATTTTCCTCTAAACACATCCCACTGCGCTAAACACATTCCTACTTGCAATCTAAACACGTGCTCATTATATGATGGTGTAGGTGTGCGTATCACTAAAATTACGCGGAAGCCTCTTTGCTTATGAAAGGTGTTCTAGGCATTTGCCAATTCATGTGATGCATTCCTACTTATGAAAGGTTTTGCTAATATACATTGTTGTTAAGCGGGTTTATTTTTTTTGCGCTTGCCAGTTGTCGGCTCATATGCGCGCGCGGTCTATATTCCCTACATCTAGGGTGCTTCTCATTTGTTTCAAAGATCCAAGACACTTTTGTTGCTCCTACAAATCGCAGTTGTCGTTGTTCGACATGGGCTAAACTCCTACTTTTCTTTCTATTTTCCTCATCTACGTTGCACTTTCCACCTATAGTCATAGTGAATTTGTAACCTCGATTCATATGCATGCATTCACGTCATAGACTATTCTATTCTACTATTGTTATTCATTGATCGTTTACAACATCCGCAGTCCTTTTCAAACATACAATGCTTGATTAAGATAATGAAAAAGGCATCATAGCTTATTGACTTTTCGATAACCATTGTTTCCTTCTTTGCCAAAGTAATTGTTGTTCTTCGAGTGATATGTATGACATAAATAGTACGGTAAAGGCATCAATAATTGTTGTTCTTCGAGTGAGATGACATATATAGTATGGTAAATGCATCCAAAAATTGTTTTCATTCGCTCCGCAGCTAAATCCTTAACCCCCCTCCTATGATTGTGTCCGATGGATGCGTGATTTGAGATTTTAGGATATTGGTTGCTCTAAATTTGTTAGGGTTTTTACCTGTAATATATACTTAGCTTGAATTTCCACAGATTTTTTGCACTCTTATTATCTTTAAAGCTTCTCACTTATTCATATATTCTAGGATTAGATTGATGTGAAAAATGGAAAAGAAGTGAACAACCATAATCCTATATCACAAAGCAAAATTATATCGATGAATGGAATATGATTTGTGAATGTTAGCTTGTCTTAGAAGGGGAGCCTTGGCGATGGTAAAAAGCTTTTATCTTGTGACCATGAGGTCAAAGTCCTCGAAATGAATTATAATGCATGGAAAGGTAGATAAAAGACCCAAGTGGTACCCTTCCCCGACCACGCCTAAGCGGGAGCTACGGATTACAAATGATCCGAACTCTAATTAGTTTCAACTAATATTAATGCCTTTCAAATCCAAGTCACCGATGTGCTTAATGAACACTTCTAGTTCATTTAAACCTTAAACGTTCAAAATTTGACTTTCTTTTTTACATAGTGCATAACCTGCTAGAAATTAAAGCAAATGCTCCCATCAATTTTTATTTTCAAAGAAAGTTCCGCTTCACTAAATAAGATAGCAAATGAGGTCGATCAAAATTATTTTGTCTTATCATAGAATGAATCCATGTCTCAGGCTATATTCAAGCAAATCACTCTTGTTCTTTCGAGACAAATGCATCGCTCTTCGCATGTATCTCCGATCATATCTTCATGCATAGTTTGAGGTGGCCACATACTTCTCTGATTAAGATATAGTATTTCCCTTTCCTTAAAGAAAAGGCTTCCTTCTTGCTAATAACACACCTAATTACTATAGTTCCGAACATAGGTTGAAACACAATAGTGTCTTCTTTGCCATGACAGGTGAACCATTAGCATTGTACCCCAAAAAATATGATCTTTTTTTATGGACATGTCATCTATTGACATATTCATATAATATCTAATGCATATTACAGGCTTCAGCCACACACGGTTCAAAGCACGGTACATCTATCGGTCCTCTGGGAAGCACCAAAAAACAAAGAAAGGTACTATGTCACCATCAGATGCCAATTATCTGTACTCAATACAAAGGGTACATCATGAATTACCATCGCCGTTAACCAATTTCAGATACACATCAACAATACACGCATTGGAAGACTAAACGCATACAAAGATGCACCCAGATGAAATTGCAAAAGAGATTGCGGTACCATTTAACTTATATGTCGCCATTTTCAAGGTAACATATATACCACCAAAGCTTTATCATCCATTTAAGCAAAGCGAGTCTACAAGCAAATCTGCTTTCACGTGACGCTCCATGCAAATGAGCTTTGACTTGGAGATGTTACCGTGATGCAAACAACATGAATTGGCTCATCTACCGTGGATGGCGGTACATTCACCATGCCATAAACCGACACGGCTAATACCATCATGCTCTACATTTATCTGAAAACTCACTTTTCTCTCCTATAATTTGGAGTGCTTTTTAAACAAGTATTTTTATTAATGATTAGATCCAAACTTAATGTTTCAAAGTGTTTTCCTGTTGATTTTTTAGATTGATTGACATTTTGTTTCCACATCCTAGGTGCCTGTGTGGCTCCACCTTCATCTATGCCACTTCAATAGGTATGTTTCTCTTGCACACAAATGTATATGCGTGTGCTGTCTCTTCAAGTTCCACTTCATTTGGTCCTCTGAACCCCATTCTCTGCTTTTGTTTCCTACCGATATGTGCTCTTATAGTGAATTTTATAAAAACAAATGCAAACGCCAACATCTACAAATTTTTTCGTTGGTCCGGATTTGTATGGGATTAAACTCTAAGGACTCTTTGGATCATGAATCTAGCACATGATAATTGTACATGAATGTGTAACTTTTGAAATTAGTTGAGACACCTGCATTTGTTACCTTAGGTTCACATAATGACCATTATTTACTTTGCTTCGCTCCAAGCTGTAGTTGGGCCTTAATGAATTGTGAAATATCGATCTGATGATTCATGTTGTCTTTGAGGTTGTATGGAGAGAAGATAAGACAGTTGTAAACATTGCCAAGACATGTTTTCTATTTACAGCACATACACTTACCCAACGCGCGCAAGGGCGCGCGCATTCCACTAGTTAGAGACAATTTGACATCCCAATGAGCAGAGTAGACACAATGAAAACACAGGAAGCAGCTCGTATTATCACTACTACCTACTAGTACTAGTATCAACAGGTAGGCTAAAACGAGTAGAGAAGTAGATTTTGCCAACCTGCTAGTTGGGCTTATATAGCGGTAAGCCTGGATGCCTTCCTACCAGAAAAGTCCTTGCTCAGTTAAGTTGTTCCACCACAGTCCCTACTTTGTGAAGAAGTAGATGGTGGTTTTCCGAAAGACACCCTTAACGCTGTACGTACTTGTATAGGGCAGCTGGCAGCATTGGAACCGGATGGCAGTTCTGTACCAGGCCTGGTCTGTACACAATTTTGTGGCGTGCCATCCGTTTCGTTTGAAGCATTCGTACGTGCGCATTGACTAATGCCGTTCCGTTTCTCAAAAGCATAGTTCCGAATCGCTGTTTGAAGCAAGATTACGTTTTAAAATTTTTGGAAACAAAAATCTGTTGGTGGCCTGATACGATGGAGCGTTCAAAATTACCTCAACCAAAGCAGGGTGGGCAACTCTCCCAACCAAAAAGAAAGAATCTGTCTACCCAACATACGGTTATTTTAGCCCCTACTAATGATCAGATTTTGCCCATGCACTTACACTGTCTTATTACTATATTTACATTGTCTCATTACTATATTTACAATGCCAAAGCGCGTCTAGCTCAAATGGTTAGGTGACCCGGCGGCATTCCTCAGGTCCTGAGTTCGACTCCCCGTGGGAGCGAATTTTAGGCTGAGGTTAAAAAAATCCCCTCGCCCGTCCCCATATGCCAAAGCGCAGTTATGGCCCGGCCCGGTTCTCAGAGGGCAATGGATACCGCTGCGTCAGGATGAAGGCGGAGGTTTTCTCGATATATGTGAGAAGATCTTCTTAAAGGAAAAACCTAGAGCCATCGTAACCCCCGTAAGTCGAGTTTTTTTACAATGATTTTTTTAGTGTAATTTATTAGACATAGTAATGTAATTTAGAAATAACGTAAATATATGCTAATTTTTTTATAGATCCCAGACATCAGATAAAAATATATCAAATTATTCATAAATGTCAAATATCAGATGCAACCCCACTAGCCCCTACTGCCACGCCCACTGCCTTCAGGTCACACGGATCCTCTGCGCCCCGGTGACACACCCACAGCCACGCTGCACCAACATGTTGCAGAATCACGTCACAGAGGATCCTGGGGAGCCCATAATGACGCAGAGAGTGCATGTTGCAGGACGCGAGGGATCTGCCGGTGCACTTCGCACCTACGCGACACGTGTCAAATCTAATGGTTCAGAATTCGGGTTGTTGCATGGAGCGAGAATAAGCTTAAATAAGCTGAATCCAGCCGAACACGCTGTTAAGATACGATCCGAGCCGCGGTGGTGGGCAGCTAGCAGCAACGGCTCCCTCGCCCCGTCCTGCTCCTTCCTGCCACCGACATTCGTGGCGTTCCAGAAGGCTCCGCGTCGATTCCATGCACCACGCCGTGCATGGATATGATGCACGTACGCCGCCGCCCATGCATGCGCGCTCGCCGTGCGGTGTAGAGGCCGGGCCGGCTCCCACGCGTTGGACTTGGCGTGCGTTAAGCTGCAAAGGGTGCGGGTCGAACCGCTTCCGAATACGCTCCGCTCCTAAAATTTGGCTGTGGCTCGATTCGGGTCGACACGAAATAGAAGAGGGGCAAAAGGGTCGCGACCCTATCGACCCTCTGGTCGACCCGCCGCCTCACCTCGTTAGCTGCTCACCGCCGCCTCGCCTCGTTCGCGCGCCTCGCCGGCGAGCGCGTCGAGGGCGCCGCCGCGGTCTCCTGCGCGCTGGGCGACGTCCTGGCTGCGCTCACCGTGTTCTTCCCGCTCGACGACGAGGCCCGCCGCTGCATTGCCTCCCCGGCGTCGCTCAAGTCCCTCGTCTCCGTCATGTCCCACGGCGAGCTCCCAGCGCGGGCCGGCGCCGCCTTGGTGCTCCGCGAGCTCGCGTCGTCGGCGGACGGGCACACCATGTAGGCCGTCCTGAGGACCGCGGGCATGTGCGACGCGCTCGTCGGCCTCGTCTGGAACCCCATCTCCACGCAGGCCACCAAGGCCGCGCTCGTCACGGCCTACTACCTCGTCGCCGCCTCCGACCGCGGCGCGGCGCGCTTCGCGGAGCTCGGCGTGGTGGCAGTCCTCGTGGAGGCCCTCGTCGACGGCGTCCTGTGCGCCGACGCCGGCCTCGCGGCCGCGCGCGCGCACGCGCTGGCCGTGCTGGTGCTCGTCAAGAAGATGTTCCGCGTGTCCGACATGGCCACGGATATCGTAGTACGTACTCGTAGTGAGCAACAGCGACACATGCATATCATAGACGGGATCACGCACTTGATATCGTGTACGTGAGCAGCAGCGACACATACATATGTGGGCTGGCCGCGGTTCGTGCGGACCAGGCGAGGGCACGGTTCAGGTTCGATCCGTGAACCTCTTTTGCGGCTCATGGAGCGGGGGGTCGGGGATAGGAGCGCTCCGAACCGCCCCCCTTGCAAATATGCGTGCGTTTCAGAAGCTGCGCTCTCTCCCCGGCCTGCAGGTACAGGACCCCCAGCCCCAGCCAGCCGATTTGATCCATCAGTTCGATTTCGATGGAACGACAATAATAAGGAAGGAAGAAAATTAATCCGATCCTCGAGCCAAAGGCTCTCTTTTTTTATCGACGAAAGAAGAATTATATTAGATAATAGCCGGTATATGAACACGTTACAAGCATCCTGGATTACACAAATATCCAGAAACTAATTTTCATCTAAATTGTACCCACGCTGTGAATAGCTCTAGATTTCAAACCTAAACATGTACGACGCTTTGTAGTATGGATGACCGCACATGCAAACATTCGGCAAAAGGTCTGAGGACAGATGCCCAACGAACGACGGCCAACATTCATGTAGGCAAAGTTGAGAAACTTCGTTCTTTCTGGTGTCTTTCTTCTTCTTCGTTCTGCCACCGAAAAATGAGGAAGACTGATCTAAAACTTATTCTCCCTATCCCTTTATTGTGGTCAGATCTAACCATAATAAAACGGAGAAAATACCGGAGAAAATTATTCCATAACCGGAGAAAATTTCTCTCTAATGGGTTGGGCGTGGCTTGGGTTTATGACAAATCTAGGTTGAGGCGGGTTGGAGGTTTTTCCCCCTTTGGGATTGTGTGGGTTTAACTCATGGGTTTAGTTTCAAGGTCCGACTCTTGACGTGGGGCCTATATGTGTAGATTTAGTCGCATAACTCTGCACAAATTAATAGACTGTCAAATTGAATCATCTCCAACTATTTCACTCAATTTTTTAAGGTGTAATAGTTTTAGGGTTCGACCCTTGAGGAGCGACCCACATATAAGTCTAGCCGCACTACTTTGTACAAAGCAGCCCACTGTCAATTTGAGTCATCTCTAGCTAATTTTGATTAATTTCTCAAAAAGTTTAAAGTGTGAACGGGAGGTTTTAGTTCTAGGGTCCAGCTCTTAACGTGGGGCCCACATATGAGTCCAGCCACACTACTTTGCACAAATTAGCGAGCTGTCAACTAAGTCTTCTCTAGCAAATTTTGATCAATTTCTCTAAACTTTTAAGGTGTGAACGCAAGATTTTAGTTTCGGGGTCTGGCTCTCGACGTGGGGCCCACATATAAGTCTAGCCGTACTACTTTGCACAAAGTAGGGGATTGTTAACCGGTTCATCTACAGCAAATTTCAGTCAATTTCTCGAAAATTCTAAGGTGTGAACGTCATGTTTTAGTTCTCATGCTCCTATGCAAGGTCCACATATAAGTCTAACCGCACTACTTTGTACAAAGTCGCAGACTGTCAAATTAAGTCATCTCTAGCTAATTTTGATCAATTTATCAAAAAATTTAACGTGAGGTTTTAGTTCTAGGGTCCGGCTCTTAATGCGGGGCCCACATATGAGTCTAGCCACACTACTTTGCACAAATTAGCGAGCTGTCAACTAAGTCATCTCTAGCAAATTTTGATCAATTTCTCTAAACTTTTAAGGTGTGAACACAAGATTTTAGTTTTAGGGTCCAGGTCTCGACGTGGGGCCCACATATAAGTCCAGTTGTACTACTTTGCACAAAGTAGGATATTGTTACCATCTGCAGCAAATTGTAGTCAATTTTTCGAAAATTCTAAGGTGTGAATGCGGATGTTTTAGTTCCAGGGTATGCAAGGTCCACATAAAACTCCAGCCACACTACTTTGTATAAAGTAGCGGATTGTCAAATTGAGTCGTTTCTGACAAATTTTAGTAAATTTTTCTAAAAATTTAAGTCGTGAACGCAAGGTTTTAGTTTCTGGATCCGACTCTGGACGTAGGCCCCACGTAGATATAATTTTATTGTAAACGTCTACATGATTTTTATATAAACCTGTAGATTTATGTAGCAAACTCATGGAGTAGATCGAGTCCGTCCGGGCGTGTGCCGCTGGCTCCACGCGTTGGCCTTGGCGTGCGTTTCGTGAGATGAAGCGGACAGAAACTGCGCTCTCTCTCCTGCCACTGTCTGCAGGTGCAGGACAGGAGTCAGGAGCAGCCAAGCCAGCCGATTTGATTCGGTTCGAGTTCGATCAATGCAACCAAGATCCTGGAGCCAATAAAGCGTGCGAGCGAGACGAGCACGCAGCGCAGGGGCTCTGCAGCGACGCGGTGGCCCTGCCAGCTGCCATCAACCCATCATCGCCTGCGCGCGGTGCCGTCGGCCCGTCCCGTTCCGATGCCACAACGCAGGTCGCACCCGCACCCGCACCCTCCCTGCTTTTCGCGACCGGCCGCACCACCACCCTTTCACGGAAACGGTGGCAAGCGGGTACGTTGCGTTGGAGGATGGGCACCACCCTCGCACAGACACTGCGGTCTTGTTTAGTTCGCGGTTAGAAATCAGTATTTGGTACTGTAGCATTTTCGTTTGTATTTGATAATTATTGTTTAATTATGGTCTAACTAGGCTTCAAAAGATTCGTCTCGTAATTTATAATCAAACTGTGTAATTAGTTATTTTTTATCTACATTTAATACTTCATGTATGTGTCTAAAGATTTAATGTAATAAAGAGAGAGTAAAAAAATTTGGAATCTAAACGAGACCAACAATCTCTTTCGGGTCGTAGTCGTAGCTTTTTCTTCCTCGGTCGCCGGCAGAAAGAGGATCGGCGTCCGCTCTCCTTGGCAGGACGCGCGCCTGCAACCAACCCTCTGCGGCCCTGCAAAGCTGGAGCTGGTGCCTGCTGGTGCTGCAAAAGCAAACGAATCGTCCGAAACCCCCACGCACAGACAAAACTGTGTGCGCAGAAACATGCTTTTTCTTCCTCCTCGGTCGCCGGCAGTTTAGGGACGCCGCTACAGAGAGAGAGAGAGAGAGAGAGAGTTGGAGGGCATGGAGAGGGAGTAGCAATGCCTGCCAGCGCTTGCACTTCCGTGCGTAGCGAAAAAAGTGCGAGACGAGTGGCAACCAACACGTTTGGGTGCCTTGCCTCGGTGCCCACAAGACTGATCGTCTGCCCATACCCCTGCAGAGTTGCAACACGGTGTCCTCTCTACTTGACATTGGCCTCCACAGCCCATGACTGAAAAAAAATGCCACCTAGCTTAGTTACCAAATAACCAAAGTACTAGTATTTTTTTCACTGTGCTAACTAGGCACCGAGTAAACTCACATTACTTTGGTGTGGGGGAATCCAAGTGCAGGGAACAAGCTACATTGCAGTATTACCAGTAAAACAAGGGTACGAACTCGAACACATAGTTCAGCTAGTGGTAGTAGATAGATATTGCCCTGTTCGTTTGGCTGATAAGTCATAGCTGAAAGTACCGTTGACTGATTTGTTGTGAAAGAAAAATGTTATTCGTTGACTAAAAAAATACGGCTTATAAGCCAAACGAACATGACGTATAGCCGATGAAGTACTGATACATCGATCCAAACGGCACCACAGAGGAGGTAGACTAGCATTATATATAATTATATATACCACATAAAGCCCAAGAACTACAACTTAGAATGACAACACAGTACGTAGAGACCGAAATGACAACAAGGAGAACGAAACTAAGGAAACACCTCAAGAAGAGCCTAAAACGAACTTGACCCAGATCGAACACGGAGAACTAGTAGGTGGTGATCATGGCAACGATCGACATCAGCCATTCAGCCTCAACAGTGCAAGCGCTCAAGACAACAACAGCCTGTTAATTACATCCAAAACTAAACAGATCCTTGCCAGTTCCCTGAACACAAGTTACTAGCTAGTTGATTTCATGCACGAAAGTCTGCAAGATCGATGGATGTATACGTCTGCCAGCAAGATAGATTTTGCTTCGTTGTCGAGTGTACGTTCTTGTAGTGCATGGGGATGTTGGGGCCATAGAGCAGAGGTAGGGGCTGCTCGCAACGCCGACGAAACAAGCCTCCCCGCAGGTCATCCAGAGTGCTCACCGCTTCACTAGGTTCAACGATAAGCCCACCGGGAGAGTGTTGCATATATATTTCAAGAGGAATCTGACAGCTTATATTGACAAACTTACATTTACATTCATGCCACACTTTTGGCATTAGTTTACACTTAATTTGGCGGAAACGTATATGTATATAAAAATGATTAGAGAGAGAGAGAGAGAGAGAGAGAGAGACTAGGAAGGGATCCTTAGGTACATAGTGTAAACACTGGAATCTTAATATGACACGGCCCAAAGGCATGTTGTCTTCTACTCCGATCCTGTGCCCCTTGCTCCCAACCTATGGCTACTCCAAGAGAACCATTCTAACTGTTTTTCCCCCTTCACCGTACTGCAGTGGATTTGCTTTCTTGATGACTGCCTCTTATTTTTGTTTTCTTTTTTCTTTTATGCAAAACCGCTAGCTGGGTCGCTTTCGGGCTGGATTTTTCTTACATCCCGTTCAACATTGGAGCTCACTGCAGGCAAGGTCATCAGAATTAGTACAGTGATACTTTGAAGCCAAATGGACCGATTGATAGAACCACATATATTGGCCTTTTTTTTTACACAAACTTATACTCCATCTGTCTTGAAATACAAGGGATTCAAGTCTGTCCTAAGTCAAATTGTGTTAAGTTTGACCAAAATAAGAAAAAAGAATAATAGTTATGACATTAAATTGGTATTATTGACACATTACAAATCATTTTTTTCATAATTTACATCTTTGATATGGTAGATATTAATACTTTTCTCTATAAATTTGATTAAACTTTACATAGTTTAGGATAGACTTAAATTCTTTATATTTTAGGACAGAGCTTCTGCAAAAGAATATCCAACGAAGCAACATTCATGCAATCAAACATTCTGATTCCAACTGAATCGAGAAATTCAACACTACTTGAATCCTCATAGAATACTGCCAAAACTTTAAACCCCAGTGTACTAGTCTTAAGTTCTCTACTTATGAAATTCAAAATTTTAAAATTCTCGGTGGGATGGAGACACGCTCTATACAAAATTTTTAGCGCTTAAAGAGATCTAAAAATTTCTAGTTGATTTTTTTCATTTGGAATTATTTAGGAACCTAAATATTTAATAAAAGATAGCATGACTAAAAAATTGAAGATATGTGGGTCCCACATGCCACATCAGCCAAAACCACCATCGAAATCACTCTAAACTATTTAAGTAGAATAATTTATCTTAATTTTAAAATTAAGGGCAGGGGCATAAATCGTCCGATATTCGAGTTCAAAGATGTCTTTTAAATTCAGCGATAAGTTCAGAGGCCAAATTGAATTGGACTTTACTCTATCTCAGATATGCCACTAAATTCAATCAGGATATAATCATAAGAATTCTGATGGATTGTAGTTTCATTTTTCTTGAGAGGGTCTTTGTAAGATTTGGTGTAAACATTAAGAAGTTTATGTAATATAGTTTTCCCGGTTTCTCAAAAAAAAAGAAACTTTATGGACAACCACCACGAAACCGGGCAGCAGAAAAAAATCAGATTCAACCGTCTGGCAGGACACCACATATATATACCACACTCCACATGCAAGACGAAACATCTGTTGCTGTGGAAGATAACAGGTGCAACGAACGAGTGAGAGACGAAACGAAGACAGATTGACAACACCGATAGCGCTGGTCCTCAGTTTATACACATCAAGGATGATGAAACACATCAAGGATGCAGGGTTCATCATGCTTCGTCAGGATCCTAGGTGCGTAGGAAGGAAGCCTCCATGGACTGCAGGATGCTTGCCGTGTCAAACCTGAAGTTTCTGAAGCTGCGACCAGGGCGGTTGTCAACATGATGCGCCTGCACGTCAGATCCTGCTTTAGCAACAGGGTTCTCCACTGGGGTACTGCCACTTGACGAATTCTTCGCCTTCCACACAGTACCTGTCGGACACCACATAATAACCAAATGAATGCCACGACTTTAGGGAGAAAACCTAGGCTAGTCTGAAGTAAGACGTCAACTGACTGACTTCTGACATAAAAACTAGGCGAATTTGTAGCAAGAACTATTACAAATAATTCAAAGTTTTTTTTCTTCCATTTTTGTAATCTTGGCCAGAATGGGTAAGGGCCCGTTCGGTTGAGGCCATTCCTGGCCGGAACATATCCCGGTGATGCATGGCCGTATAAAATTCAATAGTATTCCTGGCCGGATCCGTTCCAGGCCTTGAATACCTGGAAACCGAACGTGCCCTAAAGGGGAGCAGAAGAAACCTCTAGCAGATGTCTCTGGTTTCTGATGCAGTGGTGGAGGATGCGTGGCAATCCAAGCCTTAAGACCCCTGGAAAGAGAACAAGGCAGGAGACAACAATGTTTAAGCAACAATTTTACGCTTTGGAAAATTAGAAGTAGATCAAGCCACAGAATAAAAAAAGCACATTTTTGGTTTCCTTCTTTTTTGAGAGCATCTATAATAATGGCAATGCCCCCATAACAGCATCTTCCCCCAACAAATAAAGTAGAACGTGGATCACAAGGTACTTACGTCAAAAATGGAGCAACCATATACAGCTTCATTCCATTCACTGCCCGAGATACTGCGTCATCACTAGCTGGTAAGAGTTCATCAATTCTGTGCCATGAGATTTCCTAACAAATTTGCAGAGGAAGATAGCTCAGTGGATCATTTCATACCTTTTAAAAGGGAAAAGAAAACAACAGAAACAGAAAAGGTACAATGAAGGACAATCGCCAAGGAGAGCAGCAATAAGCCTTGCAAAGTAAATGTGCATCACTGCCAATAAAAGCGATCACGAACAAGATTCAGAACTATGCATACACTGATTTCCTTCTTGGTTTGAGGTGCAAACACAGTATCTCTTTTAACCCCTGTTATGATGTAGAGCCGAACCCTTTGTTGTCCAATTGAAACTTCAATGTAATCATCGAAATTTAAAAATGTAGAAACATCACACCCAGTTTCCTCTAGAACCTGCATTGTTATTCAAGTAGATGTTAGTTAGCAAAAAACTACTATATGCTGAACAGGAGGAACTAACGAATATAAGCATTAGAAGTGCTCCAGATTAGAGAAAGGATGAAATATTATCAACACGGATCTTCGAGTACCTCATGCAAAGTATTGGCTTTATCGTATGAAAACCCACTCTACTATTCAAGAGGAAATGCCTTTAACAAACTAAATATTTTAATCAAGTTTTTTCCTTCATGTGGAAAAAAATGTTACTGGTGATTCACTTGTTATCTTTAATATTGATACAAGCATAAAGGACAAAGATTGCTCCTGCAGACCACAAGGATGCCCTCTGCGAATGAAATGTATACATGTTTAACCAAACAGACATTTGCAGCGAAGAAGAGATGAAAGTATTCAAAGATCTAGCGATATGAAAATTGCAATTTGTAAACTCAAACCAAGCAGGGAATACTATCGTATAAAAGCAGCAAATGGTGTTGAATGGTATCTAATATATATTTCATTGCTGCAAGTACAACATGCTTCAAAGAAATTGCAGGGTGCACTCAGAAAGGAAATTAAACTGACGGCAGGAAGATGATACAGGCAGAAGTTTACTTCTCTAACGGCACATGTGTGATCTTCCTCATCTTTATTCCTCTTTCCACGAGGAAAGCTCCAGCTGGCCCCAGCCTTCCATCCCTTAACAAGTAAGCACTGTAGAGAAGGGGAAGAAGTTAATTGGTCTTGAGAAGCAACACAACCCCACCCCACCCCCACCCAAACAAAATTGAGCTCCAAAGGGTCAGAAAAAAAATATAGAATTCATGTATGTTTATAATTTTATTGCAGAATAGCGTGTGAAATTGTATGTGTAAGAAAATATATAAGAGATTTGCAGTGAAAACACCACATCCTAGCATCAGAAGTCACAGTTTTTCCTTCAATATATAGGGCCAACTATAACTCAGAGGATAATGTATGCCTACCGATTTCAAATGTAAGGAAAATGCTATTGGTGCAACCTACATTCAGACTCCTAATTCACAAATCACAATCAGGGAACTCCTAAAATGCAATAAATTGGGGCAAAAAAAAAAATCAGTAAATTACCCTCTCATAAGTGTCATCTAGGATGATGGCGCCGGACACGGGGACACGAAACTTGTAGTTGTTGAAGTCCTTGTAGATATCATCCAGGTGCGCGATGTAGGGCCTGAGAGCAGTGCAGCTCTTGAACACTGAACACACCACCAATCCAATCGACCATAGCAATGCAACGGAACTGGCGTCAGCAACCAATCCAACAATAATCTCCTATGCATCCATGCACAGGCAGGCTTACTGAGGGAGGTGAAGTCCTTGAAGGAGAGGGACTTGAGGTTGGGGTTGTGCTCGACGGAGTTGTCCTCGTAGAACCAGTGCGCCTGCTCCAGCAGGAACAGGATCCGCTCGAACGACTCCAGCTCCTCCTTGGGCACATTCAGAAGGAACCGGCTGCAGAGGCGATTCAGCTCCGATTGATTTACTCTAGATTGACCCAAGCAGATCCAAGAAGAACTCGAGAGATGGGGTTTGGGGGGTTAGGGAAATACCTGCAGAGGTCGTCAAGCAGCTCTTGCGGCGGCAGCTGCCCCCTCGATGAAGACCGGTTCAGTCCCCCGCCGCCCGCCATCGTCATCCACCAGCCAGAGAGCGCACGAGGAGTGAAGGTGACAGATGCGGCGGCGACTGTAGCCTAGGACCGGATCTGGGAAGAGGGAGGCTCGATCTGGACTGAGGCACTGTCGGCGGTGCAAGGCAGGCGGCGGCGGCGTAGGGACGAAAGGAACGCGAGGAAGGAGACGGCTACGGGAACGAGGGGGTGGTGGTCTAAGGCTGGGCATTCGGGTTTTGAGAATTTCGGGGTTTTGAAAATGCTACCCGAATTTTGGCCGAAATTATCTCTTCCCGAATTTTTGGGTAACCAAAACTTCGGGTACGGATTCGGGTAATCCCAAATTACCCGATTAATGCAAAGCAGGAGAAGAAAATAGAAGATCTAGAAGACACCAGTAGCATTTGTACGTGTAGATGAATGTCCAATGATTAAATCCCTTGAATATGCAAAAATCCAACGAACCAATTTGAGGTCATGTACAACAAATCATGATATAAAACTCAGCAATACACGGACACAGTCACACGCAACATCCGGCCACCAACTGAGCACTCCCATTCGCCCTCGTTACGGAGATTTTGTGAGCACCGACAATGGAGAGAAGACAAGATTCCTCAAAAAAACGGAGAGAAGACAAGTAAGAGGAAAGCCGGAAGGAGCCTGGCTGCCTGGGTGCTTCAGAAGTTCAGATAGCGGCGTGCACCTGCGGTTGAGAGCGGCGTCGCTGGGTGAGTGAAGAGGTCAGGATAGGAGAGCGTCGTGGAGGGTGTGGGGCTGTGGGCGGTGGCGCCCGTCGCGTCGGTTGGGATGGATGCGGCGGCGTCGGGAGATGGAGGCGCTAGGTTTTGATAGGGTTGGGCTCGGGTGAGTCTGTGAGTGGTGAGTGGAGGGGCCTTAGCGCTAGGTGGGCTGGGCCGTGGCTCTTCTGCTCTAATTCTAGATGTTTAAGTTTAAATTCGGGTATAAATGGGTAATTCGGGTACCGGAACTCATTACCCGAAATACCCTAACTAAACTCGGGTATCTAGAGGTACTATCCAAAATTGTGATCGGGTAGGGGTACTTCGGGTTCTGATATTTTAGGTTTGGGTGTTGGGTATCGGTTTTTTTGCCCACTCCACTGGACGGTTGGGCTTGAGATGGATTTTTTATTTAAAATAAAAAAAATTGCTAGTTAAAGCCCAACCATTCTCAACATTGTGACAATGAAAATAGTTAAAGCCCACTCATATCAGTCCATCTATAAAGACTACGTAAGAGTAACTCCAAATATATATATGTAAATTGGCTCTCCAAAAGAATTTAGGCTCTCAAAATTAAAGAGTTCCGCATCAATTTTCTAAAGTCGATTCTTTTTTGTTTTTAAATCTATCGCTACATCAGTCCTGTTCGCTTGTCTTATAATTCATACTTTTTAGCTTGTTTTTTCAGGCAGAACAATATTTTTCTGTCACAACAAATCAACCGAAATAGTGTTTCGGCTTGTTTTTTCAGCGAAGCAAACAGGCCCATCATTAGACATGCATCGAACTAGAGTGACATTGGTTTAGAGCATATCATGGAACACCCACGTCGGAAGACAAAATCTTGATGCTCACCAATGTTTAGTACTATTGCTTTATGTTGTAGCATATGACATAACCCATCCACCAAACATATAGCTAGAATCATCTAGAGTAATGGCACGTCCCTGCCTTACCTACGAATCTAGATTGGCCTATCTCCAACTCTTTCTTTATCTGATCGGTCATCTGGTCCTCACCGCCTGTCTCTCTTTTTCTCCTACTCTGTGAATGGCAACAAATGTTGAGGGTAAGGCAAGCGATGTGAGTTGTGCGAAGCTATCAGCGTTGTTCAAGCGTGGTAGGTGGCGGGGCAGTATCCTGCTGCGGATTGCAAGTAGCAGCATCGAGCGCGATAAGCAACGGTGAGCGCCATAGTCTACAATGTTGTGGTGCATCACGACGTATGACAGACGGTGAGCTCAACTAGTTGTACATGTTTGCCAATGGTGAGCGCCAAGGGTTTGCATCATTACACCTGGCGACGATGAGCACGGTATTGCGGCCCAAAAAGAAATAAAAGATAAAATATTTAGCTATAGCTATCTCTCCAAAGAATGAGGGTACCTTGTCCAGATTGCTTGGCTTTGGTGCACACCAAACCAAGTTCCTCTCTGAATTGAGTCATCCAAGCATTGATGTTAATGTGGCCATTGTCGAAGATCACTTCGTTTCTTATAGTCCAAATGACCCAACATGCAGTAATGATGATATCTCTTAAAAGGGGTCCGCCAAAGTTTGTTCTAGCTTCAATAATCATGTCTAGGGGATTCAAATTCTAGGTGATGGGGATTGTGTTCCAACATGATTGATTGAAAGAGCATTCAAAGAAGAGGTAAAAGTTGGTTTCATCATAACCTGGATTGCATAGCACAACTATAATCATCGAGGACCTTATTTTTCCTAATCAAAAGATTCCTTGCATTGAGTCTATCTCTTATGAGGAGCCCAAAGAAATACTTATGCTTACCTAGGTTGCATGAGGACCATAACCAGGGAAAAAAGGGGAGGCTTCAACGGTTCCAGTCAGCACAGAGTAGGGTTTTTTGCTATTATAGTGAGTTGAGCCCTAGGAATAGTACCAAGCATCAGACACCTCTTCATCCATTGTCTTTCTTGGATGATGGACCGAACTTCCTCTAATTGATTGGGAGCTTGAGGAGAAAGTGGAAGACCGGAAATCCTACTAATTTCCATCTAGGAAAAACCTGACGGAACAATTTGTTTTTTTAGCAAAGGATAAGAGCTGGGTAAAGAGGCTTTTAAAGTTAATTAACCCACCCATTGTTCTGACCAAAATAGAACAATGTTGCCTTTGTTTGGAGTGCAAACCAGGAAAGAGGCTTTTAAAGTTAACCCAACCCATTGTTTTCATAATGGCAAAGGTGAATAATTTAGATACAAATTTAGGATATTATTTTGATTTGTTTTTATAATGACGTATATAGATAATTTATATATAATTTTAGGGTGTTATTTTTAATTATCTTTGGTAATTGCAGAGCTAGGTAATTTATATGTAAAATTAGGAGGTCACTTTATGTATTTTTCAAAATAGCGTGGTGGGTAATTTTTTTTCTATAAATTGCAATAGATCTAATGGCTATTATTGATAATGATGATTAAAGTATACTAAATGAAAGACCATATGTTTTTAATTATTGTGAGAATTTATAAAATTATCTTTTTTTAGCATTTCTACTTAAAATTAACATAGTGCCTCTGTTAGGGCTCTAATTGGTATAATAGTAAAAAAAGATGGGGACAGCCTTACAACATGCGCCAGCCTCAGATATGTGACCAGCAGCGTTATTCCATCCATTATCCTATGGGTCTTCTTCATCTGATCGCTATTAAATTATCCCATCTATATATTATCCTTCCAACAACGAAGCATTACTGATAATCTGTGGAGGTTCGTTCGTCTATCATTTTCATGAACAACTAAAAAACACTATCATAAAGCATACATTATCATCCTAAAGAGTAAAGACTGAACCTAGATCTCGATGACCGGTAGAGGAGAAGCTTATCTCCGTGAATACTAAAAGTGAGTGCACGTCATAATGGCCTAAGACAAAAACAAAATGTATATGAAGGACTATAGGTAGCCATATGATCCATGAGGCAAAAGATAATGTACTACCTCCGTCTCCTCTGTGAAAGAATGCAACTATGGGCTGCGTGCCACGTAAAGTGAATCACATTTGACCAAATTTCTAGTAAATAATATTCATAATCAATTTATTATAAAAGTACACTTCCTAATTAATCTAATGCTATTTATTTAATATTATAAATATTTATAGTTTTTTTTACAATTGGTCAAAGTTGATGTACTAACATATGACATTGTTCCAAAATTGTATTTTTTTAGGGACGGAGGGAGTAAAACCTACTTCCTTCGTCCCAAATTATAAGACGTTTGATTTTTTTACACCAAATTTGACCACTCGTTTTATTCAAAAAATTGTATAAAATATCACTTATTTTGTCGTTGCTTGCTTTATTAATAAAAGTTCTTCAAGAATGACTTACATTTGACTATGTTTGCACAAATTTTTTAAATAAGACAATTGGTCAAATTTAAGGTCAAAAAAGTCAAACGTCTTATAATTTGGGACAGAGGAAGTACATGCTTAGCGACCCCTTCTGCGAACGAGCGAGACCGCGGATTAGAGCTCGAGTCACGTCCAATGTTGATGTGTTGGGCACTTGAGCTAATGGGCTGGAAGTTGGGCCATGGTTGGTGGGCGCTTGGCCTTCTTACTCATGTAGCCGTGTACTAGGTGCAGTCACGAACTGGCGTTGAATCTATCCACGCTACCGCGTGAATCACGCTTGACCAAATTGCTTTTTAGATGTCGATAGTAGCGACGATGGCCCGATCACAAGGGCCCGTTTGGCAGGGCTTCGCCCGTGTGGTTCCTCCGTTCGAGCTGTAGCCCCCCCCCCCCCAAGCCAATATTTGGGGCTCTGGCTCCACTCGCGAAAAGGGGCTCCGACTCCACCCCATCTAGCGCCAGAAGCGCTTCTTGGGTGCTGCGTTTGGTGTGGCTTCGCCGGCTCTGGTGCTGGAGCCCGTGGAGAAGTCGGTGTAGGAGCCGCACCAGATGAGCCCTAAGCTTGCACACAAGAAGAACAAGTTGATGTGGGAGCAAGAACAAAAGTTAATGTTTTGTGATGTTAGCATCTTGGAGCCTGATGTGTGGACATGCGTATTAGCAATGAGGGAAGATGGCTGTCCTCAATGGTGGTACTAGCTCTGGTAGTGGTGCTAGTGGTCTACTAGTCATGCGTTTTTGTATAAGCTTATATGCGGTGTATGCAGCCATTTGAACCATCGATGGTTGGCACATGAAGTATTTGTTGGAGACAATCTCGTGCTCTTTTTGTGAAATATTTGCTATCATGGTATTGTCAAGGTTGAACTCTTTAGGCCCATTCTTTGTGTATTATGTGCATTGTTTGTTTTTAGTAGCTGTTAGTTGGAGACTTGGAGCAGCCAATCAATGACATTGTGTTTTGTATTGATACAGATGGATTACACTATGTTCATGTAGCGGCCAAATGGTCAATACATCAATTTGAATTTGAATTTAAATTGTAGTATTTGAATTCGGATCATTTTCATGAACTACTAATATTAATTTGAATTGATGTAGTGCCAAGTATATAAATTACATAGAGTATATGTTTGAAAAGGGTGAGAAATAGAAGTATGGGTCATGATTTGAGGACGTGAAGAATCAGGACCCTCAAAAATAGGGGAACTTTCAAATCAAAAGTAGGAGCTCTGATTCGAGAGCTCCTGCTAGAAATGTTTTTGAGAGATTACCTATGCTTGGGCTGTCATATGGGTTGTGGGTTATGGCCTAGTTGAACTTTTGTCTGTGTGGACTACAAGTAGAGAACGGGCAACTGAGAAAGGCATGAATGATTATCATAGCCAGATAACCAGACCGACTCATTCCTCCAGTGTTTCTCTCCTCCGTCGTTTAAGCTTCCCTTGCTGTACATCTAGAACTTCTAGAGCGCGCTAGTCTATGTTCTTCCTCCTATCCTCAACTCTTCCGCTTTTTTTCTCGAATACGCAAGAGCATTGCGTATCATTGTATTAAGAAGGTAGAAGTTTGAAATACAATAGAGACCGTTCCCGGCCTGACGGTTACATCAGAGGGACTACATTTTGACTATGACAACCTTGGGATCTATTGGGATCAACTCTCCTGCTTTGCTGCCTCTTGAACTCTGTTCTAGTCAGTTTTGTATTGAATCATATTATCTAAATGTGGTGGTATTGGATATTAGATCATCTTCCATGGTTTGAACCAAGGTTGGAGAGCGGAGAATTCTAGTAGTAGCAAAATGGGAGAAAGGAGCAGGAGCATAAAAATCGGTGATAGCCTTGCCCCATTATGTGAAGAGAAACAACGCTTGTGCTCACGATAAGCCATGGCTGAAAGTACTGTTGGTTGATTTGTTGTGAGAGAAAAATAATGTTCGTTAGCTGAAAAAGTACGGCTTATAAGCCAAGCGAACAGGGCGGTTCACATAGCAGACTGAAAAAAAAAACTTTGCACTTATGATGTACATCATCCCCATATAGCACGGCTCTGCCGCTGTTGATTCATCCTCGTCAATGTTTCCTCACCCTTATACGCAACATACAACTTTTGGTCCATCTTGCAGCCCAGTGTTTCCGCGGCACACAATAGAGCCCATCAAGCACCAATGCATCGACGACTCTCGAGTGGGACTGCTCGCGAAGGTGCTCTGAGTGTATAGAACTTTTTCCTTAGGTAATTTAACTATGAGAACACATAAATAACGGGTTTGCTAGTGTCCGGACGTCCAAATGGACAGGGCATCCGGACGTCCGTGTCTAGTTCGTTTCCCATACTGTTTCACACGCCCTCACCGGCCTGCGCCTTCCCGAACATCACCAGCATCGAGAAGAGAGGGAGGGGGCGGCGGATGCCCAGCCGGCGCCGGAAGGAGACACCAAGGCGAGGAGAGAGATGCAACTCATAATCTACTTTTGAAACATCCAGTTATAACACTTGCAACATACGTTTGAAGACAGATAAAACACTTAAAACATGCATCTGAAACACTTGCAAAAACACCTAAAACACTTGAAACCATTGAAAAAACATACGCAACATCCAGATAAAACACTTGCAACATATGTGTGAAACATATGCAACATTCAAATAAACACACTTGCAACAGACGTATGAAAAAATAGATGAAACATTGGGAATAGAAGCTTGTAACATACGTGTACAACCATTGCAACATATGCAACATCACCATCTAGTTTTGCAACATCCATATGAAACACTTGCAATATACCTTTGGAATATTTGAAACATATATCTAAAACGCATGAAACATACAGAGCTCGACACCGGCGTGGAGCTCGATGCCACAAAGTGGCGTGGAGGTTGCCGATGTGGATCTCATCGGCGGCATGGATGTAACACCCTAGGTGTTTGCCACCAGTTAAGCAATGGGTTTGAGCTAAAACATGGTATATTAAGTGATGATGAAGATGTCAAGGTCAAACCTATAAAAACGAGCCCCAATCTAAACTTGGATATTGCACCTTTGCTCGCCTATAGACCCCTTTTCAAGATATATGCTTGGATGGTGTGATTAGGATATCTTCATGTGTCTCACATCAATACCCATCTATATTGGACACTCAAAAAGTTTCATGAAGTTTAGAATCAAAAAGTCACATGAAATGATAAGTTATATCCTTGTTGGAATGATTTTACTAAGTGCTTGAATTGCACTATTAAGTGAATGAGAACATGAGATGTCAACCAAATCTTGCAACCATGCCCAAATGACTCTAGATGAACTCTACAACAAAAGTCATGAAAGGTTCATGTTGGGCAAATGCCAAGAAAATGCTCCAATGGATCAAAAAGGATAATTTAAGCTTCATCGTGATCCTACTTTGGTCAAAGTAGAACAGCATGATCTATACCAGTTTTGAGGTTGGACATTAAATAAAAGTTGTAGTCCATATCATGTAGAACAAACTTTGTTTTTGGACTAAGAGTTAGATCAGCTTGAAAGTAAGTCAAATCGAGGTCACAAGATCGAATTTGTTTGTTGTTTTCAAACACTTAGAAATATTCTAAGTTTGGAGTTTAAGCTAAACAACGACGTTGGCATTCCGCGTTCTCCGAAATTCGTTAAGCAACTTGAATTGGTCCAAAAATAAAAGTTGAAGGTTATACTATGGAGAAGAGCATGCAAAAAAGTTACACTCCAGTTTGACCGAGTTTTGACCTCCGAAAGTGAATTTCCGTGGCCTATCTCTTATCAAGGCGACAACGACATGAATTTGTGGCTTAATTACCCGCTGTTGAAGAGCTTTAATGACCTTGGTCTCTAAATGAAAAACGTAGAGCAGGCTGAGTTGAGCAAACTTCATTTTAGGCCCAAAGTCCAATTCGCACCCAAGACGGCCCAAATCTGCTCCCCACCATGTCCACACCGATGCCCGCCACCTGTTCGGAGTTTTGCCTCATTGGGTGACGCGTGTCCTGGACGTGTCCTCCATGCCCGAGCTGAGCACCCCACCTTGCTGCCGCGCATCCCTATGCCCCTACGTCGATGTGGAGAGCCGAGCATGTTCCCCTTCACTTGCTCTGCCCTCCTTTCGCTTCCCTCTCTTCGTTCTTTTTGCTTGCTTACAGGCGCAATGCTCCATGCATGCCGTTCTTGGCCGAGCTGCCCACCGCTCGCCTCCATGGCCAGCCATCCTTGGGCCACCATGGCCGTGCCGACGCCCGGCTCCTCACATGGGAGCTGCCCTACATGAAGCCGCCTTGTGGCCGTGCCATCGTGGCCACCTCTCAGCAGCAAGTTCGAATTGCACACATGGGTGCGGGAGGACACTCCGGTGCTCACGCAATCCTCCCCGCCGACGACAAGCCTCCTCTAGCCGCACCATGAGCCTCCCTGGCCTCCTCTGCTTTGATCCACGTCAAGGACTTCGCGCAAGAATTTGAAGAAAGGGAGGGTCCTATCTGCAATGTCATAGACTCATGTGAATAGTGCCGTAAGGACTGGTTTGTAATTATTTTGTAGGAACTTTGGAAATTCATAGTAAATCGTAGAAAATTCGTAAAATAGTAAATGATGACTTTTTGGAATCCTTGTGAAATTGTATATGCAGTAGATCTATAATATGGCATGTTTTAGTTTAAATATTTTGCGGTAAAAATAGATTTGTGCAGTAAGGTTGTAATGCTAGTTGAATTTGTTATTTTTCATAACTATAGATCTAGGGCTCCAAATGAAGTAAAATTTTTGTGGCATTCTACCCATGTGATAGTTGATGTGTGGTAAAAATTTCATGAGTATTGGATGAAGTATGAGTGAGTTATTGGTTTATCTTGCTCTCACATGATTTCTTGCTTTAGCAACTTGTCTTTTTCATAGAGGTTGCTATACATATTCAAATGGAGTGAAATTTATACAGTAGACTATTGATAGGATATGTGAGCCACTGTAATTTTTGTAGAATTTATTGTATACTTTTGATATATGTTCATTAAGTCACCTTGTTATCTAAAATAAATTAAGAAATGCATTAAAAGAATTTAATTGGTCATGGACACTAGGTTTTCTGGTGTTCTTTAGTCATGTGGGAAATGTTGGTAAAGTTGGTTTTGCCTAATTATGTGTTTGCAACATAAGTTAATATTTATTTTCTTGCAAATGTGGTTTTTGGACAGATCTGGGAACTTAGCAAAGTTCTTCATGATAATGTGCTTTGTTGTGAAACTTGTTTATACAAAAGTCGTAGATAATTCATGTATCTAGCTTCTATTAAAATTTGGTGTCATTTGGCCAAGTAGTTTAAGAGTTACAGCTGTTTAAAGTTGGGTTTCAGAAATGGCTGCTTTCTGTCAATTGTGGACCAGTTTCTGTAAATGGATATATTTGACTTAGTTAACTTGAGAATCATGCTAAGATGATTAAAAATGAATTGTAGAAAATTTCATAAGCTTTCCATAATGTCTTCTTGCAAGTCATTTGGATTTGTGTAACTCCAGTTATAGCTAAATTTTGTAGCTGCTGTTTGCATGTCCAGAAATTGGCATATTCCAATTATAGTGTTTGCTTGTATATTGTTAAGTGTGACTTATACCTTGAATGATGACTGAGTTAGAGCACCTAAGATCTTGGGAAACTTGTGCCATGCTTGATGTGCTTGCTCTGTATAGTTAGTGGTGTGATGTTAGTTAAATAGCTATTGGTGTCTATGTCTTGCATAATAACTTGTTTGTCTTGTATGCTTATGTGATGCATCTTGTGTTACCATTCATCACATTCATACACATGCATCTGGCATCTCATCTAGGTGCGCTAGATGAACCACGTGAAGAACATGATGTTGGAGCCGAACCCGAAGACAGTGTTTGATGGATCTATCCCGAAGGTGGAAGGGCTAAGCAAGTGTTAGGACCTGTGATATCACCAGGATGGTGCAAGCTAACTGAACTGACTTGTGTCGGATCCCAGGCAAGCCCCGGAGCATTTTAAGTCTCCTATTTTATAAAAGCAATTCTTTCTATATATGAGTTATATATTGTTGCATTAAGTTGTAGGAGTTGATTGAAACCGTTGATGCATTTAGTATTATCCTTGCTTACCTTATTACCTTATTACCCTATTAGGTCGGGATCGAATAACTGCTTAGCCTTGCTTAGACCGGTAGCGATCGGTGATATCCGGTCACCTACATTTATAAGTGGTTACTGGAAGAATTTAGCTATGGAAAGAATGATATCCTGGAATTAACCATGTGTGATGGATAATTGGAGACCGGACGAAAAAAGTTGGAGGCAACCTCAGGAGGTTCTAGGTCTTTGTTAGTTTCCGTCAGTGTCGATTAAGGACCGTCCGTTGTTGGGCCTCGAGTCATGTTGAACGATGCCTTATATTTAGCTGGCGGATAAAGTACCTTCCGACCGTGAAGCTGGGAGATTATTCGGCCGAGTAGATTGCCCGCAGCGACCGTGTCGGGAAAGGTGTGGTAGGACACGGGGCGAGATGATAAGACCAAAGTGCGATCGGTTCTATTGGTACATGTGGTTCTTGCAAACTCGAGATTCTGGATACTTGACTCGGTGATCAATATCTCACTTTAGCGGGTGAGTGAGGGTTGTGTAAGGAATAAATCACCAGCTGGTTAGGAATCGATTCGAATCGCCATCGCTCCTGGATAGTGAGCACTTGACTCGAGTTACGGCATCGTAGTAATTATTATGGAACAATGATGGTTATCTGGATGGTATGTGATATGCTAAATCTAAATTGGTAACTAGATGTTATTGGTTAATCAAGTGATTGCTATAGTATAGGTGCTTACCTAGATGGATAGGTCATAATAAAGATGATGCAAAGTACTTAAAATGGTTTCTTCATGATAGCTTATGCTTTTCGCAAACAAGTCAGCTAGCCCACTAAAGAAAGCCATGCATAATCCTTGATGTCGTTTTATTTTGGTTTAAGACGGGTAAGTCTGGCTGAGTACATTCGAGTACTCAGGGTTTATCCCACCTTGTTGCAGGTGATGTTCTCGACCTGTTGATGATGGTGGCTAACCACCGGTGGGCTCGGTGATTCTATACTTACTTCTCATCTATATGCTTTTGTCGGATGATGTCACCATGCTAGCAATATATTTGGAACTTATATTAATGTAATCATTTGAAAGCTATGTTGTTTTCACTAAGCGGTTTTGAAACCCAAACTTGTACTATTATTTGTTAACCCCTTTGTAATATTATTTCCGCAACCCGATGTATGTGATGTGTATTTGCTTAATCACGCGATCTTGGTTGTGATGTTGATTTACCGAGGTTTTTCGGGACACTCGGCAGACTACCGGGTTTATATGAGTGAAAGTATGGGTGTGTCAACGTGTTAGCGGGGACAACCGTACTTGATCTTGTATAAATTAGGCGGTTCTGTCACAATGGACCTCGGCAGTGGCCTTGGATAACTGGATCCTGCCTACGGCACCACGCTTCGGTAGGCCCCGCCGGCCACCGCACCTAGCACTCAGCTCCTAGGGTACACCGGTCCAAGCACTAGCCTCTAGCTAGGTCTAGGACGTGATAATGGATGGAGAAGGAAAACACACTCGGAGGGGGAGCGAGCCACTTGACACCGGGAGACAACGTCCGGTGTCGGGCTGCGGCGGCAGATTGCGATGCGCAGGCGGGGGCGTGTGGCACGGACGGGCGGCACGGGAAGGTCGAGGTCGGTTCGTCCGGACGGACGTCCTCAATCAAGCCCTACCGCATAAATAACAGATTCAATCTAACGTCTAAGAGGTCGAAGTGAGGACAGCAACAACGCAGGAATACAAGTCCGTTAACCCACACACCTTTATTGCTCCTATTTGCTTGTCTTATGAGCCGTACTTTTTCAGCGAATGAACAGTATTTTTATCTCACAACAAATCATTCGTGCCTTTTCAGTGAAGCGAAAATGGCTCTATCTCGCCTTTTGGTACCAAGGACATGAATTTCTGACAAATGCGTGATAGGGCCTCTCGATTTTGTTTCCAACTCACGTTTAAATGGATGCTCTGAACTTTTGTCAGATCGAGCAATGGATGCCTCTCCAAGCACCCTGACAGGCTGCGAAGCTACTGGATCAGGATGACATGAAGGGCAGCACAACACCGTGGAGCGTTGGGAGCCTGAGAGTGCAATTTGTTAAACGTGCCGCTTCCGGTGACTGCTTTTTGGCAGCGACGAAACTGCAGAACGCAACAAACTACTCCTGCGTCACACCACACCACATAATTGATTGAGGCAAAATAGGGCTACTCCTTGAGAATTGTTCACAAGCCGTCACGCAATTTGCTCCCACTCCTTGCTAACCGCACCGGGAGTGTTGCCACTGCCAGCCATCGCCGCTCGCTCCCACGATCAGCGTCGTCGCTTATCTCCAAATCTCCCTCTCCTCTCTCTCTCTGCAGTCCGCACCATGGGTTCCGACTTCAAATCGATCCCCTTGATCGGTACGCCTTAATTAATTCTTCAATTGATTCCATTTGCTCTCTGGATGCGATTTCTATCTTCAAAGATTCAAGATTCGGGGTATCCGGATCAGATTCTGCTCTGCGCTGAGGCACCCAAATTTCGTTCCCCGCATTTCCGCCTCCATCGTTCTGTAACACCTTCCTCCCATCCTCAACCTCAAGAATCTGAGATGCCCGCTTGGGCTGAATGTTCCATGCCGCGGGGCATCAGGCTTCAGAGTCAGCGCCTCCTGCCGCAGCAGTACTAGTAACTTCTGCAAGCGAAGGGACGCAGCTCCTCGAGGATTTGATTCATATACTTGACTCCCGCTCGCTTCAGTAGATGCAGCAGCTTGTGTCTTTCGCCTTCTCTTTGTGCTTCCAGCTCTCGATTTTATAACGAGTGTCTTCGTTCCTACCATTGCCAGATATCAGCCCGCTTGTCGAAAAGATTGATGATCCAAGCATGGCCAACGACAAGGATTTGCTGCAGGTTGTCCGGTTGCTGGACGATGCTTGCAAGGAGGCCGGATTCTTCTATGTGGTAATCACTCGATGACTCTCTGATAGCAGCAAACCCACCTCAAATCTCTAAGCTAATCACATCAGCTGGGGCCTTTGGGGACTTGGGGTATGTTGCTTTTCACTAACGAATAACGATGCAGATGTATTTCAACATTGAAACAAAGACCAGAAACAGTGACTTGTCAACTTTGTGATAGCGAACAGTCCAGTTTGATTTTTTTTTATCAGCAAAGCATGTTTATGTAGACTGTTTGATATAAAAATGTGGATGTTTAGCATTAACAATGTAGGAGGTATGTGCTGGATTACTTCAGTAGGATCTTGTAAATTACGGGATGTTCATACCATACCATGTCTTGCCATAGGTGCATATGCACAGTTGGCTTTTCTTTTTTGTTCAGTTAAAAAAAAAGCTGAATCTTTAAACAATCTGTTATTGTAAAAGCTAACCCAGGAAAATGCTGCATGTATGATGTTAACAGAAAGGCCATGGTGTTGACGAGTCGCTGATGAGGGAAGTCAGGAATGTAACCCACAAATTCTTTCAGCTTCCTTATGAGGAAAAATTGAAAATTAAGATGACACCTCAGAGTGGATATAGGTGTGGTTGCTTAAACATGTCCTGTTACTTTCTGGTTCTATGTTTGGTCTTTGGGAAATTTCTGACTATTTATTTTTAGAGGGTATCAAAGATTAGGGGAGAATATTACCAAGGGTAAGCCTGATATGCATGAAGCAATCGATGTAAGTTTATTTTGTCTTTTTGTTTCCATGTTGTGCTTTGAGCTGTTCAGAGCTAAACCCTGAGAACAAATATGGCAGTGCTATGCTCCTATTAAACCTGGCAAATATGGAGATCTCGCTAAACCAATGGAAGGATCTAACTTATGGTATGTTTCCAAATTCCAACTTCATCTCTGTTCTCAAGGTACATCTTGAAGCATCGTAAATGTCTGCATCTCTTGAAAAATATGTTTAAGTCGAGCCTGGTCTTGTGAATTAAAAATTGAAAATAGGAAGATATAAAATGAGCTTACACATACATCTTTATTTTATTTTTTTAAAATACCAATGTATGATGAACTAAGTGCAAAGTGCAAACATGCCTTACCATATAACTTAGTAAGCATTGACACGCTACGTTCCATCTGTCAAGCAGATTTTCTTCACCATTCGTCAGATGGAGTAGTACTGAAACAATAGCTGTATCAAATATCAATAGATGATTTTCCTATAAGCGGCTACTAAATTCATATCACTCCTATAGTCTAAAAAGATATGCTGTTTCTACTGAAGTAACTAATCACTTGCCTTTCATACAGGCCAGAATACCCATCAAATTTTGAAGTACTGCTGGAAAACTATATCAACTTATGTAGAGGTCCACTTCTCAGCCTACTCTAAACATTCATCTTCGTTCATCACCAACAGTGTTCATTAAGCCATTTTTCGTTACAGATATTTCAAGAAAGATAATGCGAGGTATAGCCTTGGCTTTGGGAGGGGCGATCGATGCTTTTGAAGGGGAAACAGCTGGAGATCCTTTCTGGGTGTTAAGGTTGATTGGTTATCCAGTAGATATTCCTGAAGAGCAGCGCACTGATACTGGCTGGTAATCAGTAAATGTCAGCCATTGCTATTTTGTAGTTTGTCCTGGCAATTATGTTTACTTGCTCTCACTGCTTTTCTTTTGTGTTCCATGCATTATATGACAAATCCAGTGGAGCTCATACAGATTATGGTTCGTACATCTCTCCAAAGAATTTTTATTGCGAAAAAAAAATTCCATATGTGAAACTGTGGACGATGACAACTTGTGATCAATATAGGCTACTATTATCCCGTTAACACAATACCATGATTTTGTTGCCTACTTGCCTCTTAAGGAAGCCACATGTTTTCTCGATATTTGTTATTGTTTCCAAAGATTGGTGGAGGCTATTCTCAAAATCTTAAGATCGTTTCCCCATTTGGTTATGCAGGACTTCTAACACTGGTTAACCAGGATGATGACATATGTGCCCTTGAGGTATTTGTTTCTTCTGTCTCATGCATATCTTGTATTTACTCATCACATCACATGTTACTCTTTATGCCTCCTTTTCTCTGCACCAGTTCTTAAACTGTCTGTCCAGTTTCTTCTGTTATGCTAATAAGAGAACAGAATTAGTACCCAAGATGATAGCTTGATTTGATAATCACTCTTGAGATGCTACTATACTTTTCACTCTGCATCTTCAAGTTTGTTTTATGCATCCTATGACCTATCTTCCCATTCTAGGAATTAGATCTTTACTGGGTGAAACCCACGAAAAACTGTGTAAATTCTTTGGTGTTTTATCAGGTGCAAAATCGCTCTGGTGAGTGGATCTATGCAACACCAATTCCCGGAACCTTTGTTTGTAACATTGGTGACATGCTGAAGGTTTTTTCTTTACTTGCTTCTTTGCTCATTTATTTGCATCTGATTGTTTCACAACATCAGACCCTTATATGTAATCCTTCTGGGTTCAGGTTTGGACAAATGGAATATATCAGCCCACACTTCACAGAGTTGTCAACAATTCCCCTCGTTACCGTGTATCTGTTGCGTTCTTCTATGAGGTACGCACATGCTCTCTCTCTCTCTCTCACACACACAAGTGTGCGTTCGTAACTTCATGTCAACATGGTTACTGTCTTACTCATTTCCTCCCCTGAAACCAATGGTGCAGTCAAACTTTGATGCTGCAATAGAGCCTGTTGAGTTCTGCCGGGAGAAAACCGGCGGTGCTTCCAAGTACGAAAAGGTTGTGTACGGAGAGCATTTGGTTCAGAAAGTATTGACGAACTTTGTCATGTAAATTTGCTGGGTGCAGATGTGGAGGAATAAATCTGTATTGCAAACGGCACATTATTTTTCATCTATATAAACATGTTTCTTTATATACTTGTCGTTGGAGAATATTAAGGCCCGATTTGGATTCCATGGTCTAAACTAAACTTTAGGCCAGTTGTGGTCTAATGAACTAAAGCCCTTAGATACAATTTTAGACCACATGTTTGGAGCCTCACAAAGAGTTAAAGTGATCTAAATTTTGGGGGAAATGCTAGCGCACGGACGTCCGATGAGGATGAATTCCATCGGACGCTCGTCCGCACGCCTAACAAGCTCACCCCGATGCCTAACCCGCCCCCATTTGCACACCCTGCCCCCATCCCCATCCGTTCACCCTGCCCTCATCCCCATTTGTTTGCCCCGCCCCCGTAGGCGCACCCCTACCCCATTGTGCCCCCGACCACCGGCCCCCAGCGTGTCGCACGCCACGTCCGCCGGCCACCAGCTCACCGCGCCCCATTCCCCAACAGAAACACGTGCAACATGAAACACTTGAATACAACATACGTCTGAAAGAGATGAATCATTTGGAATATGCACTTGTAACATATGTGTGAAAACATATGCAACGTCTAAATAGAACACTTGCAACTTGTAACATGAAAACACTTGCTGCAACATAAGACTGAAACAGATGAAACATTTTGGAACATACTGTTGCAACATATGTGTGAAAACATATGCAACATCCAGATCAAAGCGCTTGCAACATACGTCTGGAAGCAGATGAAATAGTTTGAACAAACGCTTGCAACATGCCTCTGAAACACTTGCAACATATGCAACATCCCCAATCTACTTTTGCAACATCCATATGAAACAATTGCAACATGCCTCTGAAACGTTTGAAACAATTGAAACATATATTTGCAAACATAGGGAGAGAGAAGCCTGGGCTGGTCGATTCTGACCGACGGGGTGGGAGCCGACGGTGAGCGGCTGCGCACGAGCACCACCCAACACCAGCACCAGCGGCGCACGCGAACACCACCACCACCACCGCCACCGGCACCGGGCTTGACTCGGCGGCGACGGTGGGGGATGGGGGGCGGGGAGCGCCATGGGCGCTGAGGTGGGGAGAGCTCGGTTGCCGGGGTGGGGGAGAGCCGCCAACTATCCTGCAACACCGTCGCGCCACCTCCATGGATCTCGCCGGAGGCGAGTGGATCTCGCTCGTGCTCCATGGATCTTGCCAGGGTAGGGGTGAGGGCCGCTGGATCTGCGGGCATTGGGGGCTCCCGGTGAGGACGCCGGGGTGGGGGAGGATGGCAGGCATTGGTGCGTTACAACAGGGGATGGGGAGCGCAGAAGGGGTAAGGATGGGGAGGATGAAGCGAAGGGATAAGTTTTCTTTTGAAATATACATGCGGGCGAGAGCAAGTGGCGGGGATGAAAAAGCCGTCCGACGTTTATGCAGTGCATCGGACGCAAGACACGAAGCATTTCCGAAAGTTTAGTGACCATGGGATCCATAACAAATGACTTGTCCAGCCGTATTTGTTGTGTAGTGCTGTCTGACGATGATACCTACAAGCTACAGGACTAAAGCATGCCGTCTCTGAAATCTGACCTTAACATGAGTTCCAGACTTGCAGTGCCGATGATATCAGAAGGAAATGGGGGAAGATTTCTTCTTGCTGCTGCACGGAATTATCAACAAGCATCAGGCGCCTTGACATGATACAAGCTAGTACATGACTAAAGCATGCCGTCTCTGAAATCTGACCTTGACATGAGTTGCAGACTTGCAGTGCTGATGATATCAGAAGGAAATGGGGGCAAGATTTCTTATCGCTGCTGCACGGAATTATCAACAACCCGTCTCTCAAATCTGAATTTAGGCATCAGCCGCCTGGACATGATACAAGTCCGTCTCTGAAATCTGAATTTAGCATCAGGCGCGAAATTGCCTCCATTTCTTCGCCAAACCATCTGCTGATGGAAGCTTGGCAAGGCCATCTCTTCTGACCCCGCCAATGCATGGCAGCAGCAGCGTGAAGGGCAGCCGGCGGCTCCGGTAAAATCTGCTGAGCCTGAGTGGCGTCGCATATTAGCTAGCCTTGCCTTGTTCCGACTGATGATTATCGGGTTCAGTTTGAGCACGAATAAAAATCATTCAGATTCATGAGAGGCTGAGACTGATGCCTGTTGTTGCTAATACTACTAGCTATAGCTTCAGCTTTCGTGAGAGACTGAAGTGAGAATCCAAGGTTCATCCAGTGTTCAGTGTTCTCCCTCCTGTCGGATGAAACCTGAAGTTGTTGCCTAACCTTTTAGCTAATGGCTTTGTTTCAGGTATTGTGCCAGGTGTGACTAAGCTCGTACACCTGGACACTAAATTGTTCACGAAATACGTCTTGATAATGCACTAATTTGAACCTGTATATATGTGTTAATATATTTTTTTATGAGAACTCGTTAAAGTTGCGAACTAAGTATTCTCTAATTAGTTTGGAATTGGGACAGAAGAGGCACGTAAAGGTAAAGTAGACGTGAGAATAAGGACGGCAGGGAGAAGAAATCGAAGCCGATGTGTGCAGTGCTGCTACCAAAACCGTTTCCGAGCCAACAAATGTCCAGCCCTCTCTCTCCCTGCATGTGGGCCCCTGTCGAGCTAGCAGTCGATGAGTCACGTGATGGATCGGAGACTCCGAATCCGAGCTGTGATCGACTCCGCCGCCTGCCGGTCGCCGGTCGGGCATTATATAGGCAATCGAGGCAAAAGCTGGAGGCCTTCTCCGCTGTCCACACGCGCATCGTCGGCGTCCAGCATGCGGTCGGCGAGGGTGGCGTGAGCTCCGTCGTCTCCGCAGCAGCTGGCACGGACGACGCGCCGACGTCCTGACGACGACGACGTCCGCGCGGGAGGATCATCACATGATGGCGCTGTTGTGCAACGACGAGCGGGCGGGCGATGAGCCGGCTCCGCTTGCACCGGCTCCGACTCCGGCTCGAGCGAAGGGCGGCGCGCCGCTCCCGGAGCCTACGCCGGCGGGGTCGAGGCTGTGCGACAGCGATGCCTGTTGTAACTTCTGGACGGGCTTTGGAAGCGTACGTATATATGTTCTGGTTGTTTTTTTTAAGAAACTCTGAAAAGCTGCTAATGGGCCCTGGAAGAACATCCTGCATTGCCCTCTTTTTTTGTAAAAAAAAAAAAAAAATCGTTCATGCATGCCCTAGGGGAATAGGGGATTTTCTGTTTCAAATAAAAAAATCAAAAGAAGGGGAGTAAAGAGAAAATCAGTCTATGGGAGACATTGGTTAAAACTTTCTTGATAAACCTTTTAGTGCAATAGTCAAGAACAGTTTAATGGCAAACAAAATCTGACCATAGTCAAATTTAAGCTCAAAATTGAATTTAATCAGATCGTTTTCACCCTTTTAATGTACCACGCCCATCCAATTCCTAGCGGACTACTGCAAGTTAGTTCCTTGTCGATCTTCTTTCCGTTTCTTGTGTGAAAAACAACATATACAAATAATAATATAGTAAATTAATCATTTTAGACCATTATTTATCGACGACCTTTTCATTTATAGTATCTTCTGTAAAAGTTGGTTGTTTGTGGTCTTCTGTTGTTTCATCCGATTATTATTTTCTATTTGTATTTTAATCCTATTCTATGCGGATTTTAATTACGTTTTCTTGAAGAATTTAACTAATGACTAGTTCAAACCTTTTCTGCAGACCGCTCTAATTATCGTTGACGTTTTTGCTATCTTTGTTTTCTGCTTCATGGCTCATTAACACAGCACAGAAGACTGAAGATTGTTAACATTAGGCATTGAGCGATGGTGCTCGTGCAATAGCAGTAGGCTACTTGGAAAATATATTGGTACAATAATGCATGTACCGGATCTAGCTTGTAATAATGTGTTAAAGGCAACAAGGTATTTTGATTTCTGTTCTTATATAGCTTAACAAACTATTGTTGTCGCAGCCTCCCAATGTGTTTTTCCCTTTCTAAGGGAAAACAATCTGTGATTCATATTTATTTCATAAAACGTGTTAACGTTGAAATACTTGCTTCCCATCTTCCAAACCGTTATTATTAAAGTCTAGGCGACTTTATTTATGCTGATGCAACTTCAGTTGGCATCTGTTTTTCTTCACATTTTCATTGACATACTTCTTTTCCATAAAAAAAAATTGACATACTTGGAATTCCATGTGAAAGCATTCCTCCTACTCATCATAACAACACCCCCCCTACATGTGAGCCATTGCCTGATGGCGCACTTGCAACCCTAGCCCCGCCTCCTCATCGCCGTCGTCGGCGCCAGCTGCCTCTCCGGCACCGACACCTGCCTCCCCCTCCTTGCCCCCTCCCACTCCCCCGCGAGCCACCTACTGCCAGCCATGCGCGACCTCTCGTCCACATTGGTCTCCTCCCCGTCGCCGACCTGCCATCGTCGGCGCCGGCACAGGCTGTCGCCTCGGCCATGGCGGCCGCCTCCGGCTCCCCTCCCTTCCCTCCTTCCCCCCACCCTTGCGTGTCCCCTCCGCGGCGCGGCCCTGACGCCGAGGCCTACGGAGTAGGCGGTCCGATGTCACGTCACGCTGGCCACCCGCCGCGGGAGCCAGGGCCGACGAGCTAGATGGCCCCGCAGACCATCAGGTCCGGGTCCTGGGCCCACCTGCCGTCGACGGCGCCGGACAGTGCAGGGAACGCTGGTTGTGTACGTCACGCCACCTACTATTGTTGATCTGGCCAGATCCGCCTCATCCGAGCCTTCTAGGCCTGTGAGTCCTCGGATGCCGCCGCGGCGCCAGCAGCCACCCCTAGGTCCTCCCTCTCACCAACCGTGGCCCCATACTACCCGAGCAGCTCCCCGAGGGGGCACTGTAAGCGCCGTCGGTGGGCGGATGACGCCGGCCTCGAAGAGTTCAGTGATGACCGCTCCACACCCCCCTACCTGGATGCTGCTCATCGCCCGGCGAAGTCGTCCATTGCATCCCACGCGCGCACCCAACTTCGCTCAATTGTGGTTCTGGGCTGCGGCGGAGCAGACGAAGGTCGACAGGGGCTTGGTCGAAGACGTCGGAAGCGTAGCTGACCGCCCCCCAGCTCGTTTGTGGCCTTCCTGCTCGGGCAGTGGATGGCCGTGTCCCCGACCGGCCAGTTCCTCGACCCTCGCGTCATGTCTTCCCGACGATGGGTCTCTGCCCCTAACATCGATGGGTGGAGGGAGGTCCTCCCTCGGTAGGAGACGCGGCCTACGGCCACATCGATCCTCGCCATGGCCCAAAGCCGCTACCGCAGACCCGGAAGATTCCCGTAGAGCTTCACGACAGATGCTTCAATTGCCTTTCCTACTCGCACCGATGAGCGACTTGCCGGTTGCCACAGTGTTTCCTGTGTTACCACAACATTTGCCACCTCACCAGGGAGTGCAAGTAGCCCAGGTCCGCTGCGATGCGGCGGCGGCGGCATGTGGCGACCTGCCACGACACTCTGCTCGTGGCGACAGCCCACCAGCCTCATAGCACTACGTAGTCCACCAAGCTCGGATGGGGCCGCACAGGGTGTTGTGGGGCGCTAGCGGCATCCATCAACGACGCCGGTGGCGCCGAAGTAAGCTGGCGAGGGACACCAGAATGGACGCGCCTGCCGGCTACACTGGCAACACCGCTACTTCTGCAACTGCACATTGCTTCTCTGAGCTAGATCCGCTAGCCTTGGCGCTGCGCAAGAGTGCAAGGCCTCCAGCGTGAGTCGTCTCGGTCGACCCAATGCCGGAGGAGCGTGCTGCCTCACTCGTCGTGAGCTGTCCAGCGGGAGCACCAGCACCCGGGTGCCCGCCTTCTCCGACGGCCGCCTCTCAGGAGGAAGCATCGTTGGTGGACACTTGTTCTTTGGTGACGGCTGCTCGGTAGACAACGGACTCGCCTCCATTATCGACTTTGCAGGGGCTGCCACGGGGACACTGGTGTTCCATACCAAATTTGCTGACAAGGAAGGAATCGAGCTGATGATCCTGGAGAGAAATGAAGTCTCAGGACAAGGGTGTTGTGCGCTTCTCGCATGTGTAGTTTTCTAACTCGTTCTTATTATTAATATTAATACAAGTCAGGCCGTACCGGATCTTTTAAAAAAAAGATCTTCAAAAAAAAATATTTAAAATCTCGCTTCCTGATAAGTCATCAAACAGCCTCAAGTCCGACTAAATATATATAAAAAAGTTACTAATACTTATTATGTATAACAAGTATTACTAGATTAATAATGTAATATATTTTTATAACAAAACTTTTTAAAGATACAAACATTAATGTTATTTTCTATAAATATAGTCAAAATTCAAGATTGTTTGACTCTTTGAAAAGTAATATTTTCATTCTTTTTTTTTTGATGGAGTGGGATTGTTCGACTGTTTGGAAAGTAAGATTTTCATTCTTTTTGTGACGGAGTGAGCAGTGGTGTATGAAATATTGGGTCAGTCATATAGTGGAGCTATAACTTACATTTTCATCGCCGTTTCCATGTGGTTATGGTGGGCACTTGCTGTTTGCACCATGCTTGTCCAATCCTTCTGGATTTGAGTGGCAGAAGATTGTGGATGACTGGGCTGATTGGCACAAGTGGATCAGCAATCATGGAGGTATTGGTGTAACACCAGAGAAAGGTTGGGAATCATGTTGGGAAAAAGAGCAGCTGTGAAGCATGGTACTATTGTTGAAACACTGCTTGCCATTTCTTTTTATGTACCAGTATGGACTTGTGTATCATCTTGATATGACGAAGAAGATAACAAAAAATAACCAGAGTGTGCTGGTAATTTCCTTGTCTTATTTTTCATTGGGTTGGTTTCATCTGTTTTATGCTGGTGCAGTTTTTCTAACTAATGCTCCTTTCCAGGTTTATTGCTTCTCATGGATTGTAAAACAAGCAATACCCTGTTTGCTTCAACTTATCAGCCTAGTGTTTTTTCTCTCACAACAAAACAGCTACAACCGGCTTACCAACCACAAAAACTATCAATCGAACAGCTTCTCTCGCCACTATTTACAAACCCCGGCCAACGGTAACCTAAACATTCGGGAGGTTCACCAGAATTAGATCTTTGTCTAGTATTTACAAATCTAGGAAATACTGACAGATAAAACAACCAATGGAGATTCTATTTTAAAGGTTAGAGCAACCCATCAGACTAACTAAACACACTACCTATCCTACATTTAGTTAGTGGAGGCCAAAAAACACATTTCAGTAGGCTATCTGTTAGACTACCCAAATTTGATGGCCCAACAAATCCCCCCTCCCACTACCTACTTCTGTTGACCCAACAGATGACTACCCAAAAATTTATTCGTCTGCTTCTTCCGGTTTCTTCCCCGCGCTCGCTCGCACATGCTCCCTGGCGACTTTCTTCCCCGGCACGCCCCTCTCCTGCGGCGCCCTACCCCGGCGCACGGCCCTCACCACCGGCTTCCTTCCCAGCGCGTGGCCCTCTCCGACGATGCCCCCCCGCATGGCTCCCCTTCCTTGCATGGCTTCCCTCTCTGCACGCGGCCCTCCCCCACGGTAGATCCTGCTTGTACGATGGCGGTTCCTCCTCTCCACCGTCCCTGCGTGAAAGCCCTAGTTTGGTTTTGGCTAATTGATGAAATTTAAGTGTACTAATCATTGTCATTAAGTGATGAATATGAGCTAGGTTGGTACACACCAAGTGATGGAGCTAGATGATGGTCAAGGTGGTGGCGATGGCCAAATGAGATGATCAAGTGCTCCAACATGGAAAAGAAGAAAGAGAAAAATAAAATGGGCTCAAGGCAAAGGTATAAAACCTAAGACCATTTTGTTTTGCCAGTCAAGACGCAATAGAGTGCATGATCAGGTTTAGAATAAATAATCATACTATAAAGAGGGGAAATCTTAAATTACAATGGTTATCTAGTGCCACTAAGTGTAAGTCTTATTTGCATATATATTGCGCTTAGTGACGTGGTGAGATGCATGAGAAAGCTTGGAAAAATTCTTTGTGAAAAGCTATCTCAAGTGCTAAAATTGGTTTGGTATTTTTGGGAAGAAATAACACTTGTTTTGGGCAAGTTGTTTACTAGATTTATTATTCCAGGTAGGGGTCTTCTGTTGGTTGGTCGTAATTAGTTGGAATTTTAGTTGGCTCGAGCTGAAATTTCTAGTGCGGGAGTCCAACCCACGCCAACATCCGGGAGAGGAGCGTCTGCGCGAGAAATTCTAGGCCATTGCTTGGATATTCCAGTGCGGGAATGGGAGCCTCAGCAGCAACGGTCGGGAGGAAGAGGCAGGTTAGAGGATAAGGCTGGCTCCTCCCCTCCTTCTTTCTCACTCCATCATCCCCCATTCTTGAAAATCTTGAGATCCAAGATTGAAGAAGAAAAGCTCCCTCTCTCCTCTCTCTTCTAAGCTTGGTGCTAACCCTAAGAGAGAAGTTGAGAACCACAAGTGTTGATCTAGTGAGCTTCAAGGGCATCTCTCTCTCCTCTCCCTCTCTAAGCTTGGTGCTCATTCATGAGAGGATTTGGGAGAAACCCTAGTGTGTGCTTTTGAGATTGCATATTTGGTGGCACTAGGTGATGATTGTGATTGTAGATTTCTTGTTACTCTTGGTGATTGCCGTCACCTAGACGATTAGTGATTTGTTGATTGGTGAGGGGATTTGGTGATTGTGTCCACCCCCAATCAAGGATTATATTTGTGAGGGGTTCTTGACCTTTTCCCCGCGGGAGATCGTAAAAGGTATTCTAGCGGATTGTTCGTGTCATTGAGTTACCCTCACTTGTGGGTGGGTTCTTGCGGCGCCCATTTATTGGCTAGGTGTGTGATACTTATTAGTCGCCGAACCACCAAGTGTTGGTTGACACAATGGGGACTAGCGTGTCGGCAAGCACGTGAACCCCGGGAGAAAAATCTTGTGTCAATTGTGATTGGAATTTTTCCGGTGATTCACTTGGTATTCATTGATTGGTTCATTGTCTCTTACCACGGCGGTATAATCATCTCACTCACTCTCTTGTATTTACTTTGATATATAGTTGTGTAGCAAGGCTCTTTAGTGTAATTAGTTTGAGAGCTTGCTTGTTAAGTTGAGTAGTTTGTCTAGTGAGGCTCTTTAGTGTAGCTAGTTTGAGAGCTCACTAGTTAGAGAGTAGTGACTTAGCCATTTATTGATCTAGAGATATTAATCAACTAGAATTGTGGTGTAGGTGGCTTGCAACCCCTGTAGAGCTAGAACAAAATTACATTTCGCCATTTAGGTTACTAACCCTTTGCTCAAGTGAATTTGTAGAGATTTTTATAGACTATTCACCATCCTCTAGCCATTTAGAACCTTTCACCGTGCCTCCATGGCCATCACCGACTCCCGCCCATGCCATCGCCTCCCCGCCACCGGATCTGGGCATGCCATCCCCTTCTCCGCCTCTGGCAGTGGCCAGTGCTTCCCTCCCCCCTCCCCTTCGGTGGCCGGTGCTTCTTTTCTCTGATGGTTGAGTTTTTCTATGGCTACGAGGAAAGGAAGAGAATAACATGTGGGCCCCACATGTCATTCTCTGGTAGAATGGATTTTGGGGTCTAATCTATATCTATCTATGGCCCCGTTCGCTTCGCTGGAAAAACAAACCGAAACACTGTTTCGGTTGATTTGTTGTGAGAGAAAAACACTGTTCCAGCTGAAAAAATAAGTTGAAAAGCACGGATTATAAGAGAAGCAAACAATGCCTATATGTATATTTCTTATAATTCTAAACCCTACTAGAATATTATCTTGACATGCAAGGTGTCCACCTCAGCAGTTCACTATCACTTGCAAATCCTAAACCCCACTAGAATATTATCTTGACATACATGGTGTTCACCTCAGCAGTCCACTATCACTTGCAATTAAAGTTCACTAGCACAAACAATTATAATATCTACGTCAGCAAGACACATCTACTAACATATATTTAGTTATCTATATCAGACTATCCACTAAGACTAGTTTATAATAGTTAATTCCTTTCTAAGAATTATATGAATAGTTTAGTTTCATTCCAAATCAGTAGTTTTGGCAGTAATGCACTGGGTATGCTTCAAGTTTAGGTAACGCTCATGGATGAAATGACAAAAAATGGGTAGTATAATAAATAGTAGTCTATTTTGGATAGTATTACTCTTTTATAGATGTGAGTAGGATGCTAGCCGCTAGGATTGCTGGTCACGGCCACGACCTATTTTGTATATGATAGAATGTTTGACATATGCGATAGTGTGTACTTTCCATCCAAAATAAGTGTAAGTTTCATATCTCCAGGAGCCAATTAATTTTAAGTTTGACTAGATTTAATTCTATAGAAAAATAGTATTGGTATTTGTATCTCTAGATAGGTTTACATTAAAATATATGACATGACTAATATAATGATGTTTATTTAGTATTATAAACATTAGTATATTTTTATATATATTTGATCAAATTTGATCTTGATTCACTCCTCGGGACGTGAGATAAGCACTTTTTTTTTTTGAACGAGGGAATACTTTCCGGAGATAAAAAAGAACCATTATTGAAGTGTATTTTTTCAACTAAGGGCTTGTTTGTCTACGCTTTAATTCATCTCAATTCAATATATTATTAGGATTGGATTATTAAGATAGAAAATTAACTAGATTTCACTATCAATCCTAGTACATTTGAATTGAGTTTGAATTGAAGTGGATTAATTGGACGGTTGCACGCCGTCTACCTCTTTCGCCTCCGTTGCTTCTAGCATCCAACCGACAACGCGGGCGCATGGCGTTGGTTGCTGGCGGCGGTATCGACAAGCCCCTCCCCGCCGCACTCCTCAGCCAGCTGCTCCCGCCGGTTCGCGGCATCCGCATCGCTGCGCCGTACTCCAGCGACGATGACGAGCGTGCGCCCCTCATCCCCACGGGCACGCCGGCTTCCTCCACCTCCGCCTCCTCCGACCCGGCGCCGACCACCAGTTTCCCGGGGGCGACGGGCACGCCGGCTTCCTCCACCTCCGCCTCCTCCGACCCGGTGCCGACCACCAGTTTCCCGGGGGCGACAGCAGCAAAGCGGTGGAGGCCGTTCAGGCGCGTAGGCGACGTGTTCGACGCATGGACCAAGCAGGGGCACGAGGAACCATACGCCGACATCGACATTGAGATGGCATTTCCCGCTGCCAACTTTCCCAACCCGGCCTCCTCGATGGTCAAAGCCAATTCAGCGCCGCCACGGTGGGCGAACCGGTGCGTAGGCGATGGGCAGGCTCTGCACTTCCAAGGCTTGAACAAGGATTCTGGTGCTGGATCGAGGCAGCCTGCTGCTAGCTCCTCCGTGGCCAGTGCATCCGGGCAGTCTGCAGCCGAGTCCATGGTGGGCGCTGGCACTCCATCCGGCTCCGTGATGGGCGCTGGCAGTGCATTCGGTTCCGTGGTGGGCACTGGCAGTGCATCGGGGCAGGTATTGCCAGAAAGTCTCTCTCGAAATTATTTTGCTAATGTGATTCCGCATGACCACCAGTTTTCTTTTGAGTAGAATGCACAATTAGTACATAAACTTGCCGTGTGGGTGCACTTAGATCATCTCTCTAAATGTACATATGGGTTCAATAACTTGGCGGGTGGGTGCACAACTGAACGCGACACATAGGCACAAAAAACGGCATGCTGGCTAGTGATGTGGCATATTTTGGTCTTATCTGAAAATTTCCATTCCCATCTTGCAATTTAGTACTCCCAAAATTCTGTGCAGTCATCTCTTTTGGAACACGACACATGTAAATTTTGTCGCATATGAATGATCAATTAACTGACACTGATTTATTGGCCACACGTTCAGTAGTACGACATTGCCTATGTAATATACTATGTTATGAAAGCAATGAAATTATCTTCCTGGTTGAATCTGTGTGAGTTTTCAGAGCTGCCTGTGAACACAATTGTGGGAAAAATAGAAGCTATACAAGAATGTGCACAGCTTAAATATCTAGCTAAATGTAATGTTGTTGGAATGTGCACAGCTTAAATATCTAGCTAAATGTAATGTTGTTGGCTAGCCTCTGGTGAGTCTGTGTTAGACTAATCTCATCAGGAACTAAATTGAGATCAATGTGGTCCTCATGTACTCTGCCACCTCGTCCCCTTGATCTTCCAGATCCTCTGCCACCTCTTCCTCTTGACCTTGCCTTCCGTCTCCCTACATTGGAAGGAAAGCCTGATTCCTGGTTCTCTCGACCATGCCCTCTACCACCTTTTCTCCCTCTGCTGCCTCTAGTTGCGGCCCTTCCAACTCTAGTTGCAGTTGTATGCATTGTGGGAGGTGGTATGTCCTCTCTATGGGCAGCAACAAATGCGGATTCATCTGGTAATGGCACATTCTCCTGAGCATAAGCTTGGTGCTCCATTTCCTGAAAAAATCAAATACATCAGTAAGCAAAGTAAAACATTGTGTTCTTATTTGAAGTACCAAGTTGGCTTTGAAAAGTTAGCTTACTTGTTGCATCATAATGTTTACCAGGTTTTCAGTATCTTTTGTAGGATCACTGTATCCTTGTAGGATCATGCATGTCAAAGTCCTTGTCCTTCTCCACCTCTTCCACATTCAATTTCTTGCCTTTATATTGCACCATGCCGTCCTCCACATCAGAGTCAACATTGTCCTCAAATAAGTCATCATCATCTTGCCCAAACTCATTGTCACTGTCCATTCCATCAATTTCAGAACCTGAAGCTTTATCATCAGAATCAAACCCATTGCAATCTACATTATTAGTTGAACTCTTTGGCACATCGTCATAAAATTTGGTTAAATTATCCTCTTTATCGTCAATGGATACTACATTCTTGGGGCTGATAAGTGGGAGGGGATGATCACTCGTGCCATAAACATTGACATCATCCATTTGCTGCCTTTGCTTCACTATAAAGTTTGAGTGATCAATATAAATTCTAAAAAAATTATGGTGTGCTGATACATTGATCATCCTAATGGTATCTGCATCACATGTCACTAGAAGCAAACACTCTGCAACAGTATACTCTGGAATACACCAATACCAACTGACTGGTCTGTGCTCTGCATAGTCTAACTCTTTTAGAATGTCTGGCAAAAATAGCAGCGACCGTTCCTCAGCATCACAACCATCAAATCAGTCGACCTTTTCATCAACATACACCCTGTTCCTTGCAAGCCCACAGAAAAATCCCCCATGGTGTACTTCTAAACTGAAAAGTGATGAATTGCCTACAGTCCAATGACATAAACATGTTCAGTATTGGACCTGCAAAATTGGCCTCATACACAAGCCTTAAAGCAATCTAATCTCTCCTGATCATGAACACTAAAAGAAATCTCCTAAAGCGGGTAAAGACTGGCACTCACTATAATCTGGAGTCTAACCTCCAGGTTCCTGTCGCCTTGGACCCATTGCTCCAGGGATACGTCTGGTCGCTCGTTGGCGGCCGTGCGGTTGCCGTAACAGTTTGTCGTTCTCCTCCGCCAAAACCATCTCCATCTATTATTTGTGCAAAAGTTGGGAGGATAAAATAATGAGGAAATTAAGGACTAAGGGGCCATCTGATAATTACCATAGCCTCCCACGCCCTCTCATGCACGCTAGACCTTGTATAACTTTGCCATCTCAGCGGCCAACCTGGAATTTTTTTGTCTACGTGTCATGACCATGGCAACTGTGCACCCACAAATCAAGATGTACATTTAGAGAGATGATGTACCTAAGTGCACCCACGTGCCTAGTTTATGTACTATTTGCGCATTTTACTCTAAAAATTAATACTGCTATTGACTTTCAATTCTAGCCTACCCCAACTTGCTTGGGACTAAAAGGCTTTGTTGTTGTTGACTTTCAATGTACAGATATATTGAATTCCATGACAACCAGTAGCTATCTACTTATTGGTGTTCTGTACCATACTTGGTATTAACAAGTGCTACATGACATTGCAGGGAGTGACAACTAACTGGATGGAGACGTTTAAAGGATTACTTGTGGCCTACGTGTTCTTTGTATTGCCTATCATCTTGTTCTTCTTTCCCAGATATGACAAGAACCAAAATCACCCTGTGCTACAAAATCTAATGGACAACAGTAAGATCAATTCAGAAAAGGTGTTTGTCTTGGTCTTCTTTGTGATTCTTTTGACTGCTGGTGTACTAGGGGTCTTGCTAGCTCATATTGCACAAGGACCAAAGGTTACCAGGGCTGTTGGTGCATTTACTTTATGGATTATCATATCGATTTTTGGTTTCATGGATTATATCCTTGTGAAGACCATGCCAGACAATCTCACCAACAAGTTGATGTTTCTTTCACATTTCATCGTTACGACGACTATTATCTGCTTTTTGTGGTTCAAATATGTATGGCCAAGCAGCTGTTGTCAGGTAATATAGTACTCATCGCATTTGTACGTCCCCCATAATATGATTTGTCAATACTTGCTTACATAATTTCTAATATAAATATTCCTTTTATTGTATGCAGGGAGGAACCAGACAAGACTGATCCACCTAAGAGTCCAACTACCTGGTCTACAACGATGATGTTATAACAGTAGATGATGTTATGCATCATGTTGATATGCTTTTTGTGTCATAGCCTATCAATAGACTAGTTAAAGCTTACACTTGACATGGTCACGCTTAATTGTTGTTCGGCTGGCGTTACCAGCTGTTGTGGCTGGCTGCAACTAGTATAGTCTACAGTAATTCTACAGTGAAATGTGAGAGAAACCACAGGTAGACTAGATATGTATAGTATAATAGTTTTCTACTTTTGAGTTTGATCCTTCCTTTTTATTCTCGATATCCTTTTCTGTTAATTTTCCTCACTGTGCCCCTTGTATGCGGTTCAAAAGTTGCAAACCGTCTCAAGCAGTCTCATGGTGTTCTATAATGTGACTGTGATCAGTTTGGGAAACATTTTGTTTGAATTACATTACATGAACACCATGGGTCTTCTTTCTTCATTATTTTTTTTGGGTAAAGAAAGATGTGATGAAACTCTTTCCCTAGTGACCAAATCACATTGTGACAAGATTGATTCACTGAACAATGCATGTATGTGTTGTGATGAACTGTGGTGCCTACTGGTCTGCTAAGTTCTAAACGAGGGTACCACAATCTTTTCAATTTCTGTTCCTTCATTACTAGTAAGGTGCCTGTGCTTTGCTATGGACCATAACCTTAAAAACTCACATATCAACTATCAAGTGAAATTATTGCTTCATGTGTTTTTTTTTTGAAGCAAACTACGGGGGGTGGGGGAGAGGATCCCCACCTGGAAATTATATTACCAAAGTTCAAACGTTTGTTACAGAGACCGTTGCTACAGGGGGCAGAACGGGTACATGAGGGGAGTGTTTACATTCATTCAGATATAAAAGCCAGGCCTGAATGCTATCCGCAGTGCCGGCATTCCTGAGGACAAAACGCTTTTTCCATACAGCAAGATCTTCAGTCACACGTGTGATAATCTTCGTTATGGACGTTTGATCACCCTGAAACACTTCTCCATTTGGAGCATCCCAGAGACGCCACAGTAGTGTGAGCAATATAGATGGCCATAGCTTGACGTCTAGACTGCTTATGTGTGTTCATACAAGTAACCTCCCATGCTTTGCTATGGACAACTCACGTATCAAAAGTGAAATCATTGCTTCATGAGTGCTCATACAAGTAACCTAGTGACCTTTTTTTTGGGGAAAAAGTCTTGTTATAACCCAAAGAATAAAAGGCAAGTATGCAAGTTCAGGGCCTATGTATTTAGCCTTGAAGGCACGCCCACAAAAACCACGACACATGATCGTTCATCCTTTTTTTTTTGCCAAAAGGGAGAGAGCTCTATTGATTACTCATGAAACATTTACATTCTTTCGCAATTAATGACTCCATGCGTTGGGGAACCTGCACATGCCACACCGCTGAGTGTGACATGCGTTTCGCTAGCTGCGCGAGTTCATGAGCGATTTCATTTTGCTCTCTCCTCACAAATTGGAATCTCACCTCTGTTAGCATTCTAGACACATGTTTTATATCATTTACAATAAAAGGGAGCCGCGATTTATCCACACCTGGACGGCAAGCAGCTTGAATAACCAATGAGCAATCAAATTCAATAATGGTTTTACTCTGTGTCCATTCCGTTGCCAGTCGCACCCCTTCTAAGCAAGCTAAAGCTTCAACCTCCTCTGCATTCATCCCTTCAAAGATGGCCTTCCAAGCACAAATTATAGCCACACCTGCACTGTTCTGTATCACAATACCAATGCCCGCCCGTCCAGTTTCTTGGTTAAAAGCTCCATCAACATTAACTTTCACCCACTACTACACAGTGCTTAACTGAGGCGGGCGAAATTGGTTAACGGAGGAGGGCAACACAACCGCCTCCAACCAAAGAACTCGGTTAATGGCAGATTAACGGAGGCGGTTGTTTTGCTGTCGACGAAATCTGGTCGACAGTCTATCGAGGGGTATACCCACAGTAGTAGATGAATCGGTGGAGGTGCGCGTGATATGAACCAGATGGTAACAGAGACACAAGACACAAGATTTATACAGGTTCAGGCCGTCAGCTTGACGTAACACCCTACATCTTGTGCTTTGTTATTTTGTATTGATTGTGTATTAGATTCGATATATCCTGTCTAGGGGACCCCTGCCTCTCCTTATATACTCTGGAGGGATAGGGTTACAAGGAAAATATTCTATTTGGTATTATACAATAAATCATATCTTTATATAGTCTTGCGGTGCACGCCTTGATCTTGTGGGCTGGGCCACCTTTAGGGCACGACCCATGTCTTGTGTTGTGGGTACCGGAGGCCATACCCCACAGCTAGTCTCCGAGCGTTTTGTATCATTTGAGCAATGCTGTGTTGAACACGTCCGAGCAGTTCGACGTGAAGTCGATCAGTTTAACCGGTGATCCGAGCGGTGGAAGTCGAAGCCGACCAGTTTAACTGGTGAACTGAGCGGTGAAAGTCGAAGCCGACCAGGTTAACTGGTGAACTGAGCAGTAAAAGTCGAAGCCGACTGGTTTAACTGGTGCGCAGATCTCGGACTTAGCCAAGTAAAGCTTGCCAGAAGGATGTAAGGGGCTCAAGATAAAAATTTGAAAATTCTCCACCTTAGGCGAAGTGTAGCCACTTAGACTCTGTTTGTGAGAAATCATCCATGATTTAGTCAACAAGGAGGGTAAATCAAGAAAAGAGCACTACATTCACCGCTAGGTGAAGTGTAGCCACTTAGTCCCCGAGCCTACTAGAAGATGAAGAAATAAATCTTGTAGCAGGGTCAAAGAAAATAAGCCTGAAAGCTTGCCAACGTCATCTGTCATGTGCGTATCAAGACCCTAGATGTGCTACCCAAGATCAACACCTTGATCCAAACAGCATAAAGCAAGTTGATAGCACACCGATAAGACGTAGCAAGATCCGATCACCAAGGGAGTCCCCAGCTTAGCTGGCGACTCTTGCATGAAGAATTCGAACGTCGAGGAGTCCCTAGCTTAGCTAGCGAGCCCCTAGCTTGACTGACGATGAAGTGATAAACAATCCAAACGCTGTGGAGTCTCCAGTTTAGCTGGCGAGCCCCTAACATAGCTGACGATGAAGCGACGGACAATCCGACCAGTTGGTTGGCGAAGAATCGAGCACCAAGCAGCCCAACCAATTGGTCGGCGGTGAAGTGAGCGCCAAGTAGAAGTGAGCGCCGAACAGTCCGAGCAGTTGGTTGGTGACGAAGGTCATGAACCTAGCGGTCCGACCAGTTGATTGGCGGAGAAAACAGCGGCGGAGCTTGCCGGAGACATCGACCTTAGGTGAAGTGTACACACTTAGGCTTCGTTGGCAAAGTCAGATGATCATCATCAATGACTTAGTCAAAGAGGATGTTAGTATTGATACATGCGCCGCAAGGTGTAATGTATACATTGTAGTCCTCGAGCCTGACAGTAGGTGAAGAATGCACCTGGTGTCAGGATCAAAGAAGTACAACGATCAGTTAATCAGAATAACTGAGTCCCAGCTTAGCCGAGCACACAGCCAGTCCCCCGCTTAGCTGAAGACCAGTAAGAGGAAAAATAGTACACTCACTGCTAGATGAAGTGTATACACTTAGTCCCCGAGCTTGCTGTAAGATAGAGCAGCATCTTGTAGCAGGATCAAAGAAACAAGTGAAAAGGATGAAATCCCGTGCTGAGCACTGGACATTGGAGTAAAATTTGGAGAGTGTTGAGCACTTAAAAATGGAGAAAAATAGAGAGTGCTTAGCACTTTACCGTTGGAGAAAATTGGAGAGTGCTTAGCACTTAAACCGTGGAGAAAATGGAGAGTGCTTAGCACTATACCGTGAAAAAAATAGAGAGTGCTTAGCACTATACCATAGAGAAAATGGAGAGTGCTTAGCACTATACCGTGGAGAAAATGAAGAACATAGAGAATATTGGAGAGCATGGAGATCATTGGAGAGCATGGAGATCATTGGAGAGTGCTTAGCACTTAACCGTGGCGAGATTGGAGAGCATGGAGAATGTTGGAGAACATGGAGAGTGCTTAGCACTATACCATGGTGAAATTTTAAGAACATGGCCAAAATTGGAGAACCGTGGCAAAAATTGGAGACCGTGGCGAAATTTGGAGACCCGTGGCAAAAATTGGAGACCGTGGAGAGTGCTAAGTACCGACGAGACGTGGGGGGCATTCTATTCCGAGATGTTTGTGCACGCTTAGGAATATATGCATCTCCAAGGAGCCGCTGCCGATCGCCCGTGGCGTAGAGCGCTACTGCTCATGCATACTTGGGGATATAGGCATCACCAAGGAGCAGCTGCCAATCGCCCATGGCGCGGAGCGCTACTACTCATGCATACTTGGGTGCTAAATCGAGGACAGGGCTGCTTTTGGGTAACACGAATGAGAACATGACTGGTCAGCGGCGATGAAATTGCCCAGCCCTCGAGCTTTTCTGGCCTGTTGCCATGGCGGCGGTCGCTGTTGTCACAATGCAGTTCTTCACGGCGATCATCATCGCGGCGCGGCATGGCTTGATTACGACTTAGGTGGCTCGCTTAGTAGCTCGCTTGGCGGCTCGGCGGCACGGCGACTTGGTAGCTTGGTGGCTCGAGCCTGGCGGAGTCAATCCATGTGGGGAGGCGAAGCCCTTGAGCATGTCCGACCGAGGCGAGGGTGCAGTCCAATTTGAATGGCGATAGTTGTCGGTGTTTTGGAACCGGGGGTCCCTCAACCAACGAGTGAATTTGTGCTGCGTGCCCCTAATCCCGGATGGTGGCGCAAAGAGACACAAGGTTTATACTGGTTCAGGCAATCGAGGCCCTACGTCCAGTCCGAGAGATCGATCTTGTATTCCTTGCACCGGAGTGCTCGTAGTAGGGGTTACAAGCTAGGTGAGAGAGGGAACTAGCCCCAGGTCTCGGCGAGTGTGGTGCGGGGTGCTTGAGGCGTTGTTCCCAAGCAGCGTAGGAGTGCGTGGTTCTATCGGCGTGTTCGTCTTTCTGGCCCCCCCCAGAAATGGCCCCAGTCCCTCCCTTTTATACTCTAAGGGAGGACCGGGACCGAGCGCTTCTGTAAATGGGGTGGCGTGTCCGAGCCCTGTAGTCGGCCACTGTTGTGGTATGGTCGATGGAGTGGCCCCGTCCTTGTCGTGCGGAAGTGACATGCCGGGTCGACTTCGGTCTTGTGCGTCGTGGGGCTCCATGCGGCTTGATGCACGGAGACATGGCGGGCGACGTCTTCGGTCGCCGTGTAATGACGTCGTGAGGGAGCAGCTGGCTCTGCGGATGCCGAGGCCGAGCCATCGTGGGGGCTCGGTGGTCATGGACCCTCAGCCGCCGAGCCCGTGAAGCAAACTGTCGAGGCCTTGGGGGAGTTATTGGCCCGGATGCGATTCCGAGGCCACGATGAGCCAGACGTGGCTCCCCATGCTGCGTTGTCCTTGGAGCGAGTTGGGCGACCTGATGAGGCATGGGTGTCAACCATGTGCACGGTGGATAGCATAGTGACGGGTAACCCCCGCGATCCGGGGGCGTCAGTCATCATCGCGATGACGCGTCGTGAAATTGTGGCTCTGTGGGTGCCGAGGCCGAACCATCGTGGGGGCTCGGTGGTCATGGACCCTCGGCACCGAGCCCGTGAAGCAAACCGTCGAGGCCTTGGGGGAGTTATTGGCCCCGATACCGATTCCGAGGCCCACAGTAGCCAGAGACGTGGCTCCCCATGCTGCGTTGTCCTTGGAGCAGGAGTTGGCGGACAAATGAGGCATGGGTGTCAACCATGTGCACGGTGGATAGCATAGTGACGGGTAACCCCCGCCCATCCGGGGACGTCAGGTCATCGCGTGATGACGTCGTGGGGTCGTGGCTCTGAGGTGCCGAGGCCAAGCCATCGCGGGGCTTTGGCGGACATGGGTCCTCGGTCGCCGAGCCCCACGAGCAAGCTGCCGAGGCCTTGGAGGGAATTATTGCTCTGGGTGCGATTCCGAGGCCACAAGAGCCCCAGATGTGGCTCCCCACGCCGCATTGTCCTCGGTGCGAGTTGGCGCATAGTGAGGCATGGGCGTCAACCATGTGCACGGTGGTTAGTATGCGGTGGCGGGTAACCCCGCCAGATCCGCCTCCTCTCCCCATCGGCCATTCTCATTGATTGTCACGGGCATGCGGTCGTTGTCGAGCAAAGCAGCGGTTAGCTGAGTTGATGATCGACCTGACGTTTTGCCAGAGGGACGGGAGAAGGAAGAGGTAGCGGAGTGTCGCCGAGCCCGCCTTGCGCGAGACGGAGGGTCGGTGGCCTCGGCCGAGGCCTCTGGCGGGGAATCGACCGAGGCCCATGTGTGGGGGCCTCGGGCGAATCGGAGAATCGGTGAGGTCCACGGTGATGAGGCCTCGGGCGAGTCGGAGAATCGGCCGAGGCCCAGCAGTGATGATGAGGCCTCAGGCGAGTCGGAGAATCGGCCGAGGCCAGCAGATGATGGGGCCTCGGGCGAGTCGAGAATCGGCCGAGGCCAGGCAGCCGCTTAGCTGGTTTCGATCTTCTGAAATCTAGCGATGTTTTTTGGATCTTGCTTAGGGTACCCCTTCTCACGGTATCCGACAGTAGCCCCCGAGCCTTGGGGGGAGTGGAGGCACTCCCCCTGAGGTTCTGACGAGAATTGGCTCTTGATAGCTCCTGTCGGGATGGTGTTTTGTTTTCGAGGTTTCGGTGGGTGCGCGCGAGCGCACCCGCCGGGTGTAGCCTCCGAGGCCCTGGAGGAGTGATTTCACTTCTTCAGGGGCTTTTTTCTCTTTCGAGTGAGGCGTTTTGATCGTGTTTGCCGGGCCCGTGGGTGCGAGTTCGGATCGCGGGGCCTCGACGATGTTGCGGAAAGAGCCCCTTAGCCTCCGCCTGGAGCGAGAGGGCCGTCAGGGGTTCTCCCGGCTTTTTTGTACGACCCTCGTGCTTCCTTTTCGCTCGGAAGGAGGGGTGGAAGATGCCATGCTACCCTCGGTGGGCGCGAGCGATGGCATCTCCGGTGAGCTGTTATCGGGTAAGTCCGAGTGGAGGCCCGTACCCCGTTCGTTGGGGGTCGGCTAGCGGTCCGAGACGCGCTCCAAGAGTACCGGAGGGTTTCTCTAGTGGGTGCCGAGGCCGTTCGCTGGGCCTCGGTGGCTCGGTGCCTCCGTACGGTGGGATCCCATTCGGAGACCTCCCTACCGGTCTCGGACACAACACAGGGCGTGCTTTCGTCTGAGTTCGCCCGTAGTCGTCCCTGACTCTTTTGCCCTGGGGCAGCTGTCGAAACCCCCGGGGGCCCAGCTTTCGAACCCCTGGACCGTAACGGGATCGGGTCGCTTGTTTTTATCTTGGGTGCGGGAAGAGCCCCCGAGCCTCCGCACGGAGCGAGAGGGCGGTCAGGGGTCCTCCCGACTTTTTGCCCATCCCCGCCCGTCCTTTTTCGCTTCGGACGGGGGGGGTTTGTCCGAGCCCACTGCAGTGCGAGCTGAGCCACTGGTCTCGGCAAAGTTGCAGGAGGAGCCCCCAGAGTCTCTCGCCTGCGGAGCGAGAGAGCGGTCGAGGTCCCCTGCTTTTGGTTCGCCCCTGCGTGGTCAGGTCATTCGCCGAGCCCCCCTCGGGTGCGAGCCTAGGTCATGGGTCTCGGCGTCTTTTGCGAAGGAGCTCCCTAGCCTCTGCACGCAGACAAGAGGGCCGTCGGGAGTTCTTCCGGCTTTTGAACGACCCTCGCGCTTTCTTTTCGCTCGGAAGGAGGGTTGGTTTTTGCCGAGACCCCTCGTGTGCGAACTCAAGTCGCTGGGCCTCGGCAATGTTTTGCAGGAAGAGTCCCTTAGCCTCTGCACGGAGCAAGAGGGCCGTCAGGGATTCTCCTGACTTTTTATTCGACCCTCGCGCTTCCTTTTCGCTCGAAGGAGGGTGGGTGGAATGTGCCACGCTACCCTCGGTGGGCGCGAGCGATGGCACTTCCGGTGAGTCACATTATCGGGTAAGTCCGGTGGAGGCCCGCACTGCGTTCATTGGGGTCGGCTAGCGGTCCGAGACGCTCCCAAGAGTACCGGAGGGTTTCTCTAGTGGGTGCCGAGGCCGTTCATTGGGCCTCGGTGGCTCGGTGCCTCCCTCACGGTGGGATCCCATTCGAGACCTCCCTGCTGGTCTCGGACACAACACAGGCGGCGTCCCAAGCGTTTACTTTGCTTGGGCCTCGGCCCGTAGGCTCGCCAGTGGTTGCCCACGACTCTGTTGCCACAGGGCGGTTTGTCGAAACCCCTAAGGGCCCACCTTGAACCCCGGACCATAGCGGGCTCGGTGCCCGCCTTTGCTGGAAGGAATCGGGGGGGTTATTTCTCTCCCTACGATTAATTAATGGCAGGCACGTCTTTTGAGGCGGCTTTTTCGGGGAGGCAAAACGGCTCCTGCTGCTGCTGCGGTTGGACGCGACGTGGCGTCAGCCGACGGGACGTACCTGCACGCGCGATTAACGAGGAGGGAGTGTGTGCGTGGTAGTAAGACCGGATCTGGATAACCGCGCCGGATTTTTGGGGAAACTTCCCGATTTACGCCGCCCGGCCGTTTCGTCTTGTCACTTTGATAAATCGCAAAGGGCCTCGCCCTTCCCTTCTTAGCTCTCTCGCATTCGCTTTTCTTTGCCTCCGTGCCGTTCTTTGAGAGCATAGAGCGCCGGGAAGAGAAGAAGCGAGGGCGAGAGACCAAAAGAGAGAGGGAGAGATTACCGCCGTAGCGGCGCCCTCCGCCAGCGCAATGGTGGTGGTCCCGTCATCCTCTCGGCGGATCCTCGGGGCGGTCCGACGTCACCGAGGAGAAGCTGCGATCGCTTCGTGGAGGCCGGTCTTCTTCGCCCGATCACCGACCCCGACGAGCCGGAGTGGATTGCTCCGGGGAACGAGTCGGAGCCGAGGCCGCGCGACGGCTACGTGGTGAGCTTCGTCGTCTTCCACGAGCGAGGCTTCGGGTCGCCGGTGGATAACTTTATGCGGGCGCCTCCGCTACTATGGCGTGGAGCTGCACAATTTCAGCCCCAACTCCATCGCCCAGGCGGCCATCTTCGTCGCCGTCTGTGAGGGGTACCTGGGGATCGCTCCCCACTGGGAGTTGTGGCTCCACTTGTTCCGAGCGACGTTCACCACCAAGCCGGGGGGAACGAGGGGGGCTCGGAAGGGGCAGAGGGCCGGCGGCTGTACCCTTCACGTGCGCCAAGACCGGCAGTCCCTCTACATCCCGGCCCAGCTGTCATCGTCCAACCGTCGTTGGTATGATTACTGTTTCTACCTCCGCAACGACGGCGGAGGACTTCCCCCTTATACCGGGCGGGTTGTAGAGAGTCAACCAGAGAAATGGGGGTACGGCGTCATCACGGCCGATCAGCCCAGTCTGGAACCGCTCTTGAGGGCCTTGGGGAAGCTGCGTGACCACGGCCTTTCGGCGGCCGTGGTCGTGGCGGCTTTTCACCGCCGGAGGGTGTTGCCGCTGATGGCCCGGCGGCGGCGGCTGTTCGAGATGACCCCGGGCGATTCGATCGTCGGTGTCAAGATGTCTGCCTTCGCCCTTACCGACGACGAGACCCTGCGTCGGGTGAGAGAAGCGGTGGACGGGAAGCCGAAGATCGACGATTTGACGCCGTTCCCGATGCGCCCGTCGCGGGGGTATGTCTCGGCCGGTAAGTTGGATGTTGTCGAGGCTTTCGCCTTTTTGGTCTCATTGTCTTACTTCGTCGTTCTCACGAGGGAATAAGAGACGTCGAAACTCCCGCCGCCCGTTCAGAGGACGCCCGCGGCGAAGCCACGAAACAGTATGCTACCGACGAGGAGGAGAAGAAGAAGAAAGATGCCAAGGAGGCGAGGCGCACGAAGAAGCTCTCGCGCAAAAAGCTGGACGCCTGTCGTCGGCGGCGCCGAAGCTCGACGGTCTCCGTTGGAACCGTCTCCCTCGTCGCCGGTGTCGGATTCTTGACGGCAATGGCGGGCGCGAGGTGGGGACGACTGCTCGGGACACCTCCCGACATCGGGGAGATGGTTCCCGGGTGTCGCAAGGGAGCCTGGCGCCCCTAGGAGGAGGAGGAGGTGTCCGGGGCGATGGCGGCCCGTCCCGGCCGAGGCCGACACACCCGAGGCGCGGTGTCGGAGGAGCGTGCTGCCACGCCCCGATGGGTTCGACGGTGGAGGTGGAGCGGGTGACGGTGGGGCGACCCCATTATCTCCGCGAAGGGTCGGTCGAGGAGGTGCCGGGTCCGGCGGAGGCCACCGGCACTCGGTGGACACCGAGGCCGCTTCTTCCGCCACCACACCGCCGCCAAGCAGCAGAGAGGCAAAGCGGTGTCGGCGGCCGGTACGCATCCCGTTCATGAAGCGTCTTCTCTGGTGGAGTCCGTAGTACTTCTTGTCTACCCACAGGTTGCATCTTCGACCTTGGGAGTGTCTTTTCTTCCACCCGATGCTTACGGTGGAAGATCCTCCTTGGCGCCTGTAAGGCGCTCAAGGTGAACGTTAGCTCCTCCGCCCATCGGCAATGCGGGCGGCAGCTGGCGTGGCGTCTTGACGGCGGCGCGCGTCGGGCGAGGCCGTTTGGAGGAGGCGGCCGCCAAGGAAAAGGGGCGGAGGCGGCGGGGACGAGTGGAGGAGGAGGAGCCCATGCCTCACGATGTTGTGGGTCTTGGGGCGAAGGAGGCTGGGCGGCGTCTGCTATTGCCGGGCCATTGAGGGTGAGGCCGAGCCCCAAGACCTCCGGCGTCGTCGGGCGGTGGACGCCGGGGCCATCGAGGTAGAGGTGGCGGAGGCCAGAGCCCCCGGGTCCGTCGAGACCGAGGCGATGGAGGTGGAGACGGGGCAAATTTTGGCGCCGCCCCTGGTTCGGACAATCTCGTCTGATGATTCTTCCCGAGGAAGGAGGCGGCGACGTCCAGCGGCCAAGATCAGCGAGCAACCATCCCCCAGATCCCGCCGAGGGAGTTCGGCTCTTGTCCGCTACGGCCCGAGCCTCGCGGGTGGAACTTCCCGCGTGTTTTCTGGCGGAACCGGGCTGACCCCGAGGGGGAGCCCGTGTTCGCCCTTGAAGATACCGCAGAGGGGGGGCATTGGGGCACCCTCGGCGATAGACTGCCAATCGGCGGTCTGCGGTCGCTGCAGCGGCGATGACTATTATGGGTCGAGACTTGCCCGGTGTCACGCGGGTAAGTAGTTTCCTCTCTCGTGCGCGTTGTTTTCTCTCCGAGCCTCCTCGCGAGTTTTTGACGTATGCGTTTTTGTTTTGCCTCCTTAGGAGCTCGAGACCCGATCCCTTGGGAAATCGGTGTTCTGCGAAATGAGAGGGATATTTGGGACCAGCTCGGCGCCAAAGGGCTCGCTTGCCGATGCCTGGGGCTATTGTCGGTGGAGTGCGGAAGTGGAGGACCTCCGCCTTCGTTGTCTTGACATTCAGCCGAGTTGGCCACGGCTAAGGAGCAGCCGCTCCTCCGTGGCCAAGATCAAGGAACCGGAGGAGGAGCGAGACTCCTTCAAAGCCGGGCCCAAGAAGCGACGGCCTCTGCTAAGGTCACAACGGCAGGCGGTGGGTGCGAGGCAGAGCGAGCATCGAGCGACGAAAGTCGCCTTGGCGAGGCTACTACCAAGGCGGCCGAGGCCTCTCGGGTCGAGGTCTCGACTGGAAGAGCAAGGCCGAGGGTAAGTTCCATTGAACCATGTTCCTTGCTCCATTTGCTCGTTTCGCGTTTGACTCCTGACCCCTCGTCGCGACGTAGATCTCGGAGAAAGAGGCCTCAGCGGCCGAGGCCTCCCGTCGCTGCAGCATATAGCAATGCCGGATGTCGAGGTCCGGGAGCACGAGACGCCAAGCTTGGCCGCGTCCGGACCACTGCGAGGCTCTTGACGTCGAGGAGGTCCAATCAGCCTAGCTCCCTTGGGAGCCGCCTGATTGCGTTGAGCGCCCACGTCCGCGAGAGACTCGAGGGGCGTTGCACACACAGTGTCAAGCGCGCCTGGCCGTCGTCTCCTCGCACTACGCCATCAACCTCGAGGCTGTCAGCGACGGCTACGTGTTGCCAGAAGATGACGAGGAGGCGGATGCGGAGGTCATGAAGCTGTTGGAGGCGGCCGAGGCACACACACGCCACCGGCCCGTCTGTTTGAAGAAGAGGTGGTCCTTCCCGCCACCGCCGATCCTTGAGCTTTGACTTTGGCCAAAAGGGGCCATGTAACCGGATTGAGTTAGTTGCCAGATCGTGACGCGTTTTGTGGCCGTCGAGGCCTTTTTAAAGTATTTATGCGTATGTGCGTTTTTTAATCGCTTTCTGTTCTTCTTCCGAGCCTCATGCCCTCTCTGTCTCGATCTTGGGAACCCGCAAAGAAAACCCTCGGGACCTAAGCCGTCCTTCGGCGAAGGGTGGTGAGGAGCTGCCGTAGCCTGCAGGCGTGGGCCGTTCTCACGTCTCGACCGCCCTTTGGCCTCTAGACAAACTTTTGGTCTTTGGGTTTCTTGTGAAGGTCCCATCGGAGCCTTGAGAGAGTTTTAGGCGTAGAAATTTTTGAAAGACCATTAACAAATGGTGTTCGGGACTTAGGGGTTCCCCTTTCTAGCCCCCCGAGGGAGGCCCGGCTTTGCGGAGAGGCTGCGCCAGTCTCCCTTATAGCGCTATTGTGACGCCGAGCCCCTATTGATAGACAAGCTCTCATGCAGAACTTCCTCGAGCCTACGCCATCTTTTTTGGTGAAAAGGTGGTGAGGGAGTTGCCGTGGTCTTGGGCGTGGGCCGTTTTCACGCTCACCCGGCCTTTTTTTCGCCTTTGAGACGATCGTGCGGTCCTTGGGTTCTATACAATCGGCTAGTCTATAAGGGGGGTTTCTCGAAAAGTTATAACAACTAAGAACGCTTCTTTATTGCATTTCGAAAACAATGTAAGCAACGTTTGGAATTTTAAGGGTAGAAACGACGTAGTCGTTCTATGTTCCAAGCGTTGGTGAAGATTTCGCCTTCTCGCTGGCTAACTTGTAGGTCCCGGGCTTCAGACTTGAGCGACGATGTACGGCCCTTCCTGTGGGGTCACTTTGTGGCGGCCCTTGTTGCCCTCCTCGCCTCGCCTCAAAGACCGAGTCGCCCACCTTCAGTGTCTCGGCTTGACGCGCGGGCTTGGTAGCGTCGTGAGGGCTTGCTTGGGTACTGGCCGAGTGTAGCAAAATGCGACGTCTCGGCTTCCTCCAAATGGTCGAGGGCGTCTTCATGGGCAAAGGCGTTGTTGCTTTGCTCATTGTATGCACTCAGAGCCTCGGGGAACCGTATTCTAAGTCGATGGGGAGGATGGCCTCGGCTCCATAGACCGGAAGAACGGTGTGAATCCGTGGCTCGGCTTGGGGTATTTCTTAGGCTCCAGATGATCGACGGAGTTCGGCAAGCCATTTCTTGCCAAACTTCTTCAACTGGTTGAATATCCTTGGCTTAAGGCCTTGTAGGATCATGCCGTTGGCGCGCTACTTGGCCATTGGTCCTTGGGTGTCCTACGGCCGACCAGGCCACCCGGATGTGGTGGTCGTCGCAGAACGTTAGGAACTTCACGACCGTGAATTGTGTCCCATTGTCGCGATGATGGTGTTAGGAACCCGAACCTGTGGGATGATATCCGTAAAGAAAAGACCGCTTGCTCGGATTTGATCTCGAAAGCGATCGGACGAGCCTCGATCCATTTGGAGAATTTGTCGATAGCTACCAGCAGATGGGTATAGCCCCCGGGTGCCTTTTTGCGAGGGCCCAACCATGTCCAAATTTCATACAAATGAATGGCCATGTGATGGGGATGGTTTGGAGGGCTTGGGCGGGAGGTGCGTTTGTCGAGCGTAGTCTCGCATCCCTCGCGAGAGCGTACTAGCCTCGTGGCGTCGGCCACCGCCGTCGGCCAATAGAAACCTTTGCGCGAAGGCGTTACCCACGAGCGCCACGAGGCGCCGCGCGTGGTGCCCGCAGACTCCGCGTGCAAGTCCCAAAGTAAGGATTGGCCACCTCGGTGGTGATGCATCGTTGGAGAATACCGGATGGGCTACGCCTATACAACTCGCCATCGCAGAGATCGTAAGTCTTAAGCGCCGCCTTGCCGCCAGCGAGCTTCGTTCTCTCAACGTGAAGCTCTCCCGAACGAGGCGATCAAGGAAAGGGACTCGCCAGTCCGTTTCTGGGTCGGCCTGGGGAGGCTCTGCGTCAATCGCCATGGCCTCGGGCTTGGCTGGCGAGGTCTCGGTGGTAGAGGGGGCCTCGAGCCCTGCGGCGGGCTCGGTCGATGGGCCTCTTCTATCGCCGAGGCGTAGTCGACGGATGGCTTGTGGAGGTCTCTGGCGAAAACGTTCGGGGGAACCGGGGTCCGTGCCGACGCCATCTTTGCTAGTTCGTCATGGCCTCGTTGAACTTTCGAAAGCGACGTGGTTGAGTTCGAGGTCGTCGAACTTGTCCTCCAGCGACGTACTATCGTGCAAAGACGCCTTCATTTTGGGGTCATGGCAGCTTGACTCTTTCATCACTGATCGACGACGAGCTGCGCGAATCACCCGATGCCGAGACGCCAGCCTCCAAGTTCGATGGCGATTTGTAAGCCGTTGACGAGGGCCTCGTATTCGGCCACATTGTTGGAGGCGGCGAAGTGAAGCCGGATCATGTAGCGCATGTGTACTCCAAGGGGCGAGACCAGGAGCAGGCCCGCGCCAGCCCCAGTCTTCATCAGAGACCCGTCGAAGTACATGGTCCAGCATTCTGATTGGATTTGAACGGGTGGCAGCTGTGTGTCGGTCCACTCGGCTACAAAGTCGGCCAGGACCTATGATTTGATCGCTTTCCGAGGCGCGAAAGACAAGGTTTCCCCCATGAGTTCAACAGCCCACTTGGCTATTCTACCCGAGGCCTCCCGGTTTTGGATTATCTCTCCTAGAGGAAAAGACGACACCACAGTCACCGGGTGGGACTCAAAGTAGTGACGCAGCTTGCGTCGAGCCAAGACTACGGTGTAAACCAGCTTCTGGATGTGGGGGTAATGCGTCTTAGTCTCGGAGAGCACCTCGCTGATGAAGTAGACAGGTCGCTGGACGGGTAGAGCATGTCCCTTCTCCTGCCTCTCGACTACTACGGCCGCGCTGACCACTTGGGTTGTCGCGGTGACGTAGAGTAAGAGGTGCTCGCCCTCGATGGGCGGAAACCAGACGGGGGTTGGTGAGTGGCGGTGCCTTGAGCTGGCGAGAGGGCTTCCTCGGCCTCGGTGGTCCAAGCCACATGCCTCGTGTTGGTCCCCGAGTCGGTTGCGCACCGAGAGGGCCTGATGACCGTCGGGCGCGCGAAGCCTTCTCGGACGGGCCGAGGCACCCTCGCCTTGGCGAGGTCGTGCCGTGGGTTGCTCCGAAGTGCCTCCAGCGCTGGCGGAGGCGGAACTTTCGCCTCTTTGCAGACCGCTGCGGTCTCGAGGAGGTCGCGGAGCTCTCCGCGACCCGCCGCCCTCGGTGGTGGAGGGCTCGGGCATTGCTCGGACTAGCATCGCAGCCATTGCGACATTCTCGCTAGCGCGGTTAAAGATTGGGGCGGCTCATCCCCTCGTTGTCGTTGATGCGGTGGTGGGCGTCGCGGGCCTCCTCGGGCCCCTCCGCCCTCACCGCGCCCTTGCTACTCTGCTTTCGAGTGTCCCAAGCTTGTTGCGAAGAGTCGGTCTTGTTCGACCTTGGCTTGAAGCTCGTGGAGCTGCTCCAGTCTGGCGTCGATGCCCCAGCAGGCGGGATTCTCGCCCCGTCTTTGCCGGGGCCTCGAGACGCGGTGGTGTGGAGTGCCGCCGCCCCCTGCCGGGGCGGGAATGGTTGCTCGTCCTCTCATTCCCTTCGCCGCCCTTGGCATCCCGAGCCCGGACGTGGAAGCACTCACGAGATGGATCGTAAGTCCCTTCACGTCGGAGTCGGAGTAGCCGAGGCGATGAGGTCGCTATGCCCAAGAATTGGCGCAAATCCCGTGGTTGTGAAGTTCGGAGAAATCCACCACAGGCCATGCCTCGTCCTCGTCCGAGAGGAGTCGGAGCGGGTGCTCAAGTCGAGAGCGGTTACCGGCGGCGCTCGAGGGGTGCTCGTGAGTGGCAAGCGTAAGCGTGGCGCGTAAGAGGCGGCGGCATTTCTCAACCCAAAGGGGTATGGGGGCGGGGCCGTCTCCATATTCTCGCCACACGGTCGGCTCTTCGGAGTGGCGGAGCGGGGTTAGACGACCGGGCATCGCCAGTAAGCCACCAGCGATTTTCCTTCGTCCGTGCTCAGTCGAGCCGGGTCCCCAGCCAGGGGACCCTGTACCAACAGCTTGGTCGTGGGACATCGGCGGGGGGAGGCGTGTCGCCTGGCTCGCGTAGCGTCGGTGGCCTTGCCTTGCTCGCGTCGTGCTGGCGCGTGGCGAGAGCGGCCGCCGGGCCGCCGCGCTGCTGGGGCTGCCGGGCGCGACTTCGTCGTCGGACGGTGGGGTTCGAGTGAGGAGCACCATGTCGTACTCATGCCCTAGAGACATGAACTCTAGGCTCCCCAACCAAACTATGGTGCCGAGACGCAATGGTCGTATGTAGTCCGCCATCCGGAACTTGCTAGGATGACGGGCCGACCACACGCAGCGCCCCTACCTGGCGCGCCAACTGTCGGTGTTTTGGAACCGGGGGTCCCTCAACCAATGAGTGAATTTGTGCTGCGTGCCCCTAATCCCGGATGGTGGCGCAAAGAGACACAAGGTTTATACTGGTTCAGTCAATCGAGGCCCTACGTCCAGTCCGAGAGATCGATCTTGTATTCCTTGCACCGGAGTGCTCGTAGTAGGGGTTACAAGCTAGGTGAGAGAGGAACTAGCCCCTGTGTCTCGGCGCGAGTGTGGTGCGGGCTGCTTGAGGCGTTGTTCCCAAGCGCCGTAGGAGTGCGTGGTTCTATCGGCGTGTTCGTTTCCGCCCCCCAGAAATGGCCCCGATCCCTCCCTTTTATACTCTAAGGGAGGACCGGGACCGAGCGCTTCAGAAATGGGGTGGCGTGTCCGAGCCTCTCGTAGTCGGCCACCGTTGTGGTATGGTCGATGGAGTGGCCCGTCCTTGTCGTGCGGAAGTGACATGCTTTGGTCGACTTCGGTCTTGTGCGTCGTGGGGCTCCAGTGACGGCTTGATGCAGACATGGCGGGCGACGTCTTTGGTCGCCGTGTAATGACGTCGTGGGGAGCAGCGGCTGCTGCAGATGCCGAGGCCGAGCCATCGTGGGGGCTCGGTGGTCATGGACCCTCAGTCGCCGAGCCCGTGAAGCAAACTGTTGAGGCCTTTGGGGAGTTATTGGCCCCGGTGCGATTCCGAGGCCACAATAGCCAGACGTGGCTCCCCATGCTGCGTTGTCCTTGGAGCAGAGTTGGCGGCAAAGAGAGGCATGGGTGTCAACCATGTGCACGGTGGATAGCATAGTGACGGGTAACCCCGCCCGGTCCGGGGGACGTCGCGAGTCATCGCGTGATGACGTCGTGAGGGGCCGTGGCTCAGAGGTGCCGAGGCCGAGCCATCGTGGGGGCTCGGTGGTCATGGACCCTCGGTCGCCGAGCCCGTGAAGCAAACTGCCGAGGCCTTGGGGAGTTATTGGCCCTGGTAGTCCGATTCCGAGGCCACGATGAGCCAGACGTGGCTCCCCATGCTGCGTTGTCCTTGGAGCAGGAGTTGGCGGACACAGTGAGGCATGGGTGTCAACCATGTGCACGGTGGATAGCATAGTGACGGGTAACCCCGCCATCCGGGACGTCTGTCATCAGCGTGATGACGCCGAGGGGCTGTGGCTCTGTAGGTGCCGAGGCCGAGCCATCGTGGGGGGCTCGGTGGTCATGGACCCTCAGGCTGCCGAGCCCCTGGAGCAAGCTGCCGAGGCCTTGGAGGGAATTATTGCTCCTGGGTACTGATTCCGAGGCCACAGTAGCCCAGACGTGGCTCCCCATGTTGCGTTGTCCTTGGAGCAGGAGTTGGCAGCACAGTGAGGCATGGGTGTCAACCATGTGCACGGTGGATAGCATAGTGACGGGTAACCCCTGCCCAGCCCGGGGGACGTGCAGGTCATCGCGTGATGACGTCGTAGGGGGCTGTGGCTCTGTAGGTGCCGAGGCCGAGCCATCGTGGGGGCTCGGTGGTCATGGACCCTCAGCCGCCGAGCCCCGGAGCAAGCCGCCGAGGCCTTGAGGGGAATTATTGCTCCTGGTATGCGATTCCGAGGCCACGATGGCCTGACGTGGCTCCCCATGTTGCGTTGTCCTTGGAGCGGGAGTTGGCGGCCAAAGAGGCATGGGTGTCAACCATGTGCATGGTGGATAGCATAGTGACGGGTAACCCCCGCCCACCGGGGGCGTCAGTCATCGCGTGATGACGCTGTGAGGGGCCGTGGCTCAGAGGTGCCGAGGCCAAGCCATCGCGGGGGCTTTGGCGGACATGGGTCCTCGGGCCGCCGAGCCCCGGAGCAAGCCGCCGAGGCCTTGGAGGGAATTATTGCTCCTGGTGCGATTCCGAGGCCACAGAGTAGCCCGGATGTGGCTCCCCACGCTGCATTGTCCTCGGTGCGAGAGTTGGCGACATAGTGAGGCATGGGCGTCAACCATGTGCACGGTGGTTAGTAATGCATGGGCGGGTAACCCCGCTTGATCCCGCCTCCTCATCCCCATCGGCCATTCTGTCTGTTGTGTCAGGCATCATGCATGCGGTCATTGTCGAGGGCAGCGAGCTTGGTCGAGTTGATGCGACACGACGTTTTGCCAGAGGGACGGGAGAAGGAAGAGGTAGCGGAGTCTGCCGAGCCCGCCTTGCGCGAGAGACGGAGGGTCGGTGGCCTCGGCCGAGGCCTCTGGGGGAATCGACCGAGGCCCGCGGTGAGGGGGCTCGGCGGGAATCGAGAATCGGCCGAGGTCCGCGGTGATGAGGCCTCGGGCGTAGTCGGAGAATCGGCCGAGGCCCATGGTGATGAGGCCTCGGGCGAGAGTCGAGAATCGGCCGAGGCCAGCGGTGATGGGGCCTCGGGCGAGTCGGAGAATCGGCCGAGGCCCATGAGGATGGGGCCTCGGGCGCGAGTCGGAGAATCGGCCGAGGCTAGCAACGCTTAGTGGTTTCGATCTTCTGAAATCTAAGCAAATGTTTTTTGGATCTTGCTTAGGGTACCCCTTCTCACGGTATCCGACAATAGTATACGTCATCTTAAAGATGTTTAGCATGGAGAAATAAGTAATTTGAGAAAATTATGGAAAACAAATAGAGAAAGCATAGGGTCGCCGCTGCTGTTAGAATATTCAATGGAAAAAACCCATGACTTAGCTCGTTTCGATTGATGACATTGGAGTCACGTTTTATGAGTGTAGATCGGTAGCAAGGGAATTTATTTCTTGCATGCATGCTCGAGGCTATATGTAGATGCAGTCAAAGCACTGTGATGGTTTGTTTACTTATCTTGCATGGTATTATAGGTAATACGTCGTCTTTTGCTTGTTGACGTTGATAATGCGTCATCGTGAGTTGCCTCGTAATGTCGAGTCGATAGTGAGGACCACGCGAGCCATCGATGAGGGCTGACGAGCGCCGCCGAAGGATGATGATAAGTCGATGTCAGGTGATGTAGCCGAATTCTTGAAGTTGACTGCATGCTGCTGGCTTGCCGCATATAGCCGTCTCCTTGATTGGTGCCGACAAAGCGTAGCGTTGGACCTTAGGAGAACACTTACGAAGAGCGATGCGCCTCAGAGCCTTGAGTTGAAATCGCCGTCTCATGGAGCCGAGTTGTCGCCGCAGATGGTGATAATGATGGAAAATTCCCATCTGGTTCTCCCTAAGCGTAGCTGACGATGAAATGAATGACAATCCGACTAGTTGGTTGGCGAAGAATCGAGCACCGAGCACCCCAACCAACTGGTCGGTCGGCGAAGTAAGCGCCGAGTAGAAGTGAGCGTCGAACAGTCCGATCAACTGTTCGGATATTGCATTATGGAACATCTTAAACACGGAGATATTAAACGTGGAGACATTTAATTATGGAAAATAATCGGAGAAATAATAATTGGAGGATCATGGAGAAAACTCGGAGAAAATAATTAGAGAAAGCTATATTAAATGCAGATATAGTAGAGGTACTTAGCTTTAGTCAAAATGTCTGATCGGCGGCGTATGACGTTATCTGGTCGGCGTCGACGAAATTGCCCGGCCCTCGAGCTTCCCAGCCTATCATTATGACAGCTGTCGCGGTCATCATAGCGCCGTTCTACGCGGCGATCATTGCGACGCAGTAGGCGATTGGAATGAGTAGTCCGGGCGACGTCGTCCTTATGCCACTGGTCGGCCTTAGGCGGATCAGATATGGAGAGATTGTTGTCGTAGCCGCATTCAATCTGGCCGGAGAAGCGATGCTGCATGGCGGGCTCAGACTGCTCGATGCAGTCGGATGAATGCTTGGAGTCATACGTGTAGTCATAGTCAAACGGGCGTAGTAGCTGCAGTCAAACATGGTTTGCATGAATTGTTCGTCAATGCACATACACATATACACCTTGGCCTTGCTTGCTTGGTAATGTAGATCGTGTTTGACTCGGGAGAGCTTATCGATGGCGTGCTAGATTAGCCATTGTCGATGACGAGGAGCATAGTCGATGGGTGTCACGGCACGCTGATGACAAGCCGACGACGAGGTCCATGTTGTCGATGACCAGAGCCGCCGATGAGCAGGCGATGTTGGTGAGCTGTCGATGTGGCCTGAGGACTGAACGATGAGTGCCACCGACAAGGGACGACAACAAGAGCCATGACATGCTGACAAAGGGCCGCCGCGAGATGACGACGAGATCCACATTGTCAGCGAGGGACGTAGTTAGGTTCCTGCCAATAATGGCCATGCAGACAAATAGAGATGTACAGGGGGTATACATGTGTCGTATATTCAATTAAAACAAAAATATAGCTTAGCTTCTTTAATGGGCAGCTGGACGTGCTGATCTCAAGCTGGGGCCAGATCTTGAAAGTGCTAATGAGCATCAGATCATTACATGTCTCTTTGTAGATGTACGCCCTCCTTTAGATCATACCCGGCGACCTGGTCGATGAGCCAACGATGTTGATAGCGAGATGCAATGATGAAGGATGCCACGGGACTAGCGAATCGATGATGATGAGTCGATGGTGTGAGCCACATTAGTAGGTACCACCGCTAAGGCCTGATGACTGCATCTCGTCTCAACATGAGATCGAGCCGATGATGATATTGTCGGCGTGGAGGGGGCATCAGTATACAGACTCAGTGACATCCACCACCGCTAGTACATCAGTGCAAGGGGCGTTGCTTGTTGCCACTGAGGCATGGAGACGTAGAGACGTAGTTCTTCTGGGCGTCACATTGCCGATCGGTACATTGAGCGCCGACGTCGGCAGATGCCGATTTGTCGTGGATGATCTTGACCTTGAGGTACGCCATCTGGTTCGCCATGGGATCAACACGCACACCCCCTACCTGGCGCGCCACTATTGATGAAATCTAGTCGGCAGTCTACCGAGGGGCATACCCACGGTAGTAGATGAATCGGTGGAGGTGCGCGTGATATGAACCAGATGGTAACAGAGACACAAGACACAAGATTTATACAGGTTTAGGTCGTCTGCTTGACTTAACACCCTACATCCTATGCTATGTTATTTTATATTGATTGTGTATCAGATTCGATATATCCCATCTGGGGACCCCTGTCTCTCCTTATATACTCTGGAGGGTAGGGTTATAAGGAAAATATCCTATTTGATATTATACAATAAATCACATCTTCATATAGTCTTGCGGTGCACGTCTTGATTTTGTGGGCTGGGCCACCTTTGGGGCGCGGCCCATGTCTTGTCTTGTGGGTACCGGGGGCCATACCCCCACATTTGCCGCCTCTAGAAATAAATAGAAAAAAAAGAAAAAAAAGAAAAAAGCCCATAGCCCAAACCAGGCCTGGATCCAAGACTCGTGCCACTGCCGCCTTCGATGTCGACCCATGAGCCCCGCCATCGTAGCACGAGCCCTGCCAGATCCAGGCTCCTCCTCGCCGAATCCGGGTTCCTCACCGGATCAGGCTCCTCGCCAGATCAGGCTCCTCCTCATCGGATCGGGCTTCTCCTCATTGGATTCGCCGGTGCTGGAGGTGCTCCGCCTCTGCCTCCCCATCGTCGCCGCCTCCACAGCGGTGCACGTGGCTCCTCCGCTTCCACCCTACTACTCCCCGCTTCATAGAGGCTAGGGGCGTGTAACACCTCTGGTGTTTTGACCTAGTATTAAAACTTGACATGTCATCATATGCATTGCAAAGCATTCATAAAGTAGGAAAATTTTGGATGCATTCACTAAATAAGCTTTATTTCATAGTTGTTATTTTATGTGATGTAATGTGATTCAAAACTCTGAAATGAAAATCATTACCACAAGGGTCAAATTTCATGTGATCATGTGAGACTATGTGTCATTTGACTCAGATAACCCTAATGGGCCATGTTACTGGTCAAAAATCAAAGTTAAGTCAAAAGGAAAACAAATTAAATTTAAATTCAACTTCAAATTATAAAAGTCCTTTTTGCCCCTTTTGTATATTTCAAAATCCATTTGGAATTTGGGGGTGTGATAAAAAGCAAAGTTGAAGCTTATTTTATAAGGATCAACTTTGGTATACAAAGTTTTTAAAGTTTACATATAAAATTTGGAGTAATTTTGAAATGATTCAAATGCTCAAATGCACCCCAAATTCAAATTTTAAAATGGAGGCAGAATTTGAAAATATTCCTTGAAGCAAAGTTGTAGAGTTTGAAAAGTTGAGCAACTTTCATTTTTGGAGATTTTCAACTTCTTTAGAAAATTTGGGAGTAATTTGTAAAATGAGCTCAGTGGCAATTCTGTAATTGTGGGTGAACAGTACACGATCACCGCCCCACCGCCGGCGTCCTTTCTCCGGCCTTCCAGGCGCGCCCGTGGCCGCCCTCGGCTTCGCGCTGGCACGAGCGCCTCACTGCGTGTCACCCCTTCACTCATCTGGCCGCGCTATAAAGCCCCGACGACGTTAGCTGTTTTTCTTCCTCTCCTCTGTTTCCCGACACCGCCGCCTCAACTCCGGCGAGCTCCCCTCGCCTCCTCAGCGCAAGATAGCCCCGGAAAAGAAGTGTCTTAGTTTCGCCTGCTCCTTGCACCTCCAACCGACCTGTTGCTACCACTTGATTCCACCGAGAACAGTCGCTAGCGAGCCTTCTTCCTCGTGGCCGGCGACCTCGACCGAAACTCTGTTTCACCGCGGCCAGCACCATCCGGTGAGCTGTTGCCCTTGCTTGTGATCTCTACAGCTTCATCTCGATGCTGTAGTGCTTAATCCACTCTTGTTTGGTCGTTTTGCCACTGCAGTCGCCGGAACATCGTCGTCGACGAGGTCTGCTCCGCCGTGATCACTGTCACCGTCGAAACGCGTCACCATAGCTTCTCCGGTCTCGCTCGTTGCTTCAACACGTCCGGGGTGAGTCCCTGATGCTTCCTAGACTCTTTGTTTCACCGTTACCAGCCTTGTTTCGCCGGCGTAATGCTACCGTGCCACTGCGTCCGCCATGGCCGGCGTCAGTCTTGTTCCGTGTCATAATCAACCTCCGAAATGCCACAGATCGATGCGCCTAGTCTTTGTAAGCGTTTTGATACTTTGGCCGTCGCCGTTGAGCTCACCGTCGACGAGTTAGCGTCAGTCAGCGCCGTCATCATCGCGGTCAAAGCCGAAAGTTAGGGATGACAAGTGGGTCCCGTGCGTCAGCGACTGTATAGTTCAAATGGATTTTTTCTATTTTCAGAAATGGATGAATAGTGTCTGTTTTTGTTATTTTTGTGTAGATTTATTTAGAGCTCCAAAAATTATGAAAATTTTCGTGTGACCTCTCTATGATGAATAATATTTAGGAAAAATATGAAACTTGAAATTTGAATAAATTTTTAATGTTCAAAAATTTAGTCAATTAATTGATAAATGCAATTTTCATAATTTTTGTAGGTCACTGTATAACTCCAAAAATTTTGAAATTTATTTTGGTACACTAATTTGTCATGAGGAAGCTTATATAAAATTTTGAGGTCATTTGGAACAAGTTCATTTTTGGGCTTATTTCCAAATTAATTCAAAAATGAATAAAAGCAAACCCTAAGTGTTAGGTTTAGGGTTTGATCTTGTTTGGGTCATGTTTTGTGACTAGTGAGGTTTCAAGATCAATTTGGTCAAGTCACTTAGGTCATAAACCCTAGATGTTAGTGTCAATTAGTTTTGTTGACTTACAACTGTATCGCGAAGGAAAGTTGTATTCAAGGTGTTATTACATTTCATGTACCATGAAAGCATCATGTTTACATTATCATCATGTTGAAGCATATGCTATTATTTCGTGTAGAATCCGAGAGTGAACTGATTCTAGTTGAGCAAGTTGTGGAAGAATCCCCGGTTGTCTCGGGATTCGATATTTGTGGTACTGATCCGAAACCCGAGATCGTCAACGAAAGCAAGCCCAGTTTATGCATTAAACCATTACCTTGTGTAATTTGAAAAGTTTATCACATAAGTTACTTATTGCATTAAGTTGATTAATTCAAATGTTACCTACTTGATGCATTGCCTACCTTGTTACTTGTTTACCATCCTTGAAGATGATTTTATTTACAAAGGCGTAGAATTGCTTAGTATGCTTTATGGTAGGCTTTCAAAGTAAAAGTTTTGATACAATCAAAGATGGCATACTGGCCAAAGAAAGAAAGAAGATAGAATGAACTAGAGACTAGTCGGGTGACTTATCTTGAATGTTGGGTAATATTGCCGACTATGTCGCTTAAAGGCCACTCATTGTGGATCTTCTGAACGAGACACTTTGTAGTACTGGTCACATACTCCGGTAAGCCTACTTCGGCTAATCCAATACTAAGACGAATACCCATGCACTGGGAGTGGAGAGATGGTGGGAGTAGCGTGTACCCTCGTGGCTGGAATGTGGCCGGATTTAAGGTGTGCTGTGCTCTCGGGTGGCGTGGAGACGGTTTAGTATAGGAGGATCCGGTAGCGAGGTTGATATATGCAAGATTAAGTTCTACATATATCGTGTGATAAGGAATCCCCAGCTGGGACTTGAATCAATTCGAATTGCCGGTGCTCCGCGGATATGGAGACTCGATTCATTACAGAAGCAATGCAGGACTGGTGAATTACTAAAACATGAGAAAAAGGAATGGAATGAGAAGGATTGGAATATGGGAAATGAACACTTAGTTTGAGATAATGAACTAAAGTACTTAGGGGTAAAACTTGAAAATAGGATCAAGAATAGAAAGCTTTTGGCAAAGAACTTTTGAATCTTGCTACACCCTTACCTTGACCCAATACCTGCATCCCTAAAACCTTCACCCCTTTTTTGTCGGGTCAGTCTTGTTGAGTACTTTTGTACTCAGGGTTTGTTAACCCTTGTTGCAGGTGAGTCGCATGCACAGGCTTGTTTTGGTCCCTGCTGCATGTCAGTGTTTGAAGTCGATGATGATGAGGAATGATGAATGGCCTTTGGACAAGGTACTAGTTTGTGTGAAACAAATAATGTTAATGTAATATTATCCCGCTACTATGGTTGTATGACACTTATGGTTTTGTAAGTTTGAAACAACTGGTTTGTAATATTAAAAACTTAAGTCTTCCGCTTTATAATCTCTGGTATGTATATTGAAAACTGTTGTAATCTACAATGGCTGTGATTGGGATCCTGTTTGTTCATGGATGATTCGGGTTTCCCGATGACACCCGACAGACCTGTTAAGTTGTTGGGAACTCGTGTACGCTATCAGAGGTCTGTTGAGACATCGATAGGTGCATGTGGGCCCGATTTCTTAGGAGGTTCTACCATAGGGCGCCACCGTGAGGCACGCCATCGCTGGCCCGAGGCACCACCGCGCGTCCTGCCGCCGCGGCCCAGGGGAAAGGTCCCTAGTTTGGTTTTGGTAATTGAGTGACAACCTAGGTGGACTAATATATTTAATTGTGAGATACACAGGTAATTAGTCCACAAGTATATGTGTGTGAGCCATACATGCCATGGAGGTGAAATGGCTTGGATTTGTTACAAGGCTCACACATGTGATGAAGGAGCTCATTGCATATGAGACATGACACTGAGTCATGTGATTAAGGTGGAGAAGATCAAGATAAGACTTGGCTCGACAGACCGGTTGCAAGTGTGAAGGGCAAGTTGAGTGATGACTTGGCACCGATGGGCCGAGGCAACGATAAAGAGCAAGTGAAGTCAAGATCGATGAACCAATACGGTCACGTGATGATATGAAGTGGATCATATCATTTGTGATTGGTTGGTGCATGTGTTGCATCAACATCGGAGGAGATAAAATGGAATGCGCAAGGCAAAGGTATAACCTATAGGACATTTCATTTCACCGGTCATAGGTGTGTAGAGAAGTTTATGATCGAGTTTAGGATAGATGGCTGTACTATCAAGAGGAGCAAACTTGTTTGTATATCGGTCATCTTGTGCCACTCGAGTGATGATCTAACTTTGCATCATTGCTAGGATCGAGTGGCGTGGCAAGTTGAGTGGCTAATCCTTTGGACAAATGTTTGCGAAAGGATAACACACGTGCAAAAGGTGTTGTACACTTGGTGGTGTTGGCACATTTGCAAAGGAGAAGTAGTTGGAGTTATTGTGGATCAACTCAGTGAAGAAAAGGAGGCCAAAAGTGGTCACTGGAGGTGACCGGACGCTAGCCTCGGCAGTACCTGCGCGTCCAGTCAGTGTTAGTGGAAGAAGCGCTACCTCGGTCTTGATGACCGGACGCTGGTGCCTGAAGGTGACCGGACGCGACGCTTCTACATCCGGTCAAACATGACGTACGCTGACGTTACAACGCGAGGAGCAACAGTGACGCATGGCAGGCTGAGAAGGACCGGACTCGGGCACTGAGTCCGATCATGACTAACCTGACACGTCCGGTCATGTTTCGGCCTCCTTAGGAGCTCTCTGGAAATGATTGGATGCTGGCAGAGGCGTGTCCGATCATCGGCTCGGTGGTGGGCGTTTGCACGGGACCTGACGCAACGTGGGTGCATCTGGTCATGGCCTAGTGTGTCCAATCTTTACTAGACCATTGAAGCAGTGTCAGTGACCGTTGGTGATCGACGGGCACGATTGAACGGCGAGGACGCGTGGCGCGCATCTAGTGACTAGACGCTGGTGGCTGTACGTCCGGTCGGGTGGACCTGCTTGTTCGGTCGCCCCGTGTTTTGCCCAGTGAAGGGGTAACGACTCTTTTGAGCCGTGGGGTTATATATAGAAGTGTTGGGCGCCTTTGGCTGGCTGCTGAGCACCCTTGAGCCTTGGTGGCTTGTGTATGTGTGCTTGGGAACCCTCTAACTCACTTGTGCTTGATAGTGATCATCCAATCGAGTGAGTGAGCGATTTTAGTAAGATTGCATTGCGAGATTGCATCGAGTGGCACTAGGTGATCGAGTTGCAAGCCGATGGTGCTTGTTACTCTTGGAGGTTGCCACCACCTAGACGGCTTGGTGGCGAGTTCTCCATCGTGAAGCACATAAGAAGATTGTGCGGTGCTCTAGAGAAGGATTTGTGAGGGGTACCGTGCTCACCCTGCGGGAGCCACGAAGAGCAACACTAGTAGGGCGTGTCATTGAGCTACCCTCACTTTCAGGGTAGGTTCTTGCGATGCCCGACGTGTGGGCTTGGCGGGTGATGCCAATTAGCCGCCGAACCACTAAGTGAGTGGTCGACACAACAGGGACTAGCATGTTGGCAAGCACGTGAACCTCGAGAGAAAAATCGCCATGTCATCCTTGTCTTCCCGTTGGTTTGCATCCCCGTTACACAAGCTTGTATTTACTTTCATATACATTGCGCTTGTGTAGTTGCTCTTGTAATTAGTTAGCTTGTGTAGCTTGCTAGTTATCTTCTTGCTTGTGTAGCATAGAAGTAGCTCCCTTGCACAACTAATTTGGCTTGAGTAGCCTTGTTAGTTGTATTGCTTAGTTTGTATAGCTAAGTAATTTGCGCTCTTTAATTTGGCATGTGTATCCTTGTTATTGAGCATTGCTAGTGAGCTTAGGAGCTTTGTGCGCTTTGCATCACTAGTTGTGTAGGAGCTCCCCCGGTTGCTTAAAGTACTAGCTGCATAGGTTTGTGTGACCTTGCGAGTAAGAATTGATTAGGTGAGCTCTAGCTAGCCGGCACCTTTGTTGCCTAATTAGGATCTTTTTAAAGTGCCTGAAAACATAGATAGAGGGGTGTAGTCTTGGCTAGACCGATAGTTTTAATTCCGCATTTGTTTCGGTTAGCCGGCACGATTAATTTTAGAAATGACTATTCACCCCCTCTAGTCCGTCATCTCGACCCTACACCGGGGCGCCACCACCTGCGGAGGGAGGAGAAGGAGGAGAGGGCGAGGGAGCAGGGCCTGGGAGCACCGCTCGGAGGGGTCCCTACAGGGAGCGCCGCTCGGAGGGAGAGGGCCGCTGGGAGCGCTGCGCCGCTCTCGGCTGAGGAGGGAGAGGGCTGCTCGGTTGAGTGAGCGAAGGAAGAAACCCTAACTTCCTATATTTATATCGAAGACAGTTATCGGGCCTCGCATGGGCCTGTTGGGCCTCGGCCTTTTTGGAGGCGAGACTTATAGCGTGCCCGCCTCCGTTAATTGATTTATGGAGGCAGGCACTTTAAGACAACCGCCTTCGAAAATAGGCCACTTTTGGAGGAGGTTGTCTTAAGGTGCCCGCCTCCATAAACCAATTAATGGAGCCTCGGTTAATCCAGGGTTAACCGAGGCGGGCGCCTTATGCTGCCCGCCTCTGTTAATAATTAACCGAGGTGGTCGCTCGGTAGCCGGCCAGGCCATGGCTTAACCGCGGCGGCCCGTCAGGCCGCCGCCTCCGTTAAATAAAGCATAACGCCACGTAAAATCAAACGTGTAGCAGTGACCCATCCTTGTTCAGGAGGCTTCCATCTTTCTGATAATTGCCGAGCTTTTCTTTTTTCTTTGTCATCCCTGCTTTGTTCATATTCAGACAGGATAGGTTTTTTACCTTTCATATCCTCCTTCACTATCAGGTAATATTAATGGCTTAATTGCAAAGAATCAACATAATTTAGTAGAAAATTGACAGCAACAGACACATGTATTTGTTTAGCACCATGGACCACCTCATTACTCAAAAACCATGTCCTCCATAACATGATAGCCGTCCGCTCCGCCATTTGCTTGGGAATATGGCTCAGAAGCAAAAGTAACCAATCTGGTCCGGTGTAAGATAGCAGCTCCTCACTTGGCAATGCCCAACACTTTTTCATAGCAGATCATAGGTTTCTTGCATGATCGCACATCACCAAGGCATGGAATTCCGATTCAACCTGCAGCCAACACAACTCGCACATATTATCCTTTTCTAAAGAGCGTTTCCATTTGTTTAGCCTCGTTGCCAAGCCATGGTTCACGACTCGCCACAGGAAGACTTTTATTTTCTGTGGTACATTAAGCTTCCAGATTGAACTCCACAAGGATCTATTCCCTGAAGGGTTCCTGCTGCTGCTGCTGTAATAGGAAAAATTTTCTCTGTCCCTCGATTGTACAGCCAGCTAGTAAGCACTGCGGAATGTGAAGATACCTGATTTTTCACAGTGTCAAGCAAGTAGATCCCCACGATCCGGACAGTGGACTTTTATCATCAAGATCGCCTCTCTGTCACGAGGGAGGAAAAAGTGATCCAGATGATTCCAGTCCCGTTGGGTTCTAGACTCATTTAAAAGTTGGCCAACTCTTTTTCGACGGGAGGGTCGTCTTTTTCCTGTAACTTGAAGACCAGTTTGCCTTGGTATCCAATTATGCCTCCAGATATGAATTTTATCCCCATTACCAACTCTCCATATGAGCCCCTTCTTCAGGAGATCTAGGACATGAGTGATAGCTCTCCAGGTTGGCGAGATGACTGAAGGGAAGGTTGTGTCAATAAGATAACCATTAGGGTAGTATTTGACTTTTAGAACTCTAACACATAAGCTGTCAGGGTATTTCAAGAGCCTCCATGCCTGACGTGCTAGCAAGGATTGGTTGAAAAGCTTCAGATCTCTGAAGCCCAGCCCTCTATTTTTTACTCCTGTCAATTTCCACCAAGCAGTCCAATGTACTTTCCTTTTTCCATTCTTTGCGCCCCACCAAAAATTCCGGATGGTTTGTTCCATCTGTTCACACACCCCATCTTGCAATTTAAAAATGCTCATGATATATACAGGGATGGACTGTCCCACAGCCTTTATCATTATTTCTTTTCCACCCATAGATAACTCTTTCTTAGCATATTCTGATAAGCACTTAGTCTCTCCTGTATGGCCAGAAACCTTTCTGATTTCATTCTTCCATCAAGCATTGGTAAACCAAGATATTTTGGTTCCAAAGATATCCGATTAGTACCCAATGTGGAAGATATATGAATTTGGATATCCTCTGAGCACCTTTTATTAAATATAATGTTAGAAATTTAGGCAATTTCAGTATTAATTTAATATAGAAAAAAGACTAAGAACAAGTTTGTAGCCTCATATTTGTGCACGTGTGATCTAAGTGACATGGATATGTAGATGATACTAATAATCATGATTTTAATCGGGATGAATTAGAACATACCTAGCGGCGTCAGAGCTAGTTGCGCTAGTCGACATAGCGTCTGTTGGTGTAGTCATCCCGCTCGATGTAGTGCAGAGAGGTTGTAGTGCCGAACTCGCGCCGCCATCACGAACGCCGGAAAGAAGATGAACTTGTAGGTCGTGGATCAATTGAGCAGTCACGTGATCGCTCCCCAAAAACCTGATGGCTGCCCTTCACCTGAGCAGATGAACTCGTAGACGACTTGGTTTCGGAGGCCAGCTCTCCCTATTCCGTACTCGCAGGAACCAGGACGGGAAGCCTTGGATGTAGTCGAAGTGTGGAGACTTATGCGCGTGAGAGACTAAGAGAGAGTGAATGTTGAAGCGGGTCTTCCTTTTATTTCATAGCCAGGAAGCCGAGCGGGGCCAGCCGCGGAGTGAAGGAGTCACCACGGGAGGGAGAAACTCCCCTAACCTTCCTCATCAATTTCCACTTTAGGTGCAGAAACTCCCATCACTACCTCATAACTTTCCTCATTAGGCGCAGAAACTCCCGTCACTACGAGAAGAAAAAACTCCTGAAACTCCCATCGCTACCTCATAACTTTCCTCATTAGGCGCGCAGAAACTCCCGTCACTACGAGAAGAAACTCCCGTAACTTACAAGCCCCCCATAACTCCTGCTCATAATTGGTTTGAGTGGCAAAACCAATTTATGCATGCACCACGGCCGTGTCAGGCTTGCCACGTCTTTTCTCAAATTTCTCAATGTAGTCAGACACAGTCCGCACATATAAGTCAAGTCAACATCTAGTCAATAGCCCATATGGGACTAATAATATTGCGCATAATATTTAATACGGGCCTAAAATATTTTGATTTAATTAGATAATATATCGGCCTGGCTCACATTAAATCTAACAATCCCCACCAAATTGTAGGGCACATGTTAAATATTCTTAAATCCACATTTCTTTGATATACCAGAGTTTCAACAGAGACTGTTAAGTTGAACATCCGTCTAGAACAGGGGTTATACTCATTCACAACTGAACATTGGACTATGTCTTGAATTGACAGTTTTGTGCGAAGTGACTTTCACCAAAGTTCTTTTCTGGTAGTAGGCTGCTACAAGCATCCCCTCTGGTTGAAGCATATAAGTCACACTTCGAGGCCTTTCATGGGTATCTAGAGATTACCCACATCTCATAGACTGACTAGCAGTCAAACTCATATAGGTGTGTTCCTTCTAGGATGTTCTGTAGGACAACATCCCTACTTAAATAAGCCACTTGGATCATATTAAGGAATTAACCAACCTACCATACAACATAGGAGAAACAGTGCATCTCAGACGATTTGGACCTTAATATAAGGGGTTTCTCCATCAGTCAACTAGCCTGTTTCGCCATCCTACTTCATGGGATCTCCGATCACATAGGACATGTTACCACTATAGAATGACTTCAAGTGGGTCTCAAGCCCACCTCCCTCGATGCACCTTCTATCACATTGCGTGACAGTCTCTTTGTAAACTGATCTACCTGATTCTTAGATGTATGGACATAGTCCAACGCTATTACTCCAGATTTTCTTAGTTTTCTGATAAATTTTAATCGCCTCTTCACATATCTTGTAGACTTCATATTATCCATAGAATTGTTCACTTTGATTATCATAGTCTGATTATCACAGTTAATGAAAATAGTTGGTATTGGTTTTTCAACCACCGGCAAATCCATAAGGAGGTCATGAAGCCACTCAGCCTCAACTGAGGTATTATCTAGTGCTGTAAGTTCTGCTTTCATTGTTGACCTCATTAAGACGGTCTGCTTGCAAGACTTCCATGGAACAGCGCCACCTCCAAGTGAGAACACATATCCACTTATGATGTAAATCTCATCAGCATCAGATATCCAATTTGCATCACAGTAACCATCTAGTACCCTCAGATACCCGGCATAGTGAATGTCATAGCTCATAGTCCCTTTTAGATAGGGCAATACCCTCTCAAGAGCACGCTAATGATCACCTCTCAGATTTGAAACAAACCGGCTGAGCTTGCTCACAACAAATGAGATGTCAGGTCTCGTTGCACTAGCTAAATACATAAGTGAGCCAATAGTTTGAGAATATCTCAATTGATCCCATGCTATTCTACGATTTTTCCTTAATAGCACACTTGGGTCATAAAGAGTTGGAGCAGGTGTGCAGTCACTATATCCAAAGCGATTCAACACATTTTCCACATAGTGGGATTGCACAAGAGTTACCCCACTATTTCCTTCTCTAAGTAGTTTTATGTTAAGAATAACATTAGCTTCTCGTAAATCTTTCATTTCAAAGTTAATATTATTTCTAAAAATTAGTATATCATCCACATATAAGCACAAGATCAAACCTTCTCCTCCAACATACCGATAGTATACACATTTATCAGTTTCGTTCACAACAAAGCTGACTGATGTTAAAGTTCTATCGAACTTCTCATGCCACTGCTTAGGAGCTTGTTTTAAGCCATACAAAGATTTCAATAACTTACACACCTTTGCCTCTTGACCTTTTGCTACAAATCCATCTGGTTGATCCATATAGATCTCTTTCTCAAGCTCTCCATTCAAGAAAGCTGTCTTAACGTCTATCTAATGAACGAGAAGACCATGTGAGGCAGCCAAGGAAAGTAACACTCTTACAGTCGTAAGACGGGCAACTGGTGAATAAGTATCAAAATAATATTTGCCTTCTTTCTGGGTATAGCCCTTAGCCACAAGCCTCGCCTTGTACTTCTCAATTGTATCATTAGGCCTAAGTTTTTTCTTGAACACCCATTTACATCCCATAGGTTTACACCCGTAAGGACGATCAACAACCTCCCAAGTTCCATTAGACATAATAGAATGCATGTCAAATTCGCGGCACTGCCGCAGCTCCCAGAAACAGCACATGTCACCTCACTGAAAATGTCATAACTTTTTACTCCAAACTCCGTTTTAGTGATCTTGGACTTTCTAGAAAGCTTGTTTCGAGGGCTATCCAACCCAACCAAGAACAAGCCCCAAAATCAATAAGTGCATGTGTTGTGCTAATATGTTTCTCTCATGTTAGCACTTGGGTTCGGTTAGTTTGAGCTCTTGAGACTTGTCTATGATTCATATTACATCTCCCTTGATAGTATGACATACCTATACTCGGGATCAAGAGAATATAACCATTTCAACCACTTGAGTCTTCAATGTCTACAGTACCCAGATTCAGCCCAGTACATCGCTATCTGTACAGTAGCCCGGCCCCAACCGCAATTCGGCCCATGAGCTGGGTCTCACATCCACCCACCCTGAATGGGTTCGACATCCTCGTCGAGCTATCGAACCAGCTTACCCATATGGGATAATTGTCCAAGATCGACTCTCTTAGCCACGTTCATATTCCCGGCTCCCCGGCCCAAGTGTCATGCTCTTGCAGAGCCATACGCAACCTGTCCAAGCTCCCGAGTCATACGTCCGTGAAACCGCGAGAGTTGGCTCCGATACCATTTGTAACACCCTAGGCCCACTCTACTGAGGGGTGGGCCCACCTACATAGCAACTCGCTTGCGCTTTCGTCCTCGCTGTAACACCCTATAATTTACACTTTTGAAAATAGGATTAAAATGATTCATTTATGAATTTTGTGCTCATAAAAACCTAGGAAAATAAAAATTTTCATTAAATTAAAATTCATCATAAGCTAGCAACATGGATGTGCATATATGCCGGTGCATTTGTTTCTTTGTATTGTGTGGATTTGATTTAAATTGAAAATATGCCAAAATATTTTTGAAGTTGGCTTTGAAGTAAAAGAAAAGAAAATTTGAAAATAAAAGAATTTAAAAAGTTGTAAAAATTATTTTTGGGAAGACTTACTAAAATTCCTCATTTTTACTTGAGTTTAAAAAGTATATTTGAAACCCCATTTGAATTTGATTTTGATCATGTTTGAATTTGGTTTTAAAAAAACAAAATAGGAAAAAAATTGAAAATGGAAACTCACTTTCTCCCTCTCTCCACTGCGCCGGCCTGTTCAGCTCCGTTCGGCACCGTGCGGCCGCTTCCCGCTCCCCACTCGGCCTTTGCTTCTGGCGGCCCATCCCGGTCTCCCTCTCTCGCGCTGGCCCAAGTCACCGCGCCGGCCCAGCTTCGCAGCCATCAAGGCCCGCAGCGTGCCCCTCCTTTCCTTCCGCGCTCACCGACTACCCGGGCCTGTAGGTCAGGCCTTTCTCCTACCTCACGTAACTAGGCCGGACTCCGCCGCCGAGAGTCCGAGGTCGCCTAGCGTCGCCTTGCCTTGCGCCTTAAGCAGCCGGTCTCATAAATACCGAGCCCCGGCACCGCTACGCCCTCGCCGAATCCAAGCGCAAGCCGTCGCCTCCATCCGAGCTCACGCCGCTGTCATCGTTGACATCGCCTGCCGTTTCACTGCTGTCCATGCCTGAGCTCGCGCTGCTGCCCAGTTGAATCTCGCCGAGGAGCCGAGCCTGTCCGCCGAAGCCGCCGCGGCATCTTGATGTTTTTCCGTCAACTCGAGCTAGCCGACGAGCTTTACCCTGTGGAAGTCACTGCTGCTCCGCCAAGCCCGGTGCCACCTCCGGTCCATCTCCGTTCAGTGCCCATGTGAGCTCGCCGTCGCTCTCTCGGTATCCCAGTGCTGTCCTTTTGGTCAACCGAGGCCCAAGGCCTTTTCTCCAGCTGTTCTGGCGAGCTCTGGTCGTCGCTGTACATGGTGCCACCGCCGTGAGCCGTGCATGCGTAGCCGTGATTCAATTTGCATGTTAACTTGTTGACATCATCGTGACATCACTCGTATTTATGGCCGTTTTCCTTTAGAAAAATAAATCTAGAAATACAACTCCAAATACACCATTGTGAACATGGTCCATGGTGGACTGCTCTCATAACACATCCACCGGTTCATGGCCCACAGACTCGGTCCACAGCATAGTGCACGCGCACTTTGCGTTCTAATCCATGTACTTTTCCGTAATCGATCTACTCTTTTGTGAGTCTTGTATATCTTTCAGGTCAGCCCCTGTCATCGACGGTTATTTATGTTTTAGCCCAGTCAGCAACCGCAGTGAGCCCAAGCCGCGCACGTTTTGCAGTTAAGACCCTCTATTTTCGGCAAATTAACCCGCAGTCAATGACGTATTTCCGTAATACGTTTTCTTCTTTCAGAAAGCGTAGTTTCTTCGGTTTAGATCCAAAATACGTTTTCACTTATTTACAGATTTACCACTGATTTTGTTTTAGCCATAACTTCTCCGTTTTAACTCCGATTTGATCCGTTCAACTTGCGTTAGGTTATTAATTTCATAATCTACAGGTTCATACTACTGTTAAGTATGTTTTCAACTTTTAAAATTCGTGGTTATATTTAATATATTATTTTAATAAAGGAAATCTCGTTTATTCCATATCTTCTACGTTTTAACTCCGAATTGACCCGTTCAAGTTGCGCTAGATTCATTGTAACGAGATCTACGCGTTAGTAACATTGTTTACCATGTCACTATTTCTGGAATTTCATGATTTAAATTCTAATTTGAATAATAATTATGCAACTGGGTTTTATAAACAATATATGATTTGTTTTACTATAGTTTTATAATTCGAATTTAAATTTGACTTAATTCAATTTATATAAGCTTTTATATAGTTAAAATAAATGAAGCTTATAGTTTTCTTTTCTGCGTATAAAGCAAATCTATCATTAGATGTATCTTTTTCACCGAAGCTCCGATTAGAGTGCTCTTCGCGTCTGTGTGTTCGTAGCGAGACGTAGATTCATTTTACAAACTTTTCATCTTGATTTTATGTTTGGTGTACTATTCTGATTTAGTTCAATTGTTTGCTTCGTGTATGATTGTATGGATGCTTGTGTGGTGCTTTATGATTTCGTCTAGTCGGTGAGATATACGTGGTGATCAAGAAGAAGAAGAAGAACGTTAAAGATTAAAGCTTACCGAAGGATCGGTGTTTAAGGCAAGTATAGCATGGGATCTTCCTTGTTACCTATTCACCTTTAATCACTTAATTCATATTGCATGTGTCTACCTTGTTGCCAATAAGGATATCCTAGATATTTGATATCTTGTACCATGTTACCTATGGGGTATTGTATTGGGTAGTATGATGCTAGTGCTCAACTAAAGCCATGATCTTGTAACTTGACTAATGGTATATGCAATAAACATTAAAAGATGCTTTTTAGCAACATGGAACAAGGGGCTAGAGCATTGGGCTATTTATGGTGCTCTAGATTCCTCTCCCTAAGGATTTATCTGTAAGTGATAATCCGGGACTTACAGTACAGCTGTGAGGGTTACATAGCTCTGGCTTTAGCTCAGTATGAGGACCTTTTCTAGCTTGTTAGTGGTTATCTTTATTGGCGTAAGAATGGCTTGACGAATTGGCTATAGTGCGGCCTTTGTCCCCTTGTGTATAGGCTACGTGTCATTGTGTCATCGGGAAGGGGGACTCTACATCTGTTTGCCGAGTGAATCTAATGGCCCTAACTTGTTAGATGAACCTTTAAAAGGCTTCATAGTGAACCCTGCCGACCTTCCTTGGTAGTGGGTCAAGAGGCTGATCACCTCGGACGAAAGGGTAAATCACGACTCACAGTGAAAGTGTACAACCTCTACAGAGTGTAAAACTGGTATATCAGCCATGCTCACGGTCACGAGTGGCCTTGGAACCCTTACGAAATAGATGATGAACACCAATGATATGGATGATAAAGATTCTCAGCAATGGTTAATTGTTTATACTATTCATTATTCATGTTTACCTGATCATGTGTTTATATGGGCTTATGGATAAACTTGTTGCCACCCAATTGCTAAAAGATGACTCATTAAAAGCTAATCGTAGTTAAACCAGTGTCAGCCTTTTAAGCCTCATGAACCCCATGTTATATTTGTTGAGTACGACATGTACTTACGCTTGCTTTATTTTTTACATATTTGGATAAAAATCCCGGATGGGTACCAGATTGCTAGTTTGGAGGAATTAGGCTTGTGATCAACCAGTCAGTTGTCCCTGTGGATTTGGAGTCTTCGCCTGAAGATCAGAGTTGTCTTTCCGCTGTCTATACTTTGAGGTTATAATCTTTATACTAAAACGCTATGTATTTAAGCATTGTCTTTTAATATTACCTTTATTTGTAGCTATATGTGAAATTTAACTTTCTGGGCTCACATATAGTGTGTATCTGGTTTTGTTCTTAAAATCGGGTGCTACACTCACTTCACACAAAATGATTAACCAAAGGTTACTATGCGTCATTGGCCTGGCTATTTAATCTGGTTCGGCGAACTCAGAATTCTCGGTAAGGTAATAAACTTCTGGGTGCATAGTGTTTTCCGCAGCTACAACAACTCATCGCTACAGTATCTAAATTCAGGCCATCCCAATTCAGTGCTATAGCTACAGTAGCCCCGCCCCAACCGCAATTCGTCCCATGAGCTGGGTCTCACACTGCTCATGCGACAAGACATTGATGGGCTACCTGCGTCACTCCCGCTTGTATCTGCTTATGGTCTAATGATTTCTTCTTTAAAATTTTTTGCTTCTAACACACGCCATTGTTTGTTACCTGAAACACATGCCTACTATATGCCTGTGATGAAAATTCAGTATCCATTGCTCAGGGATACGATCTGATGTTTGTTTGCCTGTGAGGTACTAGGCATGGCCTATGACCTATATTATGGAGTTTTTTTTAGGGTGACCCAGCTCTTAGCATGCCCTGGAGCTCCAGGTTCATGAACAAATGATGATTGAGACATTACTGAGGCCTTTAAGAATCTTTGCCAACTTTCTATATGGTTCAAGCCTATTTGCTAATAATCTCCTGTCCTACCCATTTGCCAATTCATCTCGTGCATTCCACATTCGTTAATGGTCTCATGTTCTGACCATTTGCCATTTGCTATTTTTTCCTACTTCAGCCTGCTATGAAAATTTGGCATTCGTTACTTATGTTTTTTACTTTTATGACTCTGATTACGTCATCTGACACGGTTTGAGGGATTCCTGGTGGTCATCTTTCATGTTTTCTAATTTAAGTCAGCTGATTGGGTTTGATGGATTCTTGCTGGCGTTGCTTACAGCATGTTGATCCCAGTTGCAAAGTTGTTTTCATGTTTTTGGGTTCTATAGTCGGCCAACAAATGCTACTTACATTCTCTCTCAAATATTTCTAGATAAAGTACCACCAAGGTCTCTCCATCAATATTGGTAATCCTTACAGCCCTTACGTACTCTTATAACCCATCCGATATGTGGGCTTAATTTCTGGAGCATTTTCTATTTGCATATACAAAAATATATTTACACGTTACCGTCAAGCGCTCTACAAACAGGAGAAAGGAACTCTTCTTTTGTCAAGCTGATCATCCACTGCTGGTTCAAGGTTATAACCTCTGTATGTCTCGATTTAGTTCTATTAATCATTCTATATCGACAAGCACAAAAGCCTAGACAATTTTTGCTTATATGTGAAGCTCTTTGAGTGTCTGGTCATGCTGTCTAATTTTTGCTGTGTAATTAGTTCTCCCATGCCTATTTCGTTAGCAGTAAAGAATTATTACTCATGTCTTACATGTTACCTTTCCTGTTATAATAAATGATGAAATTCATAGCTAGGATCACGTAAAGTTAGTGCTATATCTATATAGTCTACTCTTCAAAATTGAAGCTATATCTATTTTGTCAGTCTTTAAAATTCCCAATGCAAACAGATTAATGAGTTCCATGCTCTACTCTTGCCATTTCAGTAGTTTCTTCTGTAATTTCTATACCTAATGTGCAACTTACCCTGCAACTTACATATTTGGTTAGTACTGTAATTTTTATAGCTGATATACACACCTTCCTTAGAGATTTATTATAGCACTACCCTGTTTATATTTTTTCCATCAATTTATCTATTTCGTTTCCTCATCTAATGCTGACTGCTCTCTTATCTGTGCACTCTATAATCATAACTGACCACTCTTCCTTTTTTCCCTTTTTTTAATATATAAACTGAATCCACCTATATATGCTTTCATGCTGGACCTCAGGAAACATGCACAGGAGTATTGAAGCTCCGAGAAAGAAGATATTGCTTTAGACCTCATGAACCACTCACAATTTTTAAAGCAAAATAGCTTTTTATGTGTTGTATGGTGGTAATGTAATTCTTCCTTCTTTATTTGCAGATATACATGCACCTCTAACTAAGTTTGCTAATCTATCATATCCTCCTAAAAAGTGAAGACAACCACTCCTTCAAATGCTTCCAACAATTGTTTTTGTTCCTTTCCGCAGCTAAATCCTTAACTGTACCTGCATCTCAATCATTTTAATTATTGTGCTTGCTCCTATGATTGTGTGTGTGTGCGATGCCTTTTATTTGAGATTTTAGGATCTTGATTTGTCAGGTGAATTTGTTTGGGCTCTTCACTGCAATATACACTGATTTTTATATTCTTAATATCTTTTTAGCTTTTCACTTATTCGTATAGTGTCAGTTAAATTGATCCACCGTACCAAATGTACAAAGAAGCGAGCAACCATAACCCAACATCACACAACACCTGCTGATATATGATACAAGTAACTGCTGGCGAGGCACAGTACCAAAGTAGGTTCATCCATTTTTTCCCTTGTTCCTTTGTGTTACAAAAATATAACCTATTTATTTTTGTTCAGGACCAGGCTGTTTATTCTTTCTTGCAATAATTTTTCCTCTACTGTGGGTACCGACAACACCATGTAAAATGTAGAGGAATAGTGAATTTTAAAACTCTCTTTCCAGATTCCTATACTCATGCTCAGGTAACTGAATGATCTAATGTTTCTGAATTAATGATCTGCTCCCTTGTCCTACACTTCAAATGAAAAAATATACGTGCTTTACTACTGTGACAAAACTATTTACCAGAGTAAATGATATTTTATTTGATTCTATACAGCACACATGCGCACTGTGATTTTGACAGGATAAATTTTCAAACTATATTGCAATGTCTTCGTCCTGTTGGTTCCCTTCTTGGCAAAGAAGTTGGTACTGGCTAGCTGATAAATGTCTCATTCCACAGATTTATCAAGTAGAAGTATTTTGTTAGTTACAATTTCTAATGAAGATTGATTCATAAAGATCAAAGCTGCAGTGTCGTTTTAATTGTATAATATACCTACTATTTTCTCTGGCATTATGCCATTCATCTATTTCTCCATGCTTATGGTAATTACTGACGCCACATATACAGGCCATTTAATCATACGATATTTTATATTTAGCCAATATATGCAGGCTAGGTTACGATACTTATGTTGGTTGGTGCTTTAGATAGTGTAAATTGAAAGCATGAAAAACTGTCTCTTGCTAATTCTTTAAATTGCAATAGGACAAAGTCGCGGAATAAGAAGCTGATGGGCACCCAGTTTGAAAAAGATATCTGAATATCGGATGAACTTTTACTAAGCTACATTCCAGGTGAGGAAAGCTGCTGTGTGTTTTTGCCCCTCACTGATTATGTAATATTAGTATAATTATAGAGTGCAATAATACAAAAGTAATGATCTAGCGTATTTTAAAATACAAGCATGTGTGATCTTCCCATACTTTGATGATGCTTGCAACATGTCTCTTCAGTTCTCCAAAGTTAGTCATCTACACTTAGCTTTTAATATTGTAAGGTAATTAGTCTCCATGTTGCTACCATGTAGCAGCTGTGTGCAGATATTGGCGAAAGGAAAGTGCTAGCTGTTTACTTAACCACTCTCCATTCATTTTTCAAAGAACTACATACAAATGTTTGGATGTGAACTACTAAGTACCATGCTCAAACTGGTATTCTTGTGTGTTTTTTCATACATCAGCATATATATATATTTCCTCCGTCTTCAAAATGTTTCCTGCTAGCCGCCTACGCGCGAGGGCCCGCACCTTCTACTAGTTTTCCTTTGAAAAGGATCGACTTCAGCCTCATTTGGCAGCGCTTCTGGAGCGCCTTCAGTTCTTGCTCCTGATGAAGCCCTGCCAAACGGGTGTACTAAAGATGGCTCCTCGCACAAAGCCAAATGGAGCTGGAGTCTTTTTTTTTTGCATGGACACGTAGCTTCTCGTGGCTCCTCACCGTTCCCACTTCATGGTTTACCAAATTGGACATCAGCTGCCACGACGTACCTGTTGGTCGACCAAATCTTCTCCGGCAACATGAGGCTATAGCAGCACCATGGCCAGCTAGCCAAGAGCCCGTCAGCTGAATACCCTCCGGCACCGGGAGGCAGAGGCACAAACAGTCGCCCTAGATTGGCTGCAGCGGCCCCGCTTTGATGTGTCGTCCTCACAACTCCTGTGTGAGGTGCGGCCACGTCTGGTCGCCTGGACAGAGGTACACACGACCAGGGCCGGTCCTGAGTTTTTTTTACATAGAACAAAACTAAAATTCTAGGTCTTTTTATATAAACATGATAATAATACTAGCACTATTCGCTTTATCTTCTTTTTTCATTGCCAGAAGCATACTTTCCTGATGACATGGTACTGTTAAAATTTAGAGAAACAATTAGTAACTGCAATTCCATAAAGTATGGTAGCATCACACGTCAGCTGTACATGATTTGGGATCATAGGACGGACATAAGAGATACGGAGCATGTACCTGATTGTTGCCGCCTGCCTGGCGGAAGCCTGGAATACGTCATCACCGCCTCGCCTTCACCGGCTCGCCCTATGCAGATCACGTGTGGTGCGCGGCTGCTCGCGGTCACGCAGACGTGCCCGGCCGGTGGGCAGCGACTCGCTGCCTCGTGTATAGAAGGAAAAAGAAGTCCAACAGTCATCTAAAGACAAGAAAGCGTAAAGAGTAGCCGGCCACCCAGCGTGCCACGTCGTCTGCTTTTCGTGGCCGTTCGATCGGCCGCGCGGACGGTCCAGATCGGGCGAGCCGCGGTCATTTTTCAAAAAAACCCCTTCTTTTTCTTGAAATCAACCCGCGCTCCAGAGTCCCTCTCAGGATATTTTGCAAAAAACACCTCAGATTATTTTGAAATCAACCCGCGGTCCAGAACAGATGGCCTCTATGTTTTTTTTTCAAAAAAACCCTTATCTTTGTCGAAAATCCGCCCGCGCTCCACAAACCCTCTCATCATTTTTTGCGAAAACCTCCTCGAATTTGTCTCAAATCAACATACAGGCCAACTTTGATTATATCTTTTTTTTCCCAAAAAAAACGTGTGGCCAGTGGCCCGCGCGCATGGGCGCGCCCGAAGGACTAGTAGGAAAGGAAGCGGAGAAGTCATCAAGGAAAAAGGGCTTCCAGGAAACTATAATAATAAAAATTAACAATTTTAGTTCAACATGAGAGGGATTTTTTTGGAATAGCATAGGTCTACGTGACTTGGCTAAATCAAATTTTCTTTTTAATGCGGCAAGAGAGCAAAGGTTAGACTTCATTGCTCTCTTGGATACGGGAAGGAAAGATTTTTCTCAACAAAAGTTTGATAGACTTTGTGGTGGCCGAAACTTCTTATGGCACTGGACCGAGCCTCATGGAAGGTCCGGGGGCATGTTGTTGGGAGTGAATTTGGAGGTATTTGACATAGGCAGTATTGAGAATGGTGACTTTTTTTTTATAAAGTTCCTCCTTAATTAGACACAAAAGTGATGGATTTCAGTGGTGTGTAGTGGCGGTCTATGGGGCAGCCCAGCCTGAGGTCAAAGAAAAGTTCCTAGTTGAGTTGGTACATGCTTGTAGGAAGATCTCCTTGCCTCTCTTGGTAGGAGGGGATTTTAATATTGTTAGGAATCCATGTGTGAAGAATAATGATAAGTTCGATGCTCGATGGCCTTTCTTATTCAATGCCATTGTAGATGCTTTCGATATGAGGGAAATTGAGATGTCAGGTCACAAATTCCATGGGCAAATTTCAAAAAGGTGCCAACTTTCAAAAAAATTAGATAGAGTCCTAGCGAGCACAGAGGGGGAACAGAAATTCCTCTAGTTATGGTTAATACCATGAGTAGAGAAATTTCGGATCACACGCCTCTACTCCTTTGTACGGGTGATAAAAACGGAAAGTGAGTCAACCTATTTTCAAATTTGAATTAGGCTGCTTACTCCACGAAGTTTTTTTTTATTCCGTGTCAAAGGTTTGGAATGGCGAGAAGAAGGGTACTACTTCAATGCAGAAATGACAAAATAAAGTGAGTTGGTTGTGTCAGTTCTTGAGAGGCTAGGCTAGGAACACGAATGAGAAGGTGAAAAAAGAGAAGGAAGAACTGTTTAAGATTGCTGCTGATCATGACAAAAGAGTGTTATCCCAGCACTTGAGTCAGCAGGAATTGGACCTTAAGCAGAGTGTCAAAAATAGAATTGCCCGGCTACTTAGAGAGGAGAAAAATAGATGGTTTCAAAGGGAAAAGACTAAGAAACTAATGAAAGGGGATAACAATACAAAACACTTCCAAATGGTGGCAAATTGTAAGAGACGGAAAACAAGAATTTTTCAGCTTGAGCAGGAGGGAATCGTCATCGGCCGGGAACCTTTGAAACAAAATTTTCCAGACCTGTACAGTCTAAGGAGAGGGGGGGATTCGGTTGCCAAAGTGCTAGGCTCAAACCCTTTGAATATTTCGTTGAGGAGGGCGAGGCAGAAGGAGCCGCCGAATCTAGTTTTTTTTTTGAAACAAAAGGCAGGAGCTCTGCCGCTCAATTAAGCCGAAAGAATATTATGTACAAGAAGGTTAGCCGGACGAGATGCCAGAAAGGCACCCGAAGGGCTAACCACCCCACGCGACGCAGCTGAGCACAAACACGACACACTGCCATAGGTCATCGTTGCCGAGCATGGAAGCCAAGCCGCCAGCAGCTCCGACTTCCCATGGCAGGCCACCCACTAGTCACCCCCCGACGGGTCTGAAGCTAATGGCCGCCACCGGTCATCGTTGCCAAGCTCAAACACCGAAGAGCAGCTCCGACTTCCAATCGCAAACCATCGCCCCGCATCGAAACCGCGACAATAATCCAAATGCGACGCCTTCATGAAGGGAGTCACGCCAATGGCGTCACCGTCGCACGTCCAAAGTGGACTGAGTTTTCACCCTTGGAAGACATGCTAGTGGGGAAATACGACGCCCCCAACAGGGAAGCGGCGCCCAACGGCGTCGCCGTCGCCAAGGCTTTCGCCCAAGAACCCTCTAGCATACTTGCCGGGTCGCGAAGCCGGACCCGTGCCAGCCTTCACCGCCATCGCCGTTGTCCCGGCGCCCCACAGAAGCCCCATAAGAGGGGCATCGACGCGCCGGCTGCACGTAGCAGCCGCACAGCTGCGTCGGCCGCCACCCCCTCCGACCGGGCCACGCAGAGCCGGACCTGACTCTGCCGCTCGCGTCACACCGCCGCACGCCGAGGCCGCATTTGACCAACGTCGTCGGCTCTGGCACCTGCCGATGTCGCTGCCGTCATCACCGCCAAAGTGCCCCACCAAGTCGGGTTCCGCCCCATGTCCTGGGGCCGCCGAATCCGGACGCCAGGCCCCGAATCCGGCGCCCCCTGCCGACGCCGACGCCTCCGTCTTGACCATAGCTGCAGACACCGTCAAGGGCCGGCCCGTCGCCTTGGCCGCCAGACCGGCCGCCGCGGGCAGGCTGCCGCAGCAGCCAAGGCCATGAGGGGGGTAGTGCCCATTACTTTGAATGAGAACGGAGATAGGTTTCAGTGGTAGTTAAGAACTAATTGTAGTTTTTCAATGTAGTCTGTAGAGTGATTATGAAGTCTATTGATGGTAAAGAATTGTTCTGGAAGGCAAAGTTGGCTCTGGAAATAAAGATTTTCCTCTGGTACCTAAAGGAGGTGTGATAAAGAGGGGTTGGAAAGGGGATGATACATGTAGCTTTTGTGGTCTAAAAGAGACGGTTCAACATCTCTTTTTTTGATGCCGTTTGGCAAGATTCTTGTGAAATACTGTGCTTATTACATTCAACATTCAACATTCAACCACCAAAAGATAGATTTCACTTGTTTTGTTCGTGTCTGAGGAGTTTCATTTCAAGTTCGAGGAACCAGATTATAGTGGGGGTAGCGGCTATGTGATGGACTGTGGTTGAATAGAAACAATATGGTGTTCAACAAGAAAAGAACTAACTCATTTTTAGGTAATTTTCAAGGGACTTACTAGATCAGACATTGATCTCTGCTGTCTAAAGAGGAAGAGAGACCGGCTACGAAGAGTGGATGCAAGAATTGAAGTTGGAAGTGATGTTGTTGTTCGAGGTCTTCGGAAGTTTGGGATGGAGGCAGCAGAAGTGATTAGAGAACTACTCCCTCCAGTTTCCTAAAAGATGTCGTTTTGGACAAGACTTGGGTCAAACATTGGAAATATAAATCATGAATAATTTATAAATTGTTGAGTTTGGAAATGTGAAAACCATATGAATAGATTTATCTTGAAATATACTTTAAAAAATATACATATATCACTTTTCAATAAATATTTTTATAAAAATAAGAAGTCAGTTATTCTTTGGAGACCGCATCGTTGTCCAAGACGATATTTTTTAGGAAACTGGAGGGAGTGCTTCCTCCGTCCCAAATTAACTGTCGTTTTGGGTTTCCGTGCCGTAAGTTTAACAATATTTATAGAAAATACGTGTAACATTTGTATCTCCAAATAAATTTATTATGAAAATAGATTCAACGATCTATATAATAATATTAATTATGTATCACAAATAGTAATATTTATTTATATAAAATTAGTCAAAGTTATTTCTCGGGAAGCGAGAACGACAGTTATCTTGGGAGGGAGGGAGCAGATGTCTTGTTTTTCTCTTTGCTTTTGAGAACTCTGGAGGTTTAGTCGTCCTTTACTTTCTGTTGTTGGAGTGTGTGCAGTGCTGCGTGGTCATTTGGACGTTGGTCATTTATAGACGGCTATACACACCTATTCACTTGTGAATGTAAGAGGCCTGGAATTTTGTTCCTTATCTAAAAAAATGTTTTCTAGTCTCTAACTAATTTGTAACAGAAGCGGGTACGTAAAGGTAAAGGAAAACGTGAGAATATATAAGGACGACATAGAGAAGAAATCGAAGCCGGTGTGTCGTGTGTGCATAGATACCAAAACCGTTTCCGAGCCAACGAGTGTGCTCGGCCCTAGCTCTCCTCTCTGCATGCGGGCCTCTGTTGAGCTAGCAGTCGACGAGTCACGTGATGGATCGGACATCGGAGACTCCGAGCTGTAATGGATTCCGCCCTGCTGACGGTCGAGCAATATATAAGCCGATCGAATATAAGAGGCAGAGGAGCCAATCGAGGCAATCAGGCAAAAGGTAGACTCCCTAGTCCTAGCCCCTCGTCGATCAGAGGGAAACTAGCTAATCCACACGCGGCGCATCGTCGGTGTCCAACATGCGGTCCGCGAGGGAGGCGTGTGCTCCACCTTCTCCGCAGCAGCCGCTATGCCGCTGTCCCGACGAGTACACGTCGTCCGCGCGGGAGGATCATCACATGATGCTGTGCCACGACGAGCGGCGGCGGCAAGCGGCCGAGTGGGCGGGCGATGAGCAGCCGCTGCTTGCACCGGCACCGGCACCGGCTCCGGCTCGAGTGAGCGTCGGCGCACCGGTCCCGGCGCCTACGACGGCGGGGTCGGGGCTGTGCGACAGCGATGCCTGTTTTAACTTCTGGATGGGCTTTGGAAACGTACGGTAAAAGTTGGTTATGTGTGTTCTTCTATGAGTTTGATCCAATTTTTACCTCTTTGTATTTTAATTCTGTGAGGATTTAAATTACTTTTCTTGAAGAATTTAACTAACGACCAGTTCAAACCTTTTTGCAGACCGCTCTAGTTATCTTCCACGTTTCTGCCATCTATGTTTGCTTCATGGCTCATTAACAATGCAGAAGACTGAAGATTGTTAACATTTGAGCGATGGTGCTCGTGCAGTAGCAGTAGAGTACTCGGAAAATATATTGGTACCCAGATCACACTAAGTAAATTTTAGTCCTTTATAGGCCTATAAGGACTTAGTTTGATCTTTTTAATCCTAGGTCGTGCAAGAGGTGAGCAAATTCTGTTGTTTTAAGTTTTTGGAGCTCAAAATTCAACTCCCCCTCTTAGGAAATTTAAATGGTACTTTCATCTTTGTAACAGATTTAGTACAATTACAAATAAGGGATGATGGGGACATATCCCTAACTATATATATAATATTAAAAGGAGGAAGGTTTCTTGGTCCGACGACCCCCTCTCATTCTCTAGTTATGAACTTATGATGATACAAACAAAACCAACATGGCATTTTGGAATGACATTTTTTTTGGCCTTCGCACTTACATCTTCTCTTTCACTCTCCTCCCACTATTAGAACTAGATCTAGACCACCATAAACTACTACAAAAGCATAAAAAACTCAGAAAAAAACACAAAAGGAGCATATAAGGCCGGGCACATACCAACCTCCTATGGCCACCTCCCTCAAAGAAACCAAGATCAAAACCCCCCTGGAAAAATAGAGTTTTCTTGTTGAAACAGAGTTGTTTTTTCACCACGTCAGAATAAATGGTTGGTTGGGTTGTATTAATTTATAGCCTAGCATTGACAGAGGCGAGCAATGTAAGGAAGCCACCTCCGTCAATCCTATATAACGGAGACAAGTGCCTTACGATGCCCGTCTCTATTAATAGTTTAAAGGAGACATGCATCCTAAGGCATTCGTCTCCATTATTAATGCATGAAGGTGAATGTTTTAGGATACTCGTCTCTGTTAATTGTTTAAAGGAGACGGGTATATTAAAACAACTGCCTCCATTAATGATTAATAGAGGTATGTAGGCTTTCCCCTAGGCGCCTCCTCAACAGAGGGGGCACCCTTTTGTGTCCACCTCTGTTAATCAAGGGGCCTCCTCCCAAAATCTGTTTTGTGGTAGTGTTGAATCACTGTTTAGACTATGGGGTATTACACAGGCGTGCATGCTTGCATGGATGGCGGTGGTTGGACAGCGAGAGCTAGCATTAGTTCCGGCAGGCAACCGTACGGTGGCCACTCGTTGAGCACAACGCCTCGATGGTGAATCAACGAGCTTGATAGTTGATAGGCAAGAAAGAAGCAGACAGGAGTGTTTGGGATGAAGAATGCACTTGGTGCAGGGGTGATACCTACTGTAATTACAATTTACAAGTTCGCTGCGAGGGTGACTAGGACGACTTAAATGTAAGAAGGGGTGGTATGGGCTAGTATGCGGTGTTTGACCTCACCATGGCCATACCGCTAGTGAGCGCGGCGAGGATGAGAGTTTTTGTTTTCCACCAGATAAATGCCTGTGCGTTGCACGGGTCAATTTTTTTTGAGTGAACCTTAGTAATTGGACGTGAACGTGTGAGCTACGAGGACTTTGTATTGGATGCTTACATGTAGATTTTGTCTTTTTATTTGAATTGGTTAGGACGCGAACATGTGAGCTTTGAAGACTTCGTATCGAACGCGGACACATAGATTTGGTCTTTTTATCAGAACCAGGTAGAACACGAACGTGTGTTGAGCATTGGATGAATACTAATCTTTACATGGTCACTTGAAATCAATTAAATCCATTTTATAGCGTGACACCTGTGGTCACTACAGCTATCTAAGTCGAATTTGAGGGAATCGTTATTTGCATATGTTTTCTTTAGATGAACTTCTTATATATTTTATTAAAACTGTTTTATTTGATTTTTTGGTAGATTGATTTATTTTTGCACTGAGAGAGTTTATTGCGTATATGTTTTTTGGAAACGTTTTTTTCTTGCCGTGTTTTTTTTCAAAAACAGGGTATATTTTTTTCGGAAACGGGACGTTGTTATTTGCATATGCTTTCTTTAGATGAACTTATATATTTTGTTAAAATTGTTTCATTTGATTTTTTAGTATATTGATTTATTTTTGCATTGAGAGAGTTTATTCATATATGTTTTTTGGAAACATTTTTTTTGTGCCGTATTTGTTTTTTCCGGAAAGGGGTATATTTTATTCGAAAACGTTTTTTCTTGCCGTATTTGGGTTTTTTTTTGAAATGGGGCCTATTTTTTTCCAGAAACAGGGACGTTTTTTTACAGTGTTTTTTTTTGCCATATAGGGCGGGGGCAGGGGTCCATCTCGGATTTTTTTTGCGTATATTGTGGGAGCGGGGGGAAGCAGACGCCGTTTTTTTCAGGATGGTTGTTTTTTTATGGTGTGTTTTTTTTTTCAGGGTGGTTGTTTTTTTTACGATGTTTTTTCGTATATATATGGCGTATAATAGCGCTGGGGCGGGGGGGAGCAGACGATACGGTTATTTATTTTTTAGGTGTAATATTTTTTTTCAGGGTGGTTGTTTTTTTACGGTGTTTTTTTCGTATATATATGTCATATAATAGGGCGGGGCGGGGGAAGCAGACGATACGGTTAGTTATTTTTTAGGTGTAATAGTAGATAATAGATAATAGATTACAAAGCATGGCTATATTTCCTAGTAATCTAAGCCCGGACTGTCCGGTTATTTATTTCTCCAATGGTACAGTTATACACGCACTCGTGTGGTGCATATCATTATTTCAGAAAACAAATAATTTGGGTGTACTAGTATTATAGTCGTAGCTTGAGACTACTATGACATGGCTTTTGTTATTGCTTACGCCATCCGTTCCAAATTATAAGTCGCTTTGATTTTTTTAGTTGATCTATTTTGCTATGCATCTAGATATAATATTATGTCTAGATACATAACAAAATGGATGAACCAAAAAGTCAAAGCGACTTATAATTTGGAACGGATGGAGTATTTACTAACTCATCCCTGAATAATATAATCTTGAATGAAGCTTTTGCATGTATGGAGTACGTAGTTCGTGCTTCCTTTTGCACTACCAATTTACAGTACCCTGCAGAAAACAGAAGATAATTAGTCACCAGCAAAATTTGAAGGATAAAGATTTTCTCCCAAAGAAAGAAATTAAAGTTTGGTTTCGCTGCATACTGATTGTAATCGATGACGATCTTGCCGGCGTCGAGGTTGCCGATGGCGACGAAGGCCTCCTGGGAGAGGTCGAGCGTGGCCTGGCAGCCGGTCGACGGGCAGCGGTCGACGATCTTGACGGTGACGGAGCCGCCGTTGCAGGGGTTCGGGGTGTCGTTGGTGCCCCCGACGCAGGTGATCGTGTACATGATCCCGCACGCCGCGCCTTCGTTCCACAGCGAGTCGCTCTCGCCGCCGCGATCATCGTGCCCTCGTCCTGGAACCCGTAGCACGCCGACGCTGCATTGCAGCACAATGCACCACACGCTTCATGTGTTAATTCAAGAAAACAACGTGATATGATGATGCCATATGCAGAAATGTGGTTCATGATGTAATGTAGGGCTAGTAGATCGAGCAATAACGTACGAGTGTAGACGGTGTAGTAGGTGGCGGTGCCCTGGTCGGCGAGCGACGCCGAAACGAGGCAGACGAGCAGGGCGGCGACGAGCAGAACGGCAGCAGCCTTCGCCATGGCCGGCAGCGGGTTGAAGCTAGCTACTCGATCTATGCAACGGCTCCTTTTCCCGTCGTTGAGAGAAGGGCTAGCTAAGCTAGGCGATGCTATTGCTTTGCTTGGTGTACGAGTGGCGATCGATCGATGCTATTTATAGGAGGACGCGCGTGGAAAATCGTGGCTTGCTGCATGGAAAACCCAGGAGATGCCAGTGTGCACGCCTATTCATGATGACGCCGACTAGCAACCTGCCGGTCGACCTGGAAAATTTTTGGCTCCATGCGGACAAATTTAGCAAGAAGATGCAGATGAATACGGGGCACGGGTCTCCCTTGTGTTGGGGGTCAGAAGAAAGAAGAGGGAGTTTGCCCGCCGGCCGGTCGCTGTGGCTGGACTGGACTTGCAATGTTGGCCTCTAGTCCAATTGGCTAGACCGTCTCGGTAGGAGCGAATTTCAGGTTGGGATTAAAAAAATCCCCTCATCTGTCCCACGCCAAAGCACAGGTCTAAGGACCGGCCCGGTCTCACAGGGCGCCGATGCCGCTGTGTAAAGGTGGGGCAGGGGTTCAGGGATTTTCTGGGCCTGCGTGAGAATATTTTCTTCTTAATACAATGCCTGGGGTGGTCCTACCCTCGCAGGTCCAGTTTTTTGAATGTCCAAACTCTTACATGTCGCTAGCATGTCAAATTTTCGGCAACTGCACGTTTCAGAATATGCCTTCGATTCATCAATATGTATGCAGGCGAATCCGAGTTTCTTCCGGGCCGGCCGGCTGCTATATATTTTTGCGTCGTTGGCTACTAGCGGGGAAGCAGCTCTATCTCGGTCGAAAAACCAAACGATATTAATTCGTTTGCCATCTCTGAGAGGCAACGAGAAGACTGACTTATGAAGCAGCATGCATGCATGCATGGACAGGGACTAATATTGACTACGCGCACAACGGTCAAGTTACTCCGGTGCAAACTCATGAGCAAATGGATCACGGCCGCCATAACGTAACGTTGGACAATAACAACCCAGTTCCATTTCTAGAGAACTAATCTCCGGCGGCGCTATACTTTAAAGTCCAATGTTGTGCCATAGCGTGTACGGCGTCTACTTGTCAAGTAGTAATTTTGCATGTTGCATATTTTGTCTGTCTATGAAATACTCCATTATAAGTCGTTCGGACTCTTTTAACATATAATTATTACTATACATCACTACACAAAACATTTTTAGAAGTAGACATTCTAATTTTCTAGATGTGGCCATCCGTCACGCATTTCCGCCTCCGAATATTGATTAATAGAGGCGGACACTTTAAGGTGTCTTTCTTTGAAAATCGATTAACAGAGACATACATCTTAACTTCTCAACTAAATTGTAGATGACGTCGAGAGCTACAATTTTGATATAATTTTATCTTCATACGAATCATATAGAAAAGTTATGAATTATTTTTTAATGAAACCATTTTTAGATGCGGACATCTTTAAGATGTCGCGGCTAATCGATTTTTAGAGATAAATGCTTAGAATGGCCACCTCATTTAATAGCGATTTTCACAGACCTGGCATCTTAAGATGCCCACCTCTGAAAATCGGTTTACAGAGATGGCCCACCTTTGTAAATGTTTTTTAGAGGCGTCCATTTGCCTGGAGGTCACCTGGCCATTTACGGAGGTAGTCTCTAGATATACCCGCCTCTATTAATCAGAGAGGTTGTCTTCTAAATTCGTTTTTGATAGTGTATCTTAACGTAGTAGTACATATCTAGCTACATAGATAAGCAGATAAAGCTATGCACCTAGCAAAAACTTATAATTTGTAACTGAGAGAGTAATTTGAATGCTCCATATTCGTTCTTCACCAAATAGAAGGAGAGTATTTCTTGCCTCGTGTGTGCATGGGAAATTGCAATAGGATTATTAAAGGTGTGCTTGGTTGTGGGTTGCTTAGGGACGAAGTGGATATGTCACTTATATCGTTGTTTGGTTCAGGGACAAGTGGGATGTAACCATCTCCGAAAGAGAATATTCTCTCAAGATGTTGTCCACAGGCGCACATCTCAAAACTAAGGTATCAATCCTCATGTCCTTCTCTTCTGTTCGTGGCTTTCTTCTGTTTTCCTCATCTTTCTTGCTTTCGTTTGGCCAAGGTGGTGGCGGCTAGATGAGTTGGGCGTGACACCGTGGGCGGGCATGGGGCTGCTGAAGGAGTAGGGTGGAGGGAAAAGGAGCGCCGATGGTCTCCTTCCTAGGTGGAGGAGCAGGGTAGAGGAGCTAGGCGGGCGCGGAGGCGGGCGGAGGAGTAGGGTGGACGGAAAAGGAGCGCAGTCGACCTCCTTCCCAGTTGAAGGAGTAGGATGTTCGAGTGCGGGTGTCCTTTTGTTTGGTCGAGGATGTGGTGGCCAGAGGAGTTGGGCGAGGCACCAGGGGCTGGGGTTGCTGGAGGAGTGGGGTGGGCCATTGTGGGCAAGGGCAACTAGAGGAGGGAAGGAGCACAGGTGGTTGAGGACTTGGCGATAGTGTGAAGGAATAAGAAGCTGAGAGAGGATGACAGGTGGGTCCTACTTAACGGATGACTAACATATCTCAAACAGTGATGTATCCTCTTAATCATAATCCCTCCAACCAAACACAAAACTAAGATGATGACTCCGATCCATCCCTTTCAACCAAACACAAAACAAGACCATCCCCATCCAAAAAAAAAACTAGAACGAGTCATCGCATCTCATTCTCAAACCAAACTCACTATAAGATGATTTTCATACCACGAATCAAGGTGCAATGTATAGTAAGCAAAATGATGATGTGGCCTTTGAGTTAAGGAAGAAAGAGAAAGAAATGGTTTCTCATGCAAACATATCTTCACAAGAACCAAAAAGAATGATGTGGGGATAGGAAGATATATAATAGGCGGGAGAAGAGTGGAAATCATTTCTTAGGAACATATAATTTCTCTGTGTAGTATCTATATGACATTGTTGCAACTATGGAAACTGCTTATTAGGATTGTTCTGAAACATTATTCTTGTTGACAAAATGAATTCAGAATATGTGTACATATCTACAAATATTTTTGGGTTAGTATCTAGAAAAACTATTGCTTCCAGTGTAGGCAGATGTCACCCACTCCCGGTCACACGGAGGGCCTCAATGGGCAAGTGGGTATCTTATGTCCAGTCATTTTAGACCTTGTTTGGTAGGGTTTCTCCTTAAGGGAAGGGCTCCTCCGGAAGAGCCAAAGTCATTCTGGAGGAGCCACAAAACGGCTTCGGCTCCTCTTTTTTCACTAAAAATGGCTACTCCTATAAAATCGCTTGGTTGAGCTCCTCCATGGGAACCATAGCCGAAGCAGAGAGGAGCCCTACCAAACGGAGCCTTATTGCCCTCTCTTTTCTGCTTTCCTTGTGTTCTTTTTCATTTCTTTCCTCCTAAGATGTGGATATGCATCGCTGTCCATTTTTTTATTTATATTAATTTTTATTCAGGAATTTGTGCTACTAATTTTTTTCAATCTTTTTGCTCAAATAACCTTTTCCCCAATTTTGTTCCTGATTTTGTCCCTGATTTTTGTCCCTACTTTTTGTTTCTGATTCTTCTTTCCATTTTTTTGTTCTGAAGTATTTGTTTTCCAATATTGTTTTGATATTTTTTAATATAATTATGATATTTTTTTTTGTTGCGCCAATTCTGTGTACCAATTTGTTGCTCTAACTTTCGTTTTACTTAATTTTGTCATATAAATTTAGTGCATGACTTCGTTGCACAAAAGGTGTCAGGTTCATAAACCCGGGGCCCCTCATGGACCGGCTCACCTGCAAAGGTTCGGCCCAGCAGACGAACGCTACGAATGAACGCGCAGCTCTTGGGCCGGCCCAAGAGCCCAAACGACAGGCCAGAAGGGCGATCCAATTTCCGACCGATAGAAGACTTGGCCGAGGAGGAACGACGCCCGCTTCCGACTCCAGCCCGCCTCTCTGACTGGAGCGCTTGCTTTGGTCTCCAGCCCGTCTCCGGACGGCATCTCCGACCAGAAGGCCAGGCCCAAACAACGCTTCCGACTTCGACCCGTGTCTCCGTCCAGGGATGCGCCAAACCCTTGCTCACTACTCTTCTCCGACTAGCACGATCAGAGCCGACCGGAACCAACCGACAGGGGACGCCCACTCGGTAAGGACCAGGAAACGGACGGAGAAAGTAAGTCAGGGCGCACAAGTCAAACCATAATACTGGGGACCGTACCCTGTACACCTGCAGAAACAGTACTCTGTGTAACACCCTCGGTGTTACATTGTACTGTGTTTGCTAAAACGCTGCATGAGCATCATGCTTGTTTGTGCATGTGTGTAATTTGGAGTATAAATCAATATACGACATTTGAAATGTTTGTCCAAAACAAGAAATAAATATTAAGTTTCATGTCGCTTTATATTGTTTAGTATTCTAAACGAATTTTTATCGAATAAAAATGGTGTAGGATGTGTATGTGAACTTTAATAAAATTTATAGTACGTACTCAGTAGTCGACAATGAAACAAGTAGGTCGGAATTGGAATTCGACTCGAAACCGTTCGAAGTTTAAGTCATTTCGCGTAAGTTAAAAACGGGTCGACGAAGCCATGTTCGGCAGTGTTTGTAGAGAAATCGGCTTAGGAAGTAGCATAGTGTCGTGGCATGGGTCGATAGTCCTATGTACCCTCTTGCGTCTAAAAGAATTGGTTTGGCGTTTGGACCATTGGGTAGGATTTCGTGACTACTTTAAAAACCGTGCACGTCACCTACTTCGAACAATGCCATCACTGACCGTGGTCACGCTACTGCCTCGGTTGTCTGCCACCGCACGCAACCGCACTACTCACGGGTCCTGTCAACTCTGCCTCACCGTCGCGTCGCGTGGTACCTTGGTCGCGCTATACGCCACCCGTCGCCAAGCTAGTACTGCTCCCATTGACTCGCCTTGGCTGCACGCGTGCGGAACGATCGCTGCCTCCGTCGTTTTGTGCATGGGCACGTTGCGTTGACGACCACGGCTGTGCCAAGCCATGCCGCGCCAGAGCCATGTCCTCGCTATAGCCATGACCGGTAGGACCTCCTTCATTCAATTCAGCGTGACCGCAGCAATCCAATCAAATTCGTTGCATCCTCGGCTCCGCTAGACAGCCAGCAGCTTGATTGACATCACCTCGCCGATTGTAGCGCCTCACTATGTATCAAATTTGGAATCGCAGCTCCGCCGGCTCCATAAGACCAAAGTGGTCTGTGTCGTCGCCATGCCGCCCAACCAAAGCTTGCCATTGCAATCCACCGCACTGCTAGCTTCTCCTCCAGCTGCGTATCGCTCGGCCAACTCATTCGAAGCTCCACCGCCCAATAGCGTCCTCTCCGCGGCCGGCGGAGCCACGCCCGAGCAGAGCAGAGCAAATAGAGCAGCGGCGGTGCGTTATTAGCTTGTTGACGTCATCCTGATGTCACCCCCACGTCACACATGTTTTGTGGCCGTTTTCGTGTAGGAAAATAAATCGTTGAATACGGTACAACTACGTCGCAGCGTCCGCGCGTTCGCATCCGCGCCTGGGCCAGCCGCGCTCACGCCGGCCTGCTCGCTGCTGCCCGCACCGCGCGCTTGCGCTGCCGCCTGGGCCAGCGTCGCGCCCGCGGCCTGCCCGCACCGCTCGCTTGCGCTGCAGCCTGGGCCAGTGCCGCGCCCCGCCGTGGGCCGGCCTGCCCGCACGCGCGCTCGCTCGCCCGCGCGCCGCGCGCTTGCGCACCGCTGGGCCGCGCCCGCGCACTCGCCCGCCTGCTGGGCCACGCCCGCGCCCTCCCGCCCGCCGCGCGCTCGTGCCTGCTGGCCCGCGCCCGCGCTCTCCCACCGCGCTGGGCCGCGCACGCTGCTGCGCGCCTGCTGCGCTCGCGCCGCCTGCTGGGCTGCACCGCGCGTTGCTGGGCCAAGCCGAACCGTGGGCCGCGAATTAGATTTCAGTTCATGTTTTCAGTAAATTGGTTAATGATTATTCAATTTAGTTTTCAAGCTGAACTTGGATAATTTATAGTAAATTGTATAGTTGTCCAAAATAGTGAAACCAAGTTTGTTAGGTTCATAAAAATGACATCTATCTATTAGTATAGTTAGTTCACAGTTAGCTGTTATGATGATAGGCTCATAAAGTCTAATTAGAAAGCTTAGCATTATATAGATTAATATTCGTAGGAATTATTGTGGTAAATCGGTAATAGTTTTAGCTTTAAAATTTTTACAGTGGACTCGTTAGGTTATTACGTACTTGCTGTAAATTTTGTGGTCTTAGAATGGGTTGTTAAATAGAGTAGATATTACTCTTGTTTATTTGTATCTAGCGTAAATCAGCGCTAGGAGTAAGAATACCGGTAGTGGCTATAATAATGATAAATGCCGTACTTTATGCTTGCTGTCGATAGCAATAGATAACTTAGCACTGTGGTCGATAGCTATAGCTTAGTAGTTAAATCAATTTACTGTTATTGTAAAAGCTGCTTATGTATATTCCTAAGCATTGCATCATTATTTCATGTAGATCATGATTTCGTGCCCATCGACGAGCCGGAATACGACGAGGTGATTGAGGAGTTCGAGGAGAAGATCTTCGCATAGGAGGAAGCCCAGGAGCCTCTTGGTGCTGACCCGGCTGACCCAGCGCCAGCCCAAGGCAAGCCCCGGTGCATAACCCATATTTTTATGAGCACTGAATATATATATATATATATGTGTGTGTGTGTGTGTGTGTGTGTGATGTGCATTTAAGTTACAAGCATTTTATGGAAACTACATGCATAAATATATCTACCCATGAGTCCTACTAGTACAGGTCGAGTTGCTGCTATGCTCAGGATATCGGTAGCGTGAGTAACCGGCCGTTACTCGCAAATAGGTAATAAAATATGAACACTCATGATAAAATGATGGAAAGGTAAATGGTGACCGGGCAGGGATATGGTTTGGGTATTGGTGGGTGTAAAGGGTTGTGTTCTGCGGCCAACAGGGCATAGCTCGGTTACACTTTTTCCCTGTTTGTGTCGATTAAGGACCGGTCGTTGCATAAGGCATCGTGGGCAAGGAACAGATTTATTGTCCCGAGCGCATACTTGGGTATGGGCACAGTGAAGACTTGTTGCTCTCTTGTCGCAGATCCGGCTCTTTCCAAATCGACTGATGGGAAGAGGAGGTGGTGGAGGTCCTTGCACCATACTGAGTCCAGGACTCAGGATGTGGGGGCTTGGAGTCCAAGTTTGGACGGGGACCTGGACACCCGGGACAGGAGGGTGATGGGTTAGTCCTGCTTGTGCCTGAGGTACAAGCGGGGCGTGTGTTTTCGGGGCACCCAGCTGGGCACATTGATTCACGAATCACCGGGCAATCCGATATGGCTTGTCTCGTGTTTAGCACCATAGTAAAGAACTAGAAGTTGAAAGGAAAAGAAATGGAACTGAATGCTCAACTTTTGCTTGAAAGTAGAACAGGTGCTTATATAGACTGGCTAGATGATAACTTAATACGGCTGATAATAATAATACATAAATAAGGACTCACTATTAGTATTGCTTTCTGCCAAAAGAAACCAGCAAGCCATAAAGCTTATCATATTCCTTGGAGTCGGGAAATTATTCCCACTAGTCGGATAAGTCTTGCGAGTACATTGTGTACTCAGGGTTTATTTACCCCTGTTGCAGGTGATGCTTGTAGAGACCTTGTGTGGAGGATCCTTCTGGTGGGCTCAGACGGATTCCTCGCCCCCTTACCGCTAGATGTTATTTTTAAATTCCGTTGTTTATCATTCCGCACTCTGGTATTTGGTATTGTAATAATGTACTTTTTGAGAAACTCATATGTATGAAATTGACTTGTATTGTAACTCGTTCTCATTATTGGATCCTTAGGAAAAATGTGGATCTTTCGGGTTCTCCCTCGGGGTGTGCCCGACGGACACCGCTCGCTGTAGCTTGCTTTCGGGGTGCTTAGTGTCTGGTGGAAGACGAGCGCCTCCGTAAGTACGCTATTTTGGGCATTCTGCCACAGTTGGTACTAGAGCCAATAATGGTTATGAGTTTCATCACTCTTTTTTAAAACTTAAAAAGTTGACCAAAAAAAGTTTTGCGAAAAGTAGGATGCGATTATATTAGGTAAATAAGTATAAGCCCTAGCAATATGGTCTATCTAGGATAGCGACACTGGTTTTATCTAATCGGTTTTCTGTAGGTACACTGACTTACGTTGCGTAAGAAATCGCTTAGTATACGGAAAGTGAGTGTGCGATGTGCCGAAAATTCTATGAATGCCGCTATATTCCGGCTTGAGTGAACGTATAGGTCGAAGCATGCATCATGATAATAGCATCTTGAACTAAAATCCCCCCTTCACGTATAAGAATTAGTAAATTGGTAGGACTAACTAAATGAATGCTTTAATAATTGTGTTGTCATCTCTCTAATCCCTTGATTCTGATCGGAAGGGTGTTTTAATGGATGGTTCCTATCTCTTACAGATGAACCTAAGGTCTGGACATGGGAGTACCAGTTCTGGAGCGGCTAATGAGGGCCAGGGTGACAGTGGTCGGGCTGTTGAGCACGGCAGCGGGGGAGGTCAGGGGGTCCCACCTCTAGTTCCTCATCCTTTCCCGCCGCTGCCACCACCTCCACCGATGACCTCCGCAGAGATAATGGCGGAGTTGTTGGCTGCTCGCCGGGAGTCAGCTGCTGCTCGCCAGGAGACAGCTCGTTCCATGGAGATTATGGCACAGGCCGTCGTGGGCCTTGCCCGTGGAGGCCCCAGGGGCAACGGTGGGAACGGGGGTGGTGCCCGCCATCCTGAGGGATAGTCCTCTTACCAAGACTTCCTCAAGACTCACCCACCCACGTTCACGCCGTCTAACGAGCCCCTGGAGGCAGAGCACTGGCTTCGCACTATGGAGCAGAAGTTTCAACTGCTCGGAGTTACCGATGAGCAGAAGGTGTACTTTGCGGCCCAGCAGCTTTTGGGGTCCGCAGGTGCATGGTGGGAAACTTTCTAGGCCACGGAGTTGCCGGATCATCCGTCAACATGGCAGGAGTTCTCCACCGCCTTCCGAGAGTTCTTTATCCCTGCTGGTGTTATCAACCAGAAGGTGACCGAGTTCCTGGAGCTGCGTCATGGAAATAGGACAGTGATGGAGTATGTGAACAAGTTCAATCACTTGGCTCAGTATGTTGGTAGTCAGGTGGATACGTATGACAAGAAGAGGGACCACTTCTTTCGTGGTCTCACTCCCGTCCTTCAGGAGAAATTGTATACGAGGAACTATCAGACCTTTGGGGCTCTGATGAACGCCACCATTGCCATGGAGGGTTTTCAGCGAGTGTCTCAAGCTGATTGGAAGAGGAAGCGGGGGATATAGGGTCTTCTAGCCACCCCCACACATAGAAGATTCAGGTTGTCCAACGGGGGCCCTATCAACCATCCGGCGGGCCTTCGTTCCGGCAACCTCAGCAGACGTCGCAAACTTCCTCTACTCAGTACCGTGCACCTCCACAGCAGGTGCAGCCACCGCAGTCTCAGGGATAGCAGGTCCCACCTTGTCCGGGGTTTGGGAACAGGCTAGGAGCTTGCTTCAAATGTGGCAAAGATGGCCACTATGCCTAGGCCTGCCCCTAGAACCAGCCAGCTCAGTCAGCTCAACCGTCCGCAAATTCTAGGCTTATCAAGAGGACCATCATCAAGAAGAAAGTGCCCAGCAGGTCTGGCTAGGTGAACTTCACAAATGCTCAACAGGTTGTGCAGCAGGAGACAGTTATGGCTGGTATGTTTACCATCGACTCCCATCCAGCTTTGGTGTTGTTCGATTTTGGTGCATCACATTCCTTCATGAGCATGAGGTTTGTAGAGCGGCACAACTTATCACTTATGGCTATACCGTATGCCTATAAGATCCATACTGTGGGTTCACAGATGTTCATCAATACTCGCATGGATACAGTAAGTTTGGTATTAGCCACCCACACTTACCGTCTGCAGTTCAAGATAATGCCTGGGCAAGGCATTGATGCTATTCTTGGAATGAACTGGTTGCGGGTGTATGGGGTAGTATTGGATATGAAGAGGCGAAGTGTGGAGTTATGGCTTCCTTCTTCTGAGGATAGGATGTCTCTTATTATACCCTCAGAACCAGTCTTACCTATTGCTGCCCATGCTGAAGTTGTTCCTGATCTTACCTCCATTCTGGTAGTATGTGAGTTCCCGGATGTTTTCCCTGAAGACCTTCCTGGGTTGCCACCGGACCGTGAGGTAGAATTCTCCATTGAGCTTGAGCCTGGTACTGCTCCTATCTCTAGACGCCCGTACCACATGGCTCCAAGAGAACTAGCAGAAATGAAGAAGCAACTGGAAGAATTGATGGACAAAGGTTTCATCCGCCCGAGTTCTTCGCCATGGGGTTGCCCCGCTATTTTCATGACGAAGAAGGATGGTACCTTGCGGATGTGTGTGGACTACCGCCCCTTAATGCGGTAATAGTTAAGAACAAGTATCCTTTGCCCCGCATAGATACTTTGTTCGACCAATTAGCTGGTGCTAAGGTGTTCTCGAAGATTGATCTCAGATCAGGCTACCATCAGATCAAGATCAAGCCACATGATATACCAAAGACAGCTTTTTCTACTAGGTATGGGCTGTATGAGTACCTGGTGATGTCTTTTGGTCTTACCAATGCTCCTGCCTTCTTCATGTACCTGATGAATTCAGTCTTCATTCCGGAGCTGGATAAGTTTGTGGTGATTTTCATTGATGACATCTTGATCTGTTCCAAGAATGATGAAGAGCATGCCCGACATATCCGGATAGTACTGACTCGACTAAGGGAGCACAAGCTATATGCTAAATTCAGCAAGTGCGAGTTTTGGTTAGATCGAGTGCAGTTTTTGGGGCATGTGTTGACACCTGAAGGCGTTTCTGTAGATCCTAGCAAGGTGCAGGATGTATTGGATTGGAAGTATCCCAAGTCTATGCACCAGATCCATCAGTTCCTTGGTCTAGCTGGATACTATCGACGTTTCATTCTTGATTTCTCCAAGATAGCCCAGCCCATGACCAAGCTGCTACAGAAAGAAGCTAAGTTTGATTGGAGCCCAGCTTGTGAAGAAGCTTTTCAGTCTCTGAAGACTTTTCTGACCACTGCTCCTGTGTTGGCTCAACCAGATATTGATAGGCCCTTTGATGTATACTGTGATGCCTCAAAGACGGGGTTGGGGTGTGTGCTTATGCAAGATGGGTGAGTGATAGCTTATGCTTCGCGCCAACTAAAGAAGCATGAGGTGAACTACCCCACTCATGACTTAGAGCTAGCTGCTGTGGTGCACGCTCTGAAGATTTGGAGGCATTATCTGTTGGGCAACAAAGTGCACATCTTCATAGACCATAAGAGCCTCAAGTATATTTTTACTCAGTCGGAGCTGAACATGAGGCAAAGAAGATGGTTAGAGTTGATAAAGGATTATAATTTGGAAGTCCATTACCATCTAGGAAAAGCCAATGTGGTAGCTGATGCTTTGAGTCACAAGTCACATCAGGTTGAGGAAATACCTTTGTCTCTCAACCACACAGAGGTGTTAGCTCATATTGCATTGACCTCAGAGTTGCTAGAGCAGATTATTCGGGAGCAGAAGGAAGACCCTGAAGAGATTCCACACATCAGGAAGTTGATGGTTGAAGGGCGTGGCCCTCACTTTAGCATTGATGAGCAGGGGGTCATGAGATACAAGGATAGACTGGTGGTTCCATCCAATGAAGAGCTAAAAAGAAAAATTCTGAATGAAGCTCACCATTTGAAGTTGTCTATTCATCCTGGCAGTAACAAGATGTATCATGATCTATGCCACTTGTACTAGTGGTCTAACATGAAGCAGGACATCACCCGACATGTCACGGAGTGCGACACTTGTGGTAGGGTTAAAGCAGATCATATGCGTACCCCAGGATATTTGCAGCCCTTGCCCATTCCGGTTTGGAAATGGGAGGATATTTCCATGGATTTCATTGTGGGTTTACCCCGCATGTCCGTAAGTTATAACTCTATTTGGGTCATTGTGGACCGCCTCACCAAATCGGCTCATTTTATTCCGGTGAAGACTGCATATATTGCCGAAAAGTATGCGGAGATATACTTTGATCGGATTGTGACCCTACATGGAGTTCCTCTGACTATCATCTCTGATAGGGGATCGGTTTTTATGTCTCATTTTTGGGAGCGACTCCAGGAGTGCCTTGGGACAAGTCTCCTCCGTAGTTTGGCTTATCACCCCCAGACTGATGGTCAAACAGAAAGGGTGAACCAGGTGCTCGAAGACATGTTGCGAGCTTGCACCATTTCTTTTCCTGAGAAGTGGGATGACTGTCTAAAGTTAGCTGAATTCTCTTAGAACAATAGCTATCAGGAAAGCATCCGCATGGCACCATTTGTAGCTTTATACGGAAGAAAGTGTAGGATGCCACTCAACTGGGTAGAAGTGGGAGACCGCGGATACTTTGGGCCTGAGTTCATCCAAACGGCTCGGGATCAAGTGAGCATCATTCAGAGTCACTTGAAGGCAGCTCAAAGCCGATAGAAAACTTATGCTGATAAGAGGAGAAGGCCCTTGGAGTTTGTAGCTAGAGATTATGTATATCTCAAGGTGTCTCCTATGAGAGGGGTGCATCGGTTTGGCATTCATGGCAAGCTAGCCCCTCGATATGTGGGTCCATATCGGGTGCTGGAGAAATGTGGTCTAAAAGAATTGGTTTGGCGTTTGGACCATTGGGTAGGATTTCATGACTACTTTAAAAACCGTGCACGTCACCTACTTCGGACAATGCCATCACTAACCGTGGTCACGCTAATGCCTCGGCTGTCTGCCACCGCACGCAAGCGCACTGCACACGGGTCCTGTCAACTCTGCCTCACCATCGCATTGCGTGGTACCTTGGTCGCGCTATACGCCGCTCGTCGCCAAGCTAGTACTGCTCCCATTGACTCGCCTTGGCTGCACGCGCACAGAACGATCGCTGCCTCCATCGTTTTGTGCATGGGCACGTTGCATTGATGACCACGGACTATGCCAAGCCATGCCGCGCCAGAGCCATGTCCTCGCTATAGCCATGACCGGTGGGTCCTCCTTCATTCAATTTGGCGTGACCGCAGCAATCCAATCAAATTCGTCGCATCCTCGGCTCCGCTAGACAGCCAGCAGCTCGATTGACATCACCTCGCCGATTGTAGCGCCTCACTGTGTATCAAATTTGGAATTGCAGCTCCGCTAGCTCCATAAGACCAAAGTGGTCTGTGTCGTCGCCATGCCGCCCAACCAAAGCTTGCCATTGCAATCCACCGCACTGCTAGATTCTCCTCCAGCTACGTATCGCTCGGCCCACTCATTTGAAGCTCCACCGCCCAATAGCGTCCTCTCCGCTGCCGGCGGAGCCACGCCCGAGCAGAGCAGAGCAAACAGAGCAGCGGCGGTGCATTATTAGCTTGTTGACGTCATCCTGACGTCACCCCCACGTCACACATGTTTTGTGGCCGTTTTCGTGGAGGAAAATAAATCGTTGAATACGGTAGAAATACGCCGTAGCATCCGTGTGCTCGCATCCGCGCCTGGGCCAGCCACACTCACGCTGGCCTGCTCGCTGCTGCCCACACCGCGCGCTTGCGCTGCCACCTGGGACAGCGTCGCGCCCGCGGCTTGCCCGCACCGCGCGCTTGCGCTACCGCCTGGGCCAGTGCCGCGCCCCGCCGTGGGCCAGCCTGCCCACACACGCGCTCGCTCGCCTGTGCGCCGCGCGCTCGCACACCGTTGGGCCGCGCCCGCGCGCTCGATTGCCCGCGCGCCGCGTGCTTGCGCACCGCTGGGCCGCGCCCGCGCGCTCGCTCGCTCGCGCGCCACGCGCTCGCGCACGCCTGCTGGGCCGCGCCCGCTGCGCTCGCGCCGCGCGTTGCTGGGCCAAGCCGAACCGTGGGCCGCGAAGTAGATTTCAGTTCATGTTTTCTGTAAATTGGTTAATGATTATTCAATTTAGTTTTCAAGCTGAACTTGGATAATTTGTAGTGAATTGTGTAGTTGTCCAAAAATAGTGAAACCAAGTTTGTTAGGTTCACAAAAATGCCATCTATCTGTTAGTATAGTTAGTTCACAGTTAGCTGTTATGATGATAGGCTCATAAAGTCTAATTAGAAAGCTTAGCATTATATAGATTAATATTCGTAGGAATTACTGTGGCAAATCGGTAATAGTTTTAGCTTTAAAATTTTTACAGTGGACTCGTTAGGTTATTACGTACTTGCTGTAAATTTTGTGGTCTTAGAATGGGTTGTTAAATAGAGTAGATATTACCCTTGTTTATTTGTATCTAGCGTAAATCAGCGCTAGGTGTAAGAATACCGGTAGTGGCTATAAGAATGATAAGTGCCGTACTTTATGCTTGTTGTCGATAGCAATAGATAACTTAGCACCGTGGTCGATAGCTATAGCTTAGTAGTTAAATCAATGTACTGTTATTGTAAAAGCTGCTGATGTATATTCCTAAGCATTGCATCATCAGTTCATGTAGATCACGAACTGGTAGATTTTGTGCCCATCGGCGAGCCAGAGTACGACGTGGTGATCGAGGAGTTCGAGGAGGAGGTCTTCGCACAGGAGGAAGCCTAGGAGCCTGTTGGTGCTAACCCGGCTGACCTAGCACCTACCCAAGGCAAGCCTCGGTGCATAACCCATATTTTTATGATATATATATATATATATATATGTATGTATTTGATGTGCATTTAAGTTACAGACATTTTATGGAAACTACATGCATAAATATATCTACCCATGAGTCCTACTAGTATAGGTCGAGTAGCTGCTATGCTCAGGATATCAGTAGCGTGAGTAACCTGCCGTTACTCGCAAATAGGTAATAAAATATGAACACTCATGATAAAATGATGGAAAGGTAAATGACGACCGGACAGGGATATGGTTTGGGTATTGGTGGGTGTAAAGGGTTGTCTTCTGCGACCAACAGGGCATAGCTCGGTTACACTTTTTCCCTGTCTGTGTCGATTAAGGACCGGTCATTGCATAAGGCATCGTGGGCAAGTCACAGATTTATTGTCCCGAGCGCATCCTTGGGTATGGGCGCAGGGAAGACTTGTTGCTCTCTTGTCACGGATCTGGCTCTTTCTAGACCGACTGATGGGAAGAGGAGGTGGTGGAGGTCCTTGCACCACACTGAGTACGGGACTCAGGATGTAGGGGCTTGGAGTCCAAGTTTGGACGGGGACCTAGACACCCGGGACAGGAGGGTGATGGGTTAGTCCTGCTTGTGCCTGGGGTACAAGCGGGGTGTGTGTTTTCGGGGCACCCAGCTGGGCACATTGATTCACGAATCGCCGGGCAATACGGTCCGGCTTGTCTCGTGTTTAGCACCGTAGTAAGAACTGAAAGTTCAAAGGAGAAGAAATGGAACTGATTGCTCAACTTTTGCTTGAAAGTAGAACAGGTGCTTATATAGACTAGCTAGATGATAACTTAATACGGCTAATAATAATAATACATAAATAAGGACTCACTATTAGTATTGCTTTCTACCAAAAGAAACCAGCAAGCCGTAAAGCTTATCATATTCCTTGGAGTCGAGAAATTATTCCCACTAGTCGGATAAGTCTTGCGAGTACATTGTGTACTAAAGGTTTATTTACCCCAATTGCAGGTGATGCTTGAAGAGTACCTTGTGTGGAGGATCCTTCTGGTGGGCTCAGACGGATTACTCGCCCCCTTACCGCTAGATGTTATTTTTAAATTCCGCTGTTTATCATTCCGCACTCTGGTATTTGGTATTGTAATAATGTACTTTTTGAGAAACTCATATGTCTGAAATGGACTAGTATTGTAACTCGTTCTCATTATTGGATCCTTGGGGAAAATGTGGATCTTTCGGGTTCTCCCTCGGGGTGTGCCCGATGGACACCGCTCGGTGTAGCTTGCTTTCGGGGTGCTTAGTGTCTGGTGGAAGACGAGTGCCTCCGTAAGTATGCTATTTCGGGCGGTTCTGCCACCCTCTGCAACCTCCCTAGCACAAACAGAGCCCAAGAAGTGTTGTAGGCGCCGACATTTTACCCTACAGTATTGTGGGCGCCATTAACTCCTATACGGTAAGGCTCCCCCCACATGCCTCTGGGCATCAATAGTGTTGTGGGCACCGGCATTTACCGTACCAGGCGAACATGGTAAAACCCCTTGCATACCTCCAGGTATCAACAGTGCGGCAGGCGTCGACGTCTACCATACTCGAAGAAGAAAACACAACCTCCCATGTGCATCGGACATTCAACAGTATTTTGGGCGCCTACCATCATCCTGTACCCACTGGCGTAGACAACAAGGCTTAGTAGCATCTGTACTCTCTCCCTCTCACTTGTAAGGCCATCCCCTTCATCTATAAAAGGGGAACCAAACAGATTCATTCAGACTCACTCAGATTCATTAGATCGATTAAGTTCACTAGCACACAACAACAGAACCGCCGGTTCAAACCACAAGCACACGCTTGAACACTTAGCTCATAGCGGGGCTTCCATCACCCTCGGCCCTTCCGATTGGAGTCCGACTAGACCTCTTGTACCCCCCATCTTTCTCCTTCTTGTTTGTAACCCCACTGCAAACTACGAGCACCTAGGCTCAGGAATAAAGTCACCGACCAACTCAAACTAGACGTAGGGCATGTTGCCTGAATCAAGTATAAACCCTTGTCATTGAGTGCTAGGCCACCTCCGATCACAACGTATGGCAAAACTACAAATATTTACTTGTTGGTCACTTTCTGCACCGACAGTTGGCGTCGTCCGTGGGGAAGACGTTGTATGTTCAACACTTTTTGGTCATTGGATGGCCCACTTTTCCGCCACCTTCGCCATGGCGGGCTCAGGCGATACGACTCGCTTCGGCTCACTGGAGTTTCCCGCACTCCCACCTGCTGGGATGTGGGTTCCACCCGTCTTCGAGCCATCCTAGGCCTTCCTCTTCGGAAGCCTGGACTTCGTCGCCGACCAGCTCGGCATACTACACCTCCGCGAGGAGGCACTCATTCTGGCACCCGTCGGAGGGGCGCCCTCCATCGGCTCTGGGACGCATGATGACTTCAACGACGAGGCATCTGCGCTTCATTCCGAGCAAACTCTCTACTCAAACCCCGCTGTGAGTAATACGCGTACTATTATTTACTCTCTATTTACTATCTCCCACCGATTATCTAGAGGGACCGTATTGACCGCACCATGAACACCGTATGATCGGTGCCCCTATGGCCTCGCGTCCCCCATGGACACGTGCGCTTGGGGGCTCCGAAAAATACTAACGCAACCCCCTTTCACATCCAAATTTGTGGGGATGGCGAGCTATGCTCCCACATATTTCTACAAACTCCTGGATGACGAGGTTGAGAGCGACGGCTCCAGCATAAGCAGCGTGGCGCCTGGCCACCAGCCATCCTAGGAGTGTGCTATGGCGGACGCTCTGGGGCAGCCACCGGTAGTTGTGGAGTCTGTGCAGACTCACACCCCTCCGGACCCGCGTGCGGGGCCCTCATGCTTGCGAGAGGGCACGCCGAGGAGCTACGACAATGGTGGCAGAACCATCCACCGCATGCACCGGCACGCTCGATACAGCACGTTGCACCCCATGCGCATGACCCGGCCAGTGGCGCTCGGGGTCACGCCCACCCGGTCCATCGTGACATCATAAACGAGGGGAACGACCCCACAATTCACTTGGGCTAGCTAGAACATCACCGCTGCGGCAATGCTTCTGCGCGGCATTCCCGAGCCCATCGACCCCTAGGAGCGGGCGGTCTACCGAAACCTCCGGGCTTTGGTAGAAGCCGCCGCCATTCAATAAGCGGAAAGCTCCACATCGTGACTCCGACACGTGCCTTCTCTCCCCACTGGGGAGTGGGGATGCGCCGATGGGATCGCTCCATCCGCTCACCGCTATAGCCGCCAAGCATGGCTCGGGAGGCAGCGGCTACCCCATAGTCTGACCAGACACCTGCTCCACACCGACCGCCGGTACGCGAGCGGCTCGATTCGCACCAAGACGCTCGTTGTGTCATCAGCAACTGGCATCACGCCCAGCATGATGATGATGTCCATCGGCGCGGTGAGGGCAGGTGACATGGGCCTCGGCCGAACCATCAAGGGGAGCGGTGAAATGCACCCCAGGCACGGTCGCCGACCAGACGACCGAGCCCCAGCCCCGAGGGCCCGGGACCACGAGCCTTTGGCCGGCGTATCCGGAGAGCACCGTTCCCGTAGCGCTTCCGACCACCCACCAACATAGCCAAGTACATCGGGGAGGCGAACCTCGGTATTTGGCTCGAAGATTTCTGGCTCGCCTGCCGAGCCGGTGTAAGATCGAAGATGGCGACTAGAGGGGGGGTGAATAGTTGTTTCTAAAACTTAATCTCGTCGGCTAACCAAAACAAATACGGAATTAAAACAATCGGTCTAGCCAAGACTACACCCCTCTATCTATGTTCTCTAGCACCTTACATGGATCCTAATTAAGTAACTAAGGTGCCGGGCTAGCTAGAGCTCACCTAATCAATTCTAGAAGCAAGGTCACACAAACCTATGCCACTAGTACTTTAAGCAACGGGGAGCTCCTACACATGCTAGTAAGCAAAAGCACAAAGCCAACTAAGCTCACTAGCAATGCTCAATAACAAGGCAATCAATGCCAAATTAGAGAGCGCAAATACTTAGCTACACAAACTAAGCAATGTGACTAGCAAGGTTACACAAACCAAATTAGTCACTCAAGGGAAGTACTTCTATGCTACATAGGCAAGAAGGTAACTAGTGAGCTACACAAGCAAACTAATTACAAGAGCAACTACACAAGCACAAAAGTATATGAAAGTAAATACAAGCTTGTGTAAGGGTATAGCAAACCAACGGGAAGAACAATGTTGACACGGTGATTTTCTCCCGAGGTTCACATGCTTGCCAACATGCTACGTCCCCACTATGTCGACCGCTCACTTGGTGGTTCGGCGGCTAATTAGCATCACCCGCCAAGCCCGCATGTCGGGCACCACAAGAACCTACCCCAAAAGTGAGGGTAGCTCAATGACACACTCAACTAGAGTTGCTCTTCGCGGCTCCCGCGGGGCGAGCACAATGCCCCTCACAAAGTTCTTCTCCGGAGCACCGCACAAGCTTCTTGCGGGCTTCGACGGAGACCACCACCAAGCCATTTAAGAGGTGGCAACCTCCAAGAGTAACAAGCACTAACCACATACTAGTAAAGGATGAAATGATCATGCACATTACAATGATACCTTTGCTATGTTGGAGTAGAGGATAGTCATATAGATTCCAATTCATTACTCCAATAGTAATGTGAAGTCTAATTATAAGCTTGGTGAAGACCAATAGATACTATTTTGAATTCCATTTTTCACCCATATGAAATGAATACCACTTATGATCAAGTGCACTTTCTTATTATGGTTGGCTTGCTTCATCTTTTGATCAATGCTTGCATGAGAGCATCAACGTGAGAATATCACTTGAAATATCATGATTAGCTCTCTTTTGGGTGTTGCTTGCTTTTCTTGATCAATTCTTTTTGATTGCTTCAACTAAGCATCTCAAATGTTTCTCGCATCACCACTTCCATATTAGCCTTCTAAGTACCACATTTGGTTTACCTACTCATAGGCGGCAAGCCCTTACATTAGGGAGAAGTGACCTCTCTCTAAGAACCATTCTTGATACTCACTTGAAATGACTTGATTGATTGATCCAAGTGATGGACTTAACTTGATGAGTAACCTTGATTCCTTCTTTAAGTCATTTTCTATCTACTTATTTAAGTCTTTTTCTTTCTACCAAATGATTTCCAATAGTCACTAGAACTTAAACTTCATCTTCATCTTAAGTTTGATCTTGATCTTCCAATTTGAGTACCAAATGTGTGCAAAGTACACTCCACAATTAAATGGCCTTGTACTCTTTGATTGTCATGCTTAAAGATCATCTTAATATCAAACTTAGGCACCTCAATTACTTATAAACATGTTTCCAACTTGAGAACCTTTCAATCAAAGTGACTCTAGATCAACCCAACATTTGTCACTTTTCTAGCAGATTTTGTACTCTTCAAAGAAAAATTCATATGTCCCAAAGTACAAATCCAAATGCCATGAAATTTGGTGGAGATGTGCGTAACTAAGTTATCTAGAAGCTGTAAAAATTTGAGCTTCATTTGACTTCTAGATTGCTACCAGATTTCAATTCTTCCATCACTACTACATGCTGAAAACTGCTGCACTATAGCTGACAAGATTCACTCCAAAACTGAAGCATCTCTTATCCAATTCTCATGAAATTTGTACATAATCTTATACCATAAGTCTAGAGCATGTACACCAATTTTTATGCCAATCAAATAAGTTTGGTCACTCAAACAAGGCTAAAATCACAGCTAGCTCAGATTTTGCAATATAGGACAGATTTCAATCACTTGAGCTATACTTCAAATGTGAATCAAACTTGAAATCAACTTGTTTGAATACTTTCACAAGACATAAATCTATTCAATCCACTTACTAAATGTCATCTTATGAACTTATCTAACACAAATCAATCCAAACTTTACTACTAATCAATTTATCCATTCAAACATCTTATAGCAAGCAACATTGCATATATATCCAATTCAATCAACTCATATGCACCCAAATAAAATGATCAACAAGATATATACCTTGGTTAGCTCATAATCATCCAATTTGCAAGCTTTAACTCAATTATTTTTGCAAGCCACCAAATAATCCTATAAATCACCACAACTTGATCATGGCACTTGGATGTTGAAGCACATTTGGACTTCACTAATTCTTGGCTTGGCATTGGGATAAAATTGCATTAAGCTTCAATGCTTGATTCAACATATGGTGATTAATATGAAAACAATTTAATCAAGCCTCTAATGCCATGGTACCTACACACATTCATCCACTTTTTGATGGTACCCAAACAATTTTGGGCCCTCTCAAGTTAGGAGCAACATACTTAGGCAATGCCTTAGTATGAGTAGCGGGATGTTTTGCAATAGCAACCATAGAGGTACCATTACCATCCTTCCTAAGCATAGAATCATCATCAAATGAAATAGGCTTAGGAGTGTTATCTAGGGGACATGAATGTGCCATGTGTCCCCTTTCCCGACATGAGTAGCACTTTCTCTTTGATTGGGCCTTCTCTTCCTTGCTCATGTGGTGCTTCCCATTGCCTTGCCTCTCATGGATTGCTTGAGCCTTCTTCTCAAGCTTGGTAGGACATTTAGAGACAAAGTGTCCCGTATTTCCACACTTGAAACACTTGATGTGAGCATAATCTTTCTTCTCATCTTCATTCTTGCTCATCATCTTGGCATCTTGAATTTGCATTGGATGCCTTGCCTTTCCACCCCTTCTTGTTTCCTTCTTCTTCATCATCAAGTCACTACCATCTTCATGGTTGATCTTGATTTGCTCTTAGGGTGTCTTCTCTTGCTCAACTTGTGGCTTTGGTTGAGGCTCTTCTAGTTGCTTCACCAATTGCTTGGTTGGGCATATTGAGGTAAGGTGACCCCAAGTGCGGCACTTGAAGCACTTCACATGCTTGAGCCTCTCTTCTTCTTTTATCTTCTTGAGCTTCTCAATGTTAGGGCAACCATTGGCAAGGTGTCCCGCTTCATGACACCGGTAGCACATGGTATGAGAGAGCTTTCTTTGTTGTAGCTTCTTCATCTTTCTTTCTCTCTTTATTTCGCCCTTTGTAATCTTTTTCTTGAAGCCAAGGCCACACTTGTCACCAAAGTTTCTTTAAGTCTTCAACATGTGCTCAAAGGTGACTTTTGAGTTGTAGCACCTCTCTAACTTGTTGCACAATTTCTTCACTTTATTTTTGAGCTCATTGTTCTCCTTCAAAAGGTTAGTCTCACAAGACATAGAAGTAGGACAAGCATCTATTTGTGAAGAACATGGCATTTCTAATAAATCATCACAAGAGGTGGATACATGCTTCTTGCCTACATCATAAGGATTAGCAACAATATGTGATTGATCAATTGACCCATGTGATGAGTTCTAACTAGTTTTAGTTTTTCCATTAGAAATCTCCATAGTGAGAAAAGCATGGTCTTGTACCAAGTTATCATGAGCAACACTAAGTTCCTCATGAGCCAATTTTAGCTCCTCATATGAACAAGTAGTAACATAAAGTATATGCTTTTGTTGTTCACATGTGTTCTTTAGAAAAGAGTTTTCATTTTTCAATTTCTCGATTTTAGCCATCTCTTTTTCTAAAGCTTTGATCATGCAACCATATCTATCTAGAAGCTCCTCATATGAATCAAGATCAATCACATTTGCATTAGATACCTTAGTGTCACCTTGTGACATGAAGCCATGTAATGTAGTTGGAGAGCTTGAAGAAACATCACTCTCATACCCCGAGCATGATCCATCATTATCACCATCAAGTATGCATGGAGTAGCATCATCATTGGCATCACTTATGGCATCATCATCAATCTTGTCAAGTGATCATGTGATATGATCATTATCATCATCACTTGACCATGAGGTGGAGCAATCTTTCTCAATCACCACATTGTGATCATGCTTGACACACTCATGCGCCTCCTTCTTGGGCTCATCATCATCATTGGAGACCATCCCATACTTCTTATTGAGATAACTCCAAATCTCATGGGCGGTCTTCATGTCAATGATCTCTCCAAAGATGTTATCATGCAAGGATCTATACATGATGTTAGTAGCTTGGATGTCGAGATCTAGGCATTTCTCTTGTGCTTGAGTTAGATTATCTTCATTCAACACATGAGAAAAGCCTACATCTACCATCCACCACATTTGAGGGCAAATAAACTTGAAATTGCATATCATCCTATTTTTCCACCGTGCAAAGTGTGTGCCATCAAAAATGTGTGGACACTCAACATCTAGCCCATAAGTTGCCATCCTCTCAGGGTCGATTAAGACCACAAATGAGAGACCTAGCTCTGATACCACTTGTAAGGTCGAGATGGTGACTAGAGGGGGGTGAATAGTCATTTCTAAAACTTAATCTCGTCGGCTAACCAAAACAAATGTGGAATTAAAACAATCGGTCTAGCCAAGACTACACCCTCTATCTATGTTCTCTAGCACCTTACAAGGATCCTAATTAAGTAACTAAGGTGCCGGGCTAGCTAGAGCTCACCTAATCAATTCTAGAAGCAAGGTCACACAAACCTATGCCACTAGTACTTTAAGCAACGGGGAGCTCCTACACATGCTAGTAAGCAAAAGCACAAAGCCAACTAAGCTCACTAGCAATGCTCAATAACAAGGCAACCAATGCCAAATTAGAGAGCGTAAATACTTAGCTACACAAACTAAGCAATACGACTAGTAAGGTTACACAAACCAAATTAGTCACTCAAGAGAGCTACTTCTATTCTACACAAGCAACAAGGTAACTAGTGAGCTACACAAGCAAACTAATTACAAGAGGAACTACACAAGCACAAAGTATATGAAAGTAAATACAAGCTTGTGTAAGGGGATAGCAAACCAACGGGAAGAACAATGTTGACACGGTGATTTTCTCCCGAGGTTCATGTGCTTGCCAACACGCTACGTCCCCGTTGTGTCGACCGCTCACTTGGTGGTTCGGCGGCTAATTGGCATCACCCACCAAGCCTGCACGTCGGGCACCGCAAGAACCTACCCCGAAAGTGAGGGTAGCTCAATGACACGCTCAACTAGAGTTGCTCTTCGCAGCTCCCGCGGGGCGAGCACAATGCCCCTCATAAAGCTCTTCTCTGGAGCACCGCACAAGCTTCTTGCGGGCTTCAACGGAGACCACCACCAAGCCATCTAGGAGGTGGCAACCTCCAAAAGTAACAAGCACCACCGGTTTGTAAGACGACCACCTAGTGCCACTCGATGCAACCTCACGATGCAATCACACTAGAATCGCTCTCTCACTCAATTGAATGATCACTATCAAGCATATGTGAGATGGAGGGCTCCTAAGCACACTCAAGCATGGACAAAAAGTCCCCCAAGGTGCTCAGCACCAGCCATGGTCGAGACCCCCTTCTATTTATAGCCCCACAGGCTCAAATAGCCATTACCCCTTCACTGGGTGTTTTTCGGGTAGACCAGACGCACCGGTCATATCGACCGGACGCAGGACCTCAGCGTCCGGTCAATGGATGCTCGCCACATGTTGCCTCCATTCAACCTCAGTCGCTTGATCTCAACGGTCAAGTGATGACCGGACATAGCTGCTCAAAGTGACCGAACGCAGGACCCCAGCGTCTGGTCACTTCCAGTAAGCTTCTAGAGGTGAAAATTCGTGACCGAACGTGTCCGGTCGGTCACGATCGGACGCAGTATCAGCGTCCGGTCATTTCTCCTCTTCTTTGTGCTGCCACGTCAGCAGGACCGGACGTAGCCACCCAGTGTCTGGTCACAAAGTGACCCAGCATCCGGTCGAAGACCGATGCCTGTGCCTTCACTGCTGCCACTGACCGGACGTAGGACCCCAGCGTTCGGTCACTACATGACCAGTGTCCGGTGCATACTGTGAAACCCTATCTTTTCTATACAGGGTGCCCGTGGCACCGTTGGACTGTCTGCACTCTATGGGCGGACACTCCGCCGGTGGAGTTTCGAACCTTTCTCACCTCCGTTCCATCGCCGAGTTGATCCACATTAACTCCAACTTCATATCCTTTGTAAATGTGCCAACACCAAAAAGTGTACACCACCATGTGTATGTGTGTTAGCATTTTCACAATCATTTTCCAATAGATTAGCCACTCAACTTGCCACGCCACTCAATCCTAGCGACGATGAAAAGTTAGATCACTCGAGTGGCACTAGATGACTGATATGCAAACAAGTTTGCCCCTCATGATAATACGGCCGTCTATCCTAAACCCGATCATCAACTTCTCTATACACCTATGACCGGTGAAATGAAATGCCCTAGGTTATACCTTTGCTTTGCGCATTCCATTCCATCTCCTCCAATGTCGATGCAACACATGCACCAACACGATCAACAATGATATGATCCACTTCATATCATCACGTGATCATATTGGTTCATCGATCTTGACTTTACTTTCTTTTCACCGTTGCCTTCGCCCATCGGCGCCAAGTCTTGCTTAAGCTTCACCGCCATGCGGTCCATCGCTCCAAAGCCTCCAACTTGCCCTTCACACTTACAACCGGTCCATCAAGACAAGTCATGTCTTGATCTTCTCCACCTTGATCACATGACTCAATATCATGTCTCATTTGTAATGAGCTCCTTCACCATCACATGTGTGAGCTTTGCAACATCTCCAAGCCATTTTCACCTTCATGGCATATGTTGCTCACACACATGTACCTGTGAACTAATCACCTGTGTATCTCACATAAATACAATTAGTCCACCTAGGTTGTCACTCAATTACCAAAACCACACAGGGACCTTTCAGCCGGGGGGTGGATGATGACCTTTTCATCATTTAGTATCTCCCCATCTGCGTAGGGGAACATGTTCAAGCATGGCTCGAATTCCTCCCGCACGATGGCATCCGCGACTGGGCGGACCTCAAGAGGGTCTTCATTGGAAATTTCTAGGGATGTATGTCCACCCTGGTAACTCCTGGGACCTCAAGAGCTGCCAGCAGGAGCCCAGCGAGTCCCTACGGGATTACATCCGCAGGTTCTCCCAACGATGCAACTCCCTCCCTGATGTCGTCGATGTAGACATCATCAGCGCATTCCTCTCTGGGACGACCTGCAAGTCCCTGATCCATAAGATTGGCTACCTAAAGCCCCATACCACCCGCGACCTACTCGACGTCGCCACTAACCACGCCTCCGACGAAGAGGCAGTCGGAGCAGCCTTCAAAGGAGGCCGGGATAAAGGCAAGGCCAAGCATGCGGACCAAGATGAAGGTCCCTCCATGCAGAGGGGCAAGAAGAACAAAAAGGATCGGCGCCGACCGGACAACACCGCGTTGGTCGCCGTGACTGACTGCATGGGCAAGCAGCCCCAACAGGGCCTACCTGACCACTTCAACAAACTCATGGATAGCCCATGCACCAACCACGCCTACCCCGTCAAACACCTCTACAAGGACTGTGAGCTCCTCAAACATTTCCTCCGACAAGCCGGTGGGCCGAAAGAAGGAGACGGCAAATCAGCAGCAGCCAAGAAAGAAGGCGTGGTGGGCAAGGATGGAGACGACTTTCCCAACCCTGAGGAATGCATCATGATCTTCGGCAGATCCGACGCCATCTAAATCAAATGCCAGCACAAGGTGCGCTATAGGGAGGCATGTGCCGCCGAGACGGCCATCCCCTTCTTCCTCAGCTGGTCGGAATCTCCTATCACCTTCGATCAGAGGGACCATCCCTCCCATGTCGCGAGACCGGGATGCTACCCGCTCGTCGTCGACCCCATCGTCCACAAGAAGCGCCTCACCAAGGTGCTGATGGACGGAGGCAGCGGCCTCAACATCCTCTATGTCGACACCCTCAACGCCATGCGCATCCCCCGGTCAGAACTCTGCCAAGCGGGTTCTCCCTTCCACGGGGTGATCCAAGGAGCGCAAGCATACCCACTTGGGCAGATCGATCTGTCCGTCATATTCGGCAACCGAGCCAACTTCCGCTCGGAGGTCCTCACCATCGAAGTGGTGGACTTCCCAGGGTCCTACTACGCTATCTTGGGGTGGCCATGTTATGCCAAATTCATGGCGATCCCCAACTACACCTACCTCAAGCTGAAGATGCCAGGACCGAATGGTGTCATCACCATGAGTAGCGCCTTCTCGCATGCCTTCACGTGCGACCGCGAGCATTTCGAGCTCGCCACCATGGTCATCAACTCGTCCGAGCTCCCATGGCTCGGGGAGTCGTCAACCCCGGCAGTCCTAGACTGCAACAAACCAACCTCCTGGACGGCCTTCCGCCCGCTCAAGGAAACCAAGGAGGTGGGAATCGACCCCACCGACCCAACCAAGACGGTGTGGATTAGGACCCAGCTCCCGGCGAAATAGGAATGCGAGCTCATCGACTTCCAGCACGCCAATCGCGATGTCTTCGCATGGCAGCCTTTTGACATGTTAGGCATATCGCGGGAGGACACTGAGCACGCACTGCGCCTCATCCCGAGCTTGAAGCCCGCCAAGCAGTGCCTGTGTCACTTCATCGACGAGAGGTGCAGGGCCATAGGCGAAGAGATCGCCAAACTCCTGGCAGCCGGATTCATCAGAGAGGTATTCCACTCTGACTGGCTCACCAATCCTGTTCTTGTTAAACAGAAGACCACGAAATAGAGAATGTGCATTGATTATACTGGTCTCAACAAAGCGTGTCCAAAGGATCACTTTCCTTTGTCGCGCATAGACCAGATAGTCGACTCCACCTCGGGTTGCGAGATCATCTCCTTTCTGGATGCCTACTCGGGCTATCACCATATCGCAATGAAAGAGTCCAATCAACTCGCAACCTCGTTCATTACCCCATATGGTTTGTACTGCTACGTAACCTTGCCTTTTGGCCTAAAGAATGCTGGCGCCACCTACCAAAGGTGCATGCAGCAATGCTTTGCCGACCAAATCAACCCGCTCGATCAGCCTGATCAAGCCGAGCGACCAAAACCAACAATCGCCATCTATGTTGATGACATAGTGGTCAAAACAGCTCAAGCTTGTGACCTAATCGCAAACTTGGCCGCAACATTCGTGAACCTCCGAAGGTTAAACATCAAGCTGAATCTCGAAAATGTGTTTTCGAGGTTCTAAAGGGGAAGCTGCTAGGATATATTGTGTCCGAGCATGGCATCGAGGCCAACCCCGAAAAAATCATGGCCATCTCCAACATGGGCCCCATACGCAACGTTAAGGGCGTGCAAAGGCTCACCGGCTATCTGGCTACCCTGAGTCGATTCATCTCCTGGCTCGGCAAACGGGGGATGCCACTCTACAAACTCCTCAAAAAGACGGACACCTTCGTTTGGACTGAGGAAGCTCAGCATGCTCTGGAGAGCCTCAAAGCATCCCTAACGTTGGCCCCAATCCTCATCGCTCTTGAACGGGGAGAACCCCTTCTCCTCTATGTCGCCGCCAACAACCATGTGGTAAGCGCCGTCCTGATTGTTGAAAGGGAGGAGCCGGGACACCACCTTAAGGTCCAGCGGCCCATATACTTTGTCAGGGAAGTACTCACCGACCCCAAGGTCCGATACCCCTAGGTGCAGAAACTCCTATACACCATGCTAATGGCGACCCAGAAGCTCCTGCACTACTTCACCGACCACGAAGTCACGGTCGTCACTTCATACCAGCTCGGGGACATCATCCGCAATCGCGACGCCGCGGGATAGATCTCCAAGTGGGCACTCGAACTCATGGGCCACGACATTAGGTACATCCCCCGTACCACCATTAAATCTCAGGCTCTCATGGATTTTGTCGCCGAATGGACAAAGGTACAGCTACCGACCCTGGGCGTCACCCATGAGTACTGGACAATGTACTTCGATGGGTCCATAATGGCACCCGGCTTGGGGGCTGTAGTGGTTCTGATCTCCTCGGACGGGAGTAGGCACCACTACGCCATCCACTTTCACTTTTCAGCCTCAAACAACGCCGTGGAGTACGAGGCCTTCATCAACGGACTACGCATCGCCATCGAGCTCGGTGCTACACGACACTACGTTCGCGGTGACTCAGAGCTGGTCTGCAAAAGCCCCCTCATGGTAGCATACTGTCAAGAGGTGCGCAAGCTCGAGGACAAATTCTAGGGGATCGAGCTGCATCACGTCCCCCGAAAGGACAACAATGCCGTCGATTTTCTTGCAAAATTGGCCACCAGGTCGGATCCATCCCCAAGCGGGGTCCTCATCAACGATGTCCATGAGCCATCCGCCCGCATCCTGGAAGGTCCAATCCAAACACACCCCGATGCCTGGCTAGTGCCCGGGGGCTCTGACCCCGATGCCAAGCCAGCGCCCGAGGGCTCCGACCCCAACGCCAAGCCAGCGCTCGGGGGCTCCGACCCCAGCACCTCTATGACGACGTCACCCGCCAACATCGTCGTATTGGCACTTGATCAAATCGACTGGCGAGCACCGCTGCTTGCCAACCTCCTCGAGGAGGTTCTCCCACCCGAAACAACTGAAGCCCGACAGATCGCTTGACACGCCAAGACCTTTGTCGCGCTCGTTGATGAACTCTACAAATGGAGTCCATCGGGGGTACTCATGAAATGCATCCTCACCAACCAGGGGAAGCAGCTCCTCCTCGAGGTACATGCTGGGATTTGCGAACATCACGCGGCCCCAAGGTCGCTGGTCGAAAAAGCCTTTCGCCAAGGTTTTTACTGGCCCACCGCTCTACGAGATGCAGAGGAGGTCATCCGTAGGTGTGAAGGATGCCAGTTCTACGCCTGGCAAACCCATTTGCTGGCACAGGAGCTCCAAACCATCTCCATCACCTGGCCGTTCATGGTCTGGGGCCTCGACATGGTGGGACCCCTCAAAAAGGGCCCAGGCGGTTTCACTCACCTACTTGTAGCAATCGACAAGTTCACCAAGTGGATAGAGGCCAAACCCATCACCAACATCCGCTCAGAAGAGGCGGTCAAATTCTTCCTTGACATCATTTACTGGTTCGGCGTTCCTAACTACATCATCACTGACCACGGGACTAACTTCACCGGGAAGAAATTCCTAGACTTCAGTGATGGATACGGCATCAAAATCGACTGGGCCTCGGTCGGACACCCACGTACTAACAGTCAGGTCGAGCATGTCAATGGCATGGTCCTCCGAGGACTCAAGTCACGCATCTTCGACCGACTCAACAAGTACACCGGACGATGGGTTGTAGAGGTCCCAGCAATCCTCTGGAGCCTGAGAACGACCCCGAACTGATCCACAGGGTTCACACCCTTCTTCCTAGCCTATGGAGCTGAAGTAGTGCTGCCCTCCAACCTCGACCACGGTGCCCCAAGAGTGAAGGCTTTCGACCGCGACCGAGCCATGGAGGCTCAGCAAGACGCGGTTGACCTACTCGAAGAGGTCCGTGAAATGACCGTCATCCGCTCCGCTCGCTACCAGCAAACTCTCCGCATGTACCACGAAAGGAAGATCAAGGGGAGGATACTCGAAGTCGGTGATCTCGTACTCTGGAGGACCCAATCAACGAAGGAAAAACACAAACTCTCTCCACCATGGGAAGGACCCTATACGGTGACCGAAGTGATCCGACCGGGCACCTACCGACTGGAGGACGACAACAGTAACGTTCTCACCAGCACTTGGAACATTGAACAGCTACGTCATTTTTCCCCTAAATTTGGTCTTACCGCTTTTTAGTCAACACTTGCTCCTGTAAAGCACCCCAGCCCAAACACTTTCAGCCCGGGTCGCTCAGTGGCTCCATTAGGATACAATACTAAATACTACCTCTCTTTTACTATCACATGGTAACAACTTTCTCCCTGAACGGAAGCGCATTCCATTCCTTTGATTGCCCTACGTAACTTTGTTCTTACTCCTAATCGAATGCAGCCTGCCATGACCTACGGTTACAAGCAGCCGAGCCCTGTGGGCCATGCCCAGGTTCTTAAAAGCTGCAGCCTACGGAACTAATGGGCAGGTGCAAAAAAGAAAGGATAAAAACAAGAGCTATGCTAGGATAAAAAAACGAGGAACGGATAGTGGTTCTGTCACAAAAACAGAACTGATGTATTCATTGATACAAAAACTGTTCACACGGGGGCTCACCCACAAACTCAACTATTACATTTTCTAACTACTTCTACTCCAAATAATACTGTGGCCGCTCGACGACATCGCCTGACACCAAAGGAGAGACCACGACACACACCGCCGGACATAACCACCGCCACAAGGGCCCTGTCCGGTTCCGCTCCCTCGACTTTGGCGAGCACAACGGGTACCTCAAGGGACCCGCCTAGTTCCACTCCCTCGACTTCGGTGAGCGCAACGGGTACCTCAAGGATGTCGCACCCACAGATGCTTAGTAGAAGAGCATGGAGCTCCTGACCTTCTCATGCAGTCGAGGCAGCTCCTGGGCAGGGACGCTGGCACCGAGGTATGGCCACCATGGCTAGAAGAGATCTCATCAAACTTTATGAACTAGCCAACCTGAGCAACTGCAGGCACGGAACCCTCCACCAGCACGATCCTGGGCAACTTCCCCTCCGACAAGGCTCGCCCGGTGAAGATCCACTAAAAGAATCCACACACAGACCCATCCCGAAAAAAGCCTCGTAGATGAATCCACCGCGCTACCTCCTTCGACGAAAGCCATCTCTTCTCAGGCAAAGACGGCCAGCACCACCTCGGGCAGCCTCTAGCTCGACATCACGCTCTAGATTCATGAAAGGGTCTATAAGTCCTCCCCTCGCTTACCTCTCTCACTTAGGAACCGTCGCGGCATACAGGCACTCTCGGTGAGGAGGAAGAAGGAAAGGCAATAGTTGGAGAACAGGCAAAGGACTGCGACGAGCAGCCTCTCCCTCCGCCTATTTAAGGAGGAAACGTGACAGCTAAAGAGGGGCAAAAGATCAGAGCAAAAAACTCTCTCCCTTCCCCCATTCAATGCGGATGGGAAACAATGGGACACACCCTGACCGATGGGACATGCACTGACCGACGGAACGACGCCTGGTCAGACAGAACAACGACTGGTCCGACAGGACGTTGCCTGGGTATGGCCCACCACTACCGTGTGCTGGGCACAAAAACCAAAGTGTCACCACGCGCAGGCGGCTCTCCGCCTCCCCAGGCAGGACTTGGGAAAACCCAAACAACGGAATCTCTGCCAGGAGAGACCATCAGGCTTCCTAAGTAGATTGAATGGCTCAGAAAAACACTGAGAGGCAGGTAAGGAGCAAAGGGATGCCCCATGTAGGCCATGCCGACTCCATCACGAACGACTAGCATGGGTCCCGGTCGGACATTTTCGATTGGAGCTCTTCAGGCCCCGTCACTCGAGTCATCAAGGTAACACTACCGAACCCCACTATTTCTTTATAGTTATTCATACGTCCATACATGCATTCATTCCATATGCCCGTGCCCCCCGGACAATTCGGGCCCTGAATCGCCCAGGGGCTCGGGAACTAAAGCATCGCACATGCGGCGAAATGCATCACAACGCTCCGTGTTGCGTCATGAAGCGGCAGTTGCCTCATTCAACATGCGCAACGACCGACCGGGATTCGAAGGCCGGCCCACAAAGGGCTCGAGGATGCCCCACGTCAAACAGAGCCAGGGGAGAAAACACAGATGAGCCCCGTGTGGCCCTCGCCCAGTCTGCCCCAAAGCAGATAGGGTCATCTCAACCTTCTCGTTCGATCCTAAACCTCTCGCCAAGCTCACAGAATCTCCATCGAGGGGAGGCCAGCAGGCCACCGGGTCGGTCTCTAGAATGACCCAGGCATCTGCCAGGTTGCAGGTAAAGGAGCAGTGGAATGTCACAAGAGGGCTATGCCGACCCCATCACGAATGATGGACCCGGATTCCACTCGATCATACCCGTTAGCGAGCTCATCGAACGTGTCACTCGAGCCCGAGCGATCGAGGCAAGCGACAACACTCAGCCCCTCCGGTTGTGAGAAACTAAGGATGGGTAAATGCATAACTCAAACCGACCCCTACCAAGGCCCAACAGGGCTCGGGGGCTCAAGGCACACCAAACGCCTGGCTCTGCGACCCCGAACTCGCCCCATCCCTTGGCTACACTTTGACTGCACACCAAACGCCTGGGTCTGCGACACCAAACTTGCCCCATCCCTCGGCTATGCCTGCACTCCAAAAAACCTAGGTTTGTGACCCCGAACTCGCCCCATCCCTCGGCTACGCTTGCACTCCAAAAATGCCTAGGTCTGCGACCCCAAACTCGCCCCGTCAGGATCCACGACTCAACTCGCCCGATCCCACGGCGAGCACCAACGCCAGGATCCACGAGGTCCGTCTCATCCGATCCCTAAAACTAAACTGCCACGGACAGGATCCACGACTCCGACTCGCCCGATCCCACGGCGCGCACCGACGCCAGGATCCACGAGCTCCGTCTCATCCGATCCCATGGCGTAAACTCACCCCATCAGGATCCATGACTCTGACTCGCCCGATCCCACGCGCGCAATGACGCCAGGATCCGCAAGCTCCGTCTCGTCCGATCCCACGGCGTGAACTCACCCCATCAGAATCCATGACTCCGACTCGCCCGATCCCACAGCGCGCACCGACGCCAGGATCCACGAGCTCCGTCTCTACCAATCCCTAAAAACTAAACCACCTCAGCTGCGCAACGACGCCTTGGTTGATGACTCTATCTCGACTAAAAACACGCACACACGCCCGCTAACAGAACCCCCCAGGCGATTCTGCCCGAATCGCCCGGGGGCTCGGGGGCTACACCCGCGGGTGCGCTCGCGTGCACCCGCTGACAAAACGAAAACTTCCCCCCTAGGCAACACAAAAAAACCCCTAGACGATTCTGCCCGAATCACCCGGGGGCTCGGGGGCTGCACCCGCCATCGACACAAAAATCCCCCAGATGATTCTACCCAAATCGCCCGGGGGCTCGGGGGCTCCTGTCATGTTCATAAACCCGGGATGCCTCATGGACCGGCTTCCCTGCAAAGGTTCGGCCCAGCAGACGAACGCTACGAACGAACGCACAGCTCTTGGGCCGGCCCAAGAGCCCAAACGACAGGCCAGAATGGCGATCCAATCTCCGACCGAAAGGCCTGGCCGAGGAGGAACGGTGCCCACTTCCGACTCCAGCCCGCCTCTCCGACCGGAGCGCTTGCTTCGGTCTCCAGCCCGTCTCCTGACGGCCTATCCGACCGGAAGGCCTGGCCCAAACAACACTTCCGACTCCGACCCACGTCTCCGTCCAGGGATGCGCCAAACCCCTGCTCACTACTCTTCTCCGACTGGCACGATCAGAGCCGACCGGAACCAACCGACCGGGGATGCCCGCTCGGTAAGGATCAGGAAACGGACAGAGAAAGTAAGTCAGGGCTCACAAGTCAAACCGTAATACCGGGGACCGTATCCTGTACACCTGTAGAAACAGTACTCTATAACCTCCCTGACACAAACAGAGCCCAAGCAGTGTTGTAGGCACCGATATTTTCCCCTACAGTATTATGGGCGCCATTAACTCCTATACGGTAAGGCTCCCCCACATGCCTCTGGGCATCAACAGTGTTGTGGGCGTCGGCATTTACCGTACCAGGTGAACATGGTAAAACCCCTTGCATACCTCCAGGTATCAACAGTGTGGCAGGCGTCGACGTCTGTCATACCTGAAGAAGACAACACAACCTCCCACGTACATCTGACATTCAACAGTATTGTGGGTGCCTACCATCATCCTGTACCCATCGGCGTAGGCAACAAGGCTTAGTAGCATCCGTACTCTCTCATTCTCACTTGTAAGGCCATCCCCTTCATCTATAAAAGGGGATGCGCTCTCTCCCAAACAGATTCATTCAGACTCACTAAGATTCATTAGATCGATCAAGTTCACTAGCACACAATAACAGAACCGTCAGTTTCAAACCACAAGCACACGCTTGAATACTTAACTCATAGCGGGGCTCCCGTCACCCTCGGCCCTTCCGATCGGAGTCCGACCGGACCTCTTGTACCCCCATCTTTCTCTTTCTCGTTTGTAACCCTACTACAAACGATAAGCACCTAGGCTCAGGAATAAAGTCACTGACTGACTCAAACTGGATGTAGGGCACGTTGCCTGAACCAGTATAAATCCTGTGTCATTGAGTGCTAGGCCACCTCCGATCACAACGTATGGTAAAACTACAAATATTTACATGTTGGTCACTTTCTACACCGATAAAAGGGTACTACTCAGTACTAAACAATCATCAAATCAAAATAAGATAGAGCATGAAGCCCTAAAACGAGAAGAGAAGAACCATCTTTATTCGAAGTCCTAATAAACTACTTGACATTTTATTCAAAAGACCAAACTGATGGCCCCCAAAACGCAACTAAACAAATACACATGCTATAGTGACCATACAGCTCCTTTAGTTCGTCTCGTTCTTTATCACCTTCCGGATGTTAACTTTTGTGGAATCATTTCTATGTGTAGTATCTATATGATCTGGAACATTATTCTTGTTGACAGAAACTTTTGTGTTCCAACTTTTGTTTTATTCAGTATCTTATATAAATTTAGTGGTTCCTTCTTTTTAACATAGCAGGCAGCTCTCCTGCCGGTTGGTTTCAAAAAATATATAAATTTAGTCCATGAATTTAGTGCATGACTTTGTTGGATACAACTCAGTACTAAACAATCATATCATATATAAAAAAGGAGAAGAAAAGAACCGTCTTTATTCAAAGTCCTAAACTACTTACATTTTATTCACAAGGACCAAACATGAAACATGGCCCCAAAAAAGGCAACTAAACAAGCCACCACACAGTTCCTTTAGTCTTCGTTCTTTATCACCTTCCGGAACCACCGAGCTGAGTCCTTGGGGTACCGAACGAACGTGTTTCGGTCCACATGTACAATTCCAAATCTGGCGGTGTAGCCGAGCCGCCACTCAAAGTTGTCCAGCAGTGACCAGACAAAGTACCCAAAGACATTTGCACCATCGCGTATAGCACATTGGAGCTCATGAAGGTACTTCTCGAAGTAGTCTATCCTGAACTTGTCATACAGGGCACCCGGCAAAGTTTCATTTCCCGGTTGGTCAATTCCTGGGAATATATATCATAGTTAAATTTTGTATCAAGATTATATCCATGCTTTTGAGATTGTATTGTATCACAATAATGTTGCTGTTTATTCTCTGAAAATTGGTGAAGAGGTGCTGGGACTTGGTGATCTACGTACCACTTTCGCCGATGAGCATGACAGGGTTGTTGAACTTCTCCTTTGTCCAGATAAGAGCCTTATAGAGCCCCCATGGAACAATGTAAAGCCAGTCCGAGTTTGCCTGCATAGGTTTTTACATATATCAGAAAGTCATTGCATATATAGCTTGAAATTCTGTTCATTTTCAGTGGCTATATATATTACTATATATCGGTGAAAAATGCGTTACCCTTTTTCCAATGGGCACGCCGTCTCGCTCATCTGAAAAGATGATCGGTCCAATGTGTTAGCGACACAAAAGAATAAATAAACATCAAATGAAGAAATGGTTTTTGTTTTATCTCTATTTAGTAGTAGTGCATGTTGAAATGAATAACCGTACATGAAATTTTGACATGCCAATCGTTGCGATAGCTCGTATCTGTCTCGTTGACGAAGTTGCTGGCGTAATACGTCGTGTAGTGGTTGATGGCGATGTAATCTGCTGAACCTTTCACCATTGCAGACTGCTCGAAGGTGAAATTGGGCAGCCTTCCCATCACTATCTTCTCCATCGTCTCCGGGTAATGGCCGTAGGTGATTGGGTGCAGGAACCTGGAACATAGTTGAAACAGATCGATTCATGTTTGGTTCAACCTAGACATCACAGCACATGCATGTTTTTTTATGGTTGTGTAAGGTTTATGATCACCAGCCAAGGGTGAACATCCTAGCCCGGTGCGCCGCGTACTCGTCCTCGATCGACTTGGTGAGCGGCTCGTACCAGACGAAGTCAAGCAGGATGCCAATCTTTCCAGCCTGATGCTGAAACAATCATGGTTTTTGGCGTGAGCATGCACGGTGTAAGCAAACGAGAACAAAACTGTGAAATGCATCATGTAGTCTATAGCTAGAATGAATGCTGAGAGGGATTGCATTGGGTGGTCACTAGCCTTGTACTTCTCGCGGTATAGCTTGACAGCAGCAGCATGTGCTAGGAGAAGGTGATGGCCGGCGATGTACGGCTCGGTGGCGGAATTGCCGCCGAAATGGCAACCGGTGCATCTGCCAGGGGCGAAGAAGGCGTCTCCGTAGCCATGGTTAGCCACCATCTTGGGCTCGTTGATGGTGAACCAAAACTTCACCCGATCGCCGTATGTCTTAAAGCAAAAATCCGCGAATGCTGTGAAATCAGGCCTGCGAAAATGATAGCCATAATCAGAAAAAAAAAATCAAGTCAACATAAATATGGGTTTGAAGGTTGTAAAATGGGATTCTCTCTATGAAACAACCTATATAACATTTTTAATAAAACAATACCCTGAGTTTATTTTTGTACTTTTAATTACTGCCAGAAAAAGATGGTGCGTATCATGGAGACTTACACAATTCTGGGGCTTAACCAGCCATTGTACTGGTCTTGCAGCACCTGAGGAAGGTCGTAATGGTAGAGAACAACATAGGGAGTAATATCTGTTAAACAAGCAAAAAGACTCGTGATCGAGTGGCATGAGTGCCCACAAATCTGAAACGTGTAGCAAATAAAGAAATTGCTGCAGGAATTGGACTCGAAGGAAGGCGAATAAGATCAATTGTACGTCGTTCTGTTTTTTCTAGATATATACTTTTTTCTACGTACGTAGACATAACATATATCTAGATAATAAGTAGCAAATATTATGAATCTAGAAAAGTTAAAGCCACTTATAATTTGAAATTGAGAGAGTAATTAATTAGCATCACGTACGGTTCGCCAACATGTAGTCGATGAGCCTGTGGTAATAGTCCACGCCATCCTTGTTGATCCTCCCAATTCCACCTGCATTTAATTTCCCCCAAAAAAAACAAAAGACGCAACCATGCATGTTACTGCTGTGATGAAACAAAGCCCTATATATGAATCATCGAGTCCATCACTGACTGTGTACTATATATGTTTCATCGATCAACACATACTGGGGAAAATGCGCGACCATGAGATCGAGAAGCGGTACGCGTCGAATCCAACCCGGACCATATTGTCCACATCATCCTGCATTGTGCCACCAGAAAAACAAAAATTACTTATCAATGGATCACAAATCAGCAATATAATCAACACATGAGCCATTCAGACATTTCGCGTCACGAACCATGTAGCGATTGTACTCGTCGACCGACACTTCCGCAGTCGCGTTATCAGGAGTAGCGCCTGCATGCCCAAGCACACATCCATCCAAAGACGACGCCATCGATCAGAGAAGCACCAGGTGATGATGAAATATATAGGAGACATAAAATGCCGTGATGATGCTGTCATGCATCTCGACTCGATCTCACCTGGATACTTGAGGAAGGTGTCCCAGATGCAGGGGCCTCGTCCGTACTTCAGCGTGTTCCCCTCCACTTGGTACGCCGACGACGCCGTCCCGAAGACGAAGCCGGGCGGGAAGTTCTCCCTGGTGAGGTTGTAGTGCTCCCCGGGCTTGTTGCCATGGGCGCCGAGCGCCAGGGAGAGGATGACGAGGAGGAGGAGACCGTGGAAGAGTGGTCGGAGGAGCAATGGCGCAGCAGCAGCAGTCGCCATGACGGAGGACAGTGGTGAGAGCGAGTCGGAGAGACTCAGCAGAGGTGCCCTATATACGGAGACCGGAGAGCGGAGGGGACGCGATCCGGCAGCGGCATGCAAGAGCAGAGCTGAAATGGTGGTGCTGGGTTTGAACAGGCTACGAGAGACTGTTTCTCTCGTGCGCACGTAGCTAGCTGCATGCGTGATGAACACTCTTCTTTTCCACGTAACTCTCGTCCTGAACCACCAGTATTTTCGTAATTTTGTCGTCGGAGTTTTGGAACGATGGGTGGTGATTATTAGTCGGCTTTAATTAGTTTGGTTTTTGTTTTTGAGAATTACAGCAGACCCTCTCACAAGTCACGCACATTCACCCCTATAAATGGACGCACGCAAACTCAACCCATATGAGTACCCAACCCATATGAGATTCTTCAAAGACTGGGCTAGAAAATCCACGAAATTGCACTATCGACGGCAACATCACCTCCCACTAAATACATAACGCTGTTACCACTTAATGATCAACGCCGCTTAATCCTGAAATATTCGCTCCTAAGTTAAGATGGTGTGTGTCGATCTGCATGTTGCTTGGTAGAATGGGCCGGCGTTCACAACGTGGACATAGTGTCATGGGAACTTTTCAGGGTTTTGTAAAGTATTTATCTGCTTCTCGATCGTCAGGTGACGGGTTTTTATCCTTTTTCTAGCTATTGTACTTAATCCAACAACTCAAATTGGTACTGTGGGTATCTTTTCCATTTCTCGGTGAAAAAGCAATAACCCGATCGCATGCATTTTGTCACCTGTTTATAGGCTAGATATGTTTACGAGTTTAGGAATGTCTACTGTTTGATGTTTTGGTCCAAAATTATTATCCTTCCAAACTACTCCTTCCGTTCTAAATTATAAGTCGTTTTGACTTTTATGGTATATTAATTTCACTATGTCTCTGTATATAACCTAAGTCTATGTACATAACAAAATCTATACCGAAAAAGTCAAAGCGATTTATAATTTGAAATGGAGAGAGTATAAGTCATTTTGGTTTTATCCTAAATTAAACTTATCTAATTTGACCAAGTCTATAAAAGAAACATACTGACATTATTTACAACGCCAAATTAGTTTCATTTAATCTATCATTCAACATGTCTTAAGAGTGCACTTATTTGGTATTCTAGATATTAATATACATTTCTATAAACTTTGTCAATGTTAGAGATGACTAAGCCAAAATGACTTAATTAGGTCATATTTGGATTCATAGAGCTAATAGTTAGTTGTTAATAATTAGTTTCTTTGGATCTAAACATATCTAGCTAATAGTCTAGATAATTGTTAGCCGAATATCTAACTAACAACTATGTCACTAGCTAGTTGAGCCAAACCAACTAGTAGCAGCTAATAGTTAGCTAGCTAATATTAGCTATGAGCTATGAGTAAGCTAACTATTAGCGGCTAATAATGGTTGCAAATTAGGTATTATAATTTGGAATATAAGAAATTAGCCAACAAAAATATAATTAAGGACGTTGGTCGCACGTTGGGTCGGCATGGCTAGCGCCAAGGGGCGTCTGAGGCGTAACCTTGATTGTGCCTTTGAGCGACATCAACAATGATAGCTTGGCAGGGGCCTCGGTTTGGCGACGGCGTCATGGTGTTGGCGAGTTGTGCTCATCCGTGGCGTCATCAATGGTCCTCTTGGCACGCCACACTTCAACACGGCGAGTGTGGATGGATGGCTCGGGGCTTAAGACTTGGCCAACGGGGCAGAAGCCAATGACGGTGCTACTCTCCCTGTTTGGGGCATCATTGAGGTGCCCCCCCCCCTTCCGACTTTGCAAGGCTCTTTGGGTGAAAGCCATGTCCAGATTCCTAGACGAACAATGGCGGCGCTCCTGACGCTACATCCTTCCTTAAGGTGTCGTTTTGGAGGTCTTGTTCACTGGTTGCCTCTTGGCACTACTCTTGCCACACCACCCAAGGACGTTTGACTTGCTTGAAAGAGTTTTCTACGGCAAAGTTGGAGCTATTGTGTTGAGGGGTTTGGCATAGCTCAACAATGATAATGCTCAACAATCTCTTTAGGGCGATGCTAGTTTTCCCCATAGGTGTGTGTTGTGACTTTTGAGGTTTAGGCTTTGGTCCTTTGCAAGAAGTCAGAGCTACTCGGCTATATTTTCGAGCTCGACAATGATAACTTGCAGCAGGTTGTGTCATTTCGGGTTGGTCGTTTTGGCCTTGCCGTTGATGTTAGGGTTTTCAATTGGTTTTCCTTTAATTAACCATGCAAGTGTAAGATCTTCACGTCTGGTTTTTCATACAAACATGGTCAACTCTTTCTACTTAATTGAAAGACAGAGCTTCTACCAGTGCGTTCAAAAAAAGCAGTGTTCTATTGTTTGATGTTTTGGTGCAAATTACTATCCTCTCCGTTCCAAATTATAGGTCATTTAGCTTTCATCTTGAGTCAAACTTATCTAGTTTGACCAAGTCTATAAAAAAATATACTAACATTTATAACCAAATTAGTTACATTTAATCCAGCATTCAATATGTCTTAAGATTGCACTTTTGTAGATGTGTCAATATATATTCTATAAAGTTTAATTTGCTAATGTTAGAGATGGCAAAGCCAAAGTGACTTATAATTTGGAAAAGAGGGACTATAATAAGAAATCGGCCAATAAAGATATATAGCAATGTTTGAACAAGATTGTGTATACATACACCCAATTTATTCATTTTTTGGTATCTAATAATATTACAACCTGCATTATTCATTTGTTTTCCTTTTTCGAACACACAAGAAGCAGGAGAGCTGCATCCATCCAAATTATTAAAGGTACACCATGGTTTTATTCTAGCTATAGGCACGACGTATTTGCTCCAATGCAAGTTTCACGTGCTTATTATTACCCAACTTATTCCTGACATAATCATGAAGCCCATATAGCTCCTAGATCCTTTTTGTGCTTTGCCTGCTCTTTTAATTACACCCTGCAAAACAACACGAATAATATTTATTGATGTGTCAAAAAGAAATTAACCAACAAAAAACACCACCAGGGGATCGATCGGAAGATGCTGGAGCGTGGCGCGTGCGTACTGGTTGTAGTTGATGAGGATCTTGCCGGCGTCGAGGTTGCCGATGGTGTTGAAGGCCTCCTGGGAGAGGTCGAGCGTGGCCTGGCATCCCGGCGACGGGCAGCGGTCGACGATCTTGACGGTGACGCTGCCGCCTTTGCAGGGGTTCGGGGTAGCGTTGGTGCCGCCGGCGCAGGACACCTGGTACATCCGCCCGCACGCCGCGCCGTTGTCCCAGAGCCCGTCGCTCGCCGCCGCGATCATCGTGCCCTCGTCCTGGTATCCGTAGCACGCCGACGCTGCAGAACACGCACGCACCGACCTCAGGAGTCAGGTTCTTCAGAAAATTACAACGTGATATTGATGCCATATGCAGAAATGTTCATGATGTGACGATGGACGGATAGAGCGACGCACGAGTGTAGACGGTATAGTAGGTGGCGGTGCCCTGGTCAGCGAGCGACGCCGACACGAGCCCCAGCAGGGCGGCGATGAGCAGAACGGCGGCAGCTTTCGCCATGGCCGACGATGGCGAGAGGTTGCTGATGATGCTATAAGCAAGCAACAAACAGCCAACAGCTCTTTCTTTTTCGCTCTGGAGAGAAGAGGTGGCCGCCGGGTGCTAGAGTGTTCTTGGTGCACAAGTGGCGTTGCTGAACAGGGTATTTATAGGAAGGGCAGGCAGTGTATTTGTCAATATGTGCACGAGCACGGGCGTGGAAAGTCGTGCCTGACTGCCTGGTGCCTTATACGGAAGGGAAAACCCAGGAGAGAAGTTTTGGTCCGACACGGAGAAGAAGGAAATTGTTGGAAACTCTAGATGGATGCGGCGAAACTAGTGCTTTGGTCAGAGGAAAAACTGATTCTCTTTATCTTCTGTCTTTTTTAATAACAATGATGAAAGGCTGAGTTTCTCCGTTGCATGGGCGGGTGTTGGATACCTGAATTACCTGTCGCTACTCGCTACAGCATGGCCGTATAGCCGTGCGTGAGGCGTAGAAAGTAGGTCAAAATTTAGGCAACTGGTGCGGATTTTCGTGGCTGTTTGGCAGTACGATTTCTCGCAACTACATAGGCATGTACGTCAATGTTTCTTGCGGCGACTTGACTAGCTGGATCGGTAGGCAAATGGACACAGCTAGCTAGTGGTTAAAAACATTCAGCGAGGTTGCCTTTGATCGTCTCTAGGAGGCATCGAGAAGATTGATTTTGTGCAGCATGCATGGACGGTGACTAATACGTACTACTACACGCGATGGTCTTGGCTAATACTACACACAAACTCAGGAGAAATGTAATCGGTCCTCTTTGCCACAGATTTTTTGGTTTAAGCAGGAGTTGTCCCAAATGAGAAGGAGAGTCCGCTTGCAACGGCGGACGGCCGGCGAACATTCAGCCATTCGACAGGGAAAGAAGATTTAGGCTAAAAATCTATATCTATAATCTATATCTATACATATCTGTATCTATATTCTATATCCGTGTGTATATATATATATATGCCCAGGGGATAATCTTCTATGGAGTTACTTATAAGACACGCGTTTCTGACGGCCGATGCTGACTGGGCAAGTGGACAATCAACAATAAATTAATCAATCGACCTCAGAACAGCAGTCTAGCTTCTGCAAGCAAGAAATAGGCGATTAGACTTCCCTGATCTCAACAGTGGTACAGCACCTGCACGGCTGCACCTGTATGTATTCCATAACGAACGTGCCCAACAAATGTTGCTTCTACGCCACATCGTAACAGGATGTTCATCACTGGCTTTTGACTTTCAGCTCAACCTGAAGCCAAATTTCTTTCTTCTTTACATGGTGGTGATAAGAGTACAGAGCCTACAAAAATTAGGTTAGAACCCCTCGCCTAAATTCAAACGGTGTCACACAAAGAAGGTAAGAAAAGGCAACCGTTGCTGTACATGGTAATCTACAAGGGTACAGTGTTTGCGACGTAGTTTGAGGAAGAGCTGTTGAACTTGGATGAGAAATAATTCCTCAAGCCATCAACGAGCTGCCGGATGTCATCAACCAAGGACCATGTCGGAGCGTTCAGGGCTCGTATCGAGTTCAAGCACACTAGAAGGGTTCCTCCTTCATGAAGAAGTACCTGAAAATTGTAGCACATGTAGAAATAAGGACACCAAAGAAAGGATTATGTATGCGAATCACATGATAACAACAGTAGTGATGGTGTGCTAACACATCCAGTAAAATGGAACTGTCACTACAACTTTGCATTTTGCCTTTTTTTTTCTGGCCATCTTAAGGCTCATAAAAGGACCATGGGCTAGGAAAAACATAATGGAAATATTTACAAAGAATCCATCCAATAAGTGGGAACTGGACTCTCCTGTTTGTGTAGAAAGTGAATTTACCACTCTGTTACGCTACAAATGCATATCTGTAAAGAGTGCATTTATTCCAACTCTACAATTTACTAATTCCGTGTGCCACAAAGGACAAATAGGGTTCAGGGCACTTGAACAATTTGTTAAATTTCCTAGTTACACAAACACAAGTCTAGGTCATGAAAAGGAACTTACAGTCAACCAAAGAGGAAGAAATCCCAGGACAGAAGGAAGCGCAGCAAAAACAATACAAGTTAAGGCCAGAGCTACACTTTGTTTGACCTGTAAGGATAACCTAAAAGTGTAAGAAACAGTAATATTGCATCTGAAGCTAAAGTGTCACACAAGCAAAGAAAAGACCATACCAATGAAGTTGTTTGACGAGCCTTAGCAATGCAAAATGGCACCCCGCAAATATTATCCTGCAACAACAGAACATCTGCAACAGCCACTGCAGTTGCACTGGCACGTTGGGCTAGAACCATTCCAACTGTTGCGGCTGCAAGACCTGGTGCATCATTTATACCATCACCAACCATTATTAAACCTCCACCTGGAAACAAACAAAAAGGTAAATAATGAATAATGGGCAGGAAAGCGAGCACAACAAAAAGTAACAATGTTCAATTTTACAGTTTAATTGTACACAAGGAACATTTAGTCATGGACAAAAGGTAGGATTCTGTAAATGTCTGGCAGGTTGCTTATGTCCAGAAAATAAACTGAAGTAGGAACAAAATTGTTGGGATCGATAGACTCATGCAGCATGAGAAGTGAAAACTATGAAGAAAACTACCAATGATTTTGTTAGATCAAATCATGTGGTGAGGAAGTACATAGGAGCACTTAGAAAGCAACCGTGGCTACCACATTGCAGGATTAAAGGCTAAAGCTATATAAGTGCATACTTAGATAACATATGTAAAACTTAAAGCCATGATATAATCATATAGTTGACTTTTGACAGGCATACATATCACAGGTAAGTACCTCCTTCCCTTGAAACTGCTTTTACTTTATTTAATTTATCCTCTGGCTTTAAAGAGAAGTGGACTTCTTCAATACAAACAGATTTAGCAACTCTATGGGCACTTGATTCATGGTCTCCAGTAAGCATCATAATGCGAAGTTTAGCTTTCTCTCTTAAGGTAGATATAACTTCACAAACACCAAAGCGGGGTTCATCCTCAAAGTGAAAAAGAGTTACCTGGAAAAGTTTAAATCAATTGATATATAATACACTGGAAAACTAGTTCTTACAAAACACAAGACTCAAATCATGATAACAATTCAAATCTGTGTACTGTTTGGTCAGAAGAAAGGGGGGTGGGGGGGTAGCAAAATCATGAGTAGAAGTATGCCTTGATACAGTCACTTGTACAGCCTTCTTGCAATCTTGCCAGTGGGTGGGCCGGCCAAACAAGGTAAGGTAATGATTATGACTATGCAAAGCAAACTAAGGTCAGCTTCACTTAAACAAGAGCAAGTTCAAAGGTTCTAACTTCTAAGTAGAACTCAAAGAAGGCTAGTATCCAAACAAGCCCAAATCGTCAGATTCAAATTATCAGGGCACCTACTGAACAAGCTTCAGAATAGGCAGGCTATTCAGATGGACCAAACACTAGAATCTGGACCACGGACCACCTAGTGCTTATGGTTTTGACTGTGCAGTGGATACATGGGGCCATGCTGGTTTGTCGCTTAGGTGGACTAGAATGAAAATACATGACCAGATACATGAAAGAAGAAAGAGTTTGGTTCTCAAGTTAACTTACTTTTTTGTCAACAGATAGAGCAGCTTGGATAAATTCAGGCCCATATGCAGAACTTTTTGCTGCTGCTCTTATTTGCTCTGATTCACCATTGGATCTATATAGTGAAGAAATATAGTCCACAGAACCGATAGATGCCTCGGATAGCTCATTTTCATTTTCTCTTACCTGTAATGCAAATGTATGAGGTGTCAAGTACTCAAGTTAGCATGTCAAAGGCTGGCTCTTCCAATTCCTTCATAGTGACCAAACACTAAATAACAACCACGCTAACTTATCAAAATCTAAAACACGTCCCTATTGAAGAATATGATAGCTACTGAACTACAATTGCATCCATTGGATGAAACATATGCTGCCTACAGTATAAAGAACTTGGCCGGTGGGGAAAGACAGCCCCCACGGTATTGAACTGAATCTCTCGGTCAAACCAACCAAGAAAACCTCTGAACCCCGGCTTCACCCTATAGGGCCTCACCTTAACCTGGGCTGCCGACCACTGCAACTATTATGAGGGCCCAAACCAACTACAGACGCCACAGGCCGGCGCCAGACCACTATTTTTTGGTTGCCAACAGGGGACATTTTTGTCTCCCAAAACTAGGGAGCTTACTGCTACACTACAAGAGTGTTTCCGCCTACAGTATACATTAAATGCCAGTGGTGTTTCCAGTAATACACCTGAATTTTATCTAAAGCAAGGTCTGTGACATATCTGACAATTCCAGATGATTTTGATGATTGAAAAATATTATAGAAGTTAGACGTACCTTCACCCCACTCAAAGTAGCAGCAACTCCCCAACCAGGTAGGCATTCAAAACTTTCTACAGCGACCACTGGAAGCTCCTTTCCAACAGAGTGGTCTAAAACAGCCCTGTGATCATGCAAACTGTATGTCAATTGTTTGCCATAGATTATTCTATAAGTTTCAGTGCATAAAACAAAAATGAACAACCAATGCCATGTTTCAAAAATACAAAAAAGACAAGAAAGTCTACACTAAGGTTAAGGGCATGGGAACTTTTTAATGGTCAGTTCTCAACAGGCATAGATAAGATCACAGCAACATTCATGTTAACTAGAGCCCATGCTGGTCCAGTGCAAGAAGCCACTAGTGGCATGTGTGAATAGAAAAATAGAAATTCAAGCATTCACATGCAACCAGAATGAGCCTACTGACTTTGCTTCCAAATAAGCAACACAGAACTGTTGCCTGAGTTTCAACACCTTAACAACAACAGTGGTACAAATATTTACACTGGGCCCATGGAGTAGATTCTAGGCTTCTAGCAACACCTTGAAAGCCAAATTATTGCAGAGTTGTACTCATGAGAAATAAGAATGCACGTAATCAGAATAAAATGAACAAATCGACTCTTCGAAAGTTATCTATTTTTAGGCTTCAAGCTCATAGGTTCAATGTTGTAAAGCGTCTAGAGTTCCTTTCCTGTATAGTCCCTCTAGCCTAGTTCTTCTGCCTCCCCAGGGCCTGCTTATTGTGTAGCCCCTCCCTCCCTTGCTGTGTCGCCTTTGTACAGTGTTGTTTCTCCTTTTGGTTTTAATAAAATTCACAGTGGGGGCCTCCCCTGCTGTATATTTCGCTCAAAAAAAAGTTATCTATTTTATGTACCTTCCAATAGGATGTGTTGTTCCTTTCTCCATGGCTGCAGCAGCAGCTAGTGCCTCACTTTCACAGTTTGGAGTGCAGCAAGAAGGATTACTATGACCATTTTTCACACCCAAATGTCCATGGATAGGCTCGATTGCTTTGCACATAAGCTTCCCAGTTGTTAATGTGCCTGTCTTATCAAAAGCAATAGACTGACAAGACGAAAGAGCATCCAAGACATGACCACCTTTCAACAAAATTCCCTAGAGGAGAACAAAAGCATAGGTTCATCAATCCATTATCCACTATACCAGCCAGAAATCAAGCAGCTCGTAAGAGAAAAAGGTATATTCAGAAAGTGACAAGATTGCTATGGTGCTATCTCCAATTAATTACAGGAGGAACTTCGTAGCTGCAGTAATTACACCAATCATTAAAAAAAGAGAATTCATATTGATAATACTGTAGGCATTACCCGCACTTGTGAGCAATATGAACTATGAAGCTATGAACTAAATGGTTGATGCTTTCATGAAGTTTAGAAGCCAAGAAAGTGTTGTATCACCCCAAAATAAAGAGCTCCAACAACTGAAGATTTCAAACAGTACCTTACTAGCAAGAGAACTGATTGCAGTTGCATATGCCAATGGAGCTACAGCCAATGCACAGGGAGATGCAGCCACCATAAGTCCTAAACCACGGTAAATTGAACCCCTACAGACTAAAGAAAATGTCAGAACAGAGACAGTTCAAGCCTGGACCTAAGTGTATCAAATCGATAAAATTGGCAAAACAAAATCATCAGTATGAAATGCATCAAAGCATACTGGTTGTAGAACTATCAGAAGTACCTATATGTTTTATATAGTATATGACAGGACCAATACAGCAGTGAGACATTAGAGGATTACCTGAGTTACCAAAAAAAGGCCACTTAAAAAGTAATGGTCCCAAAAGTGCAACACCCAAAGAAAGGGCTACCACAACTCTGCTATAGTACTCTCCAAACTCATCAAGCCATCTTTGCAACTTTGGCTTGTTTAGCTGGCCCTCTTCAGTCAATTGGACAATTCTGTTGAGTGTTGAATCCTCCCATGACTTGGTCACCTAGAAAAGGTAGTAAACAGGCAAACAAATGACTCTCTTGCAAGGTGGCAAGGCGACACTCCAGAACAGATAGCAAGCATAATGTACTAGAAAAGCAGAAATAGTACTAGTAACAAATGCTTATTAAAACTAAACATCTGTCCAATCCCACAAGATTAACTAGGTTTCCATTTTCCATCTCTTCATCAAAGAAAGTTGAAACATCTTCTTCATTGAAGGGAGCAAAGCAAACCTTTACGATCATCATTCCTTCCAAGTTCCTGGCGCCACCTGGTATGGCATCTCCAACTGTCCTTTCTAAAGGTTTTGTTTCACCAGTTAGGTGTTCAATTGTGACAGTTGATGAACCTTGTAAGACTTCACCATCAACAGGCACCGCCTAAAGAATACAAGAACTGCACTAAAATGAGAAAAATTTCTAACCATCTAGAATAAGAATACCATCAACATGTAGGGCAAAAAAAGATAAGTCAAACCATTGTGCTCAGTTAGAAACAAATTGGAAAATGCATGAAGAAGCTATGAAATGAAAACAAAAATAGGAAAAGCAAGGATTTAACTTCTATACAAGATATAACACACCTCGCCAGCTCTAACCAAGATATGAGAACCCACTTCAAGATCATGCACAGGAACCTTGGTGTAACTTAGATTTGAAAACTGTGCAGATTCTTCTCCACTTGTTTTTAACAGCAGAGCAAATTCCGGGTGATTTTCCTTCAGTTCCCTCACGTCAAACATTGACTTACTTGTAAAATACTCTTCAGCTGTAAGAAACAAGAACAGTGAACTTCAAATAAACACACAACAGGAGCTAACACATGGGGCTTTCGGATGTTATCAGAAGAAATGTACCAATATGAGCCAAGTTAAACATTGCAAGAAGCAGGCCACCCTCCAATGCATTTCCCATAAATATAGAAGCAAATGCTGCAAAAGCCATGAGAACATGGATATTTATTCTACCGTCGGCAATATTTACAAGAGCATCAAGCGCTGCAGACACCTGCAAGATAGGAAAGGAGTGTCAAACAAGTACGTTGTTGGCAAGCGACCTCAAAACAAAGGCTGCTCCTCTGATCTCCCTTGTTAGGTAGCAAAGCAAAACACAGTTCCATGTTCAATGAATTCCATTTTACACCAATGCAGTTGTCATATCAATTGCTGAGAGGATTTAACTGAACCTTGGCTAATTCGAAGCATGGAAAAGTACCGGAGAGTTATGTGGTGGCACACAAACAGTGGTTTCCCTGTGCAAACTTGTAAAGCCTGTTCGCTTGTCTTATAAGCCGTACTTTTTCAGCGAACGAACAGTATTTTTCTCTACAAACAAATCAGCCAACAGTACTTTCAGCCATGGCTTATCAGCCAAGCGAACGGGGATTGTACTTTCCAATGTATGAACTCCTTGGATTGTGCTTAGTGTATCTGAAATCCCAATCCTATGCTCTAATTTTCTTACCAATCTTCAAGCATTTAAATACAGCATAGAATTGACGCAATCCAACTAATTATTTCCTCTGTAAGTGCAAATGTTGAAGCAGCTGTGAGCATAGAACAAATAGACTACCAAGTACAGTATTAGTTAGTAGTGATCCCTAGTAAGGCTGTAAGGGTCTGGAAGGTCAAAAGTAGCAAAGGAACAAGGTAGGGGGCATTACCCCGACGAGAGGGAAGGCGACGGCGATGAGCGCGGCCTGCAGGCGGCCGACTGAGTTGAGCAGCGCGACGTGCGGGCAGGCAGCGGCGATGAGGAGGAGACCGAGGGAGATGCAGCAGGCCTGGAGGTGCTCCCGCAGCGCGTCGGCGACGTCGGCCCAGCCGATCGCCCGCGCCACCCGCATGACCGCCGCGCCCCCGCCTCCCCCGTGCACGTCCACCTCGTGGTGACCGTGGACGTGGCCGTGGCCGTGGCCGTGGCCGTGGTGGTGATGGTGGTCATGGCCGTGCTGATGGTGATGGTGGTGGTGGCCGTCGCCGTGGCCGTGGCCGTGGCCGCCGTGCGCGCGTGGGGTGAAGAGCAGGGACGGGCGCGAGGCGATGAGGAGCGGCGGTCGGGGCATCAGCGCGAGGGGTCTGGGCGGGGAGCAGCGGCGGCGGAGGTGCGGGAAGGGCGGGGGCCGCGCGAGGCGGAGGAGGTGCGCCGACGGCGTCACCGGCGAGGAGACTGAGGCGGAGGCGGAGGCACTGAGGAATTGCATCGCGCCGGCGGGGCGAGGGCGGGAGCGGGAGGAGATCGCGTCGGCGGGGCGGTTGACGCTCGTGGTGGTGAGCCGTGAGCAGCGGCAGCTGAGGAAGAGGACTGGTCCACCACGGGTTGGACCTTTGTGGCGGGCGTGTGGTGGACGGGGGTGGTGGCGAGCCAAGCGGATGGCGATGACGGGCGTGGGCCGAGGCCCAGGCCCAGGCCCGGCCGGGTTTGTTTTGGCTCGTGTCATCACCGTGTCACCATCGTGTCGCGCACGGTTTCGCTACTCGTTTATTTCGTCTCCATTTTTGCGATTTGTAACTTTGTACCGTATATGTAGTGCACAATGCACGTTTAAATGTCCTTATCTGAAAAAAGGAGCTCTATTACGCTATATGCCATGCTTCGGAGTCAAAGTGCATTCTCAATACATCCTCTCAAGAAATTCCAGTGATAATATGGTCACTCAAAAAGAACTTCCGAGCTCCAAAACAAAGTATCACGACTTGACAAACTGTTTTAGAGGTGAGGTATAATTTGCGTTATGACTTATATAGTTCAATTTAATTTTTTCCTAATAATACAAATTTGTCTACCTTTGATTTAATTTTAGAAAAATATATTCAGATAAATACACTACAAAATATATTTTATGAGAATTAATTAAATTATTTTAATATTACAAACACTGATAATTCTTTCGATGAACCTTGTCAATGTTCAAAAAACTAACTTAAAACAAAGCTAAGTAAACTACAATTTACAATGGATCTAGTGTCGCTCTAATTTATTTTGTATAACTTTGTTTACGGAAAATATTGGAATATGCAATGAGTACTCGAGCATTTTACAAACGCTGATGTTTTATTAGAGTCTAGATGATCGTGTACGCTACACATCTGCTGATCAAGTGATGATCATCGACTCCATCATGAATTCTACATTGGTCAATGTGTTTCATTACCGTAACGCTTAGGGTTGGGCGTCCATCCGATCGAACGTCACTTCCTGGGTCTACGTGCGCTACCGATGTAACAAGTCTATCTCCTCCTCATCCTCCTCAGTACGCCTCCCCATCTCTCTAAAAATATCTTCCTACTCGCTCGCCCATCGCACGCTTCACAGCGCCGTGCGGCCATCAGCCCGCCCCACTTTGCATTCGCCGCAGTGGTCCATCTCCCCCGTGCGCCCACATCCTGCGCTACTTGCTCCTCACTCTTGCCCGTCGCACGCCCCACCCGCTACGCGCCCCACCCACGCCGTTGGGTGCGCCGCCCACCTCTACTAGCGCTAGTGGTGCCATCACGCGCCTTATGTCGGTTCCCACAGAGCCAAGGGCACCCACGAGCGCGGCCCGTGCTCGTGGTGCTCCCACACTGTCGCTCGGCACCGGCTCCCACTCCGAGGCCGAAATCAATCGGCCCAGGTCTCTTCCTCCCCTACGTTGCAAATATATGTTTTCAAGTGTTTCCGAAGTTATCATAGATATGTTGCAAGCATTTCATATGAATGTTGCAAAAGTAGATCAGGATGTTGCATATGTTACAAGTGTTTCACAGGCATGTTGCAAGCGCTTGTTCAAAATATTTTATCTGTTTCATACGTATGTTGCAAGCGTTTTTTATCTGAATGTTGCACATATTTTACACATATGTTGCAAGAGTATGTTTGAAATGTTTTAGTTGTTTCAGTCTTACATTTCAATAAGTGTTTTTATGTTGCAAGTTACAAGTGTTTTATCTGGATGTTGCATATGTTTCACACACATGTTGTAATTGTATGTTTCAAATGTTTCATCTACTTCAGACGTATGTTGCATTCAAGTGTTTCATATTGCAAGTGTTTCGTGTTTTAGAGGTACGTTCAGAGAGTCATGGTGCTCGGGCGTGGGGGGAAGGGGCGCGGCGAGTAGGGTGCCCGTGGATGGGGCGCGCGGTGCGCCTGGGGTCTTTGTGGATGGGGCGTGTGCTCGTCCTCATCCCGGTTCCCGGGTCTCGCCCACGCGGAGAGAGAGAGAGAGAGGGGGTCAGGGGGGAAGGAGCAGCGGGCGTGGGGCGGGGCGAGAGGCGGACGGGGGCAGGGTACGCGTACAGGGCAGGATGAGGCGGACGAGGACGGATGTGCGTGTGCAGCAGCGAACGGCGCAGGGCTGGTGACCGAAGCCGAGGTCGCGCAATGACCTTTATCTGATGGGCCATTCTGCTAGGCTATTTTGGTGGGAGTGTGCCCATATTACCGTACGACGAAATCCTATCACATCGGACGTCCGGACGCTAGCAATTCCCATCTCTTTAATCCCAGTGCAACTTATTTGTGCCGAGTGCATTCTTTTGTAAACTATGGTACATTTCTTCTAGAGGTTCCAAAATATATAAATCAATCAATTGTGCTATTGCATTTGCGCCGTTTGTTCTTTGTAAACATATAACCTTTTCGATTCGGTCCAATACTAGAAGCTTCTGTTAACGATCAGCATTTGCTTGATTTCGACTCTAGCCGTCTAACAATTTTTTTTAGGCATTCCGCAACGGGCAAAATTCAAAACTCAAAGCTAACAAAGGAGCAGGAGTGGGTCAGGGCAGGCGACGGCGACGAGCGTCGCCTGCACGAGCCTGCTGGCGCCGGAGCCGAGCGGCAAGACGTGCGGGCATGCGGCGGCCACCAGGAGGAGCCCGAGCGCGACGCCGCAGCAGACGTGGAGGTGCTCCCGCAGCGCGTCGGCCACGCTGGCCAGCCCGACCGCCGCTCGCCGCTCGCATGTATCATGTTCGTTTGGGCTTGTTTGGCTGATAAGCCATGACTGAAAATTATTGTTGGCTGATTTAGTGTGAGAGAAAAAATAATATTCGTTGGTTGAAAAGTACGGCTTATAAGCCAAACAAGTCCAAACGAACAGGGCGATGATCGCTGCGCCTCCGCTGCCTGCTCCATGCGTGTCGTCGTCGTCGTCCACACCGCCGCGGTGACCGTGGCAGTGTCCATGGCGCTGGCCTTGGTGGTGGTGATTAGGGATAAAAACGGATCGGATACGGACGGATATTATCGATATTACATCTGTTTTTATATTTCTGTTCGGATTCGGATTCGAATACGGATAATATCAACTATGTAGGATAGGATACTATTAGGTATCAACATCACAAATATCACAAATATGCAAGTTGAGTATTTGATACGGATACGGTATCGGATATTGAATATTCCGGACTTGGATATAGAGAGATCTGAACCTTTCTAAACGAATTCGGATATTGAATATCCGGACTTGGATACGGAGAGATCTGAACCTTTCTAAACGAATTCGGTCTCGAATACGGTTGAAAAATATCGGTACCATTTTGATCCCTAGTGGTGATGGACGTGGCCTTGGCCGTGGCGGCAGCCGTGCGTCCGGGGGGTGATGAGCACGGATCGACGCGCGCGGAGAAGCCGCGGTCGGTAGGTCGGCTGATGGGCGGCCAGCAGCGGCCACAGCGAAGGTGCATTCGAGAGGCCGAGGAGCCACGCGGACGGCACCGGCGTCGAGGCGCGGGAGGAGACCGAGGCGGGGGCCGTTATGAACTGCATTGCTGCCGCGAGGCGGCGAGTCAGGATCGCGCACGTCGGCGATCGTGGTGATGACTTGGGCGGCCGCGGGAGGACGCGCGCGGGGCTGCGAGGTAGGCGAGAGGGGGTGTCGTCACCGTGTCACGCCGTCGCGGCATCGCGTCGCGTCTGGTTTTGCTACTTGTTTCGTCCGGGTGCCGTTCGTGTCGGCACCGTGTCGCGGCGAAGGTGCATTCGAGAGGCCGAGGAGCCACGCGGACGGCACCGGCGTCGAGGCGCGGGAGGAGACCGAGGCGGGGGCCGTTAGGAACTGCATTGCTGCCGCGAGGCGGCGAGTCAGGATCGCGCACGTCGGCGATCGTGGTGATGACTTGGGCGGCCGCGGGAGAGGACGCGCGCGGGGCTGCGAGGTAGGCGCGGTTGCGCCATGGTGTCGCATATATAAACGCGGTCATGGCTGCCATGCATGGTGCCTGTCCGTATCAATGGCGTAAGGGTATGTGCCAGTGGCAGTTCTTGTCACCGATTGGGACGAGTCTGGACCATTTTACATGTCTTGCCAAACGCGATTCAAAGTCTCAGCAATGTATAAATAAATGATTAAGTCTGTCATAAGTTAAACATCTTCAAATTTGACTAATTGTAAAGAAACACTTATCTGTAGTTCTAGCCCCCAAACAAACATACTAGAAAAAATATATCCAAATGGAAAAAATTTAACGACAATAATTTGGTGTTATGGATGTCGCTATGTTTTTCTATGAAATTAGTCAAATTTGTAGAAATTTAATTTAGAATAGATCTAAAAAAACTTGCATTTTGAAATGAGGAATTACAAATTTCACATAGTTGTAATGTAGATTATCCTCGCATCATTTTTTTTTTTTTTGTAGTGGAAAGAGATTATCGCTAGAGAGAAACTAGTTACTAGCCAATTTTTTTAATCATTAACATTGAAAACTTTGTCGTGCACCTCAAGAATTGATTGAGATCTTACAAGCCATAATTTGTTTCTTTTTATATTCTCCCTAGTTCCTTCCAAACAATTTGTGGGCAGATAAGCACAATTTCAATCGATCGAAGAGGACTAGATAGAATTCTTAAAAATAAAAGGAAAAGAGGCGAAAATAAAAGGAAATGGAAAAATAGAGGAAACCTCTTAAATCAAAAGAAATCCATAGATTCGATTCTAAAAAAATCATGTTTTAAAAGGCATGCGGATCACAAGCTTTTCAACGATGAAAACTAACAGCAACGCTTAGTGGTTGTTTTATTTATTTACTAGCAAAATTGTCCGTGCGTTGCAACGGGAGGTACATTTTGCATGGTCCTAGATAATTTATTGCTTAGAGATTTAACTATTCACTACTATGATAAACTTGACCGAGGCGGGCAAAAGGGATTTCTTGAGGCGGGCAACTTATCCGCCTCGGTCGAAAGATCACGGTACATCAATGATTTACCGCGGCGGTTCAAATGCCTATCTCGGTTAATAAAAAAATAAATAAAAAAAAAAACCCGTGGACAAGCCCAGCAAGCCCATCCACGGGCCGCCGCCGCAGCTGCACGCCGGTGATAGCATCCTCGCCGGACCGTCGAGATCCGGCCGCCAGCCGCCGATCGGGATCTAGTCTCCGACCACCGGATCCGCAACCAAGGGAGGGGAGGGGAGGAGCGCCGCCGGATCTCGCCTCCCACCTAATTTTAATCTATATCATAGTTGAACACACGCTACTCGTGTTTTTTATTTTATATATAGCGACCTTTGTGGCCATGGCATGCCTACATAGCTAGTGAATAGTGATATTGGCTTGAATCAAATAAACAAATTCTTGTAGACATCTTTAAAACTAACGACTGCGGCTTATGATTAAATAAATTGCCACATTTTTAATTTATGTAAATAACAGCTGGTTTATGAAAGTAGGGTAGTAAATTTGAATAGTTTAGCACAAATATATAGTTTTTTTTTGCTTCGGCTGATGAAGCAGCTTCACTTAAAAAGCTGAAATTATTTTAGATAAACGTTTGATATAATAGCTCCTCCTAGTTGTTAAAACAATAAAATGACCATACTACCCTAATTTTTTATTTTCCTTTTTCTTCTATTTTCTCCCTCAATTATTTTATAGTTTTGCTTTTCTCTCTCTTCCTTATCTCCTTCACCGTAAGCATCTTCGTCTTATCCCCTTCACCGTACGAGCGCGGCAGTTTTCGTCTCCCTTCTGCAACCCGCAGCTATCAGGACTTTCTCCACCGATGGCTGGCCAAGCTTCGCTGGCTCCTCCCTCCTCCCCAACTACGCCAGGCCACCAGCCCTGCCGGCCCTGCTCCTCAGCTCGTGCTTGCAGCCGGCGAGCCATGAGCGTGCCAGCGCTGCGACGCTGGCCACGGGGAGTCGGGGACGCCGCCCACGGGGACGAGCGTGCCGACACGGGGATGCTGTCCTATATATTGTGTTGTTTTTTATTCTTTATTCTTTATTTTTATTATTTATCAACCTGTTTCTATTTTTACATTCGCGTTTCGTTGAACGTGAAAATAACAGAATGGAAACACATTTAGTTGAACGTGAAAAAATAAAGAAAACGTAAGAGAACCTAACTGGAACCGGAGAAAAAAAAAGGAAAGAAATCAGATGTAACTGAATTAAACTGGAACTGGAAAAAAAGAAATTGGAAAAAGACATCCAAACACGAACAGAAATCGGAAAATTATGTGGCTGACGAGAGGACTTCTCTCTCCGTTCCTAAAGTCCTCTAGTTCGTGACGGTAAGGGCCTCACGGCCAAGAAAGGTAAAAAATCAACGTTTAAAAAAAATGAAAAAAATAAAAAGACCAATATTAAAAAAACTAAATCTATTCAACTTACTCAGGACCAGAGAGATATATTATTGGATTAAATTCGTAACTATATAGTTACCTAAGAACCTATGTCCAATGTGTCATATAAAGCAGAACGGTTGTTGTGGACACAAGAATAGATAATTTCTACATTCCGAGTTTGTTAGGGATGATGGACAAAAAAAATGGCCTAAAATTTTGACTTTTTATTATTACTAGCAAATATGCCCATGCATTGCTACGGATGAATAATTAATACATTTAAAAAGTCATTATCTTTTTTTTGTATCTCGCTTGTTCATTGTTTCCAACAAAGAAGTTATATTGGATTGTTGCATCGACATATAATAGGAAATCGTTGATCAATAAATACACAATATATTATGTTAGGAATTACTAATTATTTTGTCAACAGCCTTCGCTTCCCATCTGGAGTTAGCCTGATCGCTGTCTTGACTGGAATCTTGCTATTTTTATGCAAAGGCTTTTTGGGGCACTCATGTTGGGAGGACTCACCACCTTTGCCTGCATTCTGCAGTGGGGACTTAAACTCTCTTCTGAGCAAAGCGTGCCTCAATTTCTGGCCTCTGGTTGAGACCAATGAGCCTTACGTGGAATGGATTCTCAGCTGTGTAACACACCAACTCATTTGTGGTTTGTCCTTTGTCCAGATCAACACTTCTGCCGTTTACCTGTAACAATCACGAGTCTAAAAAATGATCAGGGTTGCACTTACGAAACTGGGAGAAAACAGAAGTTTACCGGCTGGAGAAGGGCAGAGAATGTTCTGGCAACCTCATACTTTGGTCTGCCACAAACAATCTCACTAAAAGACGCAATTCCTGTACTATCAGTTCTTGACGAAATTGTGTCAAGGATTTGCTCCCCATATGAACCCATATCAAAAGGTGGATTTTTATCCTGAAAGACATGGATGTAGGGGTGAGCGCTAAACAAGTTCATAGATGCAAAACTGTAAGCAGTTCCAGCCAGCAACTAACCTGCTCTTCCAAGGCATTCTCAATTCTTTCTTTCCATGTTGAAACTCGAGCATCCATCTCTCTGCTTTTCAACCTCAGCGATGTTGGCAAGGAGAGCACTCTGTATGAAGAATTATCTGTCAGTTTTGGAAGTTGAAGAGAAAAGGCAAATGCAGGACACATCTCAAAATTAAAGTTCTCAATCACAATTTCGATTCTAGAAATCAGCAGCCAAAATGAAGTTTCCAATCATATAAATGCTTTAAAGCATCACCTCCAGGTGTGTTTTGAGGATTTTATGTGTATGGGTGGATGCATAATATAGCTAAGTTAGTAGAGCTTCGCTTTAACATCATGTCATTAAGACTTTAGGTGGTTTTTTCACGAACGCATCTGAACATGTATATTTCATTAAGAGGGATAGAAAGTGCGATTATACGCAACCGTCCAAGCCAGAAAAGGGCTTAGGCGGCACCAAAAACAAAAGAGCTTGTTACACAAAAGGAAATAAAAAGTGACCTACGACTAAGAATTTAACTCCACATCTGAAAATATTCAGCTGAGACGTGCATGCATCTCATTGTTCAGGCAGTAACAACATTGATCATCTATATGGGGGAAACAACCATATGGCCAAACCGGCATGCCTTAAGCCCTTATCCAGTGCATGCATGAAAGGTGGAAACACATTAAACATACCAGCATAATATTTTATTTAATTTAGCGCCAAGGATTGTTGCATGGGAATTTACTAATCACAGTCAGTTCCTCCTGACACTTTATTTGAGAAACTTGTCTGTAAAAACCCCAACACATGACAAAGATGCTAGACCAGAATTGTTGGGAAGATATTGCAATTAATCGATCCTACAAGCAATTTGTCCAATGCAGAAATATTCTATTATAATAAGCTTTATCCAAGCATGTTTTGACATGCTTACACCTACTATATATTTAGCCAACATATTGACTTACAGTTACAGGGCACCAAGATGCATGTAACCGCACAAGACATAGATGTAAATGGACTGTAGAACCATTAAAAACTCATCAGATGTGATCGACACAAGTCCGTCGAGGCTTGCATGTGTATCTATGTCTTCCAGTGTACCATTGGGAGTTGCAGCAATAGTCTTAACAGAGGAAAAAAAATGAAATATTTACCCAAATGTTGGATAGCTAAACACAGCAACCAGCAAACAAAAAAGTCAATAAAATAAACCTCGTCAGGATATGCTGGAACATCAGAATCAACATCTATGTCGTTTGGTATGTCTGAATCATCATCATCAAAATTAATGCCAGTATTTGATCCATTGTAATCTTTCAAATCCCGAAACACATTGGTATTTTCTTCTCCAAATTCAAATGCTCTCAAAAACTGCATCTTGGATGGTGTCGGGTATCGGTATTTGAGATACCCGGGAGCAAGAGATAATGGCCACGTGACTACGATCCGCCCAGATGATCAGAGACGTACCTAGGGCCTCGCCTAACCCTGAGGGCACGAGTTCCGTCACGCCCAGCCCTTCGGGCGCGTCCCCATCTCGCCTGACCCCTCGGGGATGGCTCCGTGTCGCCCGACCCCGAGGGCGTGGTCTCCACCTCACCCGATCCCTCGGGAGCGAACTCCGCCTCGCCCGACCCCAGGGGCGCAGGTTCCGCCTCGCCCGACGGGGTCTGCACCGCCCCCAACCACTACGGGACCAAGCATGTGGCCCCTGAGTCAAACTCCTGACACCAGGAAAAGGGGGGCAAGCACGCCTTGACGTGACCCGCGGCCACGTCGGGCCATGCCCAAGGTCACACGTCGCCAACCGTGATGGGCATGCCGGCGCTGTGCCGCCTAACCTTCGTACAACCCCTACAGGGGTGTCCGTCGGCCACGCCGCCCACGACTACAGAATGGAACGCCGCGACTGGATGACGGAGCCCGGGGATAGCGCTAGTGGCGAACAGGAGCACGACGTGGAACTGTCCATGTCACCGCCTGCGACGCCGGTGGGACCCGCATAAAGAGGACAAGGGACATGGCAACCCCGGAGGACTCCCTCTCCTAGATTTTCTCTCTTTCTCTCTCTTTTCTCCGATGAAATCTGTATCCTCCCCTTCTTCTATAAAAGGGGAGGCACGGGCACAAGCACACACACACGCGCGGCAGAGCTAACCAGACTCAGCACTTTTCATTCCTTTCATCAGAGACTTGGGATCCATTTCCTCTCTCGCCCATCTGTAACCCCTGCTACAGACCGTGCCGGTAACACGAGCAGCAGCAAACTGAGCGTAGGAACGTTCTGCCCGAACCAGTATAATCCTTGTGTGCTCCGAGCACACCATCCGAGCCAGACGCGCAAGTTAGAAATTTACAAGCCGGTGATCCGAAACACCAACAGTTGGCGCACCAGGTAGGGGCTTTTGCGCGTCTCGACATCCACATTAGGCTTCGGATGGCCAGCCATGGCATCAGCTGGGTCCCGGGGGCACGCGTGCGCTTGGGGAGCCTGGACTTCATCGTCATGACGGAGGGAGAGCTGGCATGGGCTCCCACCCCCACCCAACCTCTTCATTTCGTCGGCCTCGAGACGATCGTCGAGGCCCTTGAGGAGCTGCAGCTGCGCGCACCGGAGGCCCATGTCCCGGTAGCGACTAGTTCCTCGGCTTCAACTATGGGAGGCTAGAGCGCCAGCTCGATGCCTTCCTAGGACTCTGGCCGTCCTAGGAGGATGTGCGCTGCCTCACCTTCTCCTTCGCCAATGTCATAACGCAGCTTACCGAAGGAGAGCCGCTCTCCCCGGAATATCTCACCCGGGACGCCCCGATCAGCGTTCCTATTCGGTCTGCGTAATGCTGCGAGGACCATTGGTCAGCTTGCGGCACAGCGTATACACTCGCTTCCCACGAATGACGAATTTGTGGGAATGGCCGATTACGTCGCGGAGTCTTTCCATGACCTTATCATGGGAGATCCAGAGTCGGTCTCTGACTCTGACTCCAGTAGGGGGAGTCATCACCCCTCACGAGAATGCTTTATGGTAGGTACCCCGAGGGACGCGTCGAAAGCATCCACGAGGGAGGGGTTACCCCACCTAATGACTTTGATGACAAAGTCGAAGAAGATGCGGGGCCCTCCCCCGCATGCAGGTGGAACAGCTAAGGGCAAGGCAACAGGAGCTCAAGGATGCGCGACTCCAGCTAGAGCAGGAGCGCGCGGAGCTCGAATGTGAGATCGAGCATCGCGGAGACGGTGGCCCTGCGCATGCTATCGCCCGTGACATGAACCGAAGGATCATCGAGGATGATAGAGGCCTCCTGCGCTTCACCCATGCAAGCCACAACATAGCTCCAAAGGCTCCCGGAGCCCGCGACGCCTGAAGATCATCGGGCCCATCGTGAGATCCAAACACTGCTCGAGCGCGCGGCGGTGCAGCAGGCGGAAAGCTTGTTGTCCCTACGGTGCGAGCTCGATGCCAGCCAACACACGCCCTCGGGATGATATGGTAGGGATGTGTTCGTCCACCAACCAGGCACCGCACGACGGTAGGAGGCATGCCACGGTCCTGGTACACGAGCATATCGGTCCCATCCATGACGCACGCAACACCTTGGACGCCCATAGGTGCGGACGGGGCGACCAGAGGGAGGAGGCCAACCGTGGCTACCACCCTCGTTGCAGCGAGCGCTACGACAGGGGCGAGGATCGAAGCCCGAGCCCCGACCTACCGAGATCCCAAGCTTTTGGTCGGCACATCCTCAACGCACCCTTCCCACCGCGGTACCGGCCGCCAACCAACATTTCGAAGTACTTCGGGGAAACGAACCCCGGACTATGGCTCAAGGATTACAAGCTTTCATGCCAACCGATGGCGTGGATAGTGACAGTTTCATTATCCGCAATCTCCCTTTGTTCTTGGCCGACTCGGCACGGACATGGTTGGAGCACCTTCCGCCCAACCGGATTCAAAGTTGGGCGGACCTAAAGGAGATTTCCATGGAAAACTTCTAGGGCACCTACACGCACCCTAGGAACCCCTAGAATCTCAAGAACTACCGACAAAAGTCTGAGAAAACTCTTCGTGAGTACATCCGGTGCTTCTCTAGGCAGTGCAATGAGCTACTCGACGTAGCCGACGCCGATGTCATTGGGGCCTTCCTGTCCGGGACCACTTGCGAGTCTCTAGTTCATAAGCTAGGATGCAAGGGCCCACAAACCACCAAGGAGCTCCTTGACATCGCCACCAGCCATGCCTTCGGTGAGGAGGCGGTTGGAGCAATCTTCGACCGCCCCAAGGGCAAGGCCAAGCGGAACGAGGACACCGTGAAGGCACCTCCAACCACCCCAATACGAAGAAGAACAAGCAGCGGCACGAGGGCTCGCTTGTGGCCGCTGCCGACTATAAGGGGGATCAGAAGCCCACCGAGGGTACCCTTGACCCTTTCGAGAAGCTGCTCGAAGGGCCATGCCCAAACCATGCCTTCCCCATCAAGCACCTGTACAAGGACTACACCCTCATGAAGCGGTTCCTATCTGGTGGCTCCAACAAGGGGGAGCCGAGGAGGGAGCCTAAGCCAACGACAAACGATGCTGAGGGGAAGGACGGTGGCTTTCCGACATTGGAGGGCTACCTCATGATCTTCGGAGGGTCGGTGGCCTATGACACCAAGCACCGACAGAAGCTGGCGCACCGAGAGGTCTACGTGGCCAAACTAGCCACGCCCTTTTTCCTCCGATGGTCGAGTCCACTATCACCTTTGATCAAAACAATCACCCGGAGAGCGTCTAGCAGTCGGGAAGGTACCCGCTTGTGGTCGACCCAATCATCGGCATGAAGCACATAACCAAAGTGCTGATGGATGGAGGCAGCGGCCTCAATATCATGTACGCCGAGACGCTCGACACCATGGGCATCATCCAGTCGCGCATTCGGCCGATCGGGGTGCCTTTCCATGGCATTGTGCCTAGGAAGCAGGCAGTGTCGCTCGAGCAGATCGATCTGCCCGTCACCTTCGAGAATCTGACCAATTACAGGATGGAGACCCTCACCTTTGAGGTGGTCGGGTTCCATGGGACCTACCACGCCATCTTGGTACGTTCATGCTACGTGAAGTTCATGGCCATCCCCAACTACACATACCTCAAGCTGAAGATGCCAGGCCCACGAGGGGTCATCACCATCGACACCTCCTTCCAACGCACTTACGAGTGCGAGGTTGAGTGCTGCGAGCATGCCACGACAGTCATCACCTCATAGGAGCTCGCGGTCATCAAGGCGGGGGTCGTCGAAGAAACACCTGACTCCAAGCGGTCAGCCAAATCTTTTGAACCTGCGGAGGGTGCCAAGGAGGTCCTCATAGACCCTAGTAGCTCCGAGGGCAAAGTGGTGCGCATCGGCACCACGCTTTCGCCCAAATAGGAAAGCGCGCTCGTCGACTTTCTCCGCGCCAACAGAGACATCTTTGCGTGGAAACCCTCGAACATGCTAGGCATTCCGAGAGAAGTCACCGAGCACACCTTGAAGATCAGGACGGGCTCCAAGCCGGTAAAGCAGTGCCTGCATCGCTTCGATGAGGAGAAACGTAGGGCCATCGGCGAGAAGATTGCGAAGCTTTTGGCGGCCAGATTCATAAAGGAAGTGTATCACCCGAGTGGTTAGCCAATTCCGTCCTTGTAAGAAAAAAGAATGGGAAATGGAGAATGTGTGTTGATTACACGAGTCTTCATAAGGCATGTCCAAAGGATCCGTTTCCTTTGCCACACATAGACCATGTAGTCGACTCAACCTAAGGGTGTGAAACCCTCTGCTTCCTTGATGCGTACTCTGGATACCATCAGATCACGATGAAAGAGTCTGATCAGCTCGCGACTTCTTTCATCACCCCATTTGGATCATTCTGCTATGTCACGATGTCGTTCGGTCTAAAAACACGGAGACTACATACTAGCGATGTATGCTCAAGTGTTTTGGAGACCTCATTGGGCGAACTGTTGAGGCCTACGTAGACGACATCGTGGTCAAGATGAAGTGGGCCGACCAGCTCATAGCCAACCTAGAGCAAACCTTCACAAAACTCCGAGCAAACGGCATCAAACTCAACCCCGAGAAATGCATTTTTGGGGTCCCGAGGGGTATGCTGCTCGGTTTCATCATCTCCGAGTGCGGCGTTGAAGCCAACCCGGAGAAGATCTCGGCCATCACGAGAATGGGCTCGATTCAAAATGTAAAGGGGGTACAATGGGTTACAGGTGCCTCGCCGCGCTCAGCCATTTTATCTCATGCCTCAGCGAACAAGGTATCCCCCTCTATCAGCTTCTAAAGAAAGTCGACCGTTTTGAGTGGACGGTCGAGGCACAGGAAGCGTTTGACAAGGTCAAGAATTTCTTAATGAAGGCCCCGATCCTGGTCCCGTCGACCGATGGGGAACCACTCCTGCTCTACGTAGCTGCCACCATGCAAGTGGTCAGTGCCACCCTGGTAGTAAAGGAGAAGAGGAGGGACACACCCACAAAGTATAGCGCCCCATGTACTTCGTTAGCGAGGTCTTGTCCGACTCCAAGACCCGCTACCCTCAAATCCAGAAGCTCCCGTACGCTGTCCTAATCGCCAAAAGGAAGTTACACCACTACTTCGAGTCACATCCGGTGATACCCATGATGTCCTTCCCTCTTAGTGAGGTCGTTCAAAACCGGGACGCCACAGGAAGGATTGCGAAGTGGGCGCTCGAGCTGATGGGTCAGGGCATTTCGTATGCCGCTTAGACGGCCATCAAATCTCAAGCACTAGCTGACTTCATGGCAGAATGGACCGAGGTCCAAATGCCGCCAGCGGCCCTCGACTAGGAGTACTGGATGATGTACTTTGATAGGCCACTGACGAAGAAGGGGGCTAGTGTGGGGTTGGTCTTCGTCTTGCCCTCGGGGTACGGATGAAATACATGATCCGCCTCGACTTTCCTACCTCCAACAACGTGGTCGAATACGAGGCACTCGTCAATGGTATGCGTATCGCCGTTGAGCTAGGCATCCGATGGCTTGACATTAGGGGCGACTCCTAGCTGGTCATCGGCCATGTCATGAAGGAGTCAAGCTGCTACAACGCCAAGACGGTTGCGTACTACCGAGAGGTCCACCAGCTGGAGGAAAAGTTCGACGGCCTCGAACTCAATCACGTCCCACGTGTCTCAACGAAGCAACCGACGCGCTGGCAAAAATAGCATCGGGCCGAGAGCCAGTGCCGACGAGCATTTTCGCCAGTGACTAGCACAAGCCCTCGGTCCAACACGAGGAACTAGACCAGACAGGCAACAGGTAGCCAACTCTAGGCTCAAGGGCTGACCAACCGCCGGTTCACTCCAACCCCGAGGTCATGGAGCTTGGCGAGGACCTAGTAGCGGAGCCCGACCCTCCACCTGACTAGAGGATGCCTTACCTCTACTACCTCCTCTGCGAGATGCTCCCCGCAGACAAGACAGAGGCTTAGCGGCTCGCGTGTCGCGCCAAGTCCTTCGTCCTTATCGCAGGGGAGCTGTACAAGCGAAGCCATATTGGGATCCTGCAGCGCTGTATCTCCATCGAACAAGAGAAGCAGCTATTGGGAGATATCCATAGAGGGGTCTGCGGGCATCACGCCGCCCCTAGGACCCTGGTCGGAAACGCATTCCGATAGGGCTTCTACTGGCCAATCGCGGTGGTCGACGCCTAGCAGATTGTGCGCACCTGAAGGGTGTCAGTTCTATGCTCGGCAGACCCACCTATCGGCCCAAGCACTCCAAATATCCCCATCACGTGGTCGTTCGTGGTCTGGGGGCTTGACATGGTCGGACCTCTCAAAAGAGCATCCGAGAGCTATACACACTTGCTTGTCACCGTAGACAAGTTCACAAAGTGGGTAGAGGCTCAGCCGATCTCCGTGATCAAGTCCGAGCAAGTCGTGCTTTTCTTCCTTAACATCATCCATCATTTTGGAGTCTCGAACTCCATTATTATAGATAACGGCACGTAGTTCACCAGGAAAAAGTACCACTGATTTTGTGATGAATATCACATCCGCGTCGATTGGGCCGCCGTGGTGCACCCCCGCACGAATGGGCAGGTCGAGCGTGCGAACGACATGGTCTTACAGGGCCTCAAGCCTAGGATCTTCAACCGGTTGAACAAGTTTTGTGGACGATGGGTCGTGGAGCATCCCGCGGTACTCTGGAGCTTGAGGATGACCCCTAGCTGAGTGACCGGCTACAAGCCCTTTTTTATGGTCTACGGTTCCGAGGTGATCCACCTGATCGACCTTGACTATGGAGCGCCGAGGGTTAGGGCCTACAACGAGCAGGGAGCCGAGGCATCCCTCGAAGATGCCTTGGATCAGCTCAACGAGGCACGCGACGTTGCCCTCCTCTGCTCGGCCAAGTACCAGCAGGCGCTGTGCTGGTACCACAGCCGTCGGGTGCAGGGTCGAGCCTTCAACGTCGGGGACTTGGTGCTCCGCCTCGTCCAGAGCAACAAAGACCGCCACAAACTCTCCCTACCATGGGAGGGACCATACATCATCGCAGAGGTGCTCCGACCTGACACCTATAAGCTCAAGACCATCGACGGCAAGGTCTTCATCAATGCATGGAACATTGAGCACCTACGTCACTTTTACCCCTAGTCTATGCGCATACTTATGAAAACTAAGAACGATATTTTTGAAATGCAAAAACGCTTTCTCTTATCGGTTTCGCTATCGTTTCCTCGATCTTTAGTAACACACGACCCCAGCAACGGTAAGGGGTCAGGCCTCACTCAGGGGCTGATTGTATATCTACCCATAAATTGTCACTATGTCTGACCCCTTCTCACGTTAAGATCTAAAAGCGAGAGCTGCGGAAACAAACACTGAGTAAAGTTGGCTCGGACTGCAAGGAACATACGCCCCAGCGGCTACGGTATTCTTGCTCACCAATGTGATCAGAGTTCTTTCACCTGCGCCTTAAGTTTTGTAGCCTTAGCAACAGAAAAGGGTCGAAATACGGTAACCTTTTTATGACATAAAAAGGAAAAGTACCAAAAGTTGGTCCGACCGTAACAAAAGATTTAAATCTTGTTCATATATTACAAGTTCACCACCTGTCCTATTTAGCTAACTAACCCTTCGGGGCGATGACCTTGTCCTCAATCTGTGCAGCTAGATCTTGCACCAAGGGGGCCACCTCCTCCTCGATCCCCTCCAACTCAGCATCAGAGTAACCCAGCACAAAGCCTTGGCTCATCGCCAATCAATGTTCTCATAATGAGAACGAGCGATAGCGAATGATCGACGAACGCCAAAGCAGACCGCCTCCCTAGATGTCGTGCACCCGATCTGTGATCCAAATGGCACGAGCAGCGAGTGAGCTTGTCTCCTATGCTGGGGCTAGCTCAAGGTCATTGTAGACCAGCTGGACGGCGACGCATAGGGCATCGTGCTCCTCTCTCTCCTTTAGGAGGATGGCCCTCGCCTCGCCAAGCTCCTTCTCCAGGCTATGGCCCTTTGTCACCTCCGTTGCGAGCCGACCGTCGAGTCCTGCCCAAGCCACATGCCAACCACGTCAAAGAACTTTTCGCGGGTTCTAGGGAAAAGGACAACAAGGTAGGACCAGGGAGTTACCATCCATGTCTTCCAGGATCTTGTGCGCCTCGTTGCGCCACCGGGCCACCTCGGCCTCCAGGCTTCGGACCTGCTCCTAACGTTGGCTGATCTCTGAGGCAAGCCTGGCAGTCACCACCTCCGCCGCAACCTTCAGGTCCTTTTCTCCTTGGAGCTCGTCCTCTAGGAGGCCGACCCGCTACTAGGCATCGACTTGCCCCTGATGAGCTAGGTCACGCTCCGTGTGGAGCCCCTCTACGGCTTGGAGCAGCTCATCCCGCTCCTTTCGCAGCCGCTCGCCCTCCTTGGCATCCACGTGCGCCCTGTCGAGAACGGCTATCAGTTTCTCCCCACCCTCATTGGCATCATCGCAAGCCTCTGCATACCTAATCCAGAGGTCAGCCAACTCCTAGGCGGCGGGGGTGAGCTCGTCCACCTTCTGACATGCAGCGGCGAGCTGCGTGGCCAACTCTTCCCACAGCAGCTCTCCCTTGGCTCATAGTCGTTCCTCCTCGGTGAGGCGATCCCAAACACCCCTCTTGCGGTGAAGGAACTCTGACTTCTCCCGGCTGTGGTCCATGAGAACCTACAAAAAGGATACAAGTCAAAGGGCAAGAAAAAGGAAGACGCAGGTCGGAAACACTGATGCACTATACTTGGCCAACCGGGGCGACAACGTCTCGTAGTGAACTCAGCGCGGTGGTCAAGGCATGGACCGCGGTCCCCACCTCCTCATTGATGCTCCCCACTCCCCCTTCTCCATGGCATCGTCAAGAGCGAAGAGCATCGCCTCGGTTCTGCTGGTCAGCCCACCGGATCTAGGGTCCTCCCTAGGCGTAAGGGTCACCGCCGAACTGGGCCAGAGGGCAAGACCCCCCTGCATCGGCCCCTGGCAATGCCGACCCCTCTTGTGGTAGTGGCTCCCTTGGAGCGGACCCCCAACAGTTGAAGGGGCGGGCGACACGGACGAAAAAGCCTGCCCCACCGTCGCTCCGACTGAGGGCGCAGCCGTCTGCTCGAGGGATGGCCCTAGTCGTGCCGTCTCCACCGAGAATGTCATGGCCGCGCCACGCTCGTCGAGGATGCCTCGGCGTGGCCTCCCCCGTCTGCCCCATCGCGGACGCTCCCACCTACGCGGACGTCAGCTCTGGCCACGCCGCCTCCACCTCTGACATCACAGCCACGCTCGGCCATGCCGCGCCTGGCCACGGGCACCCTGGACATGCCCTCCACTGCTTGCCCTCCCATAGATGCAGCCGACGGCTACGCCCCCATGGATGACCCTATGGATGCCCCAGCAATGCTCCCGCCAGCCTCCGATGTGGCGCTAGATGGGTCCTGGCGCGCTTGTCGAGGGGCAAGAGTTTTCCTCGGCGCCAGCTTCAGGAGGGTCCTGCGCCCCCCAGCGCTGCGGAAGGCACGGTAGTTAGTTTGCGACAAAAAAATCATCAAAAACAAAAGAACAAAAAAGCTCTAGCCTACCTTGACGACATCGGACGCTGACGTTTCGGGGCTAGCCCGCCCGACCCCGGCTGTGACACCTCATCGCGCTGCCGCCTTGAGCCCTCCCTCCACTCGGGCGGCTCGAACAGGCGGAACCCGCCGGTTCCCGTCGACCCCAAAAGCACCGTGGAAAGAGTCAGGCGGGGTGGCGTGGCTCGCCCCCGCCGAGGCAGAGCCACCAGCTCCCGCCAACCCCGGAGCACCATGGAAGGGTCAGAAAGGTGGGGCGACCCGCCTCCATTGTCGGGGGGTGCCCCCCTTTTTGCTCCAGGCGGTGCCACAGGAAGGGTCCCGCCTGTGGCAAAGGCTGGTCGTCGTCCGCACGGACCAAGTCATCCCACAAGATGGGTGACCCAGAGCCATTGCCCTCCTCCTCTTCTTCTTCCTCCTCCTCCAATGAGCCTTGGCGCCGCTTCCCTCACTGCAGCTTCGCCCGCTCCTTCACTCACCGTTTCCTCTCCTTCGTCCTTCTTCTTCTTCTTCTTCTCATCGGTGGCGCGGTTCGCCGCCCTCAAGGCCACATGCTCCAACAGCGATGCAATGGAGGCACGGAAGCCCAATCCCGCTGGCAGCTCGACGAAGCCCATATCTGGCCACATCACGGGGTGCCCCGGGATCGAGAACACGGCGTCGGACTCATCTATCGCCTCCCAGATGCGTTGTGCGACCTCGCTATCGCGAAGTAGCTCCTAGGTGAGTGCGGTCCCGGTGAGCTACGCATCGGCCATCATCTTGTAAAGTGGGACGACGCGCGCCATCAGCGGCGCCACCCTCCTCATGTGGTATGCCCCGATGACGCCAACCCCGTGAAGGCTACGGTCCTTGAGGAACGCGATGGCATCAAGAAGGTCACGCAGCCTCTTCTCCTTCTCAGGAGGCCCCCACGACTACACCTGCGGTGCCTCTTCGATGAGGCGCCCGATGAAATCCAACAAAGGGGCGGCGGTGTCATTCCTCGCATAGAACCACAGCGCGCGCCACCTCTTGTTGGATCTAGAGAGTTGGTAGGGCATGTACTCCGCCGATCGGTGCCCCCCAAAGGTGGATGCTCACGCATCCCATCGACACTAGCGCGTCCCTCTTCTTGTTCTTTTGCAGAGAGAAGGAGAAGAAATACCTCCATAACTCAAAGTGTGGCTCGATCCCCAGGTATCCCTCGCACATCACGATGAAGGCCACGATGTGCTGGATCCTGTTGGGGTTGAGGTGCTGCAACTCGATCTGGTAGTGGTGCAGCAGCCCCCGGAAGAACGGATGAGGGGGGAACGCGAGTCCGCGCTCATGGAAGGGCGTGAAGGAGATGACGTAACCGTCGGGTGGCGCTGGTGCCTCCTCATCGCCGGGAACCAACCACTCCATCACGTCAGTCCTCCCGTGAAGAAGACCGTGCTTGACAAGGCCGTCCAAGCATGCGTGGGTGACATCGGAACAGTACCATGACTCCATGGAAAGCAAAGGCGGAGGAGTGGGGACTTTTCAACGGCGGCGGATAGGTGAGGGCTGCAGATATAAGGTGCTGGAGGCAGACTAGCAAAGGCAGTAGATCCAAACAACGACGGCGAAGAGGCAAAGAAGGCAAGATTGCAGGTTGGTACGCCAAAACATGAAAGGGGAGGCCGCTATTTATAAGGCAGAGCAGGGCGGAAGGTGAACCATCTGCATAGATTCACGTGCCCACTGCGCCGCATCACATCGCCCCTCCGAAGATCATGCGCACGCTACCTCCGTCCGCTCCCTCGAAACATGCGCCGGATGACAGTTCGCCCGCCAGATGGACCGAGAACCGTCGTAGGTAAGGAAGGGATACAGAGCTGAAAATGCTCCTACGGCCCATTACGGCCCACGATTTCGAAGGTTGGCCCATCGATGGGTTCACAACCGCTCTAGGGTACCTTTAAGAGCGAGGGGTGGAAAAGGATGGGTCCGCTAGCGGCCAGCACCCGGGCGCACGAGCACCGCGGGCATCCCGGCCCACGTTCGGGTCTTGGTAGAAGCATGGACCATGGCTTTTCTTCGAAGAAAGGCAACGAGCCCTTGGGACCGGTCGAACAGACCCAAGAACTATATGGATTGGCCGTCAGGAATCTGGAGTCGGTTACCAGCTGACCCATATCGGACCCCCGTGAACGGGACGATGGGCCCCACTCGAACTAACCCGCTAACAGCTCACCAAGCACCATGGTTCGTCCACCGAGGAAAACATGGCACGACTCGACCCCTCTGTTTTGTCGAAAAACGCTTGAGGGAGAACGATTACAAGATGAGCCGACCCCCCCCCGATCGGACCCCCGCTACGCGCGGGGGCTCAGGGGAAACTGGACTCGTGAAGAGATCGAGCATGCGGTCGCACGATGACAGCAGGGCTGGTCGGATCCGAGAAGGGGTCGAAACTAAGGGAAACCCATTCCGGTCCCCACAGCAGCAATTTAACGCCCTCGGAGTCCCTCCGTCTGAAAAAAACCCTACGGAGAAGTATCCTACTCCTCCGCAGGCTCGGAGGCTACTGTCGGGTATCGGTATTTGGGATACCCGGGAGCAAGAGATAATGGCCACGTGACTACAATCCGCCCAGATGATCAGAGACGTAGCTAGGCCCTCGCCCGACCCTGAGGGCACGAATTCCATCACGCTCGGCCCTTCGGGCACGGTCCCCATCTCGCCTGACCCCTCGGGATGAGCTTCGTGTCGCCTGACCCCAAGGGCGCGGTCTCCGCCTCGCCGGTTCCCTCGGGCGCGGACTCCGCCTCGCCCGACGGGGTCCGCACCGCCCCCAACCACTACGGGACCAAGCATGTGGCCCCTGAGTCAAACTCCTGACACCAGGAAAAGGGGGCCAAGCACGCCTTGACATGACCTGCGACCGCGTCGGGCCATGCCCAAGGCCACACGTCGCCAACAGTGATGGGCATGCCGGCGCTGTGCCGCCTAACCTTCGTACGACCCCTCCAGGGGTGTCCGTCGGCCATGCCGCCCATGACTACAGAATGGAATGCCGCGACTAGGATGATGGAGCCCGAGGATAGCGCCAGTGGTGAACAGGAGCATGACGTGGGACCGTTCCTCTCACCGCCAGCGATGCCGATGGGACCCGCATAAAGAGGACAAGGGACATGATGACCCCGGAGGACTCCCTCTCCTAGATTTTCTCTCTTTCTCTCTCTTTTCTCTGATGAAATATGTATCCTCCCCTTCTTCTATAAAAGGGGAGGCACAAGCACACACACGTTGAGCGGCAGAGCTAACCAGACTCAGCACTTTTCGTTCCTTTCATCAGAGACTTGGGATCCATTCCCTCTCTCGCCCATCTGTAACCCCTGCTACAGACCGTGCCGGTAGCACGAGCAGTAGCAAACTGGACGTAGGGACGTTCTGCCCGAACTAGTATAATCCTTGTGTCCTTCGAGCACACCATCCGAGCCAGACGCGCAAGTTAGAAATTTACTGGCCGGTGATCCGAAACACCGATAGATGGTTAACAAATTAAATCATTTATATTTCACCAAAAAGATATAAATTAAATAAGTCAACAGATTAGACATGCCTAATTTACATGAACACTGTAACAATGCTGAGTGCCTTTTCAAAACGAGGTGGTGATTGGGAACCATAATGTTCCTCCAGGAGGAACATGTGGTGCGAATAAGATTTAGCATGTTCAGGTACGACGACGCCTTCCATCTTTGCCATAGGAAATAGAAATGTGAGAATTTTCTTTTTCGCAGTGCCAATAACCCCCCGTGGAGAACATTTCACTGCTCCAAAACAGATCAGTAAAGACAGTTCAATACATAGGTCATCAAAATAGCTTTACAAGGCCAAATCTTTAGGTTGCCAGGTTCATGTGGATTCAAAAGTTTCCATGGATCCTCATCATCAGAATAATCTCCAACATGATCCTCTATATCGTCTGGGTGGGAGGCATTTCAACATCATCAGCAAAGCTAGGTTCAACAGGATCAGACCAATGTTTGTCATCTGGACTGGTTTCTTGAGTCGAAAATTGGTCAGGATTCTCCTGAGTTGGATCTAGACCTCCTAGGACTTTTCCAGTGACCGATTTACGACCTGTGCCAGCTGATCTTGCATTTAGGGAAGTGAAAACATTGGCTCGGCTTTTAGAAGGCGCTGAACTGCCTGACGAGCCACACTATTTTCTTTACCAGTATGTTTTCCTTGCAGAAAATCAAAAACTGCTGGTGCATCACAAGGATCCAAGGAAATCTCCATAAAAATCACATGTTGCTAACTGCAATACATAAATAACTACCACTATTTCAGTGACTGTTGCCGCTGCGTTTGCGTTTGGGTGCGGCGCCGGCATGGCTTGCTCCATCTCGTCCTCGGCGACTGCGGTATCTTCCCCCAAGCCAGTCGTAGCCTCCGCTTCACACGCCTCCGCGCTGGCCATGGGTTCTTCTAGGCGCATCTCATCCTCAGAGCTTAGTTCCGCATCTCATTGTTCAGGCAGTAACAACATTGATCATCTATATGGGGGAAACAACCATATGGCCAAAACGGCATGCCTTAAGCCCTTATCCAGTGCATGCATGAAAGGTGGAAACACATTAAACATACCAGCATAATATTTTATTTAATTTAGCGCCAAGGATTGTTGCATGGGAATTTACTAATCACAGTCAGTTCCTCCTGACACTTTATTTGAGAAACTTGTCTGTAAAAAACCCAACACATGACAAAGATGCTAGACCAGAATTGTTGGGAAGATATTGCAATTAATCGATCCTACAAGCAATTTGTCCAATGCAGCAATATTCTATTATAATAAGCTTTATCCAAGCATGTTTTGACATGCTTACACCTACTATATATTTAGCCAACATATTGACTTACAGGGCACCAAGATGCATGTAACCGCACAAGACATAGATGTAAATGGACTGTAGAACCATTAAAAACTCATCAGATGTGATCGACACAAGTCCGTCGAGGCTTGCATGTGTATCTATGTCTTCCAGTGTACCATTGGGAGTTGCAGCAATAGTCTTAACAGAGGAAAAATAAAAATGAAATATTTACCCAAATGTTGGATAGCTAAACACAGCAACCAGCAAACAAAAAAGTCAATAAAATAAACCTCGTCAGGATATGCTGGAACATCATAATCAACATCTATGTCGTTTGGTATGTCTGAATCATCATCATCAAAATTAATGCCAGTATTTGATCCATTGTAATCTTTCAAATCCCCAAACACATTGGTATTTTCTTCTCCAAATTCAAATGCTCTCAAAAACAGCATCTTGAATGGTGTCGGGTATCGGTATTTGGGATACCCAGGAGCAAGAGATAATGGCCACGTGACAATGATCCGCCCAGATGATCAGAGACGTACCTAGGGCCTCGCCTGACCCTGAGGGCACGAGTTCCGTCACGCCCGGCCCTTCGGGCGCGGTCCCCATCTCGCCTGACCCCTTGGGGATGGGCTTTGTGTCGCCCGGCCCCGAGGGCGCGGTCTCCGCCTCGCCCGACCCCGGGGGCGCGGGTTCCGCTTCGCCCGACGGGGTCCGCACCACCCCCAACCACTACAGGACCAAGCATGTGGCCCCTGAGTCAAACTCCTGACACCAGGAAAAGGGGGGCAAGCACGCCTTGACGTGACCCGCGGCCACGTCGGGCCATGCCCAAGGCCACACGTCGCCAACAGTGATGGGCATGTCGGCGCTACGCAGCCTAACCTTCGTACGGCCCCTGCAGGGGTGTCCGTCGGCCACGCCGCCCACGACTACAAAACGGAACGCCGCGACTGGATGACGGAGCCTGGGGATAGCACCAGTGGTGAACAGGAGCACGACGTGGAACCGTCCCTATCACCGCCTGTGACGACGCCGGTGGGACCCGCATAAAGAGGACAAGGGACATGGCGACCCCGGAGGACTCCCTCTCCCAGATTTTCTCTCTTTCTCTCTCTCTTTTCTCTGATGAAATCTGTATTCTCCCCTTCTTCTATAAAAGGGGAGGCACGGGCACAAGCGCACACACACGTTGAGCGGCAGAGCTAACCAGACTCAGCACTTTTCGTTCCTTCCATCAGAGATTTGGGATCCATTCCCTCTCTCGCCTATCTGTAACCCCTGCTACAGACCGTGATGGTAACACGAGGCAGCAGCAAACTAGACGCAGGGACGTTCTGCCCGAACCAGTATAATCCGAGCCAGACGCGCAAGTTAGAAATTTACTAGCCGATGATCCGAAACACCGATAGATGGTTAACAAATTAAATCATTTATATTTCACCAAAAAGATATAAATTAAATAAGTCAACAGATTAGACATGCCTAATTTACATGAACACTGTAACAATGCTGAGTGCCTTTTCAAAACGAGGTGGTGATTGGGAACCATAATGTTCCTCCAGGAGGAACATGTGGTGCGAATAAGATTTAGCATGTTCAGGTATGACGACGCCTTCCATCTTTGCCATAGGAAATAGAAATGTGAGAATTTTCTTTTTCGAAGTGCCAATAACCCCCCGTGGAGAACCTTTCACTGCTCCAAAACAGATCAGTAAAGACAGTTCAATACATAGGTCACCAAAATAGCTTTACAAGGCCAAATCTTTAGGTTGCCAGGTTCATGTGGATTCAAAAGTTTCCATGGATCCTCATCATCAGAATAATCTCCAACATGATCCTCTATATCATCTGGGTGGGAGGCATTTCAACATCATCAGCAAAGCTAGGTTCAACAGGATCAGACCAATGTTTGTCATCTGGACTGGTTTCTTGAGTCGAAAATTGGTCAGGATTCTCCTGAGTTGGATCTAGACCTCCTAGGACTTTTCCCGTGACCGATTTACGACCTGTGCCCGCTGATCTTGCATTTAGGGAAGTGAAAACATTGGCTCGGCTTTTAGAAGGCGCTGAACTGCCTGACGAGCCACACTATTTTCTTTACCAGTATGTTTTCCTTGCAGAAAATCAAAAACAGCTGGTCCATCACAAGGATCCAAGGAAATCTCCATAAAAATCACATGTCCCTAACTGCAATACATAAATAACTACCACTATTTCAGTGACTGTTGCCGCTGCGTCTGCGTGTGGGTGCGGCGCCGGCGTGGCTTGCTCCATCTCGTCCTCGGCGAGTGCGGTATCTTCCCCCAAGCCGGTCGTAGCCTCCGCTTCAGACGCCTCCGCGCCGGCCATGGGTTCTTCTAGGCGCATCTCGTCCTCAGAGCTCAGATCCGCACGACGGCGACCGGCAGCCGTCCGGCGCCCGCCGGCGCCTGGTGGTGCCATAGGCGGCAGCACAGCGCAAGCGAGGAACTACGAAGGGATTTTTTTTTTGTTCAAGTCGATGCAGCAGGGGGCGACGAGCGCTGGAGCCTGGAGGCGACCACGGTGCTCTGGTTCCCTCCGTGACTTTCCTTCTTGGGCTAGCCCAACTAGATGGTGCACGGGAGGAGGCAAGAAACTGGCCTTTTAACACTTTCTTGGATCAAATATACAGAGTTTGGTCTACTTACATGTATTATACATGTATATGCATAGTAGCTGTAAATTTTTTCTCAAAATTATTGGGTGTACATCTGTACACCCATGTCCACGTACTGCGTCCGCCCATGGCCATAGCACACCGGTATTTCCGTCTGTTGAGGGAGTCTGGGATGGAGATGGATACGTACACATGCAATGCATTGTTGCTGGGGTACTGCCGAACAGGTGACTTGAGAAAGGCTTGCTGGCTACTCATGATGATGCCGCTGATGGGTTGCAGGAGGAACGAGTACTCCTACACCATTTTGATTCAGGGGCTCTGCGACGGTCTGTAAGGGAGGCACTTGTGCTTCTGTTCATGATGCTACAGGATGGGTGCTTCCCGAATCTGCACACATATACACTCCTGATAAGATGTCTTTGTAAGGAGGGAAGGATTCATGATGCCAGGGTGTTGCTTGATGAAATGCCGCGGAGAGGGGTGGTTCCAAGTGTTTGGACGTATAATACAATGATTGATGGGTACTTTAAGTCGGGAAGGATGAAGGATGCATTGGGGATTAAGGCACTGATGGAGGGAAATGGGTGTGATCCAGATGACTGGACATACAACAGTTTGATTCATGGCCTATGTGGTGGGAAGCCAGACGAAGCCGAAGAATTGCTAAATGGCGCTATTGCGAGAGGCTTCACACCTACAGTATCACATTCACTAACATGATTAATGGGTATTGCAAGGCTGAAAGGATTGATGATGCACTCAGGGTAAAGAGTATCATGATGTCAAGCAAGTGCAAACTTGATTTACAGGCATATGGAGTGTTGATCAGTGTCCTCATCAAGAAGCATAGGTTGAAAGAGGCTAAAGATACGTTAAAAGAGATTTTTGCAAATGGTTTAGCTCCTAATGTTGTCATCTACACCTCTATAATTGATGCCTATTGCAAGGTTGGAAAGGTTGGTGCTGCACTAGAGGTCTTCAAATTGATGGAACATGAAGGTTGCCGTCCAAATGCCTGGACTTACAGTTCTTTGATATATGGGTTAATTCAGGATCAAAAGCTTCATAAGGCAATGGCTTTAATAACTAAAATGCAAGAGGATGGGATAACTCCTGGTGTTATCACATATACTACTCTGATTCAAGGCCAATGTAAAAAACATGAATTTGATAATGCTTTCAGGTTATTTGAAATGATGGAGCAGAATGGCTTGACACCTGATGAGCAAGCATACAATGTCCTAACTGATGCACTATGCAAGTCTGGAAGAGCTGAAGAAGCTTATTCATTTCTTGTCAAGAAGGGAGTCGTCCTCACAAAGGTAACATATACATCTTTAGTTATGGTTTTAGCAAGGCAGGCAATACTGACTTTGCTGCCGCCCTTATAAAGAAGATGGTCAATGAGGGTTGTAAGGCAGATTCGTACACATATAGTGTACTGTTGCAGGCTTTAGCCTTTATGTAAACAAAAAAAGCTGAATGAAGCTTTGTCTATACTGGATCAGATGACCCTAAGGGGAGTCAAGTGTAACATTGTTGCTTATACAATAATTATCAGTGAAATGATCAAAGAAGGGAAGCATGACCGTGCTAAGAGTATGTTCAATGAAATGATTTCATCAGGACATAAGCCTAGTGCAACCACATATACTGTATTCATTAACTCGTGCTGCAAGATAGGTCAAATAGAGGAGGCTGAGCATCTAATTGGGGAAATGGAAAGAGACGGTGTCGCACCTGATGTGGCAGTGGCGAATCTAGGATGTTAACTTTGGGTATGCCGCCAAAAAAAATTTCATATACAATTCGGTAAATCCATTTTAGCAATTCGGTAACAATTGTAAATTTTACAATGTGATTTGGTATACATGCACTAAGTAACATGATAAGGCTTAAATTCAAGGATTAAGTTGAAACCATCTACTAAATACAATATAAAAAGTTCAAAAGATGTACTGATAGTTTAAATATAGGCATAAAAGAGTACCAAAGGCTTACAATGCTATTTTTTCAGACTGTTTTATTCGACACTTTCCAAGGAATATGAATGTCTTACTATATCTTCTTCATCAACCAGATCAACCACTGCTCTTCCACCACTGGTTCAACCTGATCAGGTGGAGGATTAGAAGGTTCAACTGGCTATGAATGTTACCAAATAGCTATGAATGTAGAAAATAATTTTCTAAAAAAGACGAAAAGCAAAGATTAAAATTTACCTAACCAAAATAGCGAATCAAGACGATAAGTCCTGACTGGCGCAAACGTATATACTACAGACAGGACATGGAAATTAGACAGCGATCCTCTGATCCAGCATTCCGAGCATGGCGGAGGGCAGCAGGGCACCAAGGGCCGCGGCCAGCCGGGGCATCACAGACTCACCTGTCAGGCGGCGACGCAAGTGTTCCTCCGTGGCTCCCCGTCTGATTGAGATTAGATTAGAAAATTCGAAGGGTCGTATATGGAGCGCACGTACCGGACGTTTGGACTTTGGAGAATTGGAGTTCCCTTGCCGCATGGGCCGTGTCAGTGCATCATATGGGCCTCCCGTCATCATGTGATGGTGTCTACGTATGTTTTTTTCTTTTTTTTTCTTTTTAACAAATACAGCGTATATACAATATAATAGTATATATATATACTACTGCTGGCCAGGTTTGCAGGGTATGCCGGTGCATACCCGGCATACCCTGTGGCTACGCCACTGTGATGTGGTAACCTATAATGTATTCATTAATGGTTGTGGGCATATGGGATATATGGATCGTGCATTTTCTACTCTGAAGCGCATGATAGATGCATCATGTGAGCCAAATTACTGGACTTATTGGCTTTTGCTCAAGCATTTTCTAAAAATGAGTTTAGGCAATGCTCATTATGTAGACACATCTGGCATGTGGAACTGGATCGAGCTGGACACAGTTTGGCAGCTTCTTGAAAGGATGGTGAAGCATGGCTTAAATCCTACAGCAGTGACATACAGTTCTATCATTGCAGGATTCTGCAAAGCAACAAGTCTAGAAGAAGCATGTGTGCTTCTTGATCACATGCGTGGAAAAGATATATCTCCCAATGAAGAGATATACACAATGCTTACCAAGTGTTGTTGTGATATCAAGCTCTTTGAAAAGGCCGCATCATTTCTTACCGACATGATAGAATGTGGGTTTCAGCCTCATCTCGAGTCCTACCACTATCTTATTATAGGCCTCTGCGATGAGGGGGACTATGACAAGGCTAAGTCATTGTTCTGTGACTTACTAGAAATGGACTATAATCATAATGAAGTTGCATGGAAAATTTTGAATGATGGCTTGCTGAAAGCTGGCCATGTGGATATTTGTTCACAGTTGCTGTCTGCTATGGAGAATAGACATTGTCGGATCGACTCTGAGACATATTCAATGGTGACGGGCAACATTCATGAGGCTTCTGTCAGTGTGGTTAGTGAACTCAGAGGAGAAGCTGCCTGACCGATGGTAAATTTCACTGTCTATTCTTCCCCATGGTGGGCAATTGTTCTGTATGAGCCAGGCTCAACATTTTGAAAAGCAGCAATTTCATCTGGGTCATTGGATATAATGGTCAGTGTTCCCACAGATCATGTGGAGTATGCTTATCACACCATATTTTATCAAAATGCATGTTGCCCCAAAACTGGAACTGACATAACTCTTTCTTCCTTTTTGTTCTTGATGACCGCATTTTACCTTCTGTTATCAAATGCAGTGCATGAGAGCTACATGTGTGCACCACTTGTAGGCCAGAACAGGATGCAGCACGCTGCTCGGCCCGGCTCACCTGACCCACTCTGCATCACCGGACGCAGCGCGCCAGCACCGCCGGACTGCCGAATTTAAAGGGTACGGTGAGGCGTTCTCCTGACGGCATGAGAGGATGGCAGGACGGCCCTGCGCCGAATAGGGAGATGAAGATGATGATTGTCTCGATCTGTCGCGGGCTGCTGGGTTCGCCAAAGACACGAGGATGCCCGGATCAATTAAACTACAATGACTGAACTACTCATGCTTATACAAACTAATATTTTTCTGTGTTTCCTCTCCATCAACGGTCCACGCATTTTAGCGCAGAGGAACCTTTGGTTCCTCCCAATCACCATAACAAACCTTTACTGGCCTCTACATTTTACTACCTTCTGCTGCACAAGCTAGACACTTTTTTGTAGCCGCGAGGGCAGTATAACTTAACTGTCATTTTTCCTTTAACAAAAAGGAGAAAGAGTGGGTATTACTGCTTATATCAGGAACGAGCCCCCCCCCCACCACCCCCACCACCCCCCCCCCCCTCAGGAAGATTTTTTTAATTAATAAGGATTACTATTGCTATAGTATTCTAATGACAGTATGACACTAGATAATGCATATATTAACTCCTATCAAGCTTCCAATAACTAGGATGCACGGATGGTACTTCAGATTAAATTTCACTGCATTGAAACACCGCCGCGACCATAGGAGGTGAAAATTTGACGCAAAGAACTTCACATCAATTACCTTTTTGGTAGCAACGCAAAGATAGCGTGAAATTCATCTGGGTTATGAAACAAACGGACATCAAAGCACAACAAAGGTCCCTTCAAACCATTGCTCCATCTGAATGATACATCGAGCCACATGGCATCTATTGATCTACAGATGTAGTGAATATATCAATAGAACTGTTCACTTTGCTGAAAATCTATAGTTGAAAGTACTGTTCGCTGATTTGTTATGAGAGAAAAATACTGTTCGTTCGCTGAAATAGTACGGCTCATAAGACAAGCGAACAGGGCCTTTCAGCATTAGCATCGTTTAGTTACAAGAAAGTTATAAAACCGTCCAAGGAATCTGCCAACGCGAGACTTGAGTGGTTGCGTGGGGGCGCAAATTGTCATGCAGCTAAGCCATAACGTCTCGCGCACATTCCACGGAATGGCTCGAACTTGAATAGTGAGCTAGAATTGCAGTGTCCCACCGTAATGCTGGCTGACAGAATCCTACAAGATGATTGCACAGTAGATGTCATCAATCAAATAATAAAGTCTTGTATTCCGTAATGAAAATAATGTTTTGCGTATGTAGATCACTGTTTGCTTCTATCAGAGGAGAAGAAACACACGAATTCGATAATCAAATAGTCAGAAGAGGCAAGGGTAAGGGCCCAGCCTGTCCGAGTTGATCAACAGATGACAAGGAAGAAAACAGAAGTGGATAGGAACTCCAGAATGCATGGAACGACTGGAATTAGAGATATAAACATGAAATCGGCTCTCAACTATGACATCAGCATGTACTGGGAGGAGTAGAGGTGGAAAAGAGTTAAATTTCCACTCCTATCAACATGTATTCAGAGGGAATGGGTTTATCCAAACAGGCCTTGAAGTTGGTGAAACAACATAGCAGGATGCAACAAGTTATATCATACAGGTACATCAAAGAATAACTAGATGTGTAGAATTTTACCTGTAGGAAAGGAAGGATGCTATCATGTAGTTCCCGAAAAAACTCTGATGCTGACGAGAATCTGGAATCGATAGAACAATAAATTTTCATCATGACTCAAACATATTTATTGGTTTGATTAATGCAACTATTGAGATTTTGGTTTGCAAGAAATAGCTTTCTATCTAATGATTCTTACCTTTTCAGAAGGCAAAAACATTTGTAGAGCTCTTCAATGTCATCTTCAACTTTCAGTTGTATGTAGTGTCTAAGAAGCTCGGAGAGACATGAATGAGATTCATTCCATTCTTCACTACCTGAGTTAGGACACAAAAGTAGGAACGAAGCTACAGGCTCTAGAACAGAAGACAATGGTCGTTGACAGCTGGAATCTGTGTGTTGCTCTGCAATTACATTCAAAATCAGGCAATTGCTAACTCTAAACTGTTCAATCCATTTTTGAGAACTTCCTGGTGGGAGAAAAGTCCTTGGGTTTTTTGGATCATCAGCTCCACCTGTTAGAATATAATTGTAACACATACAGCCCATATTGGGCGTAATGGCCCATTGGCCTTGTATACATTGTAACCCTAGCCTATTAGGCTATATAATGAAGGTCACCCCCCTGATTAGGGTGTGCGGTGTTTCTTTACATGGTATCACGGGCCCTAATTTTGGGTTTCCTTTCCTGTCTTCCGCTTCCTCCTCTGCCCGTGCGCCCTGCTCTAGGGCGTGCGCCACCGCACCACCGGGCCGCGCTCGCCTCCAACCCCGCCGCCCCAGTCCGTCGCGCGCCTCCAGCCGCTGCCACGCCCCTGCTCCGATCGCGCCGCCCCTGCCGCGCATCCGATCAGGCTGCGCCCCGCTGCCGCTGCCGCCATGACGTCCTCGTCAGGTGCCTCCGCCACCTCCGGCGTCCTTGGCTCCCACTCCTCCGGCGCTATGGGGGGGGGGATGCTCTTGCTCCTCCCTTCTATGCCGCCTATGCCTCCGTCAACGTGAAGCAGCACGTCCCGATCTCCCTCAGCCTCGAGCGTCCCAACTACTCCAAGTGGAAGGCGTTCTTCACCGCCCTCTGCGCCAAGTACGAGCTGCTCGGCCACATTGATGGCACGGAGGCCGCGCGCCCGGCTGACCCCACGTGGTCTCAGCCCGACGCCTGCATCCGTGGCTGGATGTACGGCTCCGTCGACGACGCTGTCCTCGATCTCGCCATGGAGGAGCCCGATCAAGACGCTGCGCCTCTATACGCTCCATCGAGGCCTGCTTTCGAGCAAACAAGGAGTCTCGTCTGTTGTCCTCAGACAGAGTTCCACACCATGTCCCGTAGGCGACCTCTCCGTCGACGCCTTCGCCCAGCAGATGAAGCACACCGCCGATGCCCTCCGGGAGGTTGGTCACACCATCTCCCCGCCCAGCTTCGTGCTCAATCTCCTCGCGCATCCACCCCGCTTCGCCACCACCACCGCCGACATCATCACCAACACGTCGCCGCTCCCGACTTCAAGATCGCCACGAACATGCTCCGCGTCAAGGAACTTCGTCTTTCGCATCAAGGCGCGGGAGGCTTCGGCCTCCGCCCTTGTCGCCTCCACCACCTCCTCCTGCATGTCGCCGTCCTGCCCGTCCACCCCTTCTGCGACCTCCAACCGTGGGGGCGGTGGCAAAGGCAAGGGGGGCAAGGGCAAAGGTGGGCGCGGTGGCAATGGCAGCGGCGGCGGCGGTGGGCGCAACCAGCAGCATGGCGCGTCACAAGGCGTTTTCGGCGGCCGTCAGGCTCCTCAGCCGGCCGGTCCTTGGGTTTGCTACAACCCTTGGGCCGCCCAGTGGCCTCCTCAGCAGCAGCAGTGGGGTGCACCACCCGCGCCTCCTCCACAGGCGCACACTGCCTTCGCGCCCCCCCAGTTCTCCACCACGGCCGGTTCCCGGCGTGCAGACGGCCCTCGGCGTGCGGGGATCGATCGACCGTTCGATTACCGCCCTCAATCAGATGGCGGTTCAGGGGTCTACCCCTTGGGTCATGGACAGCGGAGCGACATCCCACATGTCCTCCAACGACGGTATTCTTCTCTCCCGTCTCCCGTCACCACCGTCTTCCATTACGGTCGGCAACGGGCAATCTATTCCTGTCCTTAGTCGTGGCACATCTTTTATACAAATAGCCGATCGTTCTTTTCATCTTGATAATGTTCTTGTCGCTCCACAACTCACTCGTAACCTGTTATCTGTTCGACAGCTTACTCGCGACAATAACTGTTCAGTTGAGTTTGACGCCTCTGGTTTTTCTGTTAAGGATCTCCAGACCAAGACGGTCCTTCTTCGGTGCAATAGCAACGGGGATCTCTACACCATTCCACATCACATGCCCATGCCTTCTCGCTGTCACGTCGCCGTCGTCTCCCCGGAGCTGTGGCACTCCCGCCTTGGTCATCCAGCACCCGCCGTCGTCAACACTCTACATAAGCTATCAGCTATCCAGTGTAATAAAGCAGCTCGCCGCATCTGTCATGCCTGCCAGCTCGGCAAACATGCTAGGCTGCCTTTTGCTAGTTCGGTTTCTAGTACATCAGCACCTTTCGAACTTGTTCATTGTGATGTCTGGACCTCTCCAGTTTCGAGTATTTCTGGCTATAAATTTTATCTTGTGATAGTTGATGATTATACACATTATTGTTGGACATTTCCTCTTCGCCATAAATCCGACGTTCATGAACACATTGTTCAGTTTATTGCTTACGCTCACACACAGTTCAGTTTTCCTGTGCGCTGTTTTCAGGCAGATAATGGCACCGAGTTCCTCAACACTGCCACCGCCACCTTCCTGGCTAGCCGCAGCATCCTCCTCCGCACCTCGTGCCCCTACACATCCGCTCAGAATGGCAAAGCTGAGCGAATGCTTCGCACTTTGAACAATGCTGTTCGAACGCTTCTGATTCATGCCGCCATGCCTACCTCCTATTGGGTCGAAGCTCTCTCCACCGCCGTATTCCTGCTCAACCGGCGGCCATCCTCGTCCATAAATAACGGTATCCCATATCATCTCCATCACAAGATGCTCGACTACTCCATCCTTCGGGTTTTTGGCTGCCTGTGCTACCCAAACCTTAGTGCCACGACTCGCCATAAATTATCTCCTCGTTCCGCGGCGTGTGTCTTCCTCGGTTACCCTCCTTCTCAGAAGGGCTACCGGTGTCTTGATCTCTCCAATCGCAAGATCATCATCTCACGCCACGTCGTTTTCGATGAGACTCACTTTCCGTTTGCGGCCTCCAAGCCCCACCCGGATTCTTTTGATTTTCTGTTACAGGACTTACTCCCCGCGCCTGCTCCGTCCACCTCGGACGTTGGGCACACGCCGCCCTTGGAAGATGCTGGCGACCCCGTCAGGCTGGACCCCGCCATCCTTTGGCATGGCGCTGCCTACCGGCTATCCCACGGCCAGCGCCCGGCTCCTTCAGCCGGCCCTCAGGCGCCCCTGCAGGCCGCCCCTGCACCCGCGGCCCCGGCACCCTCCGCGTCTGCAGGTGCCGGCGCTGCTGCACCAGCTACCGCCGCCGTGCCGCCACAGCCTGGAGGCGGCCAGCGGCCTCTTCGCGTCTACACTCGTCGTCCGGCACCGATCCCGCCAGCCGCGCCTCCTCCAGAGACGACGCAGGCAGAGGTGCCGTGGGCACCAGACCCTCCACCACGGGAGACTCGATCCCGGACGGGCTCCTTGCCGCCGCCCATCAGGCGCTACGGCTACTCTGCGGCGTCGTCACCCCTTGCTTCTCCGCTGCCCGCCAACTCTCGTGCCGCCCTGGCCGACCCAAATTGGCGGCGGCGATGACCGAAGAATACAAGGCGCTCATGGCCAATGGCACCTGGCGCCTCGTACCTCGACCGCCGCGTGCCAATGTCATCACAGGCAAGTAGGTCTTTAAGCACAAGTATCGTGCTGATGGCTCTCTTGCTCGTCATAAAGCCAGGTGGGTAGTCCGTGGTTTTTCGCAGCAATACGGCATCGACTACGACGAGACATTCAGCCCGGTTGTCAAACCGGCCACCATCCGCGTCGTCCTCAGCATCGCCGCTTCTTCCTCCTGGCCGATTCATCAGCTGGACGTGAAGAACGCCTTTCTTCACGGCCACCTGACTGAGACGGTCTACTGTCAGCAGCCACCCGGCTTCATCGACTCGGCCGTTCCCGACCATGTTCGCCTCCCCGCAAAGTCCTTGTGCGGACTCAAGCGAAGCGCCAGAGCTTGGTACCGGTTTTTGCCGGCTTTCGTCCAGCCGATGCAGCTTCACTTTGCTTCGACCTCCGACCGCCTCTTTTTATTTACAAAGAGGGCGCCGACATCGCCTACTTGTCGCTTCTCGTCCGACGACATCATCCTCGACAACCGTCGCTTCGCGCACTACTTTCGCCAAGCATCACCGGGCTCCTTCACTCCGAGTTCGCCATGACAGATCTCGGGGATCTCCATCACTTCCTCGGGATCTCAGTCACACGGTCCTCTGGCGGCCTCTTCCTTTCCCAGCGCCAATACGCTGTGGATCTCGCTCAATGCCACACATGACCTAGTGTCACTCTCAACACGACCCCACGTGGACACTCGCGCCAAGCTCTCTGCTACGGACGGCGCTCCGGTGGAGGATGCTACCCAGTACCGCAGCCTCGCTGGTGCTCTCCAGTACCTCACGCTGACTCGTCCGGACCTCGCCTACGCCGTTCAGCGTGTGTCTCTTCATGCACGACCCGCGCGAGCCTCATCTGGCGATGCTCAAGCGTGTCTTCTTGCGGTATGTGAAGGCACTCATCCCACTGGGCTTCACATTGGCATTGGCGGCATCGACAATTTGACCGCCTACTCCGATCTTTGATTGGGTGGTGTCCGGACTCTCGGCGCTCCCACTTCGGCTCTTGGTCTTCCTCGGCGACAACCTAGTCTCTTGGTCCTCCAAACGATGTACCACGGTTTCTCGCTCGAGTGCGGAGGTCGAGTATCGTCTTTATTGCGCCGCCGTGGCTTGAGACTTGTTGGCTTCGCCGCTTTGCTTCAGGGAGCTCCATGCGCCCATCTCTTCGGCGACGGTTGTCATCGTGACAATATCGCCGTTGTTCACATGATCGCCAATCCAGTTCATCATCGCCGCACGGCTACGCATCGAGATAGACATTCACTTCGTCGGTGACAAAGTGGCCTTGGGACAGTCCGGTGCTCCACGCCCCATCGCTCTCATCGGTTCACGGACATTATGACCAAAGGGTTACTGTCTGATTGTTTATCGATTTTAGGCCCAGTCTTTGTGTTCATGACACTCCCGCTTAGACTGAGGGAGGGTGTTAGAATATAATTGTAACACATACAGCCCATATTGGGCGTAATGGCCCATTGGCCTTGTATACATTGTAACCCTAGCCTATTAGGCTATATAATGAAGGTCACCCCCCCTGATTAGGGTGTGCGGTGTTTCTTTACACCACCATCATTAGGAGATCTATTTTCAGCTCTAACAACATTAGGTGATTTACTTTCAGATACATTGGAAGTGCTGTATGCAGGATCTCCTGATCTATGTAATGGAAGTGCACTAAACAAATCAGCCTTTACATCCTCAGGTAATTCCTGCAGAACTGTTAGATCTGCCTGGCTTAGCGAATCAGGCATCAAATCAAGCTGTGTAACACTTTTTGTTGTTTTCTCAACTAATGCACTAGCTCTTGAGCATGAAGCATTATTGGCTGCTTTAGCTTCTGATAGCTGTTCGTCAAATTTTCCCTATGGTGGTAACGGTAAAATTAGAATAGTGTGAAACAGGTTCAAAATATTATGATGAAGAGGTAACGTAACTAAATCGCGTGCTTGCACTTTGTTTAAAAACTTCCAGCACCACTTTGTTTCCAGTGACAAAGCTCACCTTAGTATGTTCCTACTCTGAATGCATGGAGTGTTCGTGGTCTCTGTATCCTTGAAGCTTTGCATCACCAGGTACAGAATTACGAGTAACTGCTGGCAAAGCAAGAGATTTTGAACTATTTTCCTTGCCCTTATCACTATTGAGGGTGTCCACAAGACCTTGTAATTCTCCCTTGTACATTTCATTCATTTCAGACATTATCTCTGGGGGAAGGTTCTTCAGGACCTCCAAATCAAGTTGGGATAATGGAGGCAGCTCGACATTGTGAACTACAGTAGACCTATCACTTCTAAGGTTCACTTCTGCTGTATGTGATGGTCCAGATCTTCTCAAATCCTGCAGTCCACTAGTCCCTACAGAAGCTCCAAGCAGTCAATTCCCATTGAACAGAACACAGTGAACACTATGAAACATAGCTTCACATGATAGCAGCAGTTGCCCAATACCTGCAACATCAACATTCACCGGCATCTCACTGTGGTGTTTCTTGAGCTTCGCAGCTGGTGAAGCAAGCCATGATTCAAGCATATTTCCTTGCAGTGCTTCATTGGAAAATAAGAACCATTAGGATCAAGGAGCTAAGTGCATACAAAATATGTCAAGTGCCAGAAACAGAAGCAGAGGCAGCTATGAAGATTTTTTTTTTTTTTTGTGTGTGTGTGTGAAGGGGAGGGGGATATCTACTGCTAATCTGCTATAGTTTACCTTACTTAGGGAGAGTAGTGCTTGCTTGTTGTCGAGATACTTCCTTATTAAATATTATTTTAGCATGGAAGCACTTGAGAACCAAAGGGCCAATATGTAAATTGTAAGAACTGTTGACTTTTGCATCAATATACAGCAAATGTATCTTTTGATATTATTTTATTTCAGGCAATATTAAACTAGTGTTTCCTTTATAAGAAAAGAAACATGCCACAAAGCGTTATGTTTCCTTTGTAACATGTGACATACTGACATGTGATGGGGATATTGTGGTGGTTCTGGCATATGCATATCTAGGTTTCATCAATCAAATGCTAAGTTGCTGTCAGCAATCAAGACACTGCTCTTTCTCTAAAAAGTAATAGTTCCTTCAGCTAGCATGGGTCTTAACAGTATAACTGAAAATCATCTACAAACAATAGACAGTAGTGCACCTTAGAGTCTTAGACTTAGCTTTCAGATTAAGCTGTTGTTACTGTTAAGTTTTAAGACATACTTTGCTCTGAGATGCCTATAATCAGATGAAAATGCACAAAAGCACATCTTTTATTATTTTATAGAAACAATGCTGCTTGTTTATGACATCCACTAGACCACTATTGAAATCCGAAAAGTATTTTTACACCAAACCAAATGGGGATTAAAAATATAAGGAAATAAAAAGAATCCGAATAGCTAAAGATACCTCCCCGACCCAAATCTGCATGCTCAAGCTTTGACAGTGACAGTCCAATTCCACGAACTTCCTTCACATCTGGAATGTGAGATTGCACAATTTAGTCATCAACACAGTAATGACGGAATTTTCATTAAAGGTCTACAGTACATAAGGTGCATATAAGATATGGAAAAAATATATTAAATTTACCAAGACGAAGAGCTGAAAATAATTGTTTTGCAATTCTCTTAAGAGTGACAAAACTGTCAGTTGTACCTGCAATCTTTGAGACAGTACAGAGTAGTAAAGATTAGAAATCAAAAGAATGCACAGTGCACCTGGTAACATATCACATTTTTGAATCATGGAAATTTAGAAGCAAATAATGCATATAAGAATGCGCACGTCATAACTCATAGGGCGTACCCAGTGCAGAGAGCTCCCGCTCTGTGCGGGGTCTGGGGAAGGGTGTCAGTGGCAAGCCTTACCCTCGCCTGCGCAATGCGAGGAGACTGCGACTCGAACCCGGGACCTTCCGGTCACAGGCAGTAAGACTCTACCGCTTGCACCAGGCCTGCCCTTCACGTCATAACTCATAATACAGGATAAACACTTAGCCTATGCATCATCACAATTACATACAATAATAACTTGATACACAAAACTACTAAAACACTAAGGATATGTTACTACTGTGTTCCCCTAAAAAAATTAAGAATATGTATTCATCTGCACCAGTGAACCCCATACCGTCATAGAACGACTCGTGGTTTCACAATCACCACATCCCATATACTTTATTGGTTCCCCAGCACCTTCCCTTCTTGTTTTCACCTTCAAGGCAAACATTCATTTGATACCTTAACTATTTATTGTACAGATGAGTGAAAGAAAAGTGTGTATACTCAATAGAAACAACCTTAAGGGTAATAGTACGTCCCTGAACTCCACACCCCTGCAAGCGTAGAGAAACCTCCTTGCAGAGGTTGGTAAGAAAATGCTCAGCCTGCAACAAACATAAAAGTGATCAAATCAAACATGAAAGGGCATAGTGCTGCAATGATATAGAGCAGATAAACAGAAAGGACCCACATCTTTGTTGTCATTAAATCTGACTCCCCAGTTGATTTCAGCACCCACAGATTTTGTTTCCTGCATTGTGTGCAGAGGACAATATTTTAGTAGAGCAACTAATTAATATCACTAAACTTATTATCACCATATTTCCTTCCAAAGGGTTGGGTGAGATGTTAGAACAAAAAAACAAAATATTATAACAACAAACAAATACCCTTCACACTGATGCTGGAGTCCCACGTACCCAGAAGCATACTCTCCATCAATTTAAAATTTAATACCAATCATAAGGGGAAAAGGAGAATATAATTCTATCAAGATATGCTCAACTAATGAGCCAACAAAACACAAAGGATGACATGCTTAATTCTGCAACCTGAACACAAAACTAACATGGAACTACAAGCTCCCATTATTATACATTGACAAAAGAGCAAATAGACTCACTGGCCCAACCTGCAGTTCCCAACGAACCGCAGGTGTTCCTCTATACCATTATCACTCTATTTTAGACTTTTAGTACCTTCATCCTGCATAGTGCATACAGGATGTAGTCTACATATGTGCACAACCAACTATGCTGAACGATTGGTCCTGGTGCTATCCTCCTACCTAACAGAGAAGCCAGGTGTTCAAATCCTCATTCCCGCACTTTTTCCTTGGCAATTACCAAAACTTTCCCACCTGGCAGCACTTTGTATGTGTATCCGTCAAGGCAACCCAAATGCTTTGATTAAAACTGGACGGTTCAAATTGTTATTTCTGAATCTATTTCTTAGGTGTTCTTGGGAGCATGAGCAGATCAGCAGAGCTGGCTGCTCCAGGTATTTACATCCCATACACCAGTTGAGCACAGTTTTCAGTAAAACAAAATAGGCACAGGCACTCACAACTGAAGCAATGGCTGAGATGCTCTTTTTTCTACCTGAACAGATCCAACAACTGAATGATCAATTCCTCTACAATAATTCCATAAAAGATCACCAGTCTTTTTTCCGAAGTCCTTGTGGAGGGCATCCTACAAAAGAAGCACTGGCATGTAATAACCTTTTTTTTGCGGGGTTGTAATAACCATATTTGGAGGGAGGCAGTTGAGATAACATCAATACTCATCTAGACAAGAAATTATATATAATCCTAAAGAATGTGGTTGGCATTATGTGACCCTCACACAGTAGATGACCTAGACGATGTGCTTATGACTTGTAAACAGAATTTTATTCTGCATTAGTAAAGGGCGTTTAAAGTCGAGACTGGACCACAGTAATAAAGGACTGGAAAAAACTCTTTCCATGAGGAAAGGGGACTGCTTTATGTTACACTACACAAATAGCGCCGACGAACCTTTGGAACATTGCGAAGTTGGCCACAATATTCAATTTCTTTGCTTTTCAGTTTTGATGAAACCGTATGACCAATGCCAGGAAGTGCTTTGATAGAGAGACTACTCAGATAATCATCAGCCTGTAAGAGATACATGTTGCAGTCAGTAAATCACATGTCCCTAACTCCTTATGAAGATTATGATATCAACTTATTAAGTAAGATAAGCTACAGTACAAAGTACATCCTTTTAGAGGGAGTGGCACCACTAGTGATTTTCTTTAATCAGATAGGACTTTAAGAAAAGACAAACAAAATTAGTAACTGAATTCAATACCCAACAAGCTAATAACCAACTCCCAGAAATAAAATAAGTAATTCAACAGTCAATATTTTCATAGAGATATTTGAACAATATAGACATGATATCCAAACATCCCAGCTTATTTTTCAGGTCTGTTCGGAACAGGAGAATGTTGCAGGCAGTGTATTCTCTTCACAATTCCTGCGTCAGTTCCCTTTTTTCAGATGGGGCCTTAAGTAAGACTCAGCTAGTCAGCTGAATACATTCAAGACCTTCTAGGCTCTAGGGTAGTTAAGCAGATTTAATATATCTAGGAAAATATTCCAGATAAGATCTTACATATATCCTTGTTGCCTATATTAGGAGTTAACAGGACAATGATACCATAAGATTCAGTGTGTCCTAAGCTTGTTTAACTGTTCTAGCAACGCATTCAATAGCTGTGATGCCCTGTTCAGATCAAAGGAATGAAAAAGAGGCCAAATATTTGGTGCAAAGTGCAAATCACCCCTCTGGTGCAATCATGAAAACCCCTTGAAACACATACCTAGAAATTTCCAAAATTTTTTGAAATGGTGCACATCCATAGCACATCTATAGATGTACATTGTCACAAAAGTTGAAATCTAAAATCATTTTCTAAAAAAAATCATATGACAATAATAAATTTCAGGTGCATATGTACCGTAAGACAATTTTGTCTTCTAGTGCACATGCACATGAATTTTGTTATATTCTTGTGAATTTTTGTAGATTGAGTTTGAAACTTTGAATCTCGACTTTGACGACAATGTACATCTATAGATGCACTATGGATGTGCATCATTTCAAAAAAAAAGGAGCTTATAGGTATGTGTTTTCAAGGTAATGTGGTTTGAGCTGAATATTTTCCTCGAAAAAATCCTATGGAAATCCTAACATGAAATGAATATTCCGGTCCTCGTTCAAAGCGGTTTGTATAAATGTATAGAGATAACAGTGGGCACAGACATGCAGTTAGGAACATGTCCATTAGCAACAGCATACATATACCTTTTCAGAGGGAATAAAACATTGTCCATTCGGCTTTGCAGATCTGGTAGCTAACCGAGCTAGGAGCATGTTTTCTGCAATACCTGCACTAGCAGTACACTTTGTTGCATGAAAAATCTCACTTCTTATTTTCTGTGTTACTTCCTCAGGATTGTCATGTAAGCATTCAGTCATATCCAAAAAAGCTTCATCACAACTCAAAGCCTGAATTGTGGATAACATTGTCAGCACTGTAGGTGGAGATCTCTAATAATCAAACTATGGGGATGTATCGCCAATGAAGATATGCTGTCTAGCATGTATAATCCTGGAGTGTACCTGAACCTTACTGCAATGTTTGTGCAAAATACCATAGAACTGATCAGCAACCTACAAGAATTCCAGTCACTCAGGTTCTCAAATTCAACAAAAGTAAAAGAGGAGTTATCCATCAAATGGACTATCTTAAATTCTTAAAAAATATACCTCCTCATATGCATCAAAGTTATAAGGAACGATCATTAGGTGAGGGCACCGAGCTTTAGCATCTCTAACAAACATGCCAACCTTTATCCCTGGAATGCATCAATGAGGATGCAACCTATGTTCAAATGTGTTCACATAACAAAATTATAAGTCTCAATTAATGGAAAATAAAATATCGGCACCATAATTTCGAGCCGGATAGTTTGCAGACGATATTTCTGCTGTTCCTTTAGGATTGTCCGAATGGCAAACTGCTACTGGTTTATCATGCAGGTCTGGAATATTTCTGATGACGACAGACACAAAAAAGCAATCCTGGTGGAAACATTATGTCAACAATCAAGATAATTAAGTATAACACAAGCAACGCAACTCAAGCATATTCCTGAAGACAAGCATTACCAAACTACATCTTGGAATTGCAGAGTATGACAGAAGGAAAGATAAAAAAAAGTGGCTTCCAATTAGTGACAAATTCAACTAGTAACTCAATATTTGAAACTACAATTTGGACTGAACCTTTCAAGCATAAACCTCATTTCATGCACACCTGCTTGCCTCTCTTTTTCAGATAGAATCTGGCAACACATATCTTAGTTCATTGTTGAATGGATCAACAGTAGGTACTTGCATTCACAATTCAGCATTTGGTTAGCATTTTGTACACAGCCATATTCCTCAGAAGGCCATTTGCTCTTTACAACTACATTATCAATCCATCATAATTACCGGATTCAATACTCTATTTGAAATCCATACTGCAAACTACCTGACTTCCTATTTTTTATGGCTGTTTAGCTTTCTGCGACTAAACATGATGTGACGGCAAAAGTAATATGCCCAAGAGCATAGAAGAAACTACATATCATACTCATAACTACAAAATAAAAGATTTCTTTGATAAGAATTCAACGTTCAAGATGCAATTCTATATATCTATAGCTCACCATAGCACTACAAGATTACCATATCAATATGAATGATTGTTTTCTTCTTCCCTGAATGATCAGCACTCGACTTAATGCCTTTAGCTTCTAACAAATTTGAGAAGCGCTTTCGATACCGATTTCTCCATGTCCCAATGAAGTGCAGTCAAGAGTACTACAACACCAAACAAGAACATCAAATAAAACTACCAGTATGACCAAAAATATTTGATTCAGTTTACAGGAAGATATATGTGATGTCATCATGGAGTAGAAGCAGCAAAGCTTAGTAACAGAAGCTTTCAAAACATAAAATGGCAAATTTATTGACAATAGAGCATCAAATGTGACTGACAAATCAGATATTGTCATTTGTTCCTGTTACCTTGAAATAGTTCTCAACAAAATTTTGATCTGTTAGGGTTGAATGTGGTCGGCCAGAAGGTTTAGCTGCACTTTTCTCCAATGGCAAGGACAAATGACTGCCTGTAGAGCTTGTACTGCATAAATTTGAACACCTTGACTTTGCATCAGGGGATTGAGGCACACAAAGGTTATCATCTGTGTCATTATGGCTCTCTGAACAGGCAGTTTCACAATCATATTCACCCTCATCAACTGTGAAATCTCCGCTCTCTCTTTCTTCAAATGCTGATGCCTTCTGTTCATCCGAGGATAACGAGTCCTTTGATAACTCCAAATTATCCATTGAAGCTTCACTTTCACAATCCCCACTTTGATACTGTGATCCCTCCTGAGCAGACGAAGATTGGAACTCAATATCCTTACTTTGGTTGTTTTGTCCTTCCTTGTGACGCATTTCATTTTGTTTCTCAGAAAAGAAAGCAGAAAGCTTCATCTGCTTTCGGCTTGAAGAACTATTCTGATTTATTTGATAAGGAGCACCTTAGTTAAAATAACAAAAACAAACACATAAGAATATATGAAGCCATGAGTGCATACAAGCTATGTGCTGTGTGCACTTACTTTAAGAGACTAATCTTGATATTCCTATCATAAATGAGGACATATGTTCACAAAACTAAGCAAAATAGTGTAGGATAATGATTTCACATAGAAGTTTACAAGTAGGCCTTCATAATAAAGCATAGTTATAAAAGGATGGATAGAAGTGTGGTGCGATCTATCTTAATCTAAGAAACAAAGTATTAAGAATGCTATGCTCATGGCTAGAATAAAACCTCTACCTCAGTTTTTGGAGAAGTTTACAATCAGTGTGTATATAATATAATCATACGATGTCAGCTCAATCAACCTTGTTACCAACCAGTGTATTACCAGCAACATGTTCAATCTAGCTATAACACTAGTGAAACAGAAGTTGCAAGAAGGAAGCAGATCATTTAGTACACTGTCTACAAAAAGTGAGCAAGAACAAGAGAAAATACAGTTGAGGAGCCGGTTCTCTGCCAGGGAATCCACCACCCATGCTGGCTTCACAACAGGAAGTTCCTTGCTGAATGCTCTGGATCAAACAGCAGCATGATCACCATAATCGAACCAGAAAGCCTAATAATGGCGACCCAGAGGCCCTCTTCCGTTACGTACCTCAGATTCTTCATTTTGCTATCAGGCAGGTTGCTGCAAACAACGTGTGTCACCGTGTGCCTGGAGAAGTAGTTGACAAACCGGCCTCCATTGTTCAGCATAATCTCTTTCAGCTCCTACCGAACCCCAAGCACAAAACAAACCCACGGAAAAAAAAAAGTCAAATCGACATGATCCATACCGTTGCATCTACAGTATTATATTGCGGTGTATGAGAACCCTTGAGATGAGCATGAGCTGGTGGCGCGCGGCAGTCACCTGGCTAGAAGGGACCGTGAAGCCGTCGACGAAGATGGAGACGCCAGCGAATAGACCCCCGGCGGCCGCGCCGGAGGTGGAGGCGTCGGCGTCGAACTGCGCGGCGAGCTTGCTGTTCTTCGCGGCCATGTAGGTGCCGAAGTCTGCGAACGGGGAGGAGGCGAAAGCGCGGCGAGGGTTTTTGGCGGGGTCGGGGTCGGATGGGACCCGCTGCTGGCCTCGTCCCTCGCCCGCTTCTGGCCTGGCGACGAGGCAACCGCCGCCGAAGATGAGGAGACGCGGCGGCCCGAGGAGGTGGAGCTCATGGCGGCCGGCGGGGTGAGGCGGTGCCCGGTGCCCGGTGGGAGGCTGGGAGCGGACAGCGGAGGGGGCGGGAGCACGCGCGAGAGGAATGGCGATTGCCGTTCATACTACGTTTGTGACCTTTTTTTGCTCAAAAAAAAAAACTTTGTGACCTACAATGAGCAAGTATTGTCATTCTGGTTTTATTCTAAATTAAATAATATTAAATTAAATATAATTAAGTTTGTATAAACATATCAGTATTTATAATACTAGATAAATATCATGAAATTCGTCATAAAATATAGTTTCATAGCAATTATAAATATGACATTTTACACGGTGTCCATGCTCAAATTTGGTAAGGTTTGTTAAAAAGGAAACCATAATTTGATGAGAAACTCTTTAATTGGGTTTAATACTTTAGTACATGAGTACATCATTTGATTATATGTGTACACTTGTTCAACCCAGAATACCGTGTTCCCTTGTGTGATTTGCAGGTGCATATGTAAGGATGGCAGCGGGGATATACCTGGGTATCGCCGGAACGTTCTCTTCCCTGCTACGGAGAATTCATCCCGTTCCCGTCCCCGTTAACTGTCTCGGGTATAGATTCTTGTCCATTCCCGTACCCGTCGGGCATCGGTGGGGTAACAGATACCCGACGGGTACTGCATACCCAATAAACAAGGACACTTGGGGTCGCAGCTTTGCAATCGGAGACGTTTCTTCTTCACCCGGGTATAAGTGTCGGAGTCTCGGAGATGCCTAGGAGAAGGAGCGAGGTTGCGAGGAGGACGAGCAAAGGTGGCATAGAGATCGAACTGAGGAAGCGAGGGGCACGAGCGCTCGTGAGGCAGGCGTGCTTGTGCTGCTGACGGAGATGGTGAGAAAAAATTGAACTAGAGTTCCTAGAACATACAAACTATATATATGATTGTTCATATTTGGATCAAAATACCTATGTTGAGCTTCTTTGGGCCTAATACTCGCATGACAGCTCAAATAGTCGGGTTCCCCAACGGGTAACGGAGACAGGTAAACAGGAAACGTTTCCGTACCCGCTATACCCGTCGGGGATAGATTCTTGTCCATTTAGATATCTGTAGATAAAGATATGATCCCATCCCCGTCCCCTAATAGATCAAATACCCGTCGGGTATCGAGCCCGTTGCCATCTTTATGCATATGTTATGGCCGGCCTGATCAGGTTGTGTGCCGGTCCAAAGGAGTTCGTCGTCAGTTACTCGGTCACCGTTCGCTCAGACATGACAGCTTGGTTTCATGCCCCATTCGCTTTGCTGAAAAAATATTGTAAGAAAAAACACTGTTCCAGCTAAAAAAATAAATTGAAAAATATAGATTATAAGACAAACAAACATGTCCGTGATTTACTAGTAGCAGTACCGGTTGTATCCAAGGATGGGTCCTCGGCAGTCCTGGCAAATAGCCACCCTTCCAAAGGTTCTTTAGTTTTCTTATTGGAAGCCTTCCAGTCTGTTTAGGATAGTCTACCATGCGGCTGATCGATGTCCGTCTCAGCACTGTAAGTTGAGAGTAACTTGCACATTGCTTGCCTGCATGTTTACCGGCCTTATTCAGCCTGTTCGTTTATTGGTTTTAGTTAGGGCTTATTAGCTAGTCAATAGTATTTTTCTTTCACAACAAATCAGCACTAGTCGAGATTATCAACCCAGAAACCAACCAGCGAACAGGCCGATTGAGACATTGCACATGCTGATCCAGTATGTTTTGATGTCGATAGCACCGTCACACTGGATGAGGGTATTGACGAGCTTGCTGATTTCTGTGGGGGCAGGGAAAGCTGTTGCTGAATGGACTGCAAATTAAATGCTCCATTGTGTAGATTGATTCATCTAGACTATGGATTTTGCGGGAAGAACTAAGGGTGTGTTTAGTTCACGAAAACTAAGGGTGTGTTTAGTTCACGAAATGAAAATTTTTAGATATCACATTAGATGTTTTGGGGAATGTTGGAAGGGGTTTTTGATACTAATAAAAAAACTAATTACACAGTTCGGCTGGAAATTGCGAGACGAATTTATTAAGTCTAATTAATCCATCATTAGCGTATGTTGGTACTGTAGCACTTATGGCTAATTATGGCCTAATCAGGCTTAAAACATTCGTCTCGCGATTTTCAACCAAACTATGCAATTAGTTTTTTTTATCTATATTTAATACTCCATGCATGTGCCGCAAGATTCGATGTGACACTTTGGGGTGAAAATTTTTGGGAACTAAACAGGGCGTTAGTTGGGGAGGTGAAATTTTTTTGGTGTCACATCGGATGTGTCGGAAGGATGTCGGGAGGGGTTTTTGATACTAATAAAAAAATAAATTACAGAACCCATCAGAAAACTGCGAGACGAATCTAATGATACTAATTAATCGGGCATTAGCACATGCAGGTTACTGTAGCACTTAAGGCTTTTCATGGACTAATTAGGCTTAAAAGATTCGTCTCGTGATTTTGCCGAGAACTGCGCAATTAGTTTTTTTTCGTCTACATTTAGTACTCCATGCATATATCCAAATATGCTCTTTTACTGTAGAAGACAAAAAAAAAAACTAAACAGGGCCTAACCGTGGTTCAATATTCTTAGAGCCATAACTGGGACTGTTCCATTTGAGGAGGCGCTGTCAGCGAGGCTGTCTTTAATCAAGCCATCCCTCCCAGGTGGAGTGCATGAAGAAGAGGCCACCAAGGCAACCTCGCCTTATTCTAAACTTCATGTTAGTCTATATGGTAGCTGGTATTTTGGTGTCCTTAATTTCCATCCTTTTTTAACTATTTGAACTCGGCACCACCGCTATTTAACTTTTGTAAATAATGTGTATGGGTGTTTATCCCTTGTCTCTGTTCCCCTTATATGTACCTCTGTATAGAACAGAAAATACTTAGTAACAATAATTGATTGACTGAGTTTCTCTTTTCACAACAAGACAGGAAATGTGTAGTTATATTTAAATTTGTATAGACAACCACAACATTATCGTTTTGTCCAGTTTGCATTATGCCTTTTGTAGCAGCGCTGTAAGATTTCTTTAAATATAGTATTCCCAGCATACAGAGCAAGCTATTTAAAAAGAAACCGCTCAACTGCAACTAAAGACACAGGTGATGTTTTCATCGGTGGTGCAAGACCCAAGAGAAGTGGCCATGACAAAGACATGATCCTCGTTCTCGCACTCCAATAACACACCCGGCGATCCCTTGACTATCTGATCGGTACAGCTGGCTGTCGAAGTCAATGACACGTATGTATGCCTTTCTAACTATACCTTACTAGAAAATTAAGCAAATTGCTAGCCAAACTAACTAATTAGTGAGAGTCAGGTTAGTGTTCTAATAGACTTCTTATTTTGTCCTAAACTTGTCTGAATACTTTATTTTCTGGAATGGTGGCTGTATTTATTTAGAACCACAATCATTAATACTATTTTCTATAAATTTAGTTTAAAATACTTTGACTCTGAGCATATGTAAATGTGTATATATTGTTTTAAGTACGTACGAAGGGTGATGTAAATGTGTAGTATTTTATTTGTTTTGGAGTGATTTTTTTTGAACGCAATACGAATGGAGTAATAGTATTGGTTAATCGGAGGCAAGTCGTATCGGCCAGCTTTTATGCGGAGCCCAGTATGCCGGGCCGACTTCAGCTGGCGTAGGCATATGCCCCGAGTAGAAAAGGCCACGGACGGGTAGGCGCAGGCCGACACGACGACGCCGACCCCGACCCGCCGGGGAACGCTAGCGGCTAGCGCGCCAACCAGTGTGTGGCGGGGGCGCGCGGTGGGGCAGCGTCTCCAGCCAGAGAAACCGGAGCGACCCACCCACCCGGCCAAGCGAGCACGGGGCACAGCCGCTAGCCCGCTACAGCTACAGGAGCACGGCTGCACGGCAGACGGGGCCGGAGGAGGAAACCGAAGCGCAAAAAAGACCAAAAAACCAAGGAGAAACCAGGGTGGGGGAGGAGCCCAGCCGCCCAGCCCCAGAGCAGGGGAGGAAAATAAGCTAGAGGCCAAACCCTAGCCTGCCGAGCCCCCGCCACGCCCCGCGTGCGCTCTCCGCCGCCCGCCCGCCCGCCCCCACTTCCCTCAGGTCCGCGATGCGCCGGGCGAAGCCGCTGCAGCCGCAGCCCTCGCCGTCGCCGGAGATCCGGTACCGCGGCGTGCGGAGGCGGCCGTCGGGGCGCTACGCCGCCGAGATCCGGGACCCGGCCAAGAAGACCCCGATCTGGCTCGGCACCTTCGACTCCGCCGAGGCCGCCGCGCGCGCCTACGACGCCGCCGCCCGATCCCTCCGCGGGCCCACCGCGCGCACCAACTTCCCCAGCGCCGCGGCCTCCGCGCCGCGGCACAGGGCCCCCTCCGCATCCGCCGCCGCCGCAGCCCCCGCGGCGGCGGCCACGTCCAGCCACAGCAGCACCGTCGAGTCGTGGAGCGGCGGCGCACCCCGCGCCGCCGCCCTGCCGCGGAGCGCCGCCGCGCCCATTGAGGAGGACGACGACGAGGACTGCCACAGCTACTGCGGATCCTCGTCGTCCGTCCTCTGCGAAGACGCCTGCGGCGACGACGCGGCCGCGTCCCGCGCGCCCCTGCCGTTCGATCTGAACCTGCCGGCGCCTCTTGACGCTGCCGCTGAGGCCGATCAGATGGGTGCCCGCTACGACACGCTACTCCGCCTCTAGCTCACGAGAACGGACACGACGAATCAGAGAAGGATCGACACCGCTTGTCCTTCTTCGGCTGCTGATCCGGTGGTGTTCTCTCGCTAGATGGATAATTCTTGCCTTTTTTCCCTTCTTTTTTCCTTCTCTCTCTCTCTTTCTTTTCTTACCACCACCACGATGATGATGATGATGATTCAACATTATGTGAATAATTCAGTTATGTCCATGTAAGCTGTGAGGAAGGAAATCTGAGCTTTTCCTTATCTTTCTCTGGTGTTTCGAGTGATATTACTGCTGCTGCCCTTTCATTTGTTGGAAAGATAATGGAAGAAATCAAGAGAAATTATTTATACATTTCATTTTCTGCTGCTTTACCATGTCAGAGCTCGATTGAGCTGACATGATTAGCGTATACTAATTCATCTACTGATGTGCAAATCATAGTATCAAATACATGCATTGCAAGTTACAAGGTTGCAATTTGCAAGTGTAATTGGTAGTGTCATCTGAAAGTTCTATTCTAATACTTGGATTTGTTAAAATTATCTGAATATTCTAAGGCAATGCTTGGATTATATTTTTGCAGTGCTTCTTCCCTCGAGCCGGCTGATTCTATTGGTTTTGCTATTTCTTGTAAGCATTGGCTTAACCCATTGATCATGTCATAAGCCAGCGACTGATCCCATTGATCATATCCTGTGACCTTGAAGCCAATTCTTGAAGACTTGTGTTGTGACCCTGAAACAAGTTCTTGAAGCCTCTTCTTTGGACAGCCAATCAGGTTCGCTCGTTGGTTTCTGGGCTGATAAGCTCGGCTGATGCTAGTTTGCTGTGAGAGAAAATACCGTACCATGGCTGATAAGCCCTGGCTGAAACCAACAAGCGAACAGCCTATGTAGATGACTAGAGGTGTTTTGCTTAATTAATTGCCTGCTCGTCGCAATGGTTATTATATCTTCCAGGATGTCTCGTTCTGATGTGTAAGGTGATGTGCAGCTCTTCCTCCTTGTGCATGATTACCCCTCCTTCAGTGCAAGTGTAAAAAGACCATGCTATCTGGGGTTTTTTTTAGAGCTATCTGTTTGTTTGATTACCTCACTTTCATCTCCAAGCTAGATGCCAATTTGAACTGTACAATGCTGATATATCATGCTTGATTTCCTGATGCTGTGTAAGGTTGATGGAAGATCTGGCTTTTGATTCTTAATTCTGATACCGTTGCACTCTTCTTGATTGTTCTTGGTTGATTGAAAGGGGAGCGTTGGGTTGCACCCTTGACTGTTCTTGGTTGAAAGGGAAGCGTTTGATCAAACCAACGGGAGGAAAATTCTTGCTGTGTTGAATACTAGTATACTATAGTACTATATGTCTATATACTAGTCAGCTGGGTCGGAAAAAAAACTAATACTGAAAGCGCCGGTGGACTTTAGCTATGGAAATTCAGGAGATTGTTTTGTTTTGACTATGGAAATTTAGTAGATTATAATTTTGCTGTGACTTTAGCTATGGAAAACTAATAGTGTAAGGCTATCTCCAACAGGAGACCCATTACGAAATCCAAACCCAAACTAGGTTTACAATACAATACCTATAGTTTTCAACAGAGCACTTATATGGAAGACCTATTTTAGATGCCAGGAAGAGACATAACATAAATTGAGTATTCTCTCTTCCGAAGATCTTTTTGCTGAAACGGTTGTTTTTTGAGTCTTTGTTGGAGAAGACTAAAAATAGTTATTAAAATATTTGTCTGTAACGCTGCTCAGAGAACAAATGGATCTTCCGTATTTTGGGTCGCGGTTGATGGAGACAGTATAACTATGTTGATTTGTATACTATGTTGATTTGTTGTGACTATGGCACGGTGGTTCTGATTCGGAAGGTTTAGGATCTGCTTTTCATCCTGTGTCGTTACATCTGCCTTACTGCCATTTGGCAGAGAAGAATCCGCTGCGCTCTGTGCCGAATCTGTTTATACTGTCTGTCAGGCAGGCAGAGGCGGGTGAACTTTTGGCGAGGCGAAACCTTTTTCACTGGATCTGCTCTGCACCTGTTTCTGGAACCCTTTTGCCGCCTAGTACAACTTGCGAGTGGTGGCCTTGTTTAATATAGGTCGTAAAATTTGGGGTGTCACGTGGACTGTCGTCTGCTGTAGTCTACTAATAAAAAAAATAAGTTATAGAATTTGTCAGTAATCCACGAGACGAATTTATTAAGCTTAATTAATTCGTCATTAGCACATGTGTACTGTAGCACCATATTATCAAATCATGGACTAATTAGGTTTAAAAGATTTGTTTCGCAAATTAGTCGTAAATTATGCAATTAGTTATTTTTTAGTCTATATTTAATATTCCATACATGTGTTCAAACATTCGATGGATAGGAAATAAACTTTAGAGGAATGAACTAAATCAGGCCTAAATGTTCGTATTTGATGTGCGAAATAACTAGAGCAGCCTTTTCTTCAAGGAGAGAATTTTCATGGAGGAGAAAAGTTCCAGAGGAACTGAGGAAGGGTGACTGTTGTGTCGAGGCCTTGTTTAAATTTAGGATGTAAAATTTTAGAGCGTCACATCAGATGTCGAATGGGGTGTTTGGATACTAATAATAAAATAAATTATAGAATCCGTAAATAATCCGTAAAACGAATTTATTAAGCCTAATTAATTTATCATTAGCACATGTGCTATTGTAGCACCACGTTGTCAAATCATAGACTAATTAGGTTTAAAAGATTTGTCTCACAAATTAGTCGTAAACTGTATAATTAATTATTTTTTAATCTATATTTAATATAGTATGTCTAAATATTTAATAGAACCAGGAGTAAACTTTAGGACTTTAGGAAGATGAACTAAACGTTAGAAAGCTCCCAGTCCCAGCTGTTGTCGTGACAAGGGAGAAGAGGAAAAAGCCTGGGGCTCGTCATGGGCCTCGGCTGGCCTGGGCTCTAAAGAAAATCTTAGATTCAGGTGACCTCCCTCCCCCGTTGCAACGTGCATCCCTTTTCAGTCTGAGTCGTGCTCGCGCACTACAGAGCATGCATATCTGGATTCTGATAGAAGGAACTTGCTACTTGCATTGCATGAGGCCGTTTGGAGGTGGCAGATGGGAGCATCAAACCCAGAGAGAGGGAGATAGCAGATACGCAAGTGGTTAGCCGCTTGGGAGTTGGGACCTGGGCAAGGTGAGTGGATGATGGTCACCAACACCGGCCACGTATGTGCAAGTGCAGTGCAGCGGCGGCACTAGCTTTGCACCTTGCAACTTGCCACCCCGAAGCCGAGCGTGACGGCCTCTCCCTCCCCCCAAGTTCCACCTCCCGATGCCCGGTGCCGGTGGTGTAGGTGGATAGTGGACACTGGATACCAGGCCGGGACTGGCTGGCCACGATGGCAGGCAGATGGCCTGGTAGGTTAGCTGACCTTACACATTCACCTACGCAACCCCCTCCCTAGCCGTGTGCGCACAGGCACGGGCACGGCCTGCCCTGGACGCGCTGCTGCCGACCCGCATGCTCAGACGGCGCATGCATACGATACGACCAGCCATGCCCATGGCATGCCGGTTACTTTGTTGCTCGTGAATTATAGAAGTAACTTTTACGGGGTTAATTTGGTTTTAGGAATAGTCATATTGCTTAGTTTGTGTAGGTAAGTGATTTGCGTTCTCTAATTTGGCTTATGTAGTTTTGTTATTGAGCATGGCTAGTGAGCTTAGGAGCTTTGTACTTTTGCTTATAAGATTATGTAGAAGTTCCTCCGGTTGCTTGAAGTGCTAGTTGTATAGGTTTGTGTGACCTTATAAGCTAGATTTATTATGTGAGCTCTAGCTAGCCCGTCACCTTTGTTGTCTATTTATGATTTTTGTAAGGTGCTTGAAACTTAGATATAGGGATGTAGTCTTGGTTAGACCGATAGTTTTAATTCCGCATTTGTCTCGGTTAGCCGACACGATTAATTTTTTGAAATGACTATTCATCCCCCTCTAGTCCGTCATCTCGACCCTACAAGTGGTATCAGCGCTTGATCTCTCATTTGTGGTCTTCACCGACCCGAGAGGATAGCGAACTTGGGGCTAGATGTTGGGTGTGACACACATTTTTTTGATAGCAGACACTATGCATGGTAAAAACGTCACATGCTTGATCACATGCCACGAGAAAGGCCCCGCCTGCGGCAGAGACGGGTCCTTGTCCCCTCCTCCCAGCTCGTCCCATTGGACGGGCGACCCGGAGCTGTCTCCTTCTTCTTTTTCTTCTTCCTTCTCCTTTGAGCCTTGCCGCTGCCTTCCTCGGTTCAGGTTTGCCCGCTCCTTCACCCGCCGCTTCGCCTTCTTGTCGTCCTTCTTCTTCCTCCTCTTCTCATCTATGGTGCGGTTCGCCACCCTCATGGCTGCGTGCTTTGGCTGCGGCGCGACGGAGGCCCAAAAACCCAACCCCGCCGGTAACTCGACGAAGATCGCGTCCGACTGCATCGCAGGATGTCCCGGGATCGAGAACACGGCGCCGGACTCCTCCGTCGCATCCTTGATGCGCTGTGTGACCTAGCTGTTACAGAGCGATCCCTGGGCGAGCACCGTCCTGTCGAGCTACGCGCCAGGCATCATCCCGTACAGTGGGAGGGCGCACGCCATCAGCGGCGCCACCCTCCTCGCGTGATACGCCCCGATGACATTGGCCCCACGAAGGACGTGGCTCCTTAGGAACGTGATGGCGTCAAGGATATCGCACATCCTCTTCTTTTCCTTCTCGGGAGGTCCCCACGACAACACACCTGTGGCGCCTCTTCGATGAGGCGTCCGGTGAAGTCCAGCAAAGGGGCGGCGACGGCGTTCTTCACGTAGAACCAAAGCGCGTGCCATCCCTTATTGGACCTCGACAGCTGATAGGTCATGTACTCGGTGGACCGGTGGCCCCGGAGGTCGATACCTGCGCATCCCATCGGCACCGACAGGTCCCCACTTCTCTCCCTTTTCTTGTGTAGGGAGACGGAGAAGAAGTACCTCCACAGCTCGAAGTGGGGTTCGATCCCCAGAAACCCTTCGCATAGTGCGATGAAGGCCGCGATGTGCTGGATCTTGTTGGGATTCAAGTGCTGCAACTCGATCTGGTAGTGGTGCAACAGTCCCAGAAAGAACGGGTCGGGAGGAATCGCGAGTCTACGCTCGTGGAAGGGCGCGAAGGACACGATGTAGCCGTCGGGCGGCGCCGGCACCTCCTCACTACCAGGCACGAGCCACTCCACCGCCTTAGGTCTCCCACGGAGAAGACCACGCTTGATGAGGCCCTCCATGCGTGCGTGGGTGATGTCGGAGCGATACCACGACTCCATGGGAAGCAAGGGCGGAGGAACAAGAACTTCGTCGGCGATGAAAAAGCGAGAGCAAGAGATCCGAGCGCTTGCGGCGGAGAAGCGGAGAGGACGAGGCTGTTGTTAGGCGTATCAACGACGAAGGGAGAAACCCCAAGTTATAGGGGAAGGTGGAGCGAGAGGCGAACCGTCCGCCTCGATCGACACGCCTACCGCGCCTCATCACTTCGCCTCTCTAGGAGTCATGCGCACGCCACCCCCGACCACCCCCTCGAAGGGTGCACCAGACGACGGTTTGCCCCCTCGATGGGCCGAAAGCCACCACAAGAAAGTAGGGATACAGAGCTAAAAACGTTCCTATGGCCCATTAAGGCCCAGGAGTTCGAAGGTTGGGCCTATAGGGGACCGTGACGCCTAAGAGGGGGGGGGGTGAATTAGGCAACTTAAAATTCTAACTCTAAATTATAGCCTCTTTTCTAACCCTAGCAAAACCTATGCAGTAGATAAACTATCTAAATGTGCAACTATGGTTTTGCTAGTGTGTTGCTATCCCTACCGCAAAAGGAGTAATACAATCAATGTAAATGCGAAAGCTAAAGAGCAAGGTAGAGATATACAAAATCCTGTCGACGACTCCGGTATTTTTATCGAGGTATTGAGAAGCGCGCAAGCTTCTCCCTAGTCCTCGTTGGAGCCCCTCGCAAGGAATCCCTCGCAAGGGCCAAGCTCCTAGTTGGATAACTCCGTGGATAGCCTCGGGCCTTCCCCACACGCAAGTGGGTCTCCGACGTGCCTTCCGACAAGCCTCTCCCGGATGCTCCCCGCCGTCTACACTATCAAACTTTCGGCCGAAACGCCGCGGGCCTTGTTCCCTCCGGTACACGGTGGCGGCCACACCACAAACGCGGTTGGTGTGATCTCACAAGACTACAAGCCCCTCCGATGTACAACAATGATATTCGCAAGCACCGAGTGGTAAGAGGTATGCAAACCTCACTAAACACTAGGCCTAAACCTAAAGCAAGCACATAAGCGGTGGTGTAATCAACCGAAGCACTTCACAAAGTACCTACGCTAATCACCTAATGAATCACTAAGCACTATGTAAGTGAAGATCACTAAAATAGTGTATCAATACCCTTGATATGTTTCCTCAACTCCACACACTTCATTTGGCCGGTTGGGGGGTGTATTTATAAGTCCCACTGAGAAAGTAGCCGTTGGGGACAGAATCCCGCTTTTCTGCTACTGACCGGACGCTGATCATGTCCTGACCAGACGCGTCCGGTCGTCCCGACCGTTAGAGCCGCGATCAACTGATCGGACGCTGCCAGCGTCAGGTCACATGCTACCGGACGCGTCCGGTCGCAATTTCGCCGCTCTGGAACCTTTCTGTACTCGATCGAACGCTGTTGTTCTGCGTTAAGTCGATTTGCCGCCAGCGTCCGATTGCTGCTGCTGACGCCTGTTGCCGAGCCTCTTGATCAGAGCGTCCGGTCGCTTTCCGCCAGCGTCCAGTCCAGCGTCCGATCACCTCTGTGAGCTCGTTTCTTCACGATCTTGCATACGACTTGGTTTCTATCTACGTGCTTGGACTTTGCTTGATATCTTGGGTTTTCTCTTATGCTCCTAAGGTCTTGCTTATGGTGTTAATCATCGGATCATCACGTCGCCTTCGTCCAAGTCACGTCTTGCACCCTATTGAACTACAAAACAATCACTTGTAAATTCATTAGTCCAACTTGATTGTGTTAGTCATCAGACACTAAAATCCAAAGTAAAAGGGCCTTGTATCCATTTTCCTTACAGGGCCATCGACGGGTTCACAACTGCTCCAGGGCACCTTTAGAGTGCGGGGTGGTTAAGGATGGGCCCGATAGCGGCCAGCACCCGGGCGCACGAGCGCCACGAGCATCTCGACCCACGTTCGAGTCTTGGCCATAGCACGGTCCATGGTTTTTCCTCGAAGAAAGGCAATGAGCCCTTAGGACCGATCGAACGGACTCGAGAACTATATGGATTGGCCATCAGGAATCTGAAGTCAGTCACCAGCTGACCCATGCCAGACCCCCATGAAAGGGAAGCCGAGGCCCCACTCGGACTAGCCTGTTAACAGCTCACCGAGCACCATGATTCGTCCATCGAGAAAAATATGGCACGGCTCAGCCCCTCCGTTTTTATCGAAAAAAGCTTGAGGGAGGACGACCACAAGACGAGCTGGCCCCTCGACCGGACCCCTGCTACGAGCGGGGGCTCGAAGGAAGTTGGACTCGCAAGGAGCCCAAGTACGCGGTTGCATATCAATGACAGATCGATCGAATTCTAGGGAGGGATCGGAATCAAGAGAAATCTTTTTCGACCCACCGAACCCCGCAGCTGCGTACTCCCAAAGAATCCGGTCGCAACAGAAAGGAATCACAACCCTACTAAGACATCCCACGGGCCGCAAAGGGAGATCAAAGCCCTCAGAGTCCTTCCGTCTAAAACAACCTTCAAAGGAGTATCGTACTCCTCTGCATGCTTGGAGGCTACTGTCGGGTATCGATATTAGGGATACCCGAAAGAAGGAGGCTAATGGCCACGAACAATTAACTCGCCCGACCCCGAGGGCGCGGGCTCCATCTCGCCCGACCCCGAGGGTGCGGACTTCGTCTCGTCTGACTCCTCAAGGGGGAGCCCGCCTCGCTCGACCCCTTGAGGGGGAGATTCCGCCTCGCCCGACCCTAAGGGAACAGATTTGGTCTCGGGCAGGAGCATAGGCCCCATAGGGGTCCAAACCGTCTCCAACCACTACGGGTATAAGAGTACGGGCCCGGGATCAAACTTCTGTCACCAGAAAGGGAGTAGACATGTCTTGACGTGACCCATGGCCACGACGGGCCATACTTGGGAGCTCACGTCGCCGACAACGTCGAACGGGCCAACACTGTGTTGCCTAACCCCCCACACGACTTTCGTCAGGGGTACCTGTTGACCATGCTGCCCGCTGGGACAGAATGGGGTGCCACTCTTGCTGACGACGCCCGCGTGTAGCTCCAGTGGCGAACAGGGGCGCGACGTGGAGCTATCCCCGTCATCATCTACAGGACCGGCGGGACCCACATAGGGGGGATGAAGGATGACGTGACCCCGGAGGCCCTCTTCCTCCTCACTTCTCTCTCTCTCTCTCTCGTGTAACCTGCGCCTTCCCCTTCACCTATAAAAGGGGAAGCAGGACGCCCCACGGGGAGGACTCAGTTCAACTAGACTCAACTCCATTCGATCCTTCCATCAGAGACTTGAGACCTTCTCCCTCTCTCGCCCATTTGTAACCCCTACTACAAACAAGTGCCGGTAACATGAGCAGCCTCAAACTGGACGTAGGGATATTTCGTCCGAACCAGTATAAACCCTTGTGTCCTCCGAGTACACCATCCGGGCCAGACGCGCAAACACAAATTTACTAGTCGGCAGTTCAAAACACCGACAACTTCACTCCTTACTGTCCAGGATAGAAGGAAGGTTGGTTGGTGTAAGCAAGTTCTTATCCTACCATGGAAGGCTCGTCCTTTTTGTTGGAAGGCTCATCCTTTTTGTTGTTTTCAGCCCTGCTCAACCTACAATTGCCACCACCCCTCCCAAATCATCAAGCAAATAGACAAACAAGCATTGCATTTGGAGTGGGGGACACATTAACAGAAGAGGTTTCTGTTTGGCTGCCTGGGAATATACCTGTACGCAAAAAAGTGAAGGGGCTTGGGGATTTATAGACATGAGAAGTCAACATAGTGCCCTTTTACTCAAATTCTTGGATAAATCCTATAACAATGCAGATAGTCCTTGGGTGAAACTAACTTGATCGAAGTCGTATGCCAACAATCAAACCCCACCACAAGCCAGGAGCCAGTTGGATCCTTTTGGTGGAAGGATATCATGAAACTTTTTGGCAAGTTCAGGGTCTCACAACTTACACTCCAAACAAAGGCAAACTCAATCCTTTTCTGGTCAGATCAATGGACTGGTCCCTCCCTAAAAGTCACCTTCCCCCAGCTCTTCTCCTTTGCTAGAAAACTAAATTGCTCGGTCAGGTATTTCTAGATTAAGAAGTTAGCAGGATTTTCAGCCTGCCCCTTTCCACACAGGCCGCCAGTCAACTAGAAGAAGTACAGTCCATTATCCAAGATAGACAGTGGGATGAGAAAGAGTCTGATGTCTGGCAATACTCTTGGGGATCAGCTCAATTTAGAAGCAAAAAAGCTTTACTCCTTGCTGTTAGGGACCATGGAAGCCTCACCCCTTTTCTCTTGGTTATGGTCCTCAAGCAATCTGGGCAAACACTAAGTTTTTCTTTTGGCTCCTCATTAGGGATAGACTCAATACAAGAAACCTTTTGAGAAGGAAAAACAAAGGCCCTTGATGACTATCTCATTACATCGTCTAATGTAGAGACCGAGACTTTTTTCATTTGCTTGATGATATAAACTCCCTTTATCTAAAAAAATATGCTCCTGCCGAGGTTGTCGAGAAAAACATCTAAATGTTTTGTCAAGAAGAACATCTAAATGTTTTGTGCGGAGACGAATGTCTAAATCTTGGGTTTTGATTATAATAATCTACCATATAATCCAACTTGTTTGGATCACAATCACATTTAGGGCCCGTTTGGCGTGGCTCCGGCTCGTGAAAAAACAGCTTTGGCTCTGGCTCGTATGGAAAAGCAGCTTTTTCTGACTCTGGCTTATTTTGTACGAAAACGTTTGGCAAAACGGTTTCTCATAGTGTAAAGAAGATGCGAAATGTCCAAAATACCCTTATATTTTTTTTCTTTTTCCTTTTTTCTTTTTTCTTTTTTCTCTTCATTTTTCTTTCTTTTTTTTCTTTTCTTTCCTTCTCCCTTCTTTTCTTCTCCTTGTCCGAACGGCCTCACCATCCATCCTCTCTCTCTCTCTCTCTCTCTCTTCTCGGGCGTTCGGATAAGGAGCTACCGGTACCCACTCCCTCCATCCATCTCTCTCTCTCTCTCTCTCTCTCTCTCTCGGGCGGAGCAGGAGGCTGGCCGCGGAGCCGGCGGGGTGGAGCCGAAGGCCGGCGGGGCGGAGCAGAGAGTCCAGCTGCCCCAACCGTGCCGCCATTGCCAACGCCGATCGCTGCCCCCCATGGCCAGCCCATTGCCATGCTCAGCAATGCCATGTCGGCAGCAACAAGTGCCCTCAGATCGACGTCGTCCACTGCTCATCCTCCCGTGACAAAGATGGAAAATGAGTTGTTGGGACGAGGAGAAGCTGGTATGAGCCGCTATTTTTGGCTTCTCCCCGGTGGAGAAGTGTAGAGAGCGGGATTTTAGGGGCTTTCGTCGGTTTCCGCTCGTGAGCCATTTTGGTTTTGTCCGTTTGGCACGGCTTCATCAAAAGCCACTCGAGAAGCTACTCGTGAAGCCGTGCCAAAGGGCCCTTAGTTGATTATTATAATTACAATGGATGCAGACAGGACCTTAGGCTCAAGTGGTTAGGTCTTTGCGGTTGAATTTTTTTGGTGCTTTAGGCTTAGTGCATGTTTAGATCAGCTAAATGCCTCAATCTAGTTGTTAGCCTTAGTTAAAAAATAGATAGCTAACCATCAGCCCATGTGTGTTTAGATACTTGGCTAATAGGTTCATACGTTTATAGCAATGGACTATTAGCTCTTGTGCTAAGCTAGTGCGAGCTTATTAGCTAACTTTTTCTATGACATTTTTATAACTAACAATTAATCTCTGGTATCATCAAACAGCCTCGTAGCTCTGTGTCTGCACAGGGGAGTTCATGAGAACACAAGAAAGAAGAAACTCAAACTGAAATTAAAAACCAACAGCCCGAATTTGCATTAATGGGTACATACACGATCCCTCCTCCTCTGCTCTCAAAAGTTCTCCATGGTACACTTTCCCAAGGTCCGATCCATGACGGTCCTGCGCCTAGCAGTTAGAACGAACCAATCACTCGAGCTGCGCGTACCAGATCCCCTGGATCTTGACATCCTTGGGCGCCTTGGCCCCAAGGTCGGTGTCCGACGGCTGCACGCTCTCGAAGACGCCGATGACCTCGCCGGTCTCCGGGTTGCTCTTGGTGACGCTCAACGTGATGTTGCCGGTCGACGAGGCGGCGTTCTTGATGTTCTCTTTCTGGAGCTCCTCCTCGTCGCCTCTGCCTCCGGCGGGGAGCGCGACGGCGTTGTCGTACCCGGTGGAGCCACCACGGCCCTTGGGGTCGAGGAAGGAGGAGCCACGGTAGCTGGGCACGAGGAAGGGCCCGCCGAAGCTATCGGGCTTGCCGGTGGCGACGAGCTGCTTGACGGTGAAGAGGAAGGGCACGCGCTCGCCTCCCGGGAGCTGCACGGTGACGGCGGCGTAGTCGATGCCGTCCTTCTCCTCGAACTTGAGGGTGCCGTCGGAGCCGACCTCGAGCGGGCCCTCGATCTCGTCCAGCGTGTAGGTGAGGCGGGTCATGAGCTTGGTCTTCTGGAACTCGGGCGGCGCGTTCTTGGCGATGCCCTCCGCCTTGACGGTGAAGGACGTCGGCTCCAGGCACAGCTTCTTCAGCTGGTACTTGCCGGCCTTGAACGGGAACGCCTCCACGCCGCCGTCGATGGTCGGGCACTGGTTCGCCGTGCCCGTGCCCTTCACCTCCAGGTACGTCTTGCTCTGGATCTCGTCGTAGGTCAGCCTCTTGGGCGTGCCCTCCGCGCTCGCGCCCTTCACACAGCGCGCACACACACACACACACACACACACGTGTCATTGACATCAACTTCGATCGATCTTGAGGAGTAGGCAGTTGGCAAGCTTGCTGATAATGCGTGCTTACCGAGACGAGGAGCGCCGAGGTGGCGAGGGCGAAGCCGGCGAGCTTGGCGGCGTCGACGCACTTGCTGGCGACGTCCCTGAAGTCGGACTGGAGGGAGCACGTGATCCTGGCGGCGCCGGCGTCGACGCCGAACGCCCTGGCGAGGTGCGACGACGGGCGGGACGGCAGCGAGGCGGAGTGCGCCCGGCCGCCGATCTTGGCCGGCTGCATCAGGGTGGCCGCGGCTTGGAGCGAGGCTGCCATCGTCGTCGTCGCCACGGCGGTGTTGCTGTTGCCTTTTCCGTCTGGTGGGGCGTGTCGTGAAGGGCGTTTTGTGAGGGCGGGAGAGTTCGTTATCTACGCGCAGCTGAGCGGAGGCCACAGACGGAGGATAAGAGCACCGGATAAGGGGTCTCCTCCCATTGGTGACTTTGGGCTATGGTGATGCCGGGTGCACACGTGGCATGCCCAGGTGCCACTCCTCGCTGGCACTTGTGGTCGTGCTGGCTGGTTTTGGTTTGTAGGGACCACCGGAGAAGGATCTCCTCTCCTCAGCCTAATCCCCATGGTCAGACCATGGTATACAGTTTTTAGTGGAGCAATTAAAGTTTATTTAATCAGTTGGATGGTAACATTTTGGTGAACGACACAATTGGGATGTCAAATGACAGAACCAGTTGCAAAACTTGTTAAGCATTTAGCAAGTTGTATATTTGTTGTATCAGCCAAGCTCAATAGCTAAAATATCATTTCTGAAGTTTCTGCCTCACACATTATGGGGCCAAAATTTCTTGAAAAAACCATCTTAAATCCCTTCTCTTTGGAGGGCTCCTCCTCTTTTTGCACCTTTCTTATCCTCTTTGCAACTGATTTTTCCCTTTTCTTTGATAGTATCTCCAGTTGCAACACTTATAACTTTGAAACAGTTAGGTTAGTACCCATCAGACAATGAGACACCTAATAAAAGTATATAGATAGATAAAGACTCCTAAAGGCTAAAGAAAGAAAGAAACCGCCCTTTCTATTATTTACTAAATCATTTTCCACAAAAAGGGATGCAAGGAGACTTAGGTATCTATGAAAAGTAGCCTTTCTAAGCCACGCAACAGAAATTCAGTAAGTCAAAGAAATTGTGGAGTTGGCAATGTTGTGGACTAAAAAGAACAAACCAAGATTAATAGAAAATGCGCATCATTAGCTCACCTTTGGCTTGTGGTTTTGTTTCAACATCATCCTCAACTTTTGGTTCTGAACCAGAACCTAAACCAAGCTTGTTATTAGTAACATGAGTATGTACAGGCTGAAAGTTTCCCGGTTCCACAAACAATAAAGGCTAGTACGCAATATTAGACAATCAGGCCTTGTTTAGATTGCAAGTTTTTTCACTCTCTCTCCATCACATCAAATCTTTGGACACATGCATGGAATATTAAATATAGATAAAAAAATAACTAATTACATAGTTTGATTGTAAATTACGAGACGAATCTTTTGAGCCTAGTTAGGTCATGATTGGACAATAATTGTCAAATACAAACAAAAGTGTTGTGGCCTAACCCCAATCTAAACCAGTGCGAGAGCAATTGTGCAAATACATCATATCATTTCTAAAATAATTTCTAAAAAAGATTGCCAAACCGAAACTCTTGATTAAAGCCCAACATTGAGAAAGATAAAATGCGCCAGTCACAACTACACTATTGCTTTAGCTAACCCTTCTGGACATTTGGAGTTATACCAACTATGGAGATGAACTGTTATTAGATTACCAAAATCCAATTGATCAGGTAACCTAGGAACAACATTTATTTTTGCATGCCCTTAGCCCTTCTGACTTGATCTGTCAAAAACCTATACAATTCAGACATTCTATTTCGTGACTGATGTGCAGAAAGGCAACAACATTTATAACAAGGGAAAATCGGCCATATCAATAACATACAACATGTGCAACTAAAATCGCTCGACGTTTTTATTATTTTCTTTGGGAGGAAGCAAGGATTAACACACATACCTTCTCCTGCACTCCGAGGAGGAGGATGGATTGACAAGGTTTGGATCGGTGGATATGAGAAGGAATCATCTGTTCCCTCTGTGATTTTGGGATCAAACACGAAAGCTAAGTCGGCGGGTGCAACAGGCGCGTAGGGGTGGGGACGGTGATAAAAACACGGGGAGAAGGAGCATACGTAATGGCAGACACGCGTGTTTCGTACCTTGTATCGTGCCTCACAGGTTCGACTATTATTTTTGTGTACCGATCAATGTCGGATGCAAATTCAAAATACATCCAACGATGGAGGATAGGGGTGGGTATAAAGCTTTTGGGTAACAAATTATTTTCTAATTCCTTTGCTCTTTTATAGTATATATATAGATAGATGGATTTTTTTCATATATATAGTGTATATATACATGTATGTGTTTTAGAAGAAAAAAAACTAAAGTTAATATAAATACCCTGTTAAGAATTCATCTCAAAACATACACTCTCCTACTAATTTCTCTCCCCAACATGAGGCCCAATAACAGCCCAACTTCTGCAACCTGCGACTCTGAGGCAGAGGCTGAGGCTGCAAGTCTGCAACCTGCGACTATGAGGCTGCGAGCCCGGGACGTGGCCCAAATTTCCTAGGAGCAGGTCTTAAGCAGCCCGTGAAAGACCCATATGGCCAGTCCCCTCCCCCGCGACAGCCAGCCCAGCCCATCACAACCCTAGCACCGACTCCGGCCTTGTCTTTGGCCGCCTCCCGCATCCCGCTCGGCGCTTGCTAGTCGGAGTCGGCAGGGGCCGGGAGTCGGACGGCCGCTACTCGCTACGCAGCAGCGCGGCGCCTCGGGCCGAGAAAGCCACGGCGACAGCACGTCCGCGCGACCGCGCCCAGCTGTACGCGTCGACAGCTCCAGGCGAGAGGCGACCCCGCCCCAGCTGGCCGGCGGTGGCTCCTTCTTTAGGCCTACCCGTCGAGTCGCGGCCGCCACGCCGACGCCCGGTCACTCCGCCTGTTGTTCTTCTACAGCCGGCAGTCCGCCCCGGCTCCACGCTCCTTTCCTCCTTTAGTCCTGCAGCCAGGCAGCCAGGCGTACAACACAAGCTGCACACCTCATAGCTCATTTGTCCAAGGTGACTAAAATAGTACCGCACATCTACGTCCGTTTGTTTGGTTTATAAGTACCCAACAACAATATATTTCTTGTTTTCAATTTTCACCCACGATTTGATCAATTTTGATTTTTGGAATATTCGGTGACTGTGAATGTTAGTTCAAAATAGAATCACTTGGATCTGTGATGGTGAAAATGAATGACATGAGCGGGATTTGTTTGCATGAATAGAAGATTAAAAAAGATTCTGAAGCGCCAGGCTTAAAATTAGATGATAAATTTGCCCCACAAAGGCCCGAGGAATGAATTGTTAGTGTTGATCTCATCCGACTCGACCCAATGGTTAATCGGGCCTTTTTCCAAAGGTGTTAATGAATTTCAAGGCATCCAACCAAACCAAGGTTGGTGGGCACTTTCAGTTGATATCGTTATTTAGAGGGAGATATGCTATCAGTAATACGAGGTTCACCATGATCTCCACTTAGCCTCTAACCCTACCAATCAAGAGTGTCCCTTTGTGGAAGTTTCCACCGGACCACCATCAACGCCGCGATCGTCAGTGTACACCGGCTCGAGATCAACGCTCCACGGGCTGCTCCTCGTTGTACCACCATGGCGGGTACTACACTGCAGAGATGTGATACACCAAGCAAGTTTTTCTATCTAAGTTATGCTTTTACCCACTGATCTGCACTTAGAGGTTCTAGAATATCTATCAATGGTACCAGAGCCAGGCCATCTAGTGTGTAGATCGAGTGTTGGGGTAGAAAAGAAGAACAATTTTAGAAAGAAGATGGACAAATCAAAAGAATGCAAATCGGGTTTAACCCTAACCCTAACCCTAATCGGGTGAAGAAAAGAAAGAGGAAAGGGGTCTCGGTTTTGAGATGAACTCAAACCCTAACCCTAACCCGCGTAGAGTGGGCGGGGAAGATGAACAGTGGGTCCGACCAAACCCGAACCCTAAGACCTCACCCTAGCGAGCAGAAGGTTGATCAATTTTTGAGGTACCTTACCAGGCTCTTTCACTGCATGTTTACCGCCAGAGCGTGTAGCGAACGCCGTCAGATCCGCCAAATAGGTGAAGATCTGAGCCACCGCCCGGGAGGTCACGCCACCGCACGGCCTACGCCTCGAGCTTTGGGGTCAAGGCGCAACCGCAAGGCCACTCGACGGTGGCACACTCAGCCTAGGGCGAGTGTGCGCGCCGGCGAGGGGCCCCGCAGCCGTGCCACCACGTTCCTTTTCTCCGGCCACCACGGGCTGCCGTCGTGTATTTGCATGTATCAGTCATTTAGGAAGAGAAGGGGAAAGGGAAGAGAAAGGAAGAGGAGGAAGGGGAGCCGGACTTGCTCACTGGGTCGCTTCCTTACTGATTGTTCAGCCACCATGGCCACTGCCCAACATTTGTAGAGAAGAGAGAGAAGGTAGAAACTGCACAAATGAGTTAGGGTTCGAGGGGGAGTCGGCCGGCGCCGGGTTTTGTTCGCTCGAGATCCACGCACAGCCGTCGGATCTAGATCAACGGCACAGATCCACCGGGACGAATTCGGCCTAGGCGGGAGGCCGCTTTCCCGGCCCAGGCCCAGGTTGTGGCCTAGGAGGGCACCGCAGGCGAGCGCGTGAGCTGGGCCAGGCTGTCTCCGCGGTCGGGCCGAGTAAACAGTAAATAGTGAAGAATTGAGCTTTTCCCCTTTTTCTTTTTCCAGTAAATTTAGTTTTTTCCTGCAAAATTGATTATTGGCTAAAATAAAATTAGTTTTGAGGAGTTTTTTCCTGTTGGTAAAATTCACCAATTATGTTTATGTTTCCGTTGCAAAGTTTAATGTTTATTATCTTTCAATTAAATTCGAACCAACGGTGGAATTTAATTTGAAGAGCGGCAATATTTAGTAAATTATGATTATGTTGATCCTCTAATTAAATTGGAATCAACGGGAAAATTTAATTAGAGGAGTGGTCGGTTTTTTGTTTAAGTAAGATTATGGTATTATCATTTTCTGACCAACGTTGATGATGATAATATTATAACGAATTTAAGTTTGAAGTTTAAATCTCTGAAAAATTTTACACCAACGTGGTGAATTTTTTTAGAGAGTTGATAAGGACCAAGAAATGCTCCTAAACTAAAAGAATGTATTTCATTATTAAGTTTCCGCTGCAATGATGTTAATTATCTTCTAATTAAATTCAAAACCAACAGGAGAATAAAATTTTGAAGAGTAGTTATATGGATTTCAAGTTAATTTATGAGTTTTATGCATTAATTCTAATTTCTGCCTAACGGTGATGTAGAATTGATGTAGAAGCATATTGTATGTTTTATTTTAACCGATGAGATCACTCCGCTGCATGCCAACGGGCTGCAGTGCTGAGGTATGTGAATGAAAAGGCTTGAGTCAAGCCAGTTCAGGACAGTTTTTGTTAGTTTACTAATTTTCTGATTAAATTGGAACCAACGGGAAAATTTAATTGAAAATAAAGTATAAGTAAATGTTTTAGTCGTCATGACTAAGTTTTCGTATAGATGTATCCCGTATGGGGAGAAGTTTTGGCATAGTAATTATGCTAGTCCATCCAGCATGACGGAAGAAGTTTTGTGATGACTCATATGTATTTGTATCCTGCATAGCGAGAGAAGTTTAGGTAGCTCTAATGATATCCTAGTATTGACCATTGACCTTAGCACAATAGAAATGCATTGTCATGGTCAATACTAACCAAAAGATAAGAAAAGATGCAAGTGTGACTTGCAAAAGCACTGCTAATGAAAGACCTCGTTGAGTTCTCGGAGTAAAATAAGGAAAATGTACTCCTAAACGGATCGAGAAATAACTTTATTTACATGACACAATGATGTGAATGAAGTAAGTTATAAGAGTCTCCTCGTTTATAGGTTTTCTGAATAGTTATCAAAATTATGGCAGTAAAGTTCATGCCATATTTCGAGGGAAAGAATATTAAGGTCAATTAAGAAAAATACTCTTCATTAAGAGTAAGATAAAGATCAATTAAGAAAGATACTCTTCATTAAGAGTGAGATAAAGACCGTTAGAGGACTATAACGGTTACAACAATGATACCCCTAAGCAGAGAAATAGCTAAATTTCTGGACCTTTTTAAAGTTTCAACAGAAAAATAGCGTAGTCAGTCTCAAAGATACTAAGGTGGTGCTTAAAGCGCCATATGAGATTTTAACGGATTAAACACAAAATAAGATATTTGAAGATACACTATCTTTAAAAACGATGGAAAGATCTAGGAAAGCATGGTATGTAGAGGTATGGAGAGACCTAAGACTTGAAGAAAAGCGGGGCTGCGTGCTCACTTCAGTGATTCAAAAAAAACAATGAATCTCTCAATACCTATTGATGTTGTATGACCAATACAACACCTGTTGTTAGCTCTTAGAAAAAGATAAATAATGTAAACAATGATCTTGTTATACAAGAGCCGGTAGAATCAATTGCCTCTTGGCAATGAAGAGAAACAATAGCCCTATATAAAAGTGTCAGTAGCTGAGGCTCCAGAAGATCTCGAAGAATTAGTAAACTAGTTTTCTGATGACTATGAAGTCTATGTTAGTGAAAAAATTCAAATGGAGGGTAATCCCACCTCATTTGAAGAAGCCGTGAGAAGCGTTTACTCGTCTAAATGGCTAGAAACTATAGAAGTTGAAATGAATTCGATGAATACCAACGATGTTTGGGACTTAGAAGTAATTCCTAATGAAGCCAAAACAGTAGACTGTTAATGAGTCTACAAAACAAAATGTGACTCCAAAGGAAATGTAGAAAGATATAAAGCATGATTTGTAGCAATATGATTTACGCAAAGAGAATAAAAAGATTACGATGAGAGTTTTCTCTCCAGTCTCATGCAAGGATTCTTTAGAATCATAATGGTGTTCATGGCATATTACGATTTAGAAATACATCAGATGGATGTAAAGACGGCATTCCTCATCGGTGATTTATATGAAAACGTTTACATGGCATAACACAAAAGGTTTTGTCGTGGAAGAAAATAACATAAGGGATGCCGCCTGTAGAAATCCATTTATGGGTTAAAAGTAAGTCTCTAGACAATAGTATTTGAAGTTGATGAAACAATGAGAAAATTTAGGTTTTAAAGAAAATGAGAAGGACAATAGCGTTTATACGAAGTTAAGAATGGAAATTTTATTTTCCACATCCTGTGAATAGATGACATTATACTCACTAGTAGTGATGTTAATCTGTTATTGGTGAAAAAGAAGTTTTGTCCTCAAGTTTTAATGTGAATGATCTTGGTGAAGCGTCATTGGTTCTAGGAATCAAAATTCACCGAGATGGAAGAAAATTGGGTATTAGAACTATCGCAAAGGCATACTTAGAAAAGATTCTAAAGAAATAAAGTATGCATGCGAGTAAACCTACGCCTGCTCCTATAGTCTAGGGTAATAGTTTTAGAAACTTTAAGTGTTTCAGGAATCGATATGAGATCGATCAAATAAATATGATTTCATATGCTTCAGCTGTTGGAAGCTTGATGTGTGTACAAGTACAAGTAAGAACTTACCCTGATATAGTTTATGTATCCAGAATATTTTGGCAGAAGTCCAGTTCAGATATAGATCACTGGAATTGAGTTGAGAATGTCTTGCAATTTTGCAAAGTATCATAGGCCTCATGCTGAGTAAGAAAGAATAACTACTCTCAAATAGTTGAGGGTACAAATGTTAAGTCTTGACGAGATGTGTAGTGAAATTCACAGTAGTTGCTAATACTCGCAGTTGGAGTATTATTGTGGAAAAGCTCCAAAGAAACAGTTATGGTGTCATTAGTTATGCACACCATAGTATAGCTTCACATGAGACTTAAGGAACATGCAAAAGATGTTAAGGTAATTTGTATCCGGATTTAACAATGGTAGACGACAACAATAACCATTTAAAGTTAGTTAACTCCTAAGACAACAGGTCAAGTGTGCGGCCAAACACATTGACACTAAGTTATATGTTGTAAAGGAGAAAATCCAGATTCATTTGAAAGCATTGAGCACATGAGTACCGAGTAAGTACTTGCGGATCCGCTTACCAAAGGCTAACCACCTTGTGTGTTAAGAGAACACACAGTCGACATGAGTTTATGGGAAAGCCTATGATTTCTGGATACTAAGGGCCTAGTTGAGTATCTGTTTCAAAACAGAGAGGTGCATTGTAGCTGTTAAATCTAATGGCAACTGACCGTGACGACGAAGCACACTTTATGCATTGATCTGTGATGGAATGGAAAAAGATAAAGAAAGTTGAGTTCAAATATGAGGTGAGATCAAGGGAGAGATTGTTAGTGTTGATCTCATCCGACTCGGCCCAACGGTCGAGTCGGGCCTTGATCCAGTGCCCTGATCGGGGACATCCAACCAAACCAAGGTTGGTGGACCCCCGTCGCACAGCACTATTTAGAGGGAGGTGGGGGCCAGGGCGCAGACACGAGGTTCACCATGATCCCCACTTACTGCTCTAACCCTACCGATCAAGGGAGTGCTGAAGCGGCGGGAAATGCCACCACCGAACCGTGGGACCTCGCATCGCCGTCGGTCGCCATCACTACACCGCGCCAGCACTTTGTCTCCATGGGTTGCTCCCTCGTCGATGGTGCCATGGCCGCGACTGCGCTCGACATGTGGTACACCAAGCAAGTTTCCCTATCTAAGTTTTGCTTTTACCCACCGATCTGCACCTAGAGGTTCTAGAATATCTATCATGAATGACACGTATTGTATTCATTTATTTTTCATAGATATATCACAATTGTCATCCCTTTTTAATGCAATTTCAAGGCTTCAATACATATTGCTCGAGCACTTTGAGTTGATATCGTTATTTATGTTCTTTATGCTATCAGTAATACGGCGTAAGATTTTTAGCCTTCTAAGTATAAATTAGCCCTCCCTTTGTTCTGTTTCAGGATCCACCATCAACTCTGCGGGGTGCAGTGTGCGGGGGGAGGTCCCAACGCCGCAGCGCGCCTGTGTGTACCACTGTGCGGGTACGGGGCTGCAGGGATCGGTGTCCAGCAAGCTTGGCTCAGGATGGCCCTGCAAAACTTTATTAAGCAAGCTGTAGGTTACCTTCATACTTTGTTCCGTCATCTGGAGGAACGAGGTATTGAATAAATACTACTCCAAGACAATTTATATGATTTCAGCAAATTTTCAAGGTCATTGTTCTGTCAATTTGGTACAGTGAGCGGAAAAGATGGTCCCATTGAGTGCATGGGGGACACTGAGGAGGATGCAGTGTTGCAGCAGCACCATGGTACAAGGTTAGTATTCATAATGCATATTGTTGATCAATTTTTCAGGTAGATTATGATTTTTCTTAACATGTTTATTTGTATGTATGAAGGGCGGGCCTGGTGCAAGCAGTAGAGTCTTACATTTATGATCGGAAGGTCCCGAGTTCAAGTCATTTCTCTCGCATTGCAAAATTTGAGTTTAAGACTTGCCATCGACACTCTGTTCCGCCCTTGCTCAAGTTTCAATTTTTTTGGATGTTTATTTGTATGTATCAGTCATTTAGGAATTTCAAAAGAAGTGGAAGACACTGAGTCACCGGATAACCTGATTGTTCAGCAACACATGCTAATCCAACATCTTGTAGAGAAGACTCGAGGAATGACAGAGAAAATAACGAGGATGGAGCGGGTCATACATCAGCTTGACGCCAATCATCAGGAAAATGTAAAAATGTTGGATGTTGCCAAGGTACATATATGTGGCATATACACACACACTAGAAACTGCTCTACATATTACCTCTGAATAGGTTTCTAGAGATCTATTATCTACTTAGGGGTGGGGACTGCTAAAAGCTCCTCCTCTTAAACCCCAAATTCTGTAAACTCTTGGACCTCTGATTCGAAACTGCTTATGTGATTCCTAAACGACTGTTTTGTTGTAGGATTTCTTCAACTCTTTCAAACCCACTAGAGCAGCAAACGGCGCCATTGAATTTTTTTCAGAAGATGACAAGGATATTGTTCAGAAGATAAATCACATGAAGGTACATGAAATGAATTTGTCACTGCTTGTCATATCAATCAGTCCTAATTTTTGTTTTTTCTATTGTTCCAGGATTTCTTTAGCTATTTTGTCCTTTCTGACCGTGTGAAGTCTAAGGGCATGGACAAAGTGGCTTAGATGGATTCTTAAAGACAGAATATATCCAACATCATCAAGCATCTACTGATCTACAATGGAAAGGTTTCTTATAAACCCTTAGGCTACGTTCGGTTACCTTGGATTTGGCCCAAGAACAATTCCAGCTTATGAAAACTATACAAATTGTGAAGCAATTCCAGCTGGAATCATTCCAGGCATTCAATCCACGGCAAACGAACGAGCCCTTAATGAGTTTGAAACCTCAGCAACCTATTTTGGCGCTCGTCTACCACAACGCTGAACATACGGATGGAGTAGTAATCGTTCAGCACTTTTGGGGCAGGCCAGGGGCATCGGTGCTTGTGGCCTAGTCAATACGTCCGTAAGCGCTCGGGCTAAGTTCCACCCGGGCAATAAAACGGACTTAACTTCCCTTCAGCGCCTGCCACGTAATAGTGTTGTAAAGGCCCTAAGTGAAGGGTATAACTGGTGTTTTGTAACCACTATTGTACTGCTGTTTTCAACAATTCCTGATGATGATTGTACTAAATCCCTCCTGACTGTGAAGTTTTGTTAACCACTATTTTATGAGGGAACTCTGTAATAACAGCCATTGTGGCCACTGCCATTGGTCCCGTTCGCTTCGCTGAAAAAACAAGCAAAAACATTGTTCCGGATGATTTGTTGTGAGAGAAAAACACTGTTCCGACTAAAAAAAAACAAGCTGAAAAATACGGATTATAAGAGAAGCGAACAGGGCCATTAAGGCCAAAAGCTACTATTGTTTCAAGACTCCACTTGGAAAAACAGGAATCCGTGGAAAACAAAATGAATCCGCATAAAAAGAAATCAGTTTTCAAAACAGGAATCCATGTCAAAACTAGTTTTCCATGTCCAAAAACAGGAATCCACATGAAAAAAAGTTTTCGATTTTTTGGTTGTCGAAAAAAGTTTTTTCTTACACCCCTTTATATTTCGAATAACCAAGCTTAAACTCCTGGGCCGCCACTGCCTGAACTACGGAATTACTATAAGTTTGAGACGTCACAAAATAATAAAACAAAACAACACAATCTGAAGGATTTGAAGAGCCTCACAAGTACATGTTCCTGAATTGTAGCAAAGCTGCTTTACATGAACACCATCTAAAAACAGAGATAGCAGCTGTCCATACAAGGTAGACCACTCGACTATAGCAGGACGGACTGCGGAGTTAAAAATTAAGAACTTATCCTAGCAAAGATCTTCATCTCTTTCTACATAATCTACACTTCCTCTTCCTACAGAACATCAGATATACTGCTTGACTTTACCCGACAATGATTTTTTTAACCAAAACAGATCCTATCATAAATTGTGAAAATATATTAAATTCAATGAAGATTCTTTTTTTTTTTTGCGAGACCAAATTCAATGATGATTCTACTATAGAAATAATAATCCAATAATAAATAATTACACACAAAGAGTAGCAGTCATCATATATTGTTCATGATACCCAAGCCCTCAGCTTCTATCAAATTCAATACTCCAACAATCAGAAGCTCATGGCCTCATGTGAGTTGGTTCCAAGGCTCTAAGGCAATGCTATATGAAGTATTATTTACGCACCGAGAATCTTGTCTTTGCTCTGCTTCAATGTAAAACCAAAACACTGGTTCCAAGTTTTCAAACATCACATTTTCTTAGTAATAAAACATATCGATTACATGAAAAGACCTCTGTCTTGTTCTTAGAAACCATCTTCAAGGACATCTCTGTCTACACCAAACTGACATGCTGATTCGATCAAGTGTATATGATGCACAATTTATAATAAGCGGGTGTTTGCAAAGAAAAAAAAGCATATAAATTTCAGTAATGTACACCTGTATCATCAATTGTGCATTAACCAAAGAAGACATCAAACTGCCCTCTCAATGTCTTGTCTTTGGTGGCTCACAACATAATAAGTGCATATTATATTATTATTCATCGTTTCACTTTGGTGGCTCATCACTGCAACTGCATAGTCTCCTAGGCTCACCACTTTTCCTTCTCTCTAGTAGGCAAGAAACCATGTTGTAGTTTGTCACGGACTCACGGTTAGTAAATTCAGACTTCTAACAATTAGAGACCAACCTATATCGCTTTTCCACTGATCCGCTCTTCATAAAAATGTCTAGTCTGCTATCAGAAAAGAGCAATTTGCTAAGACCAATTTACTACAAAACATAAATCAAGGCAATATAGTAGTGAGAACGCAGAGACAAGTTATTATTTATTACTGGCCATTTGAAAATTTGTCGAACCACTGAAGATCAGATATTGGTCAGAATTCTGAAAGTAGCAAGGCTAGACGATCTCAAACAGTGGACGGCACTGTTGGATGAGAGGACGTCCTGGGAGAAGAGGTGCTCACCATCTTACAAAAACACTGCTCTGTGATAATGAAAGAACCGATTTGAAGAAATGTATGCCTGCTACTGCTAGATGTGGCAAGGAGGCAGGCACTGAAACTCTGAAAGCCGTGCTGTTACCCTCAGCGTGGAGGATCCTCCGGCAGAGGCACGGGCACCAGTATTGGGGTCCAATTCGCGATAGTACACTCTCAACCATTGAAGCATTCAGTCGAACAGACAGTGTCGGGCTTGTTATTGAGTTCAACAGAACGGCGAAGGCATGGAATGGAAGCGTAGTACGCTTACCTTGACGTGGTCATGGACGTAGTCGTTGGTTGCAAGGAGCCAATGAGCGGAGAGAATAAGGACCCGTTGGGCCGGCCGGCCCATGCCGTTCCTACGCGCTCTCCACCGTGTTGTGATCGCGGATGTGGGGGGACTCGAGGGAGATGAGCGGGAACGCTTCCACTCTCTTTTTTTTTTCAAAATAGTATTCTTTTATATTATTTGATAAAAAATTGTAAAACTACATAGTAAATTCTAAAATTACCTATCGGATTTTGGGCAGCCATAATTGAGTTATGGTCGCCAAGCTATCGGCCCTACTATTGCCGATAAGACGGTCACATTAGATCTATTTTTTATTTTGTTATTATCGGTCCAAAACCAAAGACCTTAGGACCCTAAAACTCATATAATCCTTTAAGTATATAATAAAAACCAATTATAGTTTTGTATTTGTAAAATTAATTTTTTCTCAGAATGCAAAATTTGAGTTTTTGGTTAAGTTGTTTGGCCTTAAAATAGTTTCCAATTTTTTTTGGAAAATAATTTGAAATCATGGTTCAAAAATCAGTATTTTGTCATGTAATTTAAAAACCCTTGATTTAAAAAAAACCTTTGGGAAGGCTCGGGAACGCTGGATTTCACTCGCGTTTATGGACGGCCGATCAAGATCCGAAGGCGTGGTGAATGAAAAGGAAAAAAAAAAAAGACTACTAGCACGTGCCCCCAGTCACCCCGTGGCAGAAGCAGCACCAAAGGAGGCAAATTCTGAGAGACCTGGTCTTTCCCCTATGGCCCTATCTAAAAGACCTCCATCCGTTGCTTGACACGTGGCCTGTATAACAATCTCAATGCAACCTTCAACCGTGTACTCCCGCCTCCGTTACCGACGCCGTTACCTGTACTCCCTCCGTTCAAATCTCGTCCAGCAGCCCCGCACGACGAGTCGAAGGGCCTCGATCCGCATCTAGACAGGGGAAAGGCGAGAGAGAGGGCTGGAGATTCACACGACGACGATCGAGAGCTGAGGGCTGCTCGTGCGCTCGATGCTTCGGCTGCGGGAAAAGCGGTGGCGCCGCCCATTCGCCGAGCACGCGCAGCAACCGAGGCGCACGCTGCTCCGCCGAGTGGCTCCCCGTCGACCCCTAAGGAAGACGGCGACGCAGAGTCTCTTCAAAATATGCGGCGGCGGCGAGCGATCCGATGCGCGACGGCAGCGACAGCTCACCCTAATGCACGTGCGTGGTCCGCGGTGGTGGCAGCTGCGGCGTCACCACGAGACGCAGCGTCGCGCCGCCAGATGATCTTTTTTTTACTTTGTGATTTACGATGCACCGCAGCAGCAGCAGCAACAGCGACACCCATGACGCGCGGTGGCTCGCAATTGCGCCGCCGAGTGCGCGCCACGAATCCCGCTGCAAGCTTGGCCCCGGTCCCCATGGGCGCCACGCCGGCCGCCGGTGAGCTCATCCCGGCAACCATGGAAGGCTCATGCTGCGAAGCTTAGCCCGTCTGCAATGGAACTCCTCCAGGTCCGTGTAGCAGCAACAACAGGTCCATGTCAGGGCCAAGCCATGGCAACGCAGGCTCAGGCGTGGCGGAGCTCCATGGCTTCGCTGCGGAGGCGAATTGCAATTCCCTCACGGCCAACCTCAGCAAAAACAATGGCCTCTAGCGAAAATGAACCCAGCGAACGAATTTAGACAGCAACTTTTGCCTAAATAGAAAAGCATTCATTCCCACGCGTTCGCGTTCTCACATTTTCTTTCTTTTTTTTAGAACCATACGCATATAACTTAGATAACTGAATTAGACAGCATAACTTCTATGAATAATTTAGCAGTGCTAAGTTATACAATACTACCTTTTCTTTTAGCGCAAAATTTACATTTTGAAAATACATGCGATAATAACATTCTCTTTTAGGTTTCATTAGCTTTTTTTCTCTTTTCAGAAACTAATCATTCGAAAATATGGGGAAAGGGTTTATAAAAGGGTGGGGGATGAAATAAAAGTAACTTTTACGACGTATACTACATAGTAAATTCCATAATATGATGCAAACTTCCAAAACCAGATAAATAATAACTTTCATAACTTCTGCAGCGATAGTCTCAACATCTCTATAACTATGACATTGAGCATATCCGTTTCTTCGATTGGAAGATCTGCAAAATATTTTAATATTTAAAATAACAAATACAAAATAAAAATGTGACATTAAAATAAAAAACACATAAGTCAATAGGAAAAGTAAGATTACTATGTAACATACATGAAAACATAAGTTAAAGACATTACTCTTAACAGTAAGTTAGTCAAATAAGTTAGGTAGCATGCATGCACATAAAAACACAAGTTAGATAGTACACTAAGTTAATCAAGTAAGTTAGGTAGCATACACATAAAAAGAGAAGTTAGATACATAACTCAGTAGAATAAGCCAATGAACTAAGTTAGGTGGCATAGACATGAAAAACAAAAGACAAATAAAAACATATTGAAAAGCACTATCACAATGGGTAATAAAGTACCCATTTTTGAACAAAAAGTTAGACATACACGTAGCAAAACAAAACTTAAGCATATAATTTAATAAACCATGTCCAACACACAAGTTAATTACTACAAGTTATGTGCAAAATATAATAAACCAAATAACTTATGTGAAAAAAAAAGTTAGACATAAAAGTTAATAGCTACAAATTATGTCCACAAATTTAGACATAAACTTATGTGGAGAAAGTTAGACATGAAAGTTATGTGCAGAAAGTTATACATGTATAGAAAGTTAGATATAAAAAGTTTGGCACGAACTTAATATCTACAGGTTATGTGCACAAAGTTAGATATAAAAGTTTGACAACAAACTTACAACATAATACAAAAACTACAACATAATAACTACAATACACAAGTTAATTACATGCATATAATTTAATAAAACAAGTTCAATATAAAAAAAATATTAGGACAGTTGATACCAGTACATGATACATACAAGGTATGTGCAAAATAAGTACAACAAATTAAGTAATCCCAATTATGAAAAAAAATAAGAGATGCTTATGAATAAATTATGTGAAAAAGAACCAAATATCAAATAAGAATGAAGGAACTCACAGAAACAGAGTTGGAAAAATATATATTTTCACCACTGAGACGAAGGTAGAGAATCCGAAAAATATTTACGAAATTGATCCTTCATTACTGCAACTCCCATAATGTTCATAACATGAGCAGAGATTGAACCATAAACTTGTATCGACAGTTCAAAATGTTCGGTGGTCTACCCAATGGACTTTCAATATTTTAAAAATTCTAGGGCTGAGAGAGGAGAAGAAATGATTAAAACGTTAAATCATAATCATCTTGTAACTGAATATAATGTAATAGTTTGGTAGGCTAAGAATTAGAACAAGTTACCTTCTAGCAGGATATGGACCAAGAATATTAGAAATAATATACTGATAAACAACTTTCTCTACAGCATTTGAAATGAAGACATGTTTGAAGAAGAATGCTTTAGAAGGTATTGAACTTTCTTGTGGAGATTTAAATTGCATTGTAGGAGATTGGATGGATCTCATATTTTGAATCACCAAAGCTGAGTAATCTAGTTTGCTTAAAACTAGAAATTTGATCTGAGTTGCTTCATATATACTGAAACTTCTTCAACTACTTAGTAATCACATCTCAATGTCTCATTGGATGAAAGAAATGAGTTCCTCTGCAATAATTGACCTCTAAATTGATTTGGTCTTTTCTTTCTTCTTGGCTCCTGAAATGAAACAAAAGAATTAATTAAGACTTAACAAACATGCAGGGAAGTGATGAAGACTAATATTCAACACCTATTAGAAGGTTCCACTTCAATAGATAATTTGTGCCCAAGAAAAAAAGTACAACCATAGCAGGCGATTCAAAAAGTTTATCCAAGTGACTACATGTGCAATGTATATGACTCCAGTTTTAAATCCTCACAATTTTCGATACCTTGTCTGTCTCTTACATAACAAAAGAGCATTTCCCAAACATCTAATCTTAATAGACTAGGTACATGTGCAACGATGTGTTACTATGTAATGCAATAATTAGTCTTATACAATGCATTGTTGTAATAGCAATCAACACGACGTACATTTGTTGCTTGTTATTTGAATTCTGACTTTTATTATTTCATAACAATCGAGTTGATAGTATTTTCTACCCTAGGCATTCTAGAATATGAAAAGTAATTGTGACAACAACTTGTGACCATAATTTTTCAAAGTAACTCACGGTATAGCTTGGTAAGGCATAAGTTATTCACAAAACTTATGGACATAACTTTGCCCCTAAAACTTATCCACCTAAGTTATGCTCCGCAGCTTACATTCCTAAGTTATAATGGTCAAATTATGCAGAATATTATGTAGTGAACTTAGCCTATCTATGTACTAGTACATGAGAAGTACATATTATATGGAACTATAAGTATGGATTCTGGTACATGTAGAGATCTTGTACTTCTCCTAATTGTGACACAAGTTATGAGCAATACCTAGGCATTCTAGAATAGTCATGACTTCTTTATTATTCTTATCAAACTACTATACTTGTTTCTAGGTGATGCAATTGAAAAGTTGATACTATCTTTCTGTGCATTGTAGGAATTCACCGATAGGAGACTGGACGGACAAGACAAGGAGAAACTGTGTAGCCTGGCAGAATTGGAAGCTTATCTGTTAAACAAACAGTAGCGCCACAGTGCTACAAACACAGGGCAAATTCTCAAAGATGATGCAGAAACTGTTGTTGGTACAAATCTCAACATATTAATTGAAGGAAGAAACAAATCAGATTGTTTGAAAGCGCCAAGATTGTTTGATCTAAATGAGGCAAGTGAAAAAAAAAAAACCTTACTACAGCTATTATTTTTGTGGTTCAGGAAAAAAAAGGTATACGAAATTAACGTTATTTCTAATGGAATAAATGCAGGAGGCTGAAGGTGAAGCAGAGGAAAGTGCCACAATACTTCTGGAAAAAAAAATAAGCACCACAAGTAAAAGGGTTGCATATTATAACGTAACAAAAGACAGAAAACTAGTTCATAATCAGATAACGGTTTTCAGATGATTTTTAACGATCACCCAGAATAATACATATATATATGTTAATACTATAGTAGTATAGTTGATTGGCAATTTTAGTGGCAAACATGTTGTGCAACAAAATTATAGGATTCACTGTAAGTAGCAAACTAAATCACCAAAGGTCGTAACACAGCCTGTCCCTGTACTGCTTACAACTAAGCATGAGTAACATACTACCTCCGTCCAAAAAAAAAAATGCAGTTCTAGATGCATTCTTGGTTAAAGTGCCTAAAGTTTGACCAAATATATAGGTAAATTGATAATATTTATGACACCAAATAAAGTATGTACTATGAAAATATATCTCATAACAAATCTAACAATACTTATCTAATATCATAAATATTGATGTTTTTTTATATGTAGTTAGTCAAACTTAAGATACTTTAACTTGGTACTGTGCTAGGATTGCATTTTTTTTTTATGGATGGAGGGAGTAATTGTCACCCTCACAGCCAAGCAGCTCACCATTCGTCTCATTTCCATTTATATCACTTCAACAAAGATTACATATAATGAACACTAACAGTCTCAATTATACATATGCACGTCCTATGCAATCGGATGCCACAATTTATGCAGTGCAGAGCTCTAGACAACATGTGATTCAGCGCTAAAAGAGAAACTGCATTCTGCAAGAAGGTTGCTATATCCAACTTCGTTATATATGTTAGTAGGGCAATCAGCACTACAGCATGTATGGAGCACCCTAAGCACACAAGTTTTATTAGCAACCAAAGGAATCACAAACCTAACAAGCAACACAGCCACAGGTAGCAACCTCCCTGAAAACAACATTGAGGCCCGGTGATGAGACAAACATTTCAACATCCTCTGTCAACCAAGTTGAGCCTAGGTTTACCCAGAGTGCAGCCTATCGGTCCAACGCTCCCTCCATGCCAGCCAATAAAACTAACCTAAGAAAACTTCACGCATAGAGCAAATCACCACCCTTAACAAATGACTCTACAAGTCAACTACATAAAACGCTCTATGCAAATCATGGAGACAGCACGACATAGGAGCTCTATGAATCTATGATACCCTAAAGCAATCATATCAGGCACAATGCGCAACGTGATTGCATCAATTGGCCAGCATCCGCATCAGCATCGGGCAGGCTGGTCAAGACGGAGCGAAGACGAGCATCCACGTCGCGCTAACCCTAGAACAGTAGGCGCACCCAGCAAGCAATCCAGCGCCAGGACACCGAGCAAGCCGCAACCAGATCTCACGAGACAGAGCGCAATGGGGGAGTATCCTTACGGAAGAGGAGGAGGCCCGCGAAGGCGTCGGCGAGGGAGAAGGCGACGCGGCGGATGGAGAGGTCGAGGCACGGGTCGCACTTGGCGTCCAGGTCGTACCGCGGCGGGATCCCCGATTTGGGAGGCGGAGACGAAGTCGCCGGCGCCGAAGCTGGCGCTAGCGGCGGCGGTGTCGGGCGCCTCTGCCATGGCGAGGGTTTCGCGGCACAAGGAGACGGGCCGACGCGATTCTGGGGAGGGAGGCACAGAGGGGCGGACCGGCGGAGACAGCGGCGCGGCGTGGGTGTGGGTCGCTCGCGCTCTGCAACGGACGGAACGGGAAAGGGAACGGGGAAAGAAAGAACGCCGAAAAGGAAAGGAGACGAGCCAGTCGGATCGTTCGCTCGGAAAGAAAACGGTGAACGATCGTAGAAGTGGAATTGGGGGCCTCTATGGCTGTGAACGGACCCAGGAGCTGCCCCTTTGTCAAAAGCAATATGCTGTGCCATGGCTATAGGATGATGGATATGAGGATTGAGGCCTCTCAATTTTATTTCTACAACATGCTTATTATTACAAAAGGAGACTCGTGAAGTGTTAGTATCCAATTATTGTGTGTGGATTACAATACAAGATTATATAGTCAAACCAATCATTTCGCGCACTAGTAAACTTGTGCCATTTAAGCAGTCACAACATGATGCTGAAAGGTGCTTCATACTTACGAATTTATTTCCACGTATCTCTGAGCTGGTAAGTCATCACGCTGATGTTGCTTGTTATTTGATAAGGTGTCCCTTTCTGCATACTTTGTCCATCGACTCAGTATGTACCTAGGAGGCAAAATGATAATATTGTTTTAGCTGAAGACTCGTAGTATGTGCTTGCATAACATACCTGCATGATAGCAAGAACTATTAGAAATGATATGACATATACATACAAACAAATTGCATGACATTTTAATCATATGTACTTACCTAAACAGTCGTACTTTTTGCACAAACAAATGCTCATTATCGGATATTACTTGGCTGAGGTGTTTTGCAGCATTCTGGTATGTGTGCCAGGCGATGGCTTGAGTTTGGAAAAAAACAAGCTTAATTGCCTTTTCCATTGCAACACACTGATCTTTGAAAATCGTAACAGGTTGCTTTCTAGACATTGCTTTCAAAAAATTACTAAAAACCCAAACAAATGACTCAGCACTTTCGTCAAATAATAGTGCAGCTCCAAAAATAATAGTTTGCCTATGATGATTTGTTCCAAGAATAGGAGCAAAAGGCATTTCAGGTTTATTTGTCTGAAATGTAGTGTCAACGCACATGACATCCCCGAAGCAAGCATAATCTGCAATGGCCTGTCCATCTGCCCAAAAGAAGTAACATATTCGACCATCCTCCCTGTCTAATTGAACATCATAATAGAAAGAAGGATCTTCAACTTGCTTATTCTCTAAATATTCTAATATTCTAATATTGTTTGTGCATCTTGGGCTTTCAAGTATCTTTTACGCTCACGACCAATGAAGTTATTGCAATCCATTTTCAAGAAATGCACATTCTCAACTCCACCTGACCATCGCTGAAAAAACTCATATATTTCAGTTGGCTTAATTCCAGCTTGGCGCATTTTGCTAATGATATGCTCATCTGCTTTTGTCATACGCCACTGCGATCTAAGCATGTGTGCCTTCTCATGGCTTACAAAACTAAGATTGTGAGGGAGAATGACTTTCTGCAACGTCCAGATTCCTTCTCGAGAAATGTAGAATTGAAAGCATTGCAACATGTCCTTGTTGAAGCTCTTTCTTTCTTTGGTTGATATTTTGGATTCGTGTTCTTTTGACCTTCATTGCTGCAAACAAAGTACTTTGAAGATAATGTTGTTGTACTTATAGGACCACTAGAGCATAGATCTAGCCGGGTACTTGCTGTTGAATAGTATCATGAATCCTAGAACGTCTACTAGAGCAGTAACAGTAGGTAGAATGAGAGAAAGGGAGAGGTAGAAGATGGACGTGTCAAACCTGACACCGCAGTGGAGGAAGATCCGCTCGCGTCCGCCATGGAGTCGATGTCTGCGCTAGGGCAGCGACGGTCGGTGAAGACGGCGTCGGTGATGCGAGGTGGCGACCGGCGGTGAAGGCAGTGGAGTCCGGTAGCGGCGCGGCTGGTGGCTTCCCGTCACTGGCTGCGCGCCCTCTAGATCGGATTAGGGTTTGTCGGTGGGGAGCTCGGCTCAGGTCAACCTCGTGATAAGAGCCGCTGGCCCCCACCTCTTTTTATAGCGCAGTGTGACAGGGGCCCTCCAGCCATGGTGGGCTGGGCACCCCCGATCAGAGCGCGAATCAAAGGCCTAACTGAGCCGTTGGGTCCAATTAGGATTAGAGATCAATCTAACAATCTTCCCCTTTATCTCCTTTCATCTTTCATTTTCGTATCATTTACTTTTGTTCATTCCATTATAGATTAGCGCATAGAGCATGTCTCATCGTCATGGTCCATTGCCGATAGATTTAACAGCTACAACACACCACTCTGTTCTGAAATAGATACTTATCTTTGGGCCTTCTTTTGTCCATGAATTATAGGCTTTCCCTTAAACCCATGCCGGCTACATATTCTCTGAACACGTTGGGTGGTAAGCCTTTTGTAAGCGGATCCGCGAGCATCTTTTCGGTACTTATATGCTCAAGACTTATGACATGATCCCGGACTTTATCTTTCACAACATAATACTTTATGTCAATGTGTTTGACAGCACCACTTGACTTATTGTTGTGAGCATACTGTACTGCCGGATTATTATCGTAGTATAACTTAAGTGGTCTATAGATGTCGTCAACCACCTTCAAACCGGGTATGAACTTCTTTAGCCAGTTCACCTGCTCCGTTGCCTCATAACACGCTATAAACTCGGCATACATTATGGACGATGTAGTGACGGTTTGCTTTGAGCTTTTTTTATGAAATAGCTCCCTCTACGAGAGTGAATACATATCCAGACGTGGATTTTCTATCATCTCCCGCATAATCAGAATCTGAATATCCCACTATATGGAGTGAATCAGATCTTCTATACGTCATCATGAGGCCTTTCGTTCCTTGCAAATAACGCGAGACTTTCTTTACTAATTTCCAGTGTTCTGTTCCAGGATTGCTCTGGAATCTGCTAAGTAACCCGATAACAAATGCTAAGTCAGGGCGCGCGCATACTTGAGCATATTGCAAGCTTCCGACAGCTGAAGCATATGGAACCGCTTTCATTTGATCGATCTCATATTGGTTCCTGGGGCATTGAAAATCCCCATATCAGTCGCCCTTGACTATAGGAGCAGGTGAGGGACTACATTTGTGCATACTGAATTTCTTTAAGATCTTTTCTATGTATGCCTTTTGTGACAGTCCTAATACCCATTTACTTCTATCTCGGTGAATCTCAATCCCTAGAATGAACGAAGCTTCACCAAAATCTTTCATACCAAATTTTGAGGACAAAAACTTCTTTATCTCCAGCAGTAGACTAACATCACTACTAGCAAGTAAGATATCATCCACATACAGGACAAGGAAGATAAACTTTCCATTCTTAAACTTTACATAGACGCAATTGTCCTCAACATTCACTTTAAACCCAAAATTCCTTATTATCTGATCAAATTTCAAGTACCACTGCTTTGAAGCTTGTTTTAATCCATAAATAGATTTTTTTAGGTAGCATTCCATTCGTTCTTTTTCTTCCATGACAAAACCTTTTGGTTGTGCCATGTAAACATTTTCCTCTAAGTCACCGTTGAGAAATGACGTCTTTACATCCATCTAATGTAATTCTAAATCGTAATATGCCACTAATACCATTAGAATTCTGAAGGAATCCTTATATGAGACTGGAGAAAAGGTCTCATTGTAATCAATCCCTTCTCTTTGCGTAAAGCCTTTTGCCACAAGTCGCGTTTTATATCTCTCTATATTCTCTTGAGAGTCAAGTTTTGTTTTGTAGACCCATTTACAACCTACTGTTTTGGCTCCTTTAGGAATTATTTCCAAGTCCTAAATTTATTGGCATTCATGGATTTTATTTCATCTTCCATGGCCTCAAGCCACTTTGATGAATGATCACTTCTCATGGCTTCTTCAAATGAGATGGGATCATCCTTCATTTAAAATTCCTCAGTATTGTATACTTCATAGTCAGTAGGAATAGCTGATTTTCTAACTCTTTGAGACCTTCTAGGGGCCTCCACATTTGGCATATCTTCTGTTTGAGGCTGTTGTTGCTCCCCCTCATGTGTGGCAATAGGTTCTATAGGATCCTGAAGAACAGGTTCCTCATCATCATTCATTGTTGCCACAGGCGGAATAACAACAGGTGCTGGCACCACAGTATCTTGTACTGTCGGTGCAGCGATAGCAGGTAGTGAGAAAAATGGCTCATGAATCATCAAAGTGGGCGCATACACCCGCTTCTCTTCAAGGTCAATTTCTCGAGCTATCATGCTCCCCCTCGTCATTTCATCCTCTAGGAAGACAATGTGTCTCGTTTCCACAAACTTTATATGTCTGTCTGGACAGTAGAAACGAAAACCATTTGACTTTTCTGGGTAGCCAATAAAATAGCAACTCGCTGTTTTGGGATCTAGCTTCCCAATGTTTGGGTTAAATACTTTAGCCTCAGCAATACTCCCCCACACACGTAAGTGATTTAGTGAGGGTACTCTTCCTGTCCACAACTCATACGGTGTTTTGGACACCGACTTACTTGGTACTCTATTGAGAATATGAATGGTTGTTTTTAACGCCTCCATCCACAGGCTCAACGGTAAGGTGGAATAACTTATCATACTACGCACCATATCCATCAGGGTACGATTGCGTCTTTCAGCTACTCCATTCTGCTGAGGTTCGCCCGGTATAGAATACTGGGCTACTATGCCATTCTCCTATAAGAACCTTGTAAAAGGTCCAGAAACTTGGTCATATGGGGTATGCCGAACGTAGTACTCCCCTCTATGGTCGGACCTGACTATCTTGATCTTTAAATTATGTTGGTTTTCAACTTCAGCCTTAAATATCTTAAATTTATCCAATGCTTCTGTTCTTTCTTTGATTGGATAAATATAGCCATAACGGGAGTAATCATCTGTGAATGTTATGAACGAATCATAACCATGCACACTCTTTACAGGAAACGAACCACAGATGTTTATGTGAATAATCTATAGAATTCCTACGCTTCGTTTGACATCTTTCTTAATTTTCTTTACATACTTTTCTTTAATGCATTCTTTGTATTGTTCTAAATCTGAGAGCTCTAATGGAGGAAGAATATCATTCTTAACTAGTCTTTTTATTCTCTCCCTCGAAATATGGCATAAACGACAGTGCCATAATTTTGATAATGCATCGTGAGCTCTCTTTCGTTTTTTGTTTACATCCGCAGACGAGGATACATTCACATTGTCGCACGCAACGTTCTCATCATCGCATACAACATTCATATCATCACGTAGTGATAACAGATAAAGCTCATTTTGTAAGATAGCAAGACCAACACATGCATTATTAAATGTTATCTTCCATTTGCTATTTCCAAAATGGCAATCATATCCATCATTGTCCAAGCATGAAACACTAATCAAGTTTCTCTGTAACGAGGGAACATAAAGAACATCTCTAAGTAAAAGTGTGAAGCCATCAACAAACTCTAGAGAAAGATCGCCAACGGCTTCGACATCTGCTCGGACTCTATTTGCAACTTTAACGTGTCTTTCTCTTCTTTGTGTAGTCCTCGTCGAACGGAAACCCTGTAAAGAATTAGCAACATGAACAGTTACACCTGAGTCAATCCACCAAGTATATTTTGAATAATGTACATGCATGGATTCATTTATGAATGGAATAATGTTCTCACCTTTCTTTGCCATGATCATCTTTAAGTAATCGGGACAATCTTTCTTATAATGTCCCATCTTCTTACAATAGAGACACTGGTCTTTCTTTACTATGAACTTGTTCTGTTGAGGCTGATGTAGCATGGGACCCTTTCCCTTTGACTTTGAGGAGAAGTTAGTATTATTATTCTTTTTCTTATCGTCTTTCAAATAATTGATAGAGCCACCATTGGCAGCTTTCATTCTCTCCCCCTCTTGCACACACATAGCCATGAGCCTCTCCATGTCCCACTTCTCGGGCTGTATGTTGTAGTTGACAACAAAAGTGTCAAACTATTTTGGCAAAGAAGCAAAAATCGGATGGATAAGGAACTCTTCCTTGAGAGCCAGATCCATTGGTTTTAGCTTGGATGCCAAATTGCTCATCCTTAGTATGTGCTCTCTTATGCCATTATTACCAGAGTACCTCTCTATCGCCAGCTACTTTATCAGCTATGTAGCATATGTCTTTCAAGAGCCAGTGAACTGACTCTTTATTCTTTCGAGGTACTCGATGACGTTGTCACACTCTGGGATTGAGCCCACAATTATAGGCTCAATCATGTTCTTTATCACAGCCAAACATTTCTTGTTAGCAGTGACCCACTTCCTATGCTCAAGGTCATAGGACATCATTTGGGATGCAAAATCCCTCTCTTTTGTTGCCCAAGCGGCATCAGCCTCGTTTGTCTCCCTCACTGGTGCCACAGGCTCTGTGGGACACGGTGTGGTGACTACCTAGTCCACCTCAGCCAAGATGAAGACCAGGTCAATCTTTTTCTTCCACTCCGTGTAGTTATCACCTTTGAGAGTGGGAATCTCTTTGATACAACCCATTAAGTTGTATCCATCTGAAAACACAATTCATATAGAGTGAGAACATAAATAATAACAATAACAATTGCATGCCTTAGTTCCAACGTTGGTCAAAATTAAAACATGCAAGTGTCCTCTACATTAATTCTACATCACCGTTGGGCAGAAATAGAATTAATACATGACTAAAACTCATCATAATAACATCGTAATATTGCCATTAATCAACGTTGGTCAGAATAATAACAATATTATAATCAATTAAAAATATATCCATTTTTAAAATTAAATTATCACGTTGATTCGAATTTAATAATGAAAATAACATCTTTAAATACGCAGCGGAAAAATCATTCAATTTAATGAATTTTGCCAACAGAACCAATCTCTTTTCTATTTTCTTTAAGCCATCAATCAATTCCCAGGAAATAAACATTTACTGGAAAGAGAAAAAAGAAAACTAAATCATTTCAAAGATCGTTCCTTCGCCCAAATAAACAAAATGCTTGTACTACCAACTTCTCTCTGCATTGCCACACCAGTGCCGCAACTTTGGGCTGGGCGGCAAAAGCAAGCAGCATGCAGCCTTCCTTCGCCTAGGCATGAAGTCGGCCCAATCAACCGGCGTAGTCCGTTTTGATCCGACGGCTGTGCGGTGAAGTCGCGGGATCAAAACCAGCGCCCGGCTGCCTCCCCGTAACCCTAGCAGCATTTTCTTCTTTGCTCTCTCTCTCTCTTCGCCACTCTCCTCCCCACGGTCACGGTGCAGAATCCGAAAGCGAAGTCGAAAGTAGCTTGATGGATGGAGCGATGGCGCGCCGTCGCCGACCCCTCGCGGCGGCGTGCGTGCTCCCAATGAGCGGCCATTGCCGCCGTCAGCGGCTCATGCACATGGCGCCTTTTGGTCGAGCTTCGGCGACCAGTGCCCCTGGCTCGGCCCTCTTCTCCTCGTCACGCGCCAAATGAGTCAGACTCTGGCGGTGTCGGCGGCGATCGGCGAGCCTCCCTTCCCCTCCGATTTGCGTTCTTTCTGTTGTTCTTCTCGGATTCACCCGATTGGGGATCTAGGGTTAGGGTTTCGGGTTTCATTGTTCTTTTTCCCTATGATTGATTCACGGGTTTAGGGTTCGGTTTCGAGTAGACTTGAAGCCGAGCCCTCCTTCTCTTCTTTCTTTTACCCAGTTAGGGTTAGGGTTAGGGTTAGGAAAATCCGCTCGCGTCCGCCATGGAGTCGATGTCTGCGCTAGGGCAGCGACGGTCGGTGAAGACGGCGTCGGTGATGCACGGTGGCGATCGGCGGTGAAGGCAGTGGAGTCCGGTGGCGGCGCGGCTGGTGGCTTCTCGTCACTGGCTGCGCGCCCTCTAGATCGGATTAGGGTTTGTCGGTGGAGAGCTTGGCTCAGGTCAACCTCGTGATAAGAGCCGCCGGCCCCCACCTCTTTTTATAGCGCAGTGTGACAGGGGCCCTCTAGCCATAGTGGGCTGGGCGCCCCCGATCAGGGCGCGAATCAAGGGCCCAACTGGGCCGTTGGGTCCAGTTAGGATTAGAGATCAATCTAACAAATGTGACGTCCGCTCTATGTTTTGTGTGGCATTTTTTGATACTGAATCCAACTTTTCTAGCATATGCATTATAAACCTATATGCATCTTCCTCTGAAGTAAAGATCATGCCAACCCTGGGCACACATTCATTTGACAGAGTTTGGTCATTACCCTACGTGCAACAAAACATATTATCCCATTTGTTGGGACAGACCATATTTATATGGGCCAAGTCCCCTAGAAGAGGCCCAACTAGCGTCATTGGAGTGGCATGTAAAACCCATCTCCACCAAGGGGTCACGTGTAAATTGCCACTCGCCAATATAATACCAAGAACATGAGGGCAAGGGGTTCTCTCTTCTCCCATTATTTTTTCGCAAACCCTAGCCACCGCCTCACTCCCCCCCCCTCGCGTGTTCGAGCCTTCATCGGCGGACGACCTTCCCTGTGGAACCTCCGCACTAGACCATCGTTGTAGAGCCTTCTCCGCGGAGCCCTTATTCAAAACAATCATCAGGCCTTCATTCGAGACCTTCGTTCCGGGCCTTCGCCCCGGACCTTCGTCCTAGACCTTTGTCGCAAGTTTTCTCCGGCCAGGCCTTCGTCGGAGGCTTCTCCGGCCAGACATTTGTCGCCAGCCTTCTCCGGCCGGGTCATCGTCGGAGCCTTCTCCGGCCAGGCCTTCGTCGCCAGCCTTCTCCGGTCGGGCCTTCGTCGGAGCCTCCTCCGGCCGGGCCTTCGTCGCCAGCCTTCTCCGGCCGGGCCTTTGTCGGAGCCTGCTCCGGCCGGGCCTTCGTCGCCAGCCTTCTCCGACCGGGCCTTCGTCGGAGCCTTCTCCGGCCAAGCCTTCGTCGGCTGACTTTCTCCGCACGAAGGAGCCTCCACCTCTCCAACCTATTCGGGACGCGTGTCCCAACATTTGCGCCCACCGTGCTCGGCATGAGTACATTTTTCGAGAGAGGAGGATTGAACATTCTTCATCAACGGAGAGAAGGTTTGAATCTATGTGAACCCCGAGGGACGGTAAGAACCTTTGGGGCAAAGGTATGACCTCCTTACACCTCCGTAAAAACTAACTGAGCGGTTAAAACTTCACCAACTCTAAAATATATATATATATATGTATATTCAATAATAATAAAAAAAGAAAATAGATTTTGAGATGAACTCCTAAAGTCTTCGACTACTTTTGCTAAAAAATAATAATTAAAAAAATGATGAGGCTCCTAAGCCTTCGGCCAGAATCGAAGGTCAGCCTTCGACCTCTCTGGTTAAGAAAAAAAATCACCTTTTTCTTCAAAAAGAATCACCAAAGCTAACCTGTGACAAAAATAAAAATGCAAAACCAAACTGCACCAGAACTTCTGGAGCTCAAAATCTCCATGTTGGTATGCCACATGGATTTCCGTTTATAATATGTGCAGATCACTAATTGATTATTAAATCAAGGTATGAGAAGGCCAGGTCCGGGCAACCTAAGGCACCGGAAAAACAACGCCGCGCGTGCAAACGCAGGATACTCCGCCCCTGCGGGCCGCGGCCTCCCTTCCGCCGCGGATTTCGACCCGCTTCTGGACCCTGCTTGGCCACCATCTTCGCATTCACCTTCGACTCTCTGGGGCCCGTGTCGCGGAACCTCTTGGACGCCTGTGACGACGGCGCCCTCGGCCCCTCAACCTCTACGACGCCAACGGTTCGCCGCTGCTCGGAAACCCTTCGCACCACGCCACCGCCGACGTGCTCGCCGTGCACCCTTCAGGCCGCGTCCCGCTAGCCGTCGGCCGTGCGGGGGGCTTGCCATGCTCAACCTCCTCCAAGGTCACAGCAGCTCTCGAAGGCCTCCGGTGTTCTAGTCGAAGGACTTCTCGGGATGCACTATACCGGCGGATTACCAGATAAGTAACGCAATAACCTTTCTCCGTTCTTCAATGATCTCAACCTCCAATCTGGAGGATAATCATGGGCATTCAGTCAGCCGGGTTCCCTAGCAGTCCATTTCACATATTGCACAAATGTCTCAGCAAGCCAGCAACCACGACGTATTGCTTGTTTTTTATGCTGGGGCAACAGTTTCGTACCAGTTGAGAAGAGCAGTTTTTCAATTATCAATGATGACCTTCGCCAATCAGTTTTAGTCTCCCTGGCCACTACTCAGACTGGTTATCTGTCAACTCTAACCCCGAAGACCGACTTCAGCAAAGGGGTGATTCTGAGCGCAAAATTCGCTTTCATCTCCAAAGGTACCAGCTAGCCGAAGAAATGCCTAGAACCGAAAGAGGCACCGAGGTCCAACCAGCTCCAATCTTCACCAAAGGTTATACAATCCCTGATGGTAAGCGCCGAAGGTACGCAGCGTACATAACTCGTCTTTTCCTATTAAAATATTCACAAGATATAATCCGTTTGAGAATATCTCTCACTCGCTAAATGGTCCATGACTAGCTTACATAATTATTTGTCTACCATATATTTGTTAAACATCTAACCTTTGTAAAAAAATCAAAAAATTTATTTCTCCCTTATGGTTCTCAAAAACCCTCACATATTCCATTTCACTTGTACGAAGCTTTAAGCCTTTGTCCTCAAAAATTAATATACATATTTATGTGCTAACATTCTGTTATAGATCAAGTTGCTTAACTCCTTGCAGCTTCAAATTCTTAACCTCGCACCAAAGTATTCTCTTGTAGGAACCAAATCAACACACAGGTGAGTATTTCTCAACAGCTTATAAGCTCTCAAGGTTATATAATCCCAGATGATTTTTGCTCTTGGGATTTCCTTTATCGAACACTGCTCTAACCTTCGCCTCACAGGGCGAATTTTAAAAATTAACCTTCGCATATAACTTGTCACCAATGTGACCAAAAAAGTTGTTGCGATCTTCGCCACCACCAAAAGCATGGCCAGAGCGGCTATACATTCTTGGCCCTAACCCGGCTAACTTAAAACACATTTTTTTAATTCTTATTGAATCTCCTTTTGTTACTAACATGCAGGTCACCATCACTTGCCATGTTCGCTTAGCTTATAAGCCGTACTTTTTTAGCCAACGAACAGTATTTCTCTCTCACAACAAATCAGCCAACAGTACTTTCAGCCATGGCTTATCAGTCAAGCGAACATGACAACTATAAGTATCTCTTATCCTTCTAAGCTAACCCTCTCATAGAGTATATTTTCTTCGTTATATGCACGTTTTTTACGATCCCAAGATACATAGTTTACATTAGATAGTAGCCCCTCCCATGAAATTCAGCCTTCGTCACTCAACAGCCTTCGTTAGTTATCGGCCTTCGTCAGCCAACGGCCTTCGTCAGTTAACAGCCTTCGTCAGTCAACGACCTTGGTCAATTATCAGCCTTCGTCAGTCAGCGACCATCGCCAGTGGCTTCGCCTTCATCAATTAGAGGTCTTCAGTAGTTATTGGCCTTCATCAGTAAGTTGTCTTGGTCAATCATTTGCCTTCGTTAGTCAGTACTCTCCATCAATCAGCGATTCTCATAAAATATTCAACCTTTGTCAGGGTGATCCTGTATCAGTCAACGATTTTCATCAGTCAACAGTCTTCGTCTGTCAGTAGCCTTTGTCAGTTATTGGCTTTCATCATTTGTCAGTGGCCTTCACCTAGCATTGGTTCTCAGCAACCTTCGTCAATTATTGGCCTTCGTTAGTCATTACCTTTCATCATTTGTTAGTGGCCCTCAACTATTATTAGTTCTCAGCAGCCTTCGTCAGTCATCAGCCTTTGCTAGTCAACAGCCTTCGTCAGTTGCCTTCACCAGCCAGTGCCCTTCATCTATCATCAGTATATAGACTTCATCAGTCATCGGTGTGTCATCAGTCAGTAGCCTTCGTCTGTCAGCAACCTTTGTCTGTGAACAACCTTCGTTATTCAGCAGTCTTCGTCAGTTCGCAGCCTTCGTCAGTCATTGGCCTTCGACATTCAGCAGCCTTCGTCATTCAGTAGCATTCGTCTGTCAGCAGCCTTCGTTTGTGAATAGCCTTCATCAGTTGGCAACCTTCGTCATTTAGCAGCCTTCGTCTGTCAATAGCCTTCGTCAGTTGGCAGCCTTCGTCATTCAGCAGCCTTCGTCTGTCAGTAGCCTTCTAGTCAATGACCTCCATCAGAAATCGAATTTTGATAGCCACCCAACCTTCGAACCCTCTAACACTAACACTTCTCTTTTTTGCATGTTGCATTGTTCAATTTTTCTTCCTTAGGTTTTTATAATATGTATTAACCAAATTTTGTCTGAGCTAACCTTCACAGAAAACTAATGTTTTTTATGTTCAATGTTACAAGTCACATCTATACACATACAGGTTCTTGAATGGCAGCCTCCGCTAGCCATTCAAAACTACAACCCTCTTATTCGAGGGCATTATTTCTTATATACAGAGCTTATCATTTGTTCAAGCGTAACCATCATTTTTGCAAGGTGTATGATATATTTACCCCTTTTAATATTATCATGCAAATGCACTTACTTACATCATCATATACATACATGCATTGAATAAATGCATTGCACCGTGGTAACCCGACAAAGACCTGTCCATGATCAGGCATCGGAGCCATCACTCTCAAAAGTTTCAAAAAGTTTTACCTGACAAAGTCCTATCTGTAGAAGGCATCGGGACCTTCGCTTTCTCAAAACCTTCAAAAACTTCACCCCTCGCATATTATATGAAAGGGAAAATTATCTACCGGACACCCAAAGTGGAGGTCGTCACTCTCAAAAGTTTCAAAAAGCTTTACCCGACAAAGTCCTATATGTAGAAGGCATCGGGACCTTCGCTTTCTCAAAACCTTCAAAAACTTCACCCCACCCGAGCCGGATCCAAATCTGCTCCGCTCAAGGGGATTGGACCAGGAGTGTTTGCGTCCGATTGGGCACGAGGTGTGGTGAGATTATGGTTTACAAGGAGAAGGAAACCTAGATCTCAGGTGACCTCAGTGAAGGCGGACGGGGAGGAGAGGAGTGGGGGGGCGATCGCCGTTGCCCGTCGGTGGCAAGGAGAAGGGGGTGAGACGACGAGCTGGATCCAGACCGTGTCACCTGTAGCTGACAGGTGGGCCTTATGATCAAGCGGTACTATGGCAGTGGCAGTAGCATCTAGCATGGGATGTCTGCAATGGTTACAGCTTTACAACCTGGGGAATGGAGGTGAATCCTGAGGTAAACTCCAATTACCTCCATTGGTAGGGAGAGAGGAAGAAGAAAGCGGCAGGGGCAAGAATGTTATTTCACAGCTGTTCTCTCTTCTCAACCAGTGGAAATGAATAAAATAAGAGGCACGGTGTTCAACAGCATAATTATCAGTAACGAGAGTGTCTTTCAGCAAATTGCTCAATTTTGGGTGTTCGCCAGCCAACGACCTCCACTTTGGGTGTCCGGTAGACAATTTTCTCTATATGAAATGACTAGCCATCTTTTGCAGCTAGTAGAAAGCCAGTGTCTTTCTGAGTGTCGAAATACTTGCCAGCAAGTCGATATTCGACGAAGCCATAACGCCCAACCTAAGTCCCTAAAAAATACATGAGATCAATTCAGGTGCATTTTCACGCGACTTCTCCGGCCTTCGGCATGCAGCGTCGGCGCCTACATTGGCATTGCCTTCGGCATGACGAGCTTCGCCACCATCTTCAGCGACTTCACCAACATCGCCTCCGTCAAAACACCTTTTTTCAGGAGCGCCTTCGCCATCACCTTCGGCATCTACACCAACCTCGCCTCCGCCAAACATCTTTGCAGGAGGGTCTTCGCAAACAGCCATGGCGAACCAGGATGACTCGCCTCCACTAATACATCGTCATGAGGGGTCTTCACCGACACCTTCGTGAAAGCTCTAGTTTGGTTTTGGTTAATTGATGAAACCCTAAGTGCTAACCTAGTTTATCAAAGTGATTGTGAGATATGTAGCACTACTCCAAGTGATGAAGCAATGGCGAAGATCATGACGATGATGATGACATGATGATGATAAAATGCTTGAACTTGGAAAAGAAGAAAGAGAAAAATAAAAGGCTCAAGGCAAAGGTACAAATAATACGAGCCATTTTGTTTCAGTGATCAAGACACTTAGCGAGTATGATCACATTTAGGTTAGATAACCATACTATTAAGAGGGGTGAAACTCGTATTGAAATACGGTTATCAAAATGCCAGTAGATGCTCTAACTCATTGTATATGCATTTAGGATCTAATTGAGTGCTAACATCCTTGAAAATGTTTGTGAAAATATGCTAACACATGTGCACAAGGTGATACACTTGGTGGTTGGCACATTTGAGCAAGGGTTAGAAATTTCACCGACGCCCTAGACAGAAAACATGAAGATCGCTGTAAGTGACTGGACGTTGGTCTCAGTTGAACCGGCGCGTTCGGTCAGTAGCAGCAGTGAGCGCGTGGTCTCAGTCTTCGACCGGACACTGGCGCTAAAAGTGAGTATATCAAGACCAACGACCTCCGATGACGCTTGCTAAATGAATGTTCTCCAATGCTATGCTATGCTTCATAGCCACTGTGTTTTGTGGAAGATAGCATGCACAAAGAAGTCTAATATTTTTTGTCGGATACAAAAGTTGTTACGCGTGCACCAAATTATCTACTAATATTGTTTTTTTCATCAATTCTAAAGTATTTGTTTTGAGGATGGAGGGAGCAAAACGTAGGTGGGTTGACGTATGCTTGGAGTTCGGACCTGTCACTTTGGCGTGTTTGACTCATGACTCATTAGCGACGCATGCTCAGTTGTTCAGAGTTCAGACCCTAAAAAGACCACCAAAGCCTCTTACGTTTTCTGTTCCGCGAGCATGACACGACCGCGCGGCCAGAGTTTTTTTTAAAGCTATTCGTACACACACGTCCACTTAACACACGCACACTACTCACACCATCCGTATACAAACAAACCTATAACTACATCCAGATTTCTTTTTGAGATCACAGCACGGGCTAGAGTTTGTACGAAGTAATTCACCACGATGGCGCCGTTCGGGCGGTTCGGCTGCACTGAAAACCAACTGAAAGTAAGTGTTCACGGCTGAAAATCACTATTTATGCTCTCACAAATTCCTCCAAATTTCTATAAGCGAACAGGACCGATATACGATATACAATGAAGGACCACGATGCGTACTGCGTTCATTCACTAGCCATAAGTACAGTAGTACAATTAGTGGTGTTTAACTAAAATTTAAAGGTGTCACGTGGGAGTGTTTGGATAGTAATAATAAAACAAATTACATAAGTTCTCAGTAATCCGCGAGACGAATTTATTAAGTCTAATTAATCCATCATTAGCACATGTTTAATGTAGCACCACATTATCAAATCATGGACTAATTAAGCTTAAAAAATTTATCTCGCAAAATAGTCCCAATCTGTGAATTTGTTATTTTTTAATCTATATTTAATACTCCATATATGTATCAAATATATGATATAATAGGGACTAAACTTTAGAAAGAGAAACTACACCAGACCCAAGTCGTCGTCGGCCCCTCTCAGCTCTTTTACCCACTACTGGAGATCAAAGGTATCCCTGTCGGTTACCACACGAAGAAGCAACTTTCTTTTGTTAACCATGACATAGGAAATGTTTTAGTCTAGAGCCAGTTTGATAGCAGTACTAATGGTTAATTTTACGTAAAGTTTAGGTAAGGCTGTCCAAACAGAAAATAATGAATGCACTACTAATTTTTAATTCATAAGGCACAATAGCTATTTTAGTACCTCAACTATTACTCGATGCTTAATTTCATTCCTAAACTTTCAAAACGGTCATTTAAGTCCTTAAACTTTAGTTTTGGGCTAATTTCATCCTACAACTACGAAGATGATCGCTTTAGTCTTCAAATTTTGTATTTTGGACTCAATTTCATCCATAACTATCAAAGTACATTTAACTCTTATTTTCAACTCAATTTTGTCTATTCAAAAAGAAAACTTTATATTTTAGATACAATTTCATCCATAAATTATCAAAATTATAGATCTTCTATTGCTTCAATATATCCATGTATTCTTAAAGAATAAATAGTGTTCGATGCAACTATAATTGCTACCACAAATATCATTTAGTCGGATATATGTAAATTGTACCATTATAAGGTAACATTAAAAATTATAGCCTGGAATTATTAATGGCCACGAAAGAGTTTTTGGATGAATATTATTTTTCTATCTTCAATCGTTGGTGGTGTTGGAGCTAACCAGGTGCAACAGTGCAGCGTTCCACATAGAATGTAGACAAAGTTGAGTTAAAAATAAAAGTTTAAATAACAGAAAACACTTTGGTAGTTTATAAATGAAATTGAGCCTAAAATGCAAAGTTTGAGGACTATAATAATCATCTTCATAGTTTTAGGATGAAATTGAGTCTAAAGGTAGAGTTTGAAGACTAAAACGGCCGTTTTGAAAGTTCAGGGACGAAACTGAGCCTCGAGTAATAGTTGAGGGACCAAAATGATTATGGTGCCAATTCATAATATCATAACCCGTAACTAGTTGTACTACTAATCTCAAGTGATTCAAAGAAATACAGATCACTGAACTAGCAATCAGCAACTAAAAAGTGGTCCTAGTTCAACAAATATGTAAACTAATACATAAACTAATTTTTAGTTCATATCCAGCTAATAACGAGTCCACAAGTCAGTAAAGAAGAGCTAATAGAACTACTTTTTTCGAATAGCCAACAGAACTAACAACAAAACATACAGGACACATACTAACAGAGAACAAGAAGAGCATTACTGTAGTTCCTAAAAACGAGTCCATAAAACTTTTAGACAAGGAATCCAAACCTCACCTAACTAAACATTACTGTAGTTCCTATCAAACTAACAACTGTTGTTAGTCAATCAAACACAGACTGACAGACATACCCAGTGAACTTTTACAGCGAGCATCACATTTTCACTCGGAGCCAAAACCCTCCCAACGCCCAGTACAGCGGCCACCAACCTTTTCACACTCCACAGTCACTCTGTCTGTCTCCCCCACTCATTAAATACACCCGCACGAGCCCCACCACACTCTCACTGTCTCACGACACTCCACACTCCCAGCAAGCTAGAGAGCTCTCACTCTCACTCCGCTGCTCCGCGTGAGCGACGCCCAGTGCCTGCGACCGAGGCAGGGGGACCAGGCGACCGACCAGCCATGGCAGCAACAACGGCAATGCGCGCCGTGGCCGTGTCCGCAGCCGCGCTGCTCGTCGTGGCGTCCTTGGGCAGCGTCGCGTCGGCGGCGACGCTGGCGCTGTACAACCGGTGCGGGGAGACGGTGTGGCCAGGCATCCAGCCAAGCGCGGGGAAGGAACTCCTGGCGCGCGGCGGTCTACAGCTAGCCCCAGGCCACTCGACGTCGATCCGTCTGCCCGCGGGATGGTCGGGGCGCGTGTGGGGCCGTCAGGGCTGCGCCTTCGACGCGTCGGGGCGCGGGCGCTGCGCCACGGGCGACTGCGGCGGCGCGTTCTACTGCAACGGCGCCGGCGGCGCGCCGCCCGCCACGCTGGCGGAGATCACCCTGGGGACCACGCCCACGGCGCAGGACTTCTACGACGTGAGCCTGGTGGACGGGTACAACGTCCCCATCGCGATGACGCCGGTCCACGGTTCCGGCGCAAACTGCGTGCCGGCCGGGTGCGTGAGCGACCTCAACCGCGTGTGCCCCGCGGGGCTGGCCGTCCGAGGCGCCGGCGGCGAGGGCGGGAGAGGCCGCGTGGTCGGGTGCCGCAGCGCCTGCGCCGCTTACGGCGCGCCGCAGTACTGCTGCACGGGGCAGTTTGGGAGTCCACAGCAGTGCAAGCCCACGGCGTACTCGCGGCTGTTCAAGTCGGCGTGCCCCAAGGCGTACTCGTACGCCTACGATGACCCGACCTCCATCCTCACCTGCTCCGCCGGCGCATCCTACGTCGTCACCTTCTGCCCGCACCACCGCTGAGCTGATGATAGTCCCAGTCCCAGTCCCCATTCACAGAAGACAAACATTAATGGTTTTGCTGTAGCCTGAGGCTGCTGTTCTTGTTTTTTTTTTTGTCTTCCTTTTCCGATTAGTATCGTTTCGTTGCATCCTGTAGTATCGTGTCGTATGGTCGTAGTGTGATGAAAATCTGTGGTCTACCGCTGGTAGGCCGGGAGGAGGGTATATCAGTAATAATTCAGTATCAGTATATGGGGGAGGGTATATGCTCGGTGCAGCACTGCATTTCCCACTCTTAAACTTGATCTTCAGCCGCATGGCGTATTATCCTGCCTGCATTTGATATTTTGGTGGGTGTTTCTGGTTCTGGCGTGCGTTCGTTCATTTGCCTCCATCACGCTTCTTCAGATCTTCCTCCCTATAGGATCCATGGTGCAGCTGCACTCAGCAGCTCTACTGCTGCTGCTGCATTTTGAAAACCTGAGATCTGAAATCCACAGCCATTCTTCAGATCTGAATCGATGCATAGGCAAACCGCAAGCAGGCCGGGCAGGCTATCGGACACCGTCCGTAGCGTCGTGCAGTGCAGTGCAGCACGCAGCACGCGGCACGCCGCGTTGCTAGGGTAGGCCGCGTTTCGCCGCCACAGGGAGGGAGGCACCGCGTCCGCGAGGGCACGGACGGTCGGACCGGACGGACATTGGCCCTGTTCGCCTAGAATTTATCACACTAGCTTTTCAGTAAAATAACAACGTTTTTATCTCAAAACAAATCAGCTTCGTCGTTTTTTTTCCAGACAGCCAAATGGGTATCATAATTCCGAGGCTACTTTTCCTCTCAGCATGTGTGCTAGTACGGTCTCTGTCTATCTCGCTGTGGCTTTCACCGAGGCGACAGGCCGGAGATCCGGAGTCCATCGGATTCCGGCCGGCCGGTTCGTCTTGAGCCGCCGCCGCCGCGGCGTCCGGTTTCCCGCCGTCCACGGGCGAGATCCTGCCGGCACTCGTAGCTGCTGTAAAAAAGTACTGTACGGAGTAAAACAATTGTGGTTCAAATGGTTGGCAGCTCCACGCCTTGTTTAGATGCCATCCAAATTCTAAGTTTTTTCACTCTCTCTTCGTCACATCAATTTTTAGCCGCTTGCATAGAGTATTAAATGTAGGTAAAAAAAAACTAATTACACAGTTTAGTTGGAAATCACGAGATGAATCTTTTGAACCTAGTTAGTTCACGATTGGATAATATTTGCCAAATAAGACGAAAATGATACTATTGATCGGGTTCATTTTTTTTTTAAGTGAACGAGCCCCCAGATTTGAAATGGTTTTGAGCCCAACATTCTCCTGCTACTTCGGCGTTGCTTAATTCATTTTTAACCGTGATCTGATTCTCTGATAGGAGTAGGCATGTTTGGTTTGGTTGCTGCCAGAATGCCAGTTACCTCCCACTACTGCTTCTGGCGTTACTCCACTGCACCTACCACGGTGGCCGCCTGCCCGGCCGTGTGTACCGGTAGTAAACTTCGGATTCTCTGAGCAATGTGGAACGTGTCTGCCTCTGCCTAATGCCTTTGCTGGAGCTGGGCGAGTTGTGCTCCCAGGCCGTCGCCTCTTCTCATCCTGGTAGCTAGTTGGATGCTTGGATCTGAACATAACGCGAGCATGGTTAATAAGCCAGCCAGCAGCCGATGGTACGCTGAGCCATGTCATCTCAAGGCAGCATATGCAAATATGCGATTAATAAGCTGGCATTTAGGTTGGCTGTTAGTTTTCCTTTATTGAATACTTTATTTGCATGTGCATCTCATCTCTTATGGCTACATCTTTGTTGCCCCTTGCAATACCAGGCAAGAAAATAGATCTGGTGGGAGCATAGGATCCAAAGGAGGGGATGGGGGGCCATCAAAACAGCAGTTCTGTCGCTCGTACAGGATGGGAGCAGACGATTGTGTCTTGGGAAGTGCCCTTCAGCCGGACGACAAGGCTACCGCCCGCTTCCTTCTCTCTCATCTGTTCTCCCTCCTCCAGCTCAGATTCTGTTGACGTGGACTCCCTGGCCGCCGGCTTCCGGTCGATCGGTATACTTGCTCTTACGAGATCATCCTCCTTCCTCAAAAGGGCAGTACATTTCCCTGCTTTCGTCATCGCATTGCCAGCACACCTACGGCCTCCTACTTCGTGTTAACCTGGTCCAAAAGCAGCACGACACGTATAGAAAAAGGCAGGGAAAGAAAAGGTTCAGTTCAGAGGAGCACATGCATGCGTGATACCGCCATTCAAACTTTTTCTGAGCACGAAACATGTGCGTGGTGTACGGGTGTGGATCCGTGGGTTCAACTCAAACTTCAAGGTCCAAGTCCACCTACTGCTGCTGCAAAGCAAAGATGGGATCTATCCAACGACCTCGACCAGCTACCAGACCACACCGGCTTTGGTTCACGATCAGTCCGTTCATTTCGGCTGGATATAAGCCCGGGCTATAAAAGTACTGCTAACTAATTTAATGTGAGAGAAAAATATTATTTATTTGCTAATAAACTAAGTTAAAATTTATAAACCAGATTCGAGCTGCCGAACAGGCCGGATATCTTTTGTTAGATTTTTTTTTCTGGGTGCTCATGTGAACCGTGTGATCGTGCGTGCTGTCGCTGGGGCTCGAGGTTGTGCTTGCGATTGCGGCCTTGCGGAGTGGTCGAAACAGACGAGGCATGATGAGCTCGTGGCGGCAGGTAGGAGTACGTCCACCTCGCGCCTGCCCTGCGTCACATGTCCCGTCACTGTCTCGCATCCCATGGTCGATGGATCTGTTCCGAGCCAGGGGAGGAGAGGGCGACCAAAAACAGGCGCGCCACCGTCTCGCCATCCTTGCTCCCAGTCCCAGCCGGTTCTCAGCCTGCAGGAGTGCAGGGTGTGGATGAACAACACAAACGTGCCGCCATTCTTGAATGGAGTACTCGTCTCCCCTCTCCACTCAAGTGGGCATAGTTTCCAGCTAGGTTTGCCAATGATTTTTTTTTCGAAAAAAAACTCAAATATGTTAGAACTTAAAACTAAGTATAGGGATTTGGGATCCTGAGAACCAAGAACAAATGTCGATCTCTGATTTCACCACAGGAATTTCTCTATTAATTAGGGAATGTGAGGAGGAGAATTCTTTTTTCACGGGATTTAACTGAGGAAAAGATAGCCTCAATGGTTGTCATGGAGATTGGAGATGGTTCTCTGCCCTTTCCCCGATCTTCACTCCACTTTTTATATATAATATGCACGTGGATATCATTAGCATATATGATGTACTTGTTGTGTGCTGTGTGTTAGAGTATTAATGATGAACTATATATGTTCACCATAGTTTATCAGTTATGTACATATACTGAAAATAATCATTTGCTTTTATTTATGTTAAATTCAAATTGATATCCATATTCCGCGATATGTCGATATGGGGACGGGACCGGATCTCCCGAACGAAGTTTCATGGGGCAAGGACGACCATGGGGACCGATTCTCTCGAGTGAGTTTTCACGGGGACCGGAAGTCCAGGACGTGGGATGGGAGCGATTTTCGGAAGAGAAATACTTTGTTGCCATCTCTACGTGTGGGCATGTTTCTAGCTAGGTTGGCAAAGTTGGATTGTCTTTGCCTAAAATAGACCTTGCTTTGCCTAACTTGACATTTGCAGAGTTGGATATTTGGCCTGACAATCTCGTTCTCAAAGGTAAGAGGGTTCGGTGGTAGTAGCCCAACCTAGATATGACTAAGGGACTGATTAGTTTGCTCCCAAAATTTGCCATGCCAAAGTTTTGGCAAGCCATAATTTTGGCTAGTATTCGGTTTGCTACCAAATCTTACTAAACTCTCATATTCGTCTTGCTAAATCTATGACAATGTTTTTGTCCAACTTTTGGCTTACCAAATGTTTAGCATGGCAAAATTTGGACCTCAACCAAGCAGGCCCTAACTAAAGTCTCATGCCTAACGGTTTTGACTCATTGCTATCATGTTATGAGTTAAATCGAGGAACTCAAGATGTAGATCATCATATTCTAATGTTTTTCTAGTCCGTTTGTAGAATTCAACATTTTGAAGGATCCTTAGGTAAATTTAACTCATGGAATATTTTTGTTTCTCAACTCGAATGCGTAGATTCTCATAGGTTAGAGGGGTCAGGAAAGTGCCCAACCTAGATTTGACTAACTAGGGGCCAATTTGGCAGAGCTCCACTCTTAGCTTTTTTGGAGCAGACGCTTAAAATACAATTGAATTTTGGTGGGGAGTTAACAAAGTATCACTTCTCTATTTACACTACTAGCTGGAAGCTGAAAACCACTCTCCGCCGCTTCCCACTGCTACGCGTTCAATCGCCACTAGAATCATTTCAGAATTGTAGATTCTCAACTGCTCCTCATGTTGCTTTCCCAAATTCCCACTAAAATCATTTCATTGAAGAATCAAGAAGTGAAACTCCAATAAAAGAAGAAGACCTCTATCAAACTGGCCCTCAAGTATCATGCCAAACGGTTTTGACTCATTGAATGGAGGAATTCAATGTAGGGGATTCGATTCTTACATTTTTTTTTCTATTCTTGTGTTTCTAGAATGCAACATTTCAAAGGGATTCTTAAATACATTTAACTCATCGAATATTTTTGTTTCACAACTAGAATGTGTAGATTCTCAAATTTTGAAAGGGGTAGGTAGGATTGGATAATGAACCAGCTCGGCTCGTTATTGTTTGTTAGGATAATGAGCCGGCTTGGCTTGGTTAAGTAAACGAGCTAAAACTATAGCTTGCCTAGTCTCATTTAGCTCGCAAGCCAGCTTGTTAACAGCAACCAATGAATAAATCAATAGCTACTAATTTGTTCTATACATACATCAAGACAAATAAATAATAAATGTGTACATAGCACATATATATCGTAGACTCCAATCTAATGCATATAGAATAAAATCAAATCTAATTGTTTCTAGTTTAGGTTGTTGGACCATGAAATAGTTGGCTTGTTTAGCTCGTGAGCTAGCTTGCAAGCCCTTGAGCTAGCTTATTAGTTTAACAAGCTAAAATACTAGCTTAGCTCCTCAAAAAATTAAATCAAGACACATAGAACTGAACGAGCCAACAACTCGCGAGTTTTTCGTCGAGGCCTGGGTGTGATGGAACACCCAGATCCGGATCCCGAGGAGGAGCACCACAGTCACTACGTGAAAAACGGTTTATAGCAACGGAACAAAACTTTTTTAGGGACGGTTGGTAATAAAGCCGCCTCTACAGTGGCGTGTTCGGGATCCACGAGACCAGCCGCCTCTACAAATGGAACAGTAGGGGCGGCTGGTGATACGAGCCGCCCCTACAAATGGGTAGGATTTGTAGGGGCGGCTCACTCACCAGCCGTCTCCGATGTAGCTATTTGTAGGGGCGGCTGGTGATTGAGCCACCCCTACAAATGAAACGGTAGGGGCGGCCGGTAATACGAGCCGCCCCTACGAATGCGTGGCTGCTGAACGAGCGCGGACCCAAAAAAATTATCAAATCCGCTGAACCGAAGAGGTCAGGTCCGCACTTTATCCAAGCCCCGTCCTCTCTCCTCTCTCCTGCCCCGTCCTAATACATCAGGGAATCGGAATATATTCAAGGCAAATAATCGTGGTAGCGATTCCCCAATCCCCCACCCCTCCTTGAACTAGATCTCGCTGTAACCCTCTCCCGCAACAGCCCCGAATCCCACGGCCAACAAGCAGATCGAGAGCGTGAACCTGTGGTGAACTGGGCGCAGATCATGGAGGCAGCGAGGAGAAACAGGGCGACCAGGGCCGGTCTGGATCCGCCCCTCATCTCCGGCCTGAGTGCGCCGGTCCCTCCTCCCGCTCGGCTCGCTGCAGTTGGGTGGTGGCCTGGTGTGGTCACCGGGAACGGGGGCACCGCACCACGCAGTCCATCTGGGGGAGGCAGAGTCCACTGGGCTACTGGGGATCGGACGGGGCCAGCTGCACGTAGATCTATGCGGTGTTAGCAACAACTCTCCGGCGGGGGTGGACCGGTCACCGGTGGGGTGGGGGAATGGCTGCCCCGTCCTCTCTCCTCTCTCCTACCCCGTCCTCTCTCCTCTTCCTCTCCCTCCCCGCCGTCGTCGCCACCTCTCTTCCTCTCCTCTCCCTCCGCTGTCGTCGCCTCTTCCTCTCCCTCCGCTACGGTTCCGTCTTCCTTCCATTCCCCCACCCCACCGGTGACCGGTCCACCCCCGCCGGAGAGTTGTTGCTAACACCGCATAGATCTATGTGTAGTTGGCCCCGTCCGATCCCAGAGCCAGTGGACTCTGCCTCCCCCTGAGATGGATCACGTGGTGCGGCGCCTGTTCCCCATGACCACACCAGCCACCACCCAACCGCAACGAGCCGAAGGGAGGAGGGACCGCGCACTTTCGGGCCGAGAGATGAGGCGGATCCAGACCGCCTGTCGCCTGCTTTCTCCTCGCCGCCTCCATGATCTGCGCCCAGCTCACCACAGGTTCACGCCTCGATCTGCTTGTTGGCCGTGGGATTCGGGGCTGTTATGGGGAGAGGGTTATAGCGAGATCTAGTTCAAGGAGGGGTGGGGGATTGGGGAATCGTTACCACGATTATTTGCCTTGAATATATTCCGATTCCCTACTGTATTTTGTGAGTCTAATTGAATTGTAGACGGCACATTCGTTGACAATTATTGGGTGGTTGGGGAGGGATAAATTTGCTGTCTCCGGTGGGAGTTTGTGAAGTTATGTATGACGAGTTTATAATCTTCAAGTTCAGGAGATTGGAGGCTTAGTCGTGGCCTGATCCCAAGGGATCCCGGTTTCAGCTTCTGTACCCACTAATATCCTTTGCATCTTACATATATCCTTTGCCAACATTTAAATTTTGTATTGCTTTATTTATTTTAAAGCTATCACAAGTTATGTAGATGTATGTTGTGTGCAGTTACAGGTAAATTTTCTCACTGATTTTGGACCATGAAAACTGCTAAATCAGTCCCTCAAATGAGTATAAAGATGTTGTTTATAGTATTTAGCACCCTGGATGCACACCTAGAACATGCAGTTAGTTTGATATTTTTTTAATAAGCCTAGCATGTTGTTTAATTTGGGGATAAAATTCTGTTTATGGATCTAGATTTATTTGGTGGCTGATTAGGAAGGCTACTTTCATTGATCACTATTGTGAAATTGCAGGTTAGTGAACTCTTGGCGTGGAGGAGGATAAAGTATCTCCATCTTACATCACAGAGTGAGTTTTTTAAATGACGAACCTGTTAGCTTTTGTACATTCTGGTATTTTTTCACTGAAATTGCAGTAGTCATCCCTTCATTAAGCTTAATATAAGAAGACAAAACGAGTTTTCTGCTTGTGTAATAGGTAAGAAAGGTTTGCTGGTGTATTGAACCTTCCAGTGGCATAGCTGTGAAAGGTTTGCTGGAGCATCTCTTCTATCTTGTTGACTAATCATGTATACTTTCCAATTCCTAATTTAGATTGACAGTACGAGATATGATATTATACCTCATTATATGGTTTGCAAGTCTCCATCTTGCCCCAGAGCACTGCAGCCTTGGCAGCATAGCAGTGCACCTCCACAGCCTGGGAAGACACAGTTGTGAGCATGGCCGTGATGGCATCTGCACTTATGGTAAATTAGTTAAATGAACTGCAGATAGTAATGCTGAAGCAAGCTTAATGATTTAAACTTTAAAGTTTTACATCCGGACTGTATGGAACATCAATTAAAACACTGAACATATTAGATAGATGTTGTCTTTCAATGGCAGTGTAGATTGATTAGTTCTTGCTTGACCATAGGACTATGATACGTTAGACTTAGTTGAAGTATGGTTAAACATTATGACTATTGCAAATCTGATACTGTTTTGACAAAAGAGATGCAAGGGAGGGATTGGAGACTGATGGACAGGTTGATAATAAGTAATAATTAATATGAAGCTTAATTGTTGCACGACAGCAGTAGAGCTACATGCATGATTATTGATTGCGCGTACCTGCATAGGTGGACAAGAGAATAGAGGATAGGACCAGGAGAGCAACCAACACAGCAGCAGCCACGCACGCTGCTGTCTTCTACGCTAAAGTCTTGTGCTACCGGATCTCTTTTCCGAGTCCATGGTTGTTGTCTTATTCTTTAGTAATTCTCTGTTCAGATAATCAATCTTCGCTCAATCAGACCGCTGAATAGAGCTGCTATTAATGTATCTGTGAGAAAACCAATAGATTGGTAACCGTAGAAGAAGGCTTCCCTCAACATGGGATTGGTGCTGAAATATGGCCAGTCTCTCCCTCCCTCCCTCCTTCCCAATGCATCTGTGCTTGCCATTCTCTTGATATTTTCTTGTTGCTGCGATGGCTTCACTGATCTCTCCGGATAAATGTTATTGTTTTATTCTTTTCCTGTGGCAGTGCACGAGCATCTTCTACGTACCAGCGATGACTTTGTCTGGCAAGTTGATGTAATGTCGCATGGGCGTTTTACGATTGATGTTGAGTTTCTGGACCTGAGGATAGCCAATAACAATGCAAGTATCTAGCCTCGTCTTGTTTTTCTCAATTAACATCTCTTGCTAAACGCTTCCATGATCTGGGAGATTCCTGCAACATTTTGTTGGCTCCTTCCTGTGTGCAGAAACTTGAATGACTTCGGCATATTCGTCATCATGAGCCCTTGTATTGGTAGGCATATATGAATCAAAGTATGAACTGTAACTACCAGAAGCTCAAGTCAGTTAGCTTCAAAACAGATACCAGACTTCAAATTTACATGCTGTGTGCAGTCTCATAGTTTAAATGAACAGCAAGCACAATAATTTGCACCGTGTATTGTCATGGAATATTTGTTATAATCTGGTATAAATAAATGTGTATTGTCATTGAGTTTCAGTACAATCGCAGAAAAAGATAAGTCATGATAGAGTTGTGCATGAAAAATATATGTTCAGGTCGAATTTGAATTGTAAATTTAATTTTTTTTTGTGAAAAAATGATTTGTAGGGGTGGTTGGTACTGTAGCCGCCCTTATAAATCGATTTGTAGGTACGGCTACAGTACCAACCGCCCCTACAAATTGATTTATAGAGACGGTCTAGGAACCGTCCCTATAAATCAACGATTTGTAGTCACCCTCTCGTAGAGGCGGCCGGTGAAACCGCCCCTGCAAAGCGTTATCAGCCGCAACGTTTTTCTACGCAGTGAGTGAGCAAAAACAAGCTACACGAGGACAATGGTTAGAGGTTTGCGCGCGCGAACACTTTGGGCCCAATACGTTCTCAGCTCTCCTTTCTCCGTCCCAGTTTATCACCCAGGCCCAGTAAATCATACGCGTCCCAACAGGCATGCATAGCATCAGAAACATGCATGACAGCAACAGAGATCCTGCTATCAGAAGGCAGCTACATCTCATCAGTTTTCCAAGACATCCCCAAAAAAGGGGCAAAAACACGTACGTAGAGCAGCCTAATATTTTGCATCAGCACCAGCATGCTACACTTTTCCAGGTGTTTTACACACGCGCCCACCGCCCGTCCGTCACGTATGGTTCCTTGCTCCTTTTTTTTATAGGGAGGAATGGTTCCTTGCTCGCCCAAACGCACGGGGAAAAACCCGAACCGCCGGCACGTCACGCCCGCGGGATCGGTCGACCACCGAGAGGCAAGAGCCCATTGGCCACAAAAACTAAACCAGCCCGAGCCCGTGTTCCGTCACCAGGCCCACACTCTGACGCCCGAGCGATCGGCCAAATCCCCACCAGTTCAGTTCCCGCCGTGCGCGAGGGCGCTCCAAAACCACCGCCACTAGCCGTCGGCCGTGCGCGACGTCGGCCGGGCGGCCGGGCAGACCCACCACTAGCCGGGCTGGTCTACAGCTCCTGGTCGGCCGTGTCATCGTCGGAGGCGCCGCCCATGAGGGAGGCGTGGTCAGCGAGGAACCTCTCGGCGATGGCGGCGTGGACGGCGGCGCCGGTGGGGAGCACGTCCTCATCGATCATGAAGTACGGGGAGTGTCCCGTGTGCACGGACCCCAGTGTCTCGTTGCGCACCCCGATGTAGTAGAACCCGGCGGGCACCGCCTGCGAGTAGAAGGAGAAGTCCTCGGCGCCCATCATGGGCGGCACGTCGCGGTAGGCGGCGCCGCCCAGCAGCTGCGACGCCACGCGCCGCACGTGGCCGTACATGCGCGCGTCGTTCACCGTCGGCGGGTAGAAGCTCTGGTCCTCGAAGAAGTCCACGGACGCCGCGCACCCGTGCACCCGCGACTGCGCCGTGATCACCTCCTCGATCCGCCGACGCAGCTGGTAGAAGCTCGCGTTCGAGAAGGCGCGGAACGTGCCGCCCAGCACCAGCTCCTCCGCCTGCCGGACCTCGCTGCCGTTCACCAGTGCCACCGAGACCACCTGCGAGTCCAGCGGGTCCGCCTCGCGGGAGACGATGCTCTGCAGGCTGATGATGGTGGACGCGGCGGCCAGGACGGGGTCGGCCCGGCGCGGATCCTTGCCGCCGCCGCCGCGTATGACGGCCTTGAAGAAGCCGCAGCCGGCGAGGAGAGCCCCCGTCCGGGACCCGATCACGGACGTCGGGTGCTGGTGCGAGACGTGCACGGCGAAGATGGCCTCCACGCCCTCCAGCGCGCCGTCCTCGATCATCCGCTTCGCGCCGCACCCTGACTCCTCCGCCGGCTGGAACAGGAGCTTCACTGTGCCCTGAAACGTGTAACGAAACGCCAGTCAGTAAGCTCAGCCTAGCAGCTGCTGCACTGCACCTAGGAGTATTTTCTGCACCAACTTCAATACTGAAACGTAGAAATTGGATTAGACCAATTACCCTGACCACGTTTTTTTCCTCCTATCTGTACAGTTTCAAAAAAAGAAACTATATATACCAAACAAAAATATCAGCATCTGGAGGTTGGTGAAGACTGAAGAGACAGCTCTGGAGGTACAGAAACAGGCAACTCTCCCTTCCCAGGGACCAGCCAGTCAAAATATCAGCATCTGACTTTCACAGTCCTCCCGACATGATTATCCTTGTAGGTTAGTATCTAGCTCATGTCAATGCTGGCAAAAGCCTAATGCACTGTTTGTTTCTATGAGAATAGGGACTAGAGAATAAACTTTAATCCCTTTTAACCAAACAGGAGGGACTAAAACAGGGATTAGAAACTAAAATGCACAAATCCCTTGAGGTGAGGCTTATTGGGATCTATGAGGCCAAATTGACACTCCATGCCCCTCTCCAGTCCCCACCCCTCCTGGTCCCCCACTCTACATCAAGGGTATTTTAGTCTTTGTTCAGTAGCTTTAATGCCCTTTAATCCCCTCTAGTGCATTCAAATAAACACCATTCTTTTCAGAGGAACAAACCGGCCCTAAAAGCGTGGCACAAAGGAGTTTCTCCACCGATTCTTTTCAGAGGACACAGTAAGAAATGCCAAGACCACACTCATCACTGATCAGGAGGCACTAGCATCCGATGCTTCAAAAGGACTGAACCAAGGAGTGTCGTACCAACGCCCAACAGCACAACTGCAACAATTGAAAGAAACAAACGCTGTGCAGATGGAACAACTTTTTCCTTGATGCAGCACTAATAAAGCCTAAATAAAAGGTGCAAGTTACTAGAACACGGACGGAGTGGCTGCAGCCGCGAGAACAGAGCACACGCATCAGTGACAGTGTGCGCTGATCATTGCGAGCGTTCAGGAGCACGTGGGGAAAATAATTGAGATCTCAAAATAATTAGAACTAGTGCTTACTGGTACGACTCATGACGCTGACATTTGCATGATGCCACTGCCACAACAATGGGCTATGGATCATCCCCGATATCAGAGTGTGGTGGCACATCATTTCTGCACTTTGGGTGCTCGTCTTAAACCATCATTTTGCCCACGGCTTTAGCCATCCCCCACCCAAAAGCGAAATCTAGCGACCCAAATTCAGATCACGTTTTCAAGTAGAAAGAAAGAATGCTGAGATGGGATGGGCGGGTGCAGAGCACGTAACAGGGTCCCTTTCACGCAAGAGTAGTAGAGTGGCGTCCACATGGACGAAAGCTACGTCTACGAACGAGCGTCTCTGGATGTCTGAAACGCAGGAGATATATATGCTTGCATGCATGCACTGCAGCAGGTGCTGATTAAGAAGGATATTATTCTCCGTATGTCCAAGAAAAGAAGCAATTTTGGTGTCGTGCTAAGTCAAACCATTTTATTTTTTTGGTGAGAAAAAACATTTTAAATTTGACAAAGTTTATATGAAAAAGGCAGTAATATCAATTGTATTAAACAAGTACAATTAGAGGGTCTGAAACTGAAAAGAGGGTGTGGCGTGGCGCCGTAGGCTGTCGTACCTTGAGTTGGTGCTCTCGAGACTTGAGGATGCTGGCGGCGCCGAGGAGCATGGCCACATGCGCGTCGTGCCCGCACGCGTGCATCTTCCCGGGGACCCGGCTCTTGTGCTCCCACTCCACCGCCTCCTGCAACAACCACACACACGCACGGAACGGACGCGTCGTCAGGCAACTGATATCTTCCATGCCGAGGCCGAGCCTGGATGGAACGGGCAGATGGATGCTCCCACTTTCCAGTCAGTACTCCCATTGTTGTGCCAAACGCGCATGAGCGGACAACCGGCGATCGTGAGAAAGCGGCCTCGTCGTCCTCGAGCTTTTGGGCGTAAAAGATGAAAAACTGCCCGTTCTGGGCAGTCAGGCGGATCGACTGTCCCGCGGGCGAAATCGGTGTGGGTTTACCAACGACTGATGCCATTTCGGGCAAGAAACCAGAAAGCCCTTTCTTTCTCTCTCTGTGTCTGTGTCAGTGATGGGCGTGCGGTGGCCGTGAATGATCTCTCCGAGATTCGGTGACCCGTGACCACGGCTGCTGAGCCTGAGCATCAAGACTCGGACTGACGAGCTCAACAGGCAGCATGCCCTCTGTCGTCACGTCGTGTGTGTCTCCATTGCATCGTGCGGTGTCTGTGTTTGCACAAGCACGAGAGTGTTTTATCGCGAGGACCACTGGAGCAGTAACCAAGTGGGCTGTCTGATGGACCTGGATCACTGTAGGTAGGGCCAGGCGAAAGGATGGATGATCACATTTTTCACAAGACCGGAAGCATGAGACATCCGTGTGCTGTCCTCCAGGTGCAACCACCCGACCCCAAAGCAAAGGAACACGGAGGAACAGCCCTTCTTCAAATCCACCCTACGCATCCAATCTGTGGCAGCCTATGAGCCTACTAAGCAGAGTGAAGCCTTCTCTTTTTTTTTTTAATAAACCAAATAATGGTATGGATAAGAAAAAAAGGATAAAGTAACCATGGTGTGTTGCTAACTAAAGTACAGTATTGTCATGCATTGCCACTGTGCAGGTTTATTTGAATATTTAATTAATTAACTATAGAGCACCATTCTCATCCACTAACCAAGTGGCTGGAGTGGACGCACTCTGTGAGTCCGTGCTCTCCGGATAATCCTCGGCTCAGAGGGCGGCGTGTTAGCAAACGCATGAGCTGAATCGTGGGGATCGTTTGAATCGTCAGATAAGAATTTCCCGCGCCTGGATCAAGTTTCTGCTATCCTATGCACTAGCAGTAGTTTCTTTTGTTAGCACGCCTCAAATTTTGAAATCGAAGGAAGAAAAATTGAAAAGAGTAGTTCTTCTACGAGTTACTAGGGGCCAATTAAGCAAGAAGGCCCCAGCATGGTGGACGCATGAAAGCGAGTAGCACGAACAACACGTCCATGTACACGGCGTACCTGGATGGGCAGCGCGTCCATGTCGGCGCGGAGCGCGACGACGGGCGGGCGGCCGGTGCCGAGCGTGGCGACGACGCCCGTGCGCGCGACGGGGTGGCGGAACCCGACGCCCAGCGCGTCCAGCTCGTCGCGGACCAGGCGGCTGGTCTCCACTTCCTCGTACGCCAGCTCGGGCCGCTCGTGGATCCGCCGCCGCACCGCGCGCAGCCACGCCGCCAGCTCGGGCCGCCCCGCCAGCCCCGCGATCTCCTCCTTCCACGACCCCACGTCGTAGCGATTGTGCTGCCTCCCGGCGCCGCCCCTCGGCGGCCTCGTGCTCGCGTTCGCGGGGCCCTTGCTGCCGCCGCCGCGCATCGCGCTGCCCACGGCGCCCAGGATCGCGTCCTCCTCCAGGAACGCCGCCGTCGTCGCCGGGCAGGCCGCTGGCACGGGGATCGTCGGCAGCGTGAGCAGCAGCAGCAGCGCCGCCCGCAGCGCGTGGCCGCCGCGGTCCATGGCGACTGAAACTGATGAAGCGATGGGCGGCACCTGAGCGGCTGAGGTGCTGAGCAGAGCAGGCTGAGCTCGGGTCCTGGAGGGGCAGCGCAGCGGCAAAATGGTAGGAGGCGGAGGAATGGCGGGGATTAAATTACGAGGCGACGGCAGCGGCAGCGGGAGCGGCTGATTTTTCCGCGCGTCGTCTGGGGCTCGGGCGTTGTGACAGCTGCTGCTGCTGCTGGCAGTGGTGGCACCTTTCTTTCCGATTCAATTCGGCTCGTGGCGGAATCAAAACCACTCGACCCCTCTGACACTACATTATTAGCGCGGGGACGGGCCCGCGCTGACAGTGACGCATCAGTGGCGATCGCCTCAGGATTAGTGCTGCTAGTACTAAGCTAGGACTAGTTTTATTTTTTATTTATTCTTCGGGATTAGAGGTGCTAGTTCCGCTCGCCTGTGACAACGCCCCTGATAGATTGCGTCGCATGTGGCGTAGCGTCTGTTGTTGCGACCACCGTCAGCATTCCAGTAGTACTAATCCAGTGGCACTTGCATGTACTCTACGGTAGTAGTACACTTTTGCAGGATACTTGGTGCTCAGCCCCTTTTCTTGTTGGAGTCCTGGTAATATTTTCTAATGACTTGGTATTACATTAATCTGGATTTGGTCTGAGCTGCTGTAAGCCTGTAACTATCGGGTGGGATCGATCGTCGCTGGGTTATAAGTCGGCTCATGCTGTTTTATTTTGAGAGAAAAATATTATATAACAGTTGATAAGCATGACTAATACGATCAAACGAACAGCGGCAGACCGTACCCGTTGCGGATGAGGAGGCGGGTGACAGTTTTGTTTTATTGTTTGAAAAAGCTCGGGTGACAAGTGAGGCAAGCGGATGATGTATGTACGTGGTGGCGCAGCACAGCTCAGCGTGCACTAACGGCTTTTCAGCAGTGAAGTCTGAAGACTCAGGTGCATAGCAGAGTGGAAGCCACAATATCTCGCGCTGCTGGAAGTGTATCTAAGAGCTAGCCTGATTGTTTTCGAACAAATATTTAATTGTTTGTTACTAGCCTGGTCGGGTGCGCACTTTCTGGCTGTAAAAACTTAAGACAAGTTAAGGTTTTTTCTGATATCTATTACGTAGTTTTCTATCAAAATTTATCAACATCTTACATTGGACTCAACTCAAGCTTTTCTAGAATCTTATGTCAAATAAACATTAATAATTTTATCGATGAATTTAGTATGCACAAGTAATCAAAATTGGTTATCTTCACTCACTATTCATTTCGTAACATAATGCATACTCTACAATCTCTATCTAGTTGTCATAGATTTGTCAATTATTCTATGTTTGTTTTCAGTCTTTTTTGCATTGCACCTATGTGTGTTTAATATATGTACTACATGCTTCGTAAAATTATATTAGTTGTTGCATTGTTGCAGGTCATTGATGCTACATGCCTTGGGACCGACGCGACTTGAGGAACTTTCCATTGCTTTTGGTCATTATATTTATGGGAACCCAACTGAGCTATGCTCCGATCCTCGCTCGTCAGCAGTCAGATCGTCACGTGGTCTTTCCTTAAGCACCTCCGTCAACTTCGGTGACCCCCCAGCTTCCGGATGAGGCACCGGCGGTGGCGGCCCCCCAGCTAGAGGATGCGATAGCCTCCTGTGTGCTGCGGACACCACTCCCACGCCCCATTCAGTAGGCAGTGGACTCGCCGAAGACACACGCGGTCGACCTCACGGTGGATGGTCCTTCCAGTTCATCACCAGGGGTTACCCACCAGGCTATGGATAACGACGACTCCGCCAAACAACGTCTCGACAACTTCATCAACAATGTCACGCGTAACAGGGACTCTTCGCTGATTCGCGAGCCTCCCAAACAGCCTCCTGCTAAGCTGGTACTGCCGTGGTGGAGCAGGCGGTTGGCGGCTCAGAGCCTCTCCCGAGTGCCAGCTTCCAAGCGAGGTGAGGTGCTGATCATGCAGCGTATGGGCTACACCAGGGATCCATCTGCGCCATCCGCTTCGGAGTTGGAGGCCTTTGACAGGCTCTTCGACGGCAAACTGACTGTGTCCGAAGCCGAGATGCTAGACGAGCTCTTCCCGACCGTTGGAAAGGCACCATCCTTGTAGCCGTGAAGACGCAAGGCCACCTAGGCCACAAAGCTACGTCGATATTGGTCGTTTCCTTTTATGTAATATTGAAACATGATGTCTTTTGCTAGGATGGTCCAGCTTTGTTTGTATTAGGTCGAGCTCCTTCGGCACTCGATAGAAGCGCGTTATATGTTTCTTTAAACTCTTCTCTGTAATACAATGATACGCAAATCTTTTGCGTATTCGAGAAAAAAAAGCTATGCTCAGATCCACTGCTTAATTAGTTCTTATTTGATGTTGGTACTCGCATTTTTTTAATTTATTTTAGAATTTAACGACTTCATTCTTTTATGGTGACTGTATTTGCTTGTATGTGAGTCTACATCTGCACTGTGTTTCTAAAAATAAAGTGGAAACCAATTACTAATTCCTACTCCCTCCATCTTTAAATAAATCAATTTCTAGAATCCGTGCCAGTCAAACTAACTGACTTTATATGAAAAAGTAACATTATGAAAATATATTCTATGATATATATACAATGATACTAATTTGATGTCATAAATCTTGACGTTAACTTAAGACAACTCTAAAAATTTATTTATTCGGGGATAGAGGGAGTATTATATTTCAATTCGGAAGGTGACAACATAAAGAAATCGTAAGGTGTTGTATGTTTTTCACATTAGTTGCACCATATGTAACCAACCACATATCTTTTCTCAATTAATTAGGATCACACTGTCATGTACGCAAGTAAGTAAACTTTATTGCATACAGGCCATGATTATGACTTTGAACCACTGCGATATACAATGCACTCATAATTCATTGACGCTGTCGGAACTTAACATATGGTACACATACACGTGCAACAAGGCATGATATAAGACGACACACGCCTAACACAAGGGAATGCATTCCATTCATGCTTGGCGTAAACTATTTTACTAGTTTTGTCCAATTTCGGTCGAAACGTCTAATGACAGCAAATGATTTGTACGAGGACTAATAATCTATGTTTTGCACTCCATTATCCATCCTAGCTACCAATAGTTGGTATGTGTTCCCTTCGTCCCAAAAATAATATAATTGTAATGGTTTATTTAGTTCAAGTCAAACATTCTACTTGCTAAGTTTATAAAAGAGAAGCATTATCCACATTTATGACTTGAATACTATAAAATGTATTTCAAGAATATAACCATATATATTTAATACGATGGAATATAAGCATATTTGAATATACATTTTATCAAGAATCTGGTTGGATATTGTATATATTTTCTGGCTCAGCAACAGAGGTACGGACGTACAGTACTACATGTGACGTCTGGTTCGTACACGTAGCTTAGCGCCGTGCCGCCGTGTGGGCGGCGCGCAGCAGCGAAAGCTGTGGCCTTGTCAACCTCCTCTCCGAGAGTTTACTTTCTATCACATTATATATTTCGACACATATATGTATTATTAAATATATATTAAAAAATAATTAATTATATAGATTACGATTAATTTACGAGACGTATTTTTTAAACCTAATTAGTCCATGATTTGATAATGTGATGTTAAAGTAAAAATATACTAATGATGGATTAATTAGGATTAATAAATCCTTCTTACGGATTACTGAGGACTTCTATAATTTATTTTATTATTACACTCCCACGTAGCACGTGACATCTCCCTATGCTTTAAACACCACCGTGGCCTGAGTAGGAGACTAGGAGCCATGCGTGCCTTCACACCCGAGTAGCTGCACGTCTGCTGTCTTCTGCACCTTTAGCTCGTGGTGGAAATGAGCAGAGCAGGGCCGGCCGGGGTTGGTCTGGTTCGGGGTCGTGCTGCTCCCGCAATAATTCTGATGGAAATGGCACGGTTCCGGCCTCGTTTCCCGGGACCAGCCATGAGCCATGCCATCCATCCCCGGCGCCGTGCCGTGCCTGGCCTGCGCTCCTGCGGTCCTGCCCAACCCGTCGATGCAAACGCAACGTCGCGATCAGACGTCTCGGTTTTGGGCAAATGCTGTGCTGTGCCAAAAGACAGATGCCTCTGCTGCTGCTGGCCTGCTGCTGTGCTCGCCGTGGCGACAAAGCTGGCACTGGCAGTGGGGGCGTCTCACTGTTTCGGATCAACTTCTGCCGTGGCCGCCGGTGGCCTACCGTATGGTAGGGTAGGAGGGCGTGTCTGTTGTCTGCTCAGGTATATAACCAGCTGACAAACCACTGGCTAGCCTGACGGAAACCGGATAAGCTATAGCACTTGAGTCGTCGTTGTCTGCATTTGAGAAAGATGCAGCTGCTGAGATCTCCATCTGGATCTGGATAAGCTACTCTACCACTTGGGTTGGCGCTGCTTGGTCGGTTTCGGGCCGTTTCGTTCCGCCGCCCGGCCGGCATTTCCAGCCTGGAGTGGCTCCACGGTTTGGAGGGTCCGACGTTGGTTGGTATCGTTTCCCGTCGAGGATCGGAGGTCGTACGATGAGGACAGGAAAAGCCTACCACTACAACTTATCTGTCTTTTTTTTAAGCCTCTAATTTGGGTATAACTGTAATATTTGTTCATAAACAAACACACACCCACGCTACAAACACCCCCCCTACATTACATGTGCACTATTAGACCTATAATTACACATAGATTAGAAGATTGCATCTTTCTAGGGAGAGATCACCGGGACCCCACACTACACACGAGGTGAACGTGCACGGGGCGTGCGGAGACGTGTCCTGCCGGGGTACGTCTGACGCGGCCGGCAGCATCATCACGACACGCCATCCGGCGGTTGCAGTTGCTGCCAGTGCCAGTGCGTACGTCCGTGGCACGAGCGCGTACTGAGTGCTGTACGTACAAGTCTGTGGTAGGCCAGCCATGCTATCCTTATCCTCTTCCTCCCTCATTCCTTGCATTGGCCACACCGTGTATGTCTCGTCGGCAGCCGTCGTTCGTTCCCGGCGCCATCAGAAGCATAGCATGAGCACGCCGCCGCCGCCCAGTCGTACCAGCGAGCCCTCTCCGATCCTCCGGCTATCCTGGCACGCAGGCAAGCAAGTCTTGGACCCTGTCCGGTCCATCACTCACCGTTCAGCTGGCACGCACGAACGCACGCAGGACGCCAAAGTTCGCGGCGACTTCGAAGTAGGAACGGTCCGGCCAGCGACGTGCCGCTGCGTATATATGCATGCGTTGGCAGGGCGGCCGAGATGCGCCACGTGCCAACGGCTGGTACGTCACAGGAAGGCGACGGCCGACGGGATCGGGAAGAACGGCGCCGGCGCTCCGTCCGTGCGGCCGGCACCAGAAGTCGCCTCTCGATCCATCACCCCACAAGGCCACAAGGAACACATTCACCACGCGGCCATAAAGAAGAAGAAAAGCTCAAATAAAGGCGTCCCCAACCGTCGCTTGATTAGCTGCGCGCGCGTTAATCGTGTGGCGACGGCCGAGGGGTCGCCGGACACTACTATTATTATTAATTGGTCGGCACTGGAGCTTACGGCAGCCGTCGTCGCCGTCGACAGCCGTGCGCGTACTTGTCCGATATGTCTCTCTCTTGCCTTCGTCGTCGTCGCGTCGAGAGCGCATCTCCTGTGGAAGGACGACATGGATCCGGCCGGTGCTCTCCGTGACCATGAGTTGACTGGGTGGATAGGCCTCGTGGCAAGGTTGGCGGCATCTTTCCTCCTCCCAATCCCAACTCCCAACTGCCTACCCAGTCCGCACACATTTCTCGTGCGTCTGGGCCATTCAGCCAACACCAGCTTCGCCTTTGTGCGTCTGCAGGCGCTGCCTGGTCCGTTTCGGGGCCATTTCCACTCCGGGCGTGTCTATGGTGTCGCTTCCCGGCGGCCGTGACCGCGACGCGACAGCAATTGGTGCAGTGGTTGCGCGGGATCGTGCTGGCCTGCACGCCCGGTCTGCCCGTCCGGGGAAACTCGCGGGTAGTACGCCCGCATGCATGCACGGGGAACATGTGGCCACACGCGCGCAGACGCAGACGTGACCGGCCGACCTGACCTCCAGTAACCAGCGGCGTAGCTAGATTCGGCGATCGAGTCCGGCCGGCACGTGCGGAAGGCATCGATTTCAGCGGAGGAAAAGACGACGGCCGGAGAGTCAATGACGACGCTGTATGTATGCCGCGCCGGGGCGCTGCTCCGTTCGCTACTCCGGTTCACATTGGTCGCACGGGCAAATCGAAAAGCGCGCACAAAAGAGCACGTTTGAACTTTGGTTGCAGCACTGGGTTGACTCTGTTTGACGGCGTGTTTAGTTCCACCCCAATTTCCAAAAAGTTGCTACAGTACCTGTCACATCGAATGTTTGCGGCCGTGTATGGAGCATTAAATGTAGACGAAAAGATAAACTAATTACACAGTTTGGTGGGAAATTACGAGACGAACGTTTTGAGCCTAATTAGTCCATGTTTAAACACTATTTACCAAATAAAAACGAACGTGGTACAATAGCCCAAAAATCCAAATTCTTACAACTAACCAAGGGCTGAGATGCGGCGTGCCCTCGAAATCACACAGGAGGCACGTGTAGGCATTGCATAGTTATCTCATCTCAAATTTACTGTACAAAACAAAACCTGCCATTGTTTTTAATTTACTAATTTCTAGTTGGTCCAATCTATTTATTAAAATTTCATAAAAAACTATTTATTAAATTAATATGCAATACTTAATACTTAATACTCTACTTATCAAACAGTTTCAAGTTTAACCAAATATATAAAAACATTAATATTTATGATGTGATACATTTTCATAATAAACAAATTCATAGATATAGATGTTGATACTATTTTCTATAAACTTAATCAAATCTGTGATTTTTTTTGGAAAGCGGGATTTATTATTGTTTTTGGACATAGGTAGTACTAGACTTATATAGATAACCATCAAACAAATTTCACTAATATTCTTTTACTAACTTTCGCAGAGATGCTTCTAATCATCAGGCTATTCTCAAAAATATTCTGTTGAATTATGTGCTCGTCATGACTAAATTCCGGCTATGGAATTAGCTACATGGGTCATGTATTGATCTAGCTCCACTCATTAAACCTCACAAAAGATTGTATTGATCTTGACTAAAGTAGGTCAATGTTGGTATAGAGAATCCTGAAGAGGTTAAGGGGAAGAGTGGAGGAGAGACGATGTAAACTAGGGTTTGATAACACACAATTGAACAAGAGTGGTTGGGAGAGAGTCCCTTGTCCTCGTGCCCTTTGGCACTATATATATGCGATGGTTATTTATAAGTGGCCTCATGGTGGTGTGGGGTTTTACATGCCACTACACTGGCACTAGTTGGGTAGAGAGACTGGGCCTGGGCTCCTCAAAAGGATTGTTCCAGTCCTTCCCTTTTATAGCGGAAGATCCATACATCTCCTCGGAGGAGTGTTGCTTACTTGGTTTATGAAGTAATATCATGTGTCGATGCCATACCCCCGGGTACCCTAACTTCCATATTGCCGACTACCTACTCCGGATCAGAGACTACCCGAAGGCCCACGACGACCCTATTCAAGGAAGGATATCTCCGAATTGCGCCAAGTCTCCGACTAGGGCACGACTTCTTAGCTTGTAGGGCAAGTTGATCTCGGATATAAATAGCTAGCAATATCCCCCTGTTGTAAGGATCGACTCTCTCATAGGCATAGCTACATTGTAATTGCAATCTCACCGAATACAAGCAATACAAGAGTAGCAACTGGACGTACGGCTTTAACTCGCTTCCCGGGGGCTCGAACTAGTATAAATCTCATCTCCATCTGTGATTGTTCTTCGCACCAAGCGGGGTTCCCCAAGAACCAAATATCTGCCGCTAAAAAACACCGACAGAGGCGCGCCAGGTAGGGGGATCTTGTGTGAAGACCAATCATGACAATCATCAACAACGTTTGGTACGCAAAACTGACGCGCTCTGACATCGTTGTGGCACCACCTGTTGTCATGGGTGATCTCACCAAGGACTCCTAGATCAAAGCTTTTCTCCGCGATGTGCCGCCGACCATCTGCTTTGGTGGATGGGTTTTCGAGCATACCAGAGATCTAAACTTCAAGCTAATCAGGGTCAAGAGTCCCGAATCCCTCAGGACCGTCAGAGAAGTCACAACTCCGTCTAGGCAATCTCTCCATATCAATCTTGAGGTTCAGCTTACGGCACTCAATTACAAGGAATCTGACCAAGAGGTTGTCGAGAGCCCTCTAGTCTTTACAAAACGGGGTGCTAGTGGATCCGAATCGCTGGCAAACCACATGCCTTGACGTCGTCGTAAGAGGACAGATGATGTTATGATCATTGACATAGCAAAGCTAGACTACTATGTAGAGCGTCCCACCAGCAGGTGGTGGGATGATTCTTGGCCCATCAAGAAGGGAGATCCTGGTCGGCCAATGATCCCGATCACCATCGGCCCTCTCAAGCTGAACGCTATCTATGATATGGGCGCGGGCATGAACATCGTACCTTTGTCAGTCTATGATGACGTATTACAGCTCAGGGCCTTAACTGATCTAGATATACGTGTGGTGCTGCCAGATCAGACAACTCGATGAATCGAGGGGATTCTAGATGACATCTGCCTTACAGTTGGTGGCAGCTACATAACAACAAATTTTGTGATCCTGAATATCGGTCGTGATCCAAAAGCGCCCATTATTTTGGGTTGACCTTTTTTACACCCCGTAGTGGCTTCAATCTACGTAGCATCAGCCAACATGCGTTTTGATATTAATGGGAAAAGAGAAGATTCTTTTTCAACCCTCCATACCCGTGAAGACACTCATCTCAAGTTAACCGGGCTAGTCTCGATGAGGTTGATTCCATTGAGATAGTGAAAACAAAATTCTACCGGGAGGCGGTCATCAAGGGGTGGCAAGACATCTCCTGGCCAGTTAAGAAAGGAGATCCTGGCTGTCCTATTATCATAGTTTCAATCGGTCGTCACATTCTGGAAGCTGTTTGTGATCTCAGTGCAGCGGTCAACATTATCCCCATGTCTGTCTGCGATAATGTGTTACAACTCGCGCCGTTGCTAAAGACAAATATGAGCATCAGATTTGCAGACCGATCAACTCGCCGCGTTGAGGGAATCGCTGACGACGTCGAAGTCCTAGTCGAGGACTCTCGCATGGCCTCTGATTTTGCGATACTAAACACCAGGCACGACAAAACGACACCCAATATTTTGGGTCGGCCATTCTTGCGCACGGCTGGAGCTACCATATATGCTGGGGCATCTAACATCCGCTTCGACATTGTAGGAAGTATCGAGGAGTTTTCCTTCAAAACTCATAGGCCTTTGAGCATGTCATGAAGGTGGAGTTCCCGCAAGAATTATGGTGCTACTCAGGCTCTGAGGGCATCGAAGCCTTCGTGGCCAGAAGAACACTGCTAATCTCTTTTGTTCGCCCGGGTTGGTTGCTGTCCAGGACTCACCTCGGGCTAGTACCCCTGTAACCACTCCATGATCAAGGGAGGTGTACATAGGGACATCTGGGCAAACTCGACGACACCCCCGATCTAAGGGAAAGTCGCAACAGAGCACCCGATAACTAGACAACTCGATTCGGCCTCCAATGGCCCGGTGAAATCATGACATTGGAACAGATCCGAACATTACTTGAGCTCATTGCTTTCCTCTAGGCAAATAAAGATGTATTCGCTTGAGAACCGTCTGACATGCCCGGGATGCCCAGGGAGGTAATCGAGCACAAATTGGGTCTACCAGCTGGCGCTCGAGCAGTCAGACAAAAACAAAGACACTATACACCCGAGAAGTGAGCCGCCATATGAGATGAAATCAATCGACTTCTGAAGGCCAGTTTCATACGAGAGGTCCCCTTCCTGGAGTGGCTTGCAAACCCCGTCATGGTCAAGAAGCCAAATGGCACGTGACAGGATGTGCGTGGACTACACCGATGTGAATAAAGCATTCCCTAAGGATGAATATTCCCTTCCGAGGATAGATCAAATTGTAGATTCAACCTCCGGACGTGAATTGCTATGTTTTCTAGATGCCTATTCGGGGTATCACCAAATTAGCATGTGCATAGACGATGAGGAAAAAACTGCATTTGTAACTCCTTTTGGCATGTATTGTTATATTAAGATGACTTTTGGCCTTAAGAATGCTGGTTCTATGTATGAAAAATATGTTCATATTGTTCTTGAGGGCCAAATCGGCCGCAATGTGGAAGCATACATTGATAACATTGTTGTTAAAAGCAAATTCAAAGGCGATTTGATCGCTGATCTAGAAGAAACTTTTAATAACTTACGTAAGAACAAGATGATGCTAAACCTCGACAAATGTTCTTTTGGCGTTTCCTCGGGTAAGCTACTCAGGTACTTAGTGTCTCACCGGGGCATCGAAGCTAACCCAAAGAAGATCAAGGTTATCGATGACATGCAGTCTTCACGCAATAAGAAAGAAGTCCAGAAGCTAGCTGGCATGATGGCAGCACTAAGTCGATTCGTATCCAAGTCAGGCGAACGAGGTATGCTGTTTTATAAATTATTAAATAAGCATGACGGTTTTCTTTGAAGTGGACAAGCCGATGAAGCGTTTCAGGGGTTCAAGCAATACTTTAAACAATTACCTATACTTGTTCCTCCCAAAGATGGCGAAACCATGCTCTTTTATGTAGCAGCAACTCCTACATTTGTCAGCACGGTCGTGGTGGTCGAACGCCAGGCAGAGAAGTCAACAAAACAACACCCCGTGTATTTTGTGAGCGAAGTACTACACTGAAAGGATCAAGATGCCCAAGAGGGGGGGGGGTGAATTGGGCTAATTTTAAATTCTCTTGCAATAATCAAATCCTACGGATAGCCCAATTAACCCCTTGTGCCTAGAAAAGTGTTTCTATCAAATTAACGTACAAAAGACTTGCAACCTATGTTCCAAACTTACTCTAGCATAGCAATTCTATGAATGTAAAGACAAGTATTGAATTGCTCAAAGTAAATACTTAAAGTAAATGCTCAAAGTAAATGGAGAGAGGAAGGAACGCGGCGATGTTTTGCCGAGGTATCGGAGAGTCGCCACTCCCCACTAGTCCTCGTTGGAGCACCCGCGCAAGGGTGTAGCTCCCCCTTGATTCACGCAAGGATCAAGTGCTCTCTACGGGTTGATTCTTCGACACTCCGTCGCGGTGAATCACCCAAAGCCGCTCACAACTTGAGTTGGGTCACCCACAAGCTCCGCCGGGTGATCACCAAGCTCCCAATCACCACCAAGCCGTCTAGGTGATGGCGATCACCAAGAGTAACAAGCACGAACTCTCACTTGACCACGCGAAGCCTAATGAGAAGGTGGATGCACACTTGACTACTCTTGATTCACTAATGAGGCTACTCTGTTAGATTCTCAAATCTCAATCACCTCACTAGGACCTTGCTCTTCTTGGCACTCACAAACGTGTTTCTCAGCTGTTGGAATGAGCAAAAGCACCTCCACACACGAGTGGAGCTTCTATTTATAAGGCAGCCTGAAAAACGAACCGTTATGAGCTTCTATGGGGTGACCGGATGCTCCGGTCAGTTCAACCCGCGAACCAGTAAAAAAGGATTGATCGGACGCTGACAGGGTCCGGTCAGCACTGACCGGACGCGTCCGGTCGCATAAAACCCTTACTAGAACCTTACTGGACTCGACCGGACGCTGAACCCTCAGGGTCCGGTCAGTACCGACCGGACGCGTCCGGTCGCAGATTCCCTTCACTGGAACCTTTCTAGAGTCGACCGGACGCTGCCTTTCAGCGTCCGGTCACTTGACCTCTCCAGCGTTCGGTCACACCGAACGCAGACGTTGATCAAATGAACTGACCGGACCCTGCGGCCAGCGTCCGGTGACACCGGGGCCAGCGTCCGGTCAGTGTTTGACCCTCCATTCACTTCCAACTTCCGAACATATGTGAATGAAGTTTGCTCCAAAGGATCTTAGGCATTCATAGGAGCTACCTAGAGCTAGTTTCGACAAGTGTGCACCACACCTAACTCACTAGACTCAACTAGGTCAAGCTACCCATCCATACCCCCCTTAATAGTACGGCCAAAGGAAAAACAAAGTCCTAAACTACTCTAAGTGTCTCTCTAACTCCAATCGACACTTAGAACTAGTCATCCTTAACCTTGTCGTCTATCCTTTAAAAACCGAAACGATTTCCATTGAGGGGGCATGACAACTTTGATTGCCCAATCGATCTTTATTACCATGACCTAACTTAATTGCCTCTACAAAACACACAATAGTCATAGTAATCTTGTATTGTCATTAATCACCGAAACCCAACTAGGGGCCTAGATGCTTTCAATCTCCCCCTTTTTGGTGATTGATGACAATACGACCTCGAGTATGTGAAGGAGTGAGGTTTTTGACGGGCTTGGTTCATATAAGCTTTTGTCGATAAGAACAAAAGTGTTAGTCAAGCTTACATGACCCAAGCCAACACAATGTACTCAAAGGATGTGAATTAAGCATGAGTACGATTAACAAAGCTCATTTGCATCGGAGTATAATCGTGGAAGCCAAGGCAAACGAACAATAACACAAGTGATATGACATATAAATAATGTAAAGTAGAGAGCACACATGTCATATATCACAATCACATAGATAACACTATCACATAGATAGAATAATATGCGTGAAAGTAAACACACGAATGCAAAAGTAATAGTGTATCACACAAATAAAACTCCAAATGTATATAATAAGCTAATACTATAAAACTAGCTCCCCCTGAGTCTACATACTCGCACCTCTCCCCCCTTTGGCGCCAAACACTAAAACCTAGGGGTTTGGACAATGAGGCTGCAGCTGAGACGAGTCGGTAAGCGCCGAGGTGTGAGGAGCAAGCTAGAATCGAGTGCCATCATCATCGACCTGAGCTCTGAATCTGACCGACCCTCTGTGGCGGGGAAGTGTCATTCAAGCGTGCAGGTCTCGAGCTAGAACAGTCTTTGCTGTGAAGTCAGCTGGTACATCTGTGAGGATCTGATGATCTTGTTGAGCTAGGAAGCCTCGAGTAGTCACCGCGATTGGAGCTGCTTTGTTGAAGGACCGGCGGCATGCATATGCGGTGGAGTGGGCATGCTAGTCACCATTTGAAAGATGCTCCAAGACTCCTGAGACTGACGTGTCAGGCACAAATAGTGAGGGTGACTCCTCCGGTGTGAAGCCCGCTCTAAAGTGGAGTGAATCATGGGCTACCACGGGTGAGGCTAACCACTGGGACACCTGTACAAGAGGTGAAGCAAACTGAGCTGGAGGCTGTCCCTAACTCTGGAGCCCACTGGGTTGCATCTTCTTTGGAGTCATCGAGTGGTAGCAGTGAGGAAGCTGGGGAAGGTTTGTGGCCGTGGGGGCCCCCAAGAGCTGTCACAACATGCTTTGCATGAAGCCCATAAGCCGCCGCTTCTTTGCAAAAGGATCTCGCTTCTTCTTTCTTTGGAGTACCTACTTCTTTGCTCAAAAACTCGTCCCTAACAAGCTCGAATCTGTGCAAAGTTAGCAATGTCTCTCTCGTGCTCGGCGAGCCTGGTCCTGCTGCATCCGCTCAAGTATGGCAATAAGAGCGGGGTCCGTCTGAGGTGCGGGTGGTGCTGAGCTAGAACTGCCGGCCTCTGCATCGTGTCTGCGTGGAGACATCTGAGGAATAGGCTGGTAGTCATCGTCAGAGCTGTCACTGTACTCGCTCACCTCCTGCTGTGCCTCAAGCTGCTCCTCCTTAGTAGCGGCTATGCCTCTGATAATCTCGTCCTCACTGGTGAAATTGCCGACTCTGGAACATCTGGACAGCCGATCAGGGCGAGTAGGTGCTGTGTGGTGTCTTGTGCTCGATCCTCTGTGCCATGTTGTAAGTCTGGAACTCAGTGGTGGCACCTTTGTACTCGGCAACCATCTCTGGGGTCCGGACCTGCACAGACTTGAGTATCAAGAATGTGATCCAATGTGCATAAGGGAGCTACCTGCGACCCTTGAAACCCTCAGCTATAGTATCCTCCATCTCTGATAGAAGGAGGTCCCAAATGTCGAACACAGTCTGCTGCATCAGGGCATTAAGGAGCCAGAGCTGTAAGCGAGTCAAGCCCTCTCTATATCCCAACCTAGGAAGCAGTGTCCTCCTGATAATGGCCTCTAGCACTCTCGCTATAGGAGTCAAGTCACTGGGGTTCCTCCTCGACCCCTCACCAAAAGGCTCCTTAAAGCAATGGCACACAAGATCAGTAGGGGGCACTATCCCTCCATGAGGACGCCTAGGAGGCTCCTGCTGTCCATAACACACCTCATGCAATCTGACAGGCTGCTCCTGTAGCCTCAGTATCTCCCTGGCCCTCTGGCTCATCACTCTGTAATCTCTGCCGTTGAGTGCAAAGTGAATGAAGTTATGATGTGGGTCAACATAGAGCGATGCGTAGAACTGCCGAACCCAAGATGGTACATACACTCCTGTCCGGCCAATCAGATCTGTAAGCCCCGGTAGATATGACAAGTAAGGACGGATATGCTCTCCGGCTGCTGCCACAATAGGCTCTATACTGCAGATTCTCTGAGATCTAAACACAGCCCCACTGTTGAGATAAGCATTGTAGAAATCCTCCTGCAGTGGCGTGTAAAACCCCTCTGCTGCTCTCTCATCCCTCCTCGGAGGGAACCACACATCGAACTCAACAAATCTCAACTGGCGAACCTGTCTGGCTGTGGCGGCCCTCAAGTCAAGGTGTACCACTAGAGGCGGACCCTGTGGTCTGGGCGGTGGGCGTGAGCCCCTGCGTTGTGTAGCCGGCCTCGGTGGAACTATAGCACTAGTACGATCAGAGCGGTGTAACTGAGGTGCCGGCTCGGTCTCCTCGGCCTGCTGACCCTCTTGAGTCTCCCCAGGCAGGGCTAAGGCTCTGCTTGATGGGGTTGCTTTGTGATGATCGTGACTCTGTCTCACCGATGACCCTCCACAATGGCAATCCGCCGTCTCAGAACGCGGGCAGTCCCTCTTGGACTACCGTGACGACGCTCAACCTCCTCAAGAGCAGCTCTCAGTCTTTGGTGAAATCGGCGATCTGCAATGACAAGACCATCATGGGCACCACCTCTCTCGGACGATCTGCCGCCTCTGCGAATCGCTTCTTTGCCTGGCCGCTCTCTATCTGGGTACTTCCTCTTCTTGGATGTCACCTGCTTGGTTGACTTGCCCTTTGATCCGGCTGGCTGGCGAGGCGGGGGCCTCCGATCATCATCACCTGGGCCACCACCAACGTTCTTGGTGCGAGCCATCTGAACTGACAAGATGATGAACTGTCGCTGATGAAGATCAACTGTCAAACTGCCGCTTTCGAGGCTTGGCCTCGGTCCGTACTCGCGAGCTTAGCTCCGAGTTGACTGCCAACTGCCACAAGAACCACAACGGAACCGACTCGCTGCACGATAGAATAGATGGATATACAAATAAATATAATATGTCTAATAGATGCGAAACCCTAATAGAGAAAGCAATGTAGATGCGAACTTGAATCGAATGGCTTTCTACCTGACGATCAGCGATCCGAGAAAAGATAAGATGCGACACGCGAGGGGAATCCTCGGAACCGTCAAGGGCTAGGGTTACAAGGAGCAGTGATGAACTGGTGGCCCTAGAATTTTTGAAATCAGCGCATTGTATTGCAATTTGATCTAAGCAAATTGAAATTGAAACAAGGAGCTAGCCTTACCGAGAGGAGATGGGGCTAGAGCACACGACGCTTAGCAGTGACGAGAGGGCCGGTCGAGCGCAGAGGCACGGTGGCACGCGAGAAGCACAATGGCGCTTGGCGAAGCTATGGTGGCGCGATCGCACGGGGGCCAAAGCAGCGCGGCAAGGAGGCGCTGGCTTGGCTGGCTTTGGCCTTGATGCCATGGGCGCGGTGAGCAGCGAGCAGTGGTGGTCGAGGCGCGAGAGCACGGCGCGTGGTGGTCAAGCGAAATGTGGAGGCGGTGGCAAGGACTAGGGCTAGGTCAGGAATCAAAAACAAAAGAACGGCCGAATTAAATAGATCCCCCGACGTGACAGAGAAGGAAACGGAAAAGAGTCCTGAAAACGCGCGAGATCCATTGACCGGACGCTCCGGTGGTAGCAACCGGACGCTACCACCCAGCGTCCGGTCGATTCCAGAGAGGTCCACTTCCTCTGGAATCGGGACCGGACGCGTCCGGTGGACCATGACCGGACGCAGGCAGGGTCCGGTCAGCACAACTTGGTCTTCCTCCGATCGACCGGACGCTGAACCCTTCCTGACCGGACGCACAGACGCAGCGTCCGGTCACTCCTTCACCAGCAGTTCACCTCCTATGAATCGACCGACGACGCGGACTGGACAGGCGGTCCGGTCAGCAAATATCCGGCACCTTTTTCAAAGAAATCTTCAAACTTCCTTCACACGCTGTTCCCAATCAAGTCCCAACTTGAATAAGATCCAAATAAACACCAATTAGGACTGATGTGAGTGACCTCTCTCAAACCCTCATATTTTTCAAAATATTTTGCCTTAGGCTATAATTCTTTTTAAGAAAATAGGCAACAAGAGGGCAAATGGAACAAAACGACAAAACAACATTCATGCATATGCAATACTTGTAAGTGAATCTAGTTGCTTGTCAAGTTTGATCCAAGGTTAAGCTTCTTCACACGCTTTTCGGCGGTTATCTTAACCATGTTAGACAAGCCCTATATGCATTGCCACAAATTAAACATGTTGTATATTACAATGAATGCAAGGGACAACACAAGCTCAATTTTTAGTGAAGTTACTAAAATCAAGTACATTGAGCTCATTTCGCAATCTACAAAATGTAGCCTCATCTAGCAGTTTCGTAAAGATATCCGCTAATTGATCTTCAGATCTTACACCTTCTAGTGATATATCATTTTTAGCCATATGATCTCTTAGAAAGTGATGGCGGATATCTATATGCTTGGTGCGAGAGTGTTGAACCGGATTATTTGCAAGTTTTACCGCACTTTCATTGTCGCACAAAGAGGTACTTTCTCTAGAACTACTCCATAGTCTAGCAAAATTTGTTTCATGTATAATATTTGTGCACAGCAAGCACCCACGGCAATGTATTCCGCTTCGGCGGTGGACAAAGCCACACTATTTTGTTTCTTGGAGGACCAAGACACAAGTGATCTACCAAGCAAATGGCACCCTCCAGATGTGCTCTTTCTATCAACTTTGCATCCGGCGTAATCCGAATCGGAATAGCCAATTAATTCAAATAAAGCTCCTTTGGGATACCAAAGGCCAATGCTTGGTGTGTGCTTAAGATACCTAAGGATTCTTTTTACGGCAATTAAATGAGTTTCCTTAGGACTAGCTTGAAATCTAGCACACATACACACACTAAACATGATGTCGGGCCTAGATGCGGTTAAATATAACAGGCTACCAATCATAGAACGGTAGAGAGTTTGATCAACCGGGTTACCTCCCTCATCTAGGTCGAGATGTCCATTAGTAGGCATTGGGGTCTTGATTGACTTACATTCATCCATCTTGAATCTCTTGAGAATATCTCTAGTGTATTTCTCTTGAGAGATGAAGATGTCTTCTTTCATTTGCTTGACTTGAAAACCAAGAAAGAATGTAAGCTCACCAATCATGGACATCTCGAACTCCTTTGACATCAATTCACCAAATTCTTTGCATGAGTCTTCATTTGATGATCCAAAGATGATATCATCAACATATACTTGACAAATGAAGATATGCCCATCAAGCTTCTTGGTGAATAGTGTAGTGTCGACCTTCCCAATGGTGAAGCCCTTCACAATAAGGAAGTCCCGGAGGCGCTCATACCAAGCTCTTGGGGCTTGCTTAAGTCCATATAGTGCCTTGGACAACCTATAAACATGATTAGAATATCTAGGGTCTTCAAACCCGGGAGATTGATCAACATAGACTAGTTCATTAATAAAGCCATTTAAAAATGCACTTTTCACATCCATTTGATATAGTTTCATTTTATGATGTGATGCATATGCAAGTAGGATACGAATGGCTTCTAATCTTGCAACCGGTGCAAAGGTCTCTCCAAAATCCAAGCCTTCAACTTGAGAGAACCCCTTTGCAACTAGTCTTGCCTTGTTCCTCACAACAACACCTTGATCGTCTTGCTTGTTGCGGAACACCCCACTTTGTTCCAATGACTCTTGCACCTTTTGGTCACTCTTCAAGAGTCCAAACTTCATTGCGAGTGAAGTTGTTCAACTCTTCATGCATGGCATTGATCCAATCCGGATCTTTAAGAGCTTCTTCTACCTTGGTAGGCTCATAGCAAGAGACAAAAGAGTGATGAGCAATAAATGAAGTAAGTTTTTGAGATCGAGCCATTACACCCTTTGATGGACTCCCTATGATGAGATCTTGTGGATGATCTTGTAGGAGAGGTGTATTTCTTCTATTGACCACTTGAGGAGGAGGTTGTGGAGCATCAACATCTTGTGCTTGTACCACCATTTGCTCATGGGAGATATGAGTATCTTCATTTTCAACTCTCCCATCTTTTTCACCATCTTGTGGTACACTTGATGAAGAGGGTTGATCAATTACTTGTACATCATCTTCATCATCTTTTGGCTTGATGTCTCCCACCGGAATATTCTTCATAGCCTCTCTCAACGGTTCATCACCTACATCATCAAGATTCTCATGTGCTCCTTGGGAGCCGTTAGATTCATCAAATTCCACATCATATGTTTCTTCAACCAAGCCGGTGGCATGATTAAATACTCTATATGCTTTGGACTTCAATGAGTAACCAACAAGAAAACCTATATCACAACGTGTTTGAAACTTCCCTAGGTGTTGCCGCTTCTTGTAGATGTAGCATTTGCAACCAAACACCCTAAAGAATGAGACGTCTGGCTTCTTCCCATTTAGCAACTCATAAGGTGTCTTGCCAAGGAACTTTTGAAGGAATAAGCGATTGGATGCATAACATGCGGTGTTGATTGCTTCCGCCCATAGAGCTTCGGGGGTATTGTACTCATCTTGCATTGTCCTTGCAAGAGTGATCAAAGTCCGGTTCTTCCTCTCAACTACACCAATTTATTGAGGAGTATAAGTTGCGGAGACTTCATGTTTGATTCCAACTTCATCACAATAAGCTTCTATGTTTGTGTTGTCAAACTCTTTGCCATTGTCACTTCTTATCTTCTTGAGCTTCACTTCAAATTCATTTTGAGCTCTCTTGGCAAACTTCTTAAAGCAAGATGCAACTTCGGATTTGTCATGAAGGAAGAACACCCATGTATACCTTGAATAGTCATCCACAATCACAAGACAATAGAGATTTCCTCTCAAACTCTTGTATGTTGTTGGTCCAAATAAATCCATGTGTAGGAGTTGTAGCACTCTTGTGGTTAACATGAAAGCTTTGGTTGGATGAGTGTTTGCAACTTGCTTGCCGGCTTGACATGCACTACAAAGCTTGTCCTTCTCAAACTTCACATCCTTCAACCCTCTCACCAAAACATTCTTCATAAGCTTCTTGAGTGAGCTCATCCCAACATGAGCAAGTCTTCTATTCCATAGCCACCCAAGTGTTGTTTTGGTGAATAGGCAAGTCATCAAGTTTGCATCATTGGAGGTGAAGTCAACTAGATATAAGTTGTTGTATCTAAATCCATTGAATATCACTTGATTGTCATCTACCTTGGATACAACAACCTCCTTCTCGGTGAATAAGCATTGAAAGCCAAGATCACACAATTGCCCAACGGATAGCAAGTTGAAGCTCAATGAAGCAACATAGAGCACATTTGAGATGGAATGATCATTTGATATTGCCACTTTGCCCAATCCTTTAACCTTGCCCTTTGAATTATCTCCAAATGTTATTTTCTCTTGTCCATCTACCTCTTCATCTAGTGAGGTGAACATACGAGGATCACAGGTCATATGTTGAGTGCAACCACTATCAATAACCCAATGACTTCCACCGGTCTTGTAGTTCACCTACACACAAGAGATTCAAGCTTTAGGGATCCAAATTTGTTGAGGGCCCTTCACCTTCTCAACAAGTGACTTAGCCACCCAAATCTTCTTAGGCCTACTCTTGTTGGGGGATCCTAAGAACATGACTTTCATCTTTCCACTAGAATCTTTTCTAAGCATGTAGTGAGCATTATCGGTCGTGATCCTGAATATCGGTCGTGATCCAAAAGCGCCCATTATTTTGGGTTGACCATTTTTACACCCCGTAGTGGCTTCAATCTACGTAGCATCAGCCAACATGCGTTTCGATATTAATGGGAAAAGAGAAGATTCTTTTTCAACCCTCCATACCCGTGAAGACACTCATCTCAAGTTAACCGGGCCAGTCTCGATGAGGTTGATTCCATTGAGATAGTGAAAACAAAATTCTACCGGGAGGCGGTCATCAAGGGGTGGCAAGACATCTCCTAGCCAGTTAAGAAAGGAGATCCTGGCTGTCCTATTATCATAGTTTCAATTGGTCGTCACATTCTGGAAGCTGTTTGTGATCTCAGTGCAGCGGTCAACATTATCCCCATGTCTGTCTGCGATAATGTGTTACAACTCGCGCCGTTGCTAAAGACAAATATGAGCATCAGATTTGTAGACCGATCAACTCGTCGCATTGAGGGAATCGCTGACGACATCAAAGTCCTAGTCGGGGACTCTCGCATGGCCTCTGATTTTGCGATACTAAACACCAGGCGCGATGAAACGACACCCAATATTTTGGGTCGGCCATTCTTGCGCACGGCTAGAGCTACCATATATGCTGGGGCATCTAACATCCGCTTCGACATTGTAGGAAGTATCAAGGAGTTTTCCTTCAAAACTCATAGGCCTTTGAGCATGTCATGAAGGTGGAGTTCCCGCAAGAATTAAGGTGCTACTCAGGCTCCGAGGGCATCGAAGCCTTCATGGCCAGAAGAACACTGCTAATCTCTTTTGTTCGCCCGGGTTGGTTGCTGTCTAGGACTCACCTCGGGCTAGTACCCCTGTAACCACTCCATGATCAAGGGAGGTGTACACAGGGACATCTGGGCAAACTCGACGACACCCCCGATCTAAGGGAAAGTCGCAACAGAGCACCCGATAACTAGACAACTCGATTCGGCCTCCAATGGCCCGGCGAAATCATGACATTGGAACATATCCGAACATTACTTGAGCTCATTGCTTTCCTCTGGGCAAATAAAGATGTATTCGCTTGAGAACCGTCTGACATGCCCAGGATGCCTAGGGAGGTAATCGAGCACAAATTGGGTCTACCAGCTGGCGCTCGAGCAGTCAAACAAAAACAAAGACGCTATACACCCGAGAAGTGAGCTGCCATATGAGATGAAATCAACCGACTTCTGAAGGCCAGTTTCATACGAGAGGTCCCCTTCCTGGAGTGGCTTGCAAACCCCATCATGGTCAAGAAGCCAAATGGCACGTGACAGGATGTGCGTGGACTACACTGATGTGAATAAAGCATTCCCTAAGGATGAATATTCCCTTCCGAGGATAGATCAAATTGTAGATTCAACCTCCGGACGTGAATTGCTATGTTTTCTAGATGCCTATTCGGGGTATCACCAAATTAGCATGTGCATAGACGATGAGGAAAAAACTGCATTTGTAACTCCTTTTGGCATGTATTGTTATATTAAGATGCCTTTTGGCCTTAAGAATGCTGGTTCTATGTATCAAAAATATGTTCATATTGTTCTTGAGGGCCAAATCGGCCGCAATGTGGAATTATACATTGATAACATTGTTGTTAAAAGCAAATTCAAAGGCGATTTGATCGCCGATCTAGAAGAAACTTTTAATAACTTACGTAAGAACAAGATGATGCTAAACCTCGACAAATGTTCTTTTGGCGTTTCCTTGGGTAAGCTACTCAGGTACTTAGTGTCTCACCGGGGCATCGAAGCTAACCCAAAGAAGATCAAGGTTATCGACGACATGCAGTCTTCACGCAATAAGAAAGAAGTCCAGAAGCTAGCTGGCATGATGGCAGCACTAAGTCGATTCGTATCCAAGTCAGGCAAACGAGGTATGCTGTTTTATAAATTATTAAAGAAGCATGATGGTTTTCTTTGAAGTGGACAAGCCGAAGAAGCGTTTCAGGGGTTCAAGCAATACTTTAAACAATTACCTATACTTGTTCCTCCCAAAGATGGTGAAACCATGCTCTTTTATGTAGCAGCAACTCCTACATTTGTCAGCGCGGTCGTGGTGGTCGAACGCCAGGCAGAGAAGTCAACAAAACAACACCCCGTGTATTTTGTGAGCGAAGTACTACACGATGCCCGATCCAGGTACCCAAACATTCAAAAATTAATCTATGCCGTATTGATGTCTTCTCGTAAGCTTAAGCATTATTTCTTAAGTCACAAGATCAAAGTGGTTTCTTCATACCCACTCGGTACCATTGTTTATAATTGAGATGCCGTTGGTAGAATCGCTCAATGGTCAATCGAGTTAGGACAATACAATATAGAGTTTTGTGCCTAGAACTGCGATCAAATCGCAGGCTCTAGCTAATTTTATTGTAGAATGGACAAATCTCAAACTTAAGGAGGCGGCTCAAAACCCCAAGCACTGGATGATGTTCTACGATGGAGCAAAATGCAAGAATGGTGCAGGGTTTGGTGTCATCTTAATCTCTCTAGAAGGGATTGCCATGAGGTACACAATTCAAATTGATTTTACTGATCCAACTCCAACTAACAGTATTGTGGAGTATGAGGGCCTGTTAACTGGTTTACAAATTGCCATATCCTTGGGTGTTAAACGACTACTTGTGAAAGGGGATTCAGAAGTAGTCGCTAAACATACCAACAAGGATTATTGAGCAACAAACGAGAACATGGCCGCATATTTATTGGCATAAAGACTATTGGAATCTAAATTTGATGGACTCGAGGTCCAATGCATCCCAAGAAAACTAAACTCGGATGCTGACATGCTCGCTAGCTGGGCAGCTGAATGACAGCACCTACCAGGAGATGTCCTGGTCGAAGTGCTAACAAAACCCTTTATCCCAATGTCAAAGTCGGGTGCAAACCCCACGCTCGATCCGTCGAGCGACGAAGCAATACTCAGCGAATTCCTTGGGAAGTCTATGCTGGGCGATACGGCTCATGCTGTCGCTCTAGTTGGAAATGGGGAGAACTAGATGGATCCAATCCGGGAGTACCTCACAAACCAGGCTACTCTGGTCGATTATACGAATATAGAACGAACCAGCCGTAAAGCCATGGGCTATCAAATGGTAGACGGTACCCTCTATAAGCGAGGGTGAAATGGGGTTCTTCTAAAGTGTATCACCTAGGCCGAGGGCATTAGTTTGCTCTATGACATCCATGGAGGAATCTATAGGTCCCATGCCTCTCACAAAACGTTGGTCGGAAAAGACTTTCGACAAGGGTTTTACTGGCCTACAGTGCTCGAAGATGCCACTGAGTTGGTTAGAACATGTGAAGCTTGTTAGTTTTTCAAATGGAAGATTCACCAGCCTGCTCAAGCGTTAAACACGATCCCTTTGTCTTGGCCATTCACCACGTGGGGCATCGACATCCTGGGTTCTTTCCCAAGAGGCCAGGGTGGTTATAGATTTCTGATTGTAGCGATCGATACTTTCACTAAATGGGTTGAAGCCAAGCCAGTAGGCTGGATAACCAAAGAGAATACAATCAAATTTTTGTGGAGCATTGTACTGCATTTTGGCATACCACACCGAATACTCTCGGATAATGGTACACAATTTACCAGCAAAAAATTTGAGAATTTTTGTGAAAGGCATGCCATTAAGCATTATCGGTCCTCAGTCTATCACCCGATGACCAACGGTCAAGTAGAGAGTGCTAACGACATAATTCTGCAAGGGATCAGGACCCGTATTTTTGATAGGCTTAGCGCCTACAATAAAAAAATGGATCAAGAACTCCCCATAGTTTTATGGGCAGTGCACACTATAGCTAACCGGGCCACGGGTGAAACATTATTTTTCCTTGTGTATGGGGCTGAAGCTGTCCTTCCCCCCGAAGTTCGACTAAACTCGGCCTGAGTAGCGATGTTTTCTAAAGAAAAGCAACCCAATTGTCGGTACACCGACCTTGAACTCCTCAAAGAAAAGCGTGACATAGCCGCATTCCGAGTAGAAAAATATCAGCAAACACTTCAGAAATATCATAGCCAGCGTGTACGCGGCCAGGAGCTTAGCATCGGCGATCTGGTACTCAAATGAGACCAACACACAAAGGATAAAACTAAATTAACACCTCCTTGGTAGGGTCCATATATTGTAGTTGATATAGCCCGACCCAGCGCATATCGACTAGCAGAGATAAACGGGGATATGCTCTTGAATACATGGAACATGGATCAGCTACAATGCTTTTATGCATAATAACTGCGTTCCTGGTGTTTTGTTTCTCAGCATACTACCCAAATAAGTACATTATTTCTATTTCTCTATTAGTAGTAGTTTTGCCGAGCGTATACGCTCAGGGACTAGGGCTGGGGCTGTTCCATTCCAATATTTTCTTTAGCTAGTCTTCAACTCTTTATTCGGATAAGTTACTCATATCAAATAAAGAGTCGGGGCTATCATACTACTATTCACTAATATGTAAAAAATTCTTGCTCAAGCTAAACCTGATTTAGCAAGCAGCATCGGCATACAACACGCAAACCGCTCGAGTTTGGCTGCTATAAGTCTAACTGTTTGCATGATGACGGCCCAAATGGCAAAAGTAAGAAGAATTATGTAGGACTAACAAAATAGTGCATTATAATACATCTCACAGTGTTGCGGGGATAGGTAAATGTTTTCATTCCTCCCCTTACAAATCACTAACCGATAGGTTCATCTTCTCTACAAACGGCTCAAGTGCTGCTTGGCTCTCGTCAAAAAGCTTTCTGACCATACATCCACCACAATTATAACCCTGAGAAATCAGGCCTACATCAAGACCAGGCAAGTAGCTCTTGAGGATCCTGATGGCATGCTGAAAGGTCCTAATATGGCTAGAGGGGGGTGAATAGCCTATTTAAAAATCTACAAATCAACTAGAGCAATTTGATTAGTATAACAAATAGTGAAATACAAACTTGCTCTAGCTCTACAAGGGTTGCAAGCCACTTATCCACCAATTCTAGTTGCAATGATTACTAGGCACACAACTTGCAATGTTACTACTCACTAAGAGCTCTCAATCTTGCTACTCTAAAGAGCTCCACTAGATGAACTTATAATAACAAAGCAAGCTCTCAATTCTAATTACACTAAAGAGTTTGCCACAACTAGTTTGCAAGAATATAAATGAGTGAGTAGGGTGATTATACCACCATGTAGAGGAGTGAACCAATCACAAGTTGAATATTAAATCAATCACCGGGAGAATACCAAATGGCAAGAGACAATCAATTTTTCTCCTGAGGTTCACGTGCTTACCAACACGCTACGTCCCCGTTGTGTCGACCAACACTTGGTGGTTCGGCGGCTAAGAGGTGTTGCACAAACCTCGTCCACACGATTGGACACCGTAAGAACCTACCCACAAGTGAGGTAACTCAATGACACGAGCAATCCACTAGAGTTACCTCTCGGCGCTCCGCCGGGGAAGGTACAAATCCCCTTACAATCACCGGAGATGGTCATGAACAATCACCAACCCGTGCCAATCCTCCACTGCTGCACCAAGCCGTCTAGGTGGTGGCAACCACCAAGAGCAACAAGCGAATCCCGCAGCGAAACACGAATACCAAGTGCCTCTAGATGCAATCACTCAAGCAATGCACTTGGATTCTCTCCCAATCTCACAATGATGATGAATCAATGATGGAGATGAGTGGGAGGGCTTTGGCTAAGCTCACAAGGTTGCTGTGTCAATGAAAATAGCCAAGAGAGTGAGCTCAAACCGGCCATGGGCCTTAAATAGAAGACCCCACGAAATAGAGCCGTTGGCTCAATTATTGGGCTGACTGCGCATCGACCGGACGCTCCGGTCAGATCGACCGGATGCAGCACCGGACGCACCGATCGTGAATACCGGACGCGTCTGGTCGGCCTACCGGACGTGTCCGGTCGCTCCCAGACTGCCACGTGTCTAGTTCAAACCAATGTAGCCATTGCTGCCCATACTACCGACGATCGTACGCTCACACAGGACGTAGAAACACAATGACCGGACGCTGAGCCGCCGAGTCCGGTCGAGTTCAGTAAGCCACCAGGGCCGATCGGACGCGTCTGTTAGAAACTGATCGGACGCTGAGCCTCAGCATCCTGTCGAGTACAGTAAGCACCCACGCTCGACCGGACGCGTCCGATCAACCGTACTGCCGAACACTGCGTTTGCCGATTCACACCGGACGTGTCCGGTGTGTCGACCGGACATGTCCGGTCGCTGAGTTCATCGCCAAATACCGGACGTGTCCGGTCACTCTGTAACCAGCGCAACTAACTCCTTTTCAACTATATCTTCTTCACCCTTGCTCAAATGTGCCAACCACCAAGTGTATCACCTTGTGCACATGTGTTAGCATATTTTCAAACATTTTCAAGGGTGTTAGCACTCCACTAGATCCTAAATGCATATGCAATGAGTTAGAGCATGTAGTGGCACTTTGATAACCGCATTTCAATACGAGTTTCACCCCTCTTAATAGTACGGCTATCGATCATAAATGTGATCACACTCGCTAAGTGTCTCGATCACTAAAACAAAATGGCTCCTATAATTTATACCTTTGCCTTGAGCCATTTGTTTTTCTCTTTCTTCTTTTCCAAGTTTAAGCATTTGATCATCACCATGCCATCACCATTGTCATGATCTTTGCCATTGCTTTATCACTTGGAGTAGTGCTACCTATCTCATAATCACTTTGATAAACTAGGTTAGCACTTAGGGTTTCATCAATTAACCAAAACCAAACTAGAGCTTTCAATCTCCCCTTTTTGGTAATTGATGACAACCCAAAGATATGAATTGTAATTTAATTGAATCCATGTTGTTTGCCCAAGCATATTTACCATGTGTAAAGGATATGGACAAGTTTCATGAATCCCAAATGGTAGCAATTGCTCCCCCTACATATGTGCTAAGAGTTTGGATTATAGCTTGCACATATGCTTAGATAGAAAATATAGGAGTCAATTTCTACTAAATGATGCTAAGGTATAAGAGATGGACCTTTGAAGCATGATACCAATCGGAGTGCACTAATATACCATTCTTAGCACCATTAGTAACTAGACATACACAAAAACTAGAATACCCCATGAGATCAATATTACAAGAAGGGTCTAGTTTCCATAGAATGAACATAAGTCTAGTTACTTTAGCCTATGCATGGTAGTTTTTCATTTCAACATTCAAACCTACAACTAGCATACACCACACAAGTATGGATATTGAAATTAAGAACTTGTACCATGCAAGCAAATATATGAAATGCACATTCAAATGCAACATATAAGTTTATGAGCTTGCTCCCCCTACTTGTGTGCATTTTTTATTGATCCCCTTGCTATGTCATTTCATTTGTTTGCTCCTCCTATCTTACTATCTTTGTGAATTTCTCTCCCCCTTTGCCAACAATTAGCACAAAAGGTGAGCTCAAATTATAGATAGGTTGGGGTGAAACCATGTGAAAGGATGATCATTTTTCCAATATTGTTCAATCTAGATCACTTTGCAAAAGATATTTAACTCAGTTTGATCCAAGGACAAGCTTCTTCACACCTCCAAATAAGGGTTATCTTGTACCATGTTGAGTTAAACACTTATAGCTTATTTTCTAGATCAAACACTAGGTTTACAAGCCCACAAACATGTCATATGCTACCACCAGATCATTTCAAACATACAAGCAATAGTGGTACCATACAAGCATCAAATTCATTTGATTTTTATGAATGAGCCTATTCAAATGTGAAATATGTCTAGATGCACTAATCATGTCCTTAGCAAGGATGTATGCCATGCCAATCAACTTTTACCTTGGATTGCTCGAAGGAGAGGCATGTCATATAAATTGGGGGCGGTGCATCAACACATATTGGAGAAGTCAAGTATGTTCAATTCATTCCTTAGCTTGCAAAACCTCTTTTCATCAAGTGGCTTGGTGAAGATATCGGCAAGTTGATCTTCGGTGCCCACACTCTCAATGCAAATGTCCCTTTTTTGTTGGTGATCTCTTATGAAGTGATGGCGGACATCAATATGCTTTGTTCTTGAATGTTGAACCGGGTTGTTGGTGAGCTTTACGGCACTCTCATTGTCACATAGCAATGGCACTTGCTTGAATTGGATTCCAAAATCACTCAAAGTAGTCTTCATCCAAAGTAATTGAGCACAACAACTACCGGCCGAAATGTACTCCTCTTTGGTGGTTGAAAGTGCTACACTATTTTGCTTCTTTGATGACCAAGACACAAGTGATCTTCCCAATAGTTGACATGTGCTCGATGTGCTCTTTCTCTCAACTTTGCATCCCGCATAATCGGAGTCCGAATATCCAATCAACTCAAATCTTGCTCCTTTAGGATACCATAATCCAACATTTTGTGTATGCTTCAAGTGCCTCAATATTCTCTTTGTTGCCTTCAAGTGACTTTCTCTTGGTGAGGCTTGAAATCTAGCACACATGCATACACTACACATCACATCCGGCCTTGATGCGGTCACATAGAGTAGGCTTCCAATCATAGACCGATACATCTTTTGATCCACCATGTTGCCACTAACATCACTATCCAAGCTCCCACTTGTCCCCATTGGTGTACTAATAGCTTTACTATCATCCATTCCAAACTTGTTGAGCATGTCCTTGATATACTTGCCTTGACTCACAAATGTACCATTCTTCATTTGCTTGATTTGAAGACTAAGGAAGTAACTAAGCTCTCCAATCATGGACATCTCAAACTCACTTGCCATCATCTTGTCAAACTCCTCACAAAAATCTTGATTTGTTGACCCAAAAATGATATCATCAACATAGATTTGCATTACAAACAAGTCATTTCCAAGTTTGTTGGTGAAGAGAGTGGTGTCAACATTTCCCATCTTGAACCCCTTAGAGAGTAGGAAATCCCTCAATCTCTCATACCATGCTCTAGGTGCTTATTTTAATCCATACAATGTCTTTCTCAACTTGTAAACATGGTTGGGCTTTTTTTTCATCTTCAAAACCGGGAGGTTGCTCAACATACACAAGCTCATTGATGTACCCATTGAGAAATGCACTCTTCACATCCATTTGGTATAACTTAATATTATGGGCACAAGCATAGGCTAACAAGATCCTAATTGCTTCCAATCTTGCAACTGGGGCATATGTTTCTCCAAAGTCAAGACCTTCAACTTGAGTGTAACCTTGAGCCACTAATCTTGCTTTGTTCCTTATTACTATCCCATCTTGATCTTGCTTGTTCCGAAAGACCCACTTTGTTCTAATCACATTATGATCCTTAGGCCTCTCAACTAACTCCCATACTTGGTTTCTTGTGAAGTTGTTTAGCTCTTCATGCATAGCATTGACCCAATCAATATCCCTCAAAGCTTCATCTATCTTCTTAGATTCAATGGATGACACAAAATAGAAATGCTCATAAAATGAGGCCAATCTTGATCTAGTATGCACACCTCTTGAAATATCACCAATGATAGTATCCAATGGATGATCTCTTGCAATATTGGTTGGTTGAAGCACTTGCACTTGATTGCTTGCATTTGATTGATCACTTGGTTGAGATGATGAACTAGCCACTTGTTGTTGATCTTGCACTTTGCCATCACTAGTTCTTGTTTGAACTTGATCATGAGAACCACTAGCTTGCACATTTGAGTTAGAGAGCACTTGATTCTTGTTATCTTCAACATCAATCACCTCTCTAGGCCTTATATCACCAATGTCCATGTTCTTCATTGCATTGACCAATTAAGTGCCTTTTACATCATCTAGATTCTCATCTTCCTCTTAGGAACCATTTGTTTCATCAAACTCCACATCATGAACCTCCTCAAGAGTACCACTAGCCAAATTCCAAACTCTGTAGTGGAGTAACCAAGCAATAAACCTTCATCACATTTCTTTTCAAACTTGCTCAATCTAGTGCCTTTCTTCAATATGTAGCATTTACAACTAAAAACCCGAAAGCATGCTATGTTGGGCTTTCTTCCATTCAATAGCTCATATGGTGTCTTCTCCATCATGGGGTGACAATAGAGTCAGTTAATATAATAGCAAGCCGTGTTGATTGCTTTGGCCCAAAATGAATGACTCACATTGTACTCACTCAACATTGATCTTGCCATGTCAATCAAAGTTCTATTCTTCCTTTCAACTAAGCCATTTGATTGAGGAGTATACTTGGCCGAGAATTAATGTCTAATTCCAAATTCATCACACAACTCATCAATTCTAGTGTTCTTGAATTCACTACCATTGTCACTTCTAACTTTTTTGATGATTGTTTCAAACTCATTGTGAATGCCATTGACAAATGATTTAAATGTTGCAAACACATCACTCTTGTCAACTAGAAAGAATACCCATGTGTATCTAGTGAAATCATCCACAATCATAAATCCATATTTGTTTCCACCAATGCTAGTGTATGTGGTTGGTCCAAACAAGTCCATGTGCATCAACTCAAATGCCTTAGATGTGCTCATCATGCTCTTCTTAGGATGTGTGTTACCAACTTGTTTTCTGGCTTGACATGCACTACATAGGTTATCCTTTTCAAATGTGATATCTTTCAAGCTTCTAACTAAGTCATGCTTGATCAACTTGTTCAATTGTTTCATTCCAACATGACCAAGCCATCTATGCCATAACCAACCCATGTTAGACTTAGTGATCAAACATGTTGACAATTGAGCCTCTCTAGCATTGAAATCAACCAAGTATAGATTCTCATATCTAAATCCTTTGAATATCAAGTTAGAGCCATCTACACTTATGATCTCTACATCATCCACACCAAATATGCACTTGAAACCAAGATCATATAATTGAGCTATGGATAGCAAATTGAAGTTCAAGCTCTCTACTAGTAGCACATTGAATATGCTCAATTCATTGGATATTGCAATCTTACCAAGCCCTTTGACCTTGCCTTTGCCATTGTCACCAAATGTGATACTATCAATCCTGTTACTCTTGTTTTCATTGATTGAATTGAATATTCTTGGATCACCGGTCATGTGTTGTGTGCACCCGCTATCAAGCACCAAATGCCTTCCTCCAACTTTATAATTGACCTACAAAAGAAGATAAATTCTTTTTAGGTACCCAAACTTGTTTGGGTCCTTGTAGGTTAGTTACCAAGGTCTTTGGTACCCAAATGACCTTCTTCTTTGGGCCCACAATTGGTGTACCGATGAACTTAGCCTTCACACCATTGGCACCCTTAAAAAGCATGTAACAAGAATCAAATTTAATTGATGATACATTAGGTAGCTTGTTCTTGTTAATCTTGCAATATTACTCTATATGCCCAACTTACTTGCATCTATTGCAAAACCGACCATTGCCCTTCACAAATCTAACTTTGGGAGTGATAAAGGCCATCTTGCCTTTCTTGGGGGTATAGCCTAATCCCTCTTTATTGAGAGAAAACCTTTGGCTACCCAAGCACTTTAGCATGCGGGAATCTCCACCATAGGCATTGCCTAAGGCACAAGTGAGCTCATTCACCTCATTCTTAAGGGTCTCATTTTCCACCATTAGTGAGGTATCACAAGAGAGACCATCACTCAAAGGTGAAGTGGAAGTGGTAGTGCTACAAGAAGAGTTAGTGGGAGCAACTACAATGGGCTTATAAAAAGATTCATCAATAAGATCACAAGTTAGTCCCACATCACATGATACGATCACTTGCTCCTTCTTGGTTTCCTCCACTTTGACTTGCTCAATGAGAGAGGAGTGAGCCTTTTCAAGCTTAGAGTGAGCTTTGCCAAGCTTCTCATGGGCTTCTGTTAGCCTCTCATGAGTGGCATTGAGCTCATCAAAGGATTGCTCAAGAAATTTTACCTTCTTGCGTAATTCTTTGCACTTTTTTCTCTTCATCTCATTGCAAGCGTGCACTTGCTCACACATGTCCAAGAGTTCTTCCTTGGTGTACTCCTCATCTTCATCATCATCATTATCATCATTCCTACAAGTATCACTTTCACATTCATCATCATCACTCACATCATATTTTACCTTAGTAGGCTTTGCCATGAGGCATGTCGATGGAGTGTTGAAGATGGAGAGCTTGTTGTTGATGGTGATGCTTGATAGTGCTCTCTTGATAGATTTCTTGTCATCATCACTAGAGCTATCACTATCCGAAGAGTCATCACTATCCCATATGCCCACATAGCCTCCACCTTTCTTCTTTTTTTGGAAGGTCATTCTCTTCTCCTTTTCTCATTCTTTTCTTTCTTATCCTTGTTGAGCTTCTTCTTCTCATCCTCATTATTGTCACTATTGTAGGGACAATTTGCTATAACGTGATCGGGGCTCTTGCAATTGTAGCATCTTCTCACATATTCTTTGCTTTTGGTGTGATCTCTTCTCTTTCTTGCACCATAGCCCTTCTTCTTCCTGAATTTTCCCATCTTGCTGATAAAGAGGGCCATAGCTTCATCATCAATATCACTAAGATCATCATCATCACTTGATTCTTTCTTAGACTTGCCCTTGTTCTTGGATGATGATGAGCTAGCCTTGAATGCTATACTCTTCTTCTTCTTGTCTTCTTCTTCCTTCTTGTCATCCTTGTCATCCCCTTCCTTTCCACATGGTATGTCTCTTGGGTCATGACATCACCTAGTACTTGGTTAGGGGTAACCTCCTTCAATCCTCCTCTTATGATGAGCAATCTCAACATCTCAAATCTTGGAGGTAGGCACATCAAGAACCGATGAGAGACATCATCATCCTTGATCTTCTCTCCCAATGCCTTTAAATCATTAACAATCACTTGCAAACGATGGAACATCTCTGGAATACTCTCATCTTTCTTCATCTTGAAGCTTGTCAATTTATCCTTGAGGATATACAACTTGGCACTCTTCACCGCCGGTGTGCCCTTATATGTTTCCTCCAATCTCTTCCACACCTCATTTGCTCTTTCACAATCCTTGATTTGCTCAAACACCTTAGAATCAATGGCATTATATATGGTGTTGAGAGCCATTGTATTGCATTGCTTGTTGATCTTATCTTGGTTGGTGGGATCATCGGGATCAATAATAGCATAGTCTTTCTCGGTCACTTCCCATACTTGATCATTGATTGAACCAAGATACATCCTTATCTTTCTCTTCCAATAATCATAGCATGTGCCATCAAAGAATGGTGGTTTGCCCCCCACATGGTTGAACACAACTTGAGCCATAATTTAACACCAAGGTTGTTAAGCCTTTAATCAAACGGTGACCACAGCTCTGATACCACTTGAAAGGTCCTAATATGGCTAGAGGGGGGTGAATAGCCTATTTAAAAATCTACTAATCAACTAGAGCAATTTGATTAGTATGACAAATAGCGAAATGCAAACTTTCTCTAGCTCTACAAGGGTTGTAAGCCACATATCCAACAATTCTAGTTGCAATGATTACTAGGCACACAACTTGTAATGTTACTACTCACTAAGAGCTCTCAATCTTGCTACTCTAAAGAGCTCCACTAGATGAACTTAAAATAACAAAGCAAGCTCTCAATTCTAATTACACTAAAGAGTTTGCCACAACTAGTTTGCAAGAATATAAATGAGTAAGTAGGGTGATTATACCACCGTGTAGAGGAGTGAACCAATCACAAGTTGAATATTAAATCAATCACCGGGAGAATACCAAATGGCAAGAGACAATCAATTTTTCTCCCAAGGTTCACGTGCTTACCAACACGCTACGTCCCCGTTGTGTCAACCAACACTTGGTGGTTCAGCTGGCTAAGAGGTGTTGCACAAACCTTGTCCACACGATTGGACACCACAAGAACCTACCCACAAGTGAGGTAACTCAATGACATGAGCAATCCACTAGAGTTACCTTTCGGCGCTCCACCGAGGAAGGTACAAATCCCCTCACAATCACCGGAGATGGTCACAAACAATCACCAACTCATGCCAATCCTCCACTGCTGCACCAAGCCGTCTAGGTGGTGGCAACCACCAAGAGCAACAAGCGAATCCCTCAGCGAAACACGAATACTAAGTGCCTCTAGATGCAATCACTCAAGCAATGCACTTGGATTCTCTCCCAATCTCATAATGATGATGAATCAATGATGGAGATGAGTGGGAGGGCTTTAGCTAAGCTCACAAGGTTGCTATGTCAATGAAAATGGCCAAGAGAGTGAGCTCAAACTGGCCATGGGCCTTAAATAGAAGCCCCCACGAAATAGAGCCGTTGGCTCAATTATTGGGCTGACTACTCATCGACCGGACGTTCCGGTCAGATCGACCGGACGTAGCACCGGACGCGTCGATCGTGAATACCGGACGTGTCCGGTCGCTTCCAAACCACCACATGTCCAGTTCAAACCAACGTAGCCATTGCTGCCCATACTATCGATGACCGTACGCTCACACGGACGTAGAAACACAAATGACCGGACGCTGAACCGCGAGTTCGGTCGAGTCTAGTAAGCCACCAGGGCCGACCGGACGTGTCGATTAGAAACTGAATGGACCCTAAGCCTCAGCATCCGGTCGAGTACAGTAAGCACCCACGCTCGACCGGGCACGTCCGATCAACTGTACTGCCGAACACTGTGTTTGTTGATTCACACCGGATATGTCCGGTGTGTCGACCGGACGCGTCCGGTCGCTGAGTTCATCGCCAAATATCGGATGTGTCCGGTCACCATACCGGACGTGTCCGGTCACTCTGTAACCAGCGCAACTAACTCCTTTTCAACTTTATCTTCTTCACCCTTGCTCAAATATGCCAACCATCAAGTGTATCACCTTGTGCACATGTGTTAACATATTTTCACAAACATTTTCAAGGGTGTTAGCACTCCACTAGATCCTAAATGCATATGCAATGAGTTAGAGCATCTAGTGGCACTTTGATAACCGTATTTCAATATGAGTTTCACCCATCTTAATAGTATGGCTATCGATCCTAAATGTGATCACACTCACTAAGTGTCTCGATCACTAAAACAAAATGGCTCCTATAATTTGTACCTTTGCCTTGAGCCCTTTGTTTTTCTCTTTCTTCTTTTCCAAGTTTAAGCATTTGATCATCACCATGCCATCACCATCGTCATGATCTTTGCCATTGCTTCATCACTTGGAGTAGTGCTACCTATCTCATAATCACTTTGATAAACTAGGTTAGCACTTAGGGTTTCATCAATTAACCAAAACCAAACTAGAGCTTTCACATGCCCAGCCGAAGTGAGAGCTCCCTCTACCAGTTTTGCTTCAACATCTATACGACGCTGCTTGGAGACCTTAAGCTTGCGCTGTAGTTCTTTGATCTCCTGCTCTAGAATCGTGTTCTCACCTTCCAGGCACCCGGTGTAGGCGACATGATCTACAAACCTGGCAAGGTTTGAGACAAACACCACAGCAAAGGTACAGGTTTATATAAGCAAGTCGTTTACATACCCTTATTTGCATCTCGAAGAGTCTTCACCTCTTCCTCCAGTTGAGCCACCACTGCCTTGTAATGCTTAGCCCAGTCACTAGCTCCCTTCCATGAGCTTTGATAGGCCTTCAAACCCTCGATAAGTGGACTCATCTGGGAAGGGTCATCTTCGGGAATCATCTCCTTGCTCCCTAGAACCTTAACCTGGGTCGACAGCTCTAGGTTAGGCCTATCCGAGGTCAGGACTGCATCAGAATTGTCACCTCTAGCTGACAAACTTGGGGCTTCTTCTAACCTAGAAACATTACCAGAAGACACATACGTCAAGAGGATACTTGGGACAAGCATATAACCACATAATTCAATTCACTGATGGCTTAAAGGGGATGGAGCACTTAAGCTTCGGCGCTCGCCTAGCCGTCGGGTTGCTGGTTGTCGGGGTTGTTGCTTCCTCCTGAAGACAAACCTCCCATGTGTGTTTGATACTATGTAGATAAGAGAATGTCTCGAATAGCCTACCAAAGACGATCATAGTGGATACCTGGTCATGTCTATGAGGTGGGTTTCTGATCGAGCGCTCCTCGCTAGCACCAGCTTGAGTCACCACAGCCTTTGCACCCTCTCCAGATGGAGAGCTTTTGGATTTGCTCATGGCTCTTTTGCTTTCGGGGAGGGTGACATGATCGGGTTCCCCCTGCGATCGGAGCTTCCTCTTCTCCACTTGAGGGGCCAATTGGGTGGCTGGTGCTCTCTTGGGCTTCGTGGGCCCCTAGGCTGAGTGTGGGGGTATGGTCCCCGGTATCTTCAAGACAAGACATGGGCCGCACCATCAGAGGTGGCCCGACCCATAAGATCGAGGCGTGCACGGCAAGATTATAAGTTGTACTAGATATTGTAATAGTACCAAATAGGATACTTTACTTGTAACCCTCCTCCTCCAGACTATATAAGGAGAGGCAGGGGTCCCCCTCAGGGATCACAATCCATCTAGATCATCCAGATCATACAGATCATACACATCAATACAATACACCAAAGACACAGGACGTAGGGTATTACGTCGATCAGACGGCCCAAACCTGTCTAAATTGTTGTCTCTGCGCCTTGTGTCACCATCTGGTTCCTGATTACGCGCATCCTACCGATAATCTACCACCACGGGCACCCCTCTCGATCGACCACCATATTTCGTCGACGACATGGCGCGCCGTAGGGGCCCCTTTTAGGGTTGTGCGTCTTGATCTTCCGACGAATCGATGTGATCCTCTTTATCAACACCACCCGTGGTGACTTCATTTACCCAGCGATCTATCCCGATCAAGATCGATCCGGCGTTGACCTCTCTCAACGCCGCATCAAAGATGCAAGACCAAATTCTCCATGCTAGATCTTCACGACGCCGCAACGTGTGGTCAAGGCAAGCTTCAGGCAATTAAAAAAGGAAGGTGTACGATCTAGTACGTGACAAGCAAGAACCACCATATGGACTATAGATGCATGACGTACAGGATTAGTCGTGCAGGCATGCGGCGGTAATTGGTCATGTGTTTGTGTTTATTTGGCCAAAGATCCAATAATGCCAAACCAAGAACCAGATGTACATGCAATCTACAGAGCCATGCCATGCACAACCATGCCATCCACGGGGCCGATCGCGAGCTATGCAAAGTTAATTAGAATATGAAGCTTGCATGCATCTACGCATATACACACATCTACATGGAAGGAAGCCAACTTTAGATAAGATTGGTTTGCATATATCCATACATCGTGCAGGAAGACACATACATGCTCGGCATATGAGAAGCAAGCTAAGTCATGTTTCCTATTTTAATTAATTATTCTATGAAATATATGTCAGATATATCTACATCTACGCGATTGCTTTTGGCAGGAGCTGCGCAGCCATCATGGCGTCACTAGAGCTCCAACCACCAGACCACATCGACCACGTCTCGAGCGGCTCCGCCGAGCTCCGACCACCTTGACCACCAGACCACATCGACCACCAGACCACGTCGACCACGTTCCAAGCAGCTCTGCCGAGCTCCGACCATGACCACGTCGACCACGTCCCGAGCAGCACTGCCGAGCTCCGACCACGACCACGTCCCGAGCAGCTCTGTCGAGCTCCGACCACATCGACCACCAGACCATGTCGCAATAATGATCGCCGCGAAGAACGGCGCTACGACAACCACGACCACCGTCATGACGACAGGTTGGAAAGCTCGAGGACCGGACAACTTTATCGCCATCGACCAGATTTCTATCCAAAGATAAGTACACTTCTAATATTTATATTTAATATAATTTTCATCACGACGTTTCTCCACAACGTCCTCGTCATGGTTATTCTTCAAATAACGTTTGTCCATGTATACCATCTTAAAGATAACATATAGCTATACTTAATGCAAATCCTCGACCAATCATGTTGACGCTCGATGTCTCCAAAAAAGGCCCTATCTCTGACTCCTCCCTACACATGCACGAGTGTCTGCCCTCTGCGTTATGGGTGGTCGGCAGCGGCTCCTTAGCGACGCTTTGTTCTTCCTACACGTGCACGGGCTCCGCGCCCCGCGTTATGGTTAACGGGCTAGCTAGGGCTAGAGCCTCAGCTACATACTAACTGGTCGAACAGTTTATATTAAGTATAAACACAAACTTCACATTAACACTGATGTTTACAAAGCACCAACTGCTTTATCACATCATGCTCATTTGCAAATGACTGCTGAGCGTTATTTCTTCACCGCTGATTTTTTCTCCATAATTTATTATTTTGTACATCATGTACTACCATTCTACATATTTATATTGTAGGAATTTCGAGCTATGCTCGGGGACTTCATCGCTCGCTCCTCGACCTGTGCTCGGGGACTGCCTCGTCCACTCTCCAACCACCGCTCGGGGACTTCGCCGCTCGCCCCTCAACCTGCTCGGGGACTGCCTCGACAACTCTCCGACCACAGCTCGGGGGCTTCGCCGCTCGCCCCTCGACCTGTGCTTGGGGACTGCCTCGACCACTCTCCGACCACAGCTCGGGGACTTTGCGTCTCAACTACATGCGACTGGCGACTAGCATATAATTAGGATATTCTTTCTCGTTTGGACCTTTCTACAAGGCTCATACCTCGCCTTCCAGCAAGCTCGGGGACTACATCGATACGATGCACCTACCGGTGCATCTTGTATCGCCTGTACGACGATTGGATTCTCAACTTAACTGGGAATTCTTTTTAGACCCTGGCACCACGTGCCTACGTCACCTACTACCAGGCTCGGGGACTAAGTGGGCACACTTTACCTTGTGGTGAATGTGCTCGCTCGATGGTTCAAACACCTCCGATTCTACAAGGACGACGGTGTCTCTTTTTCGACTCGAGTCAAAGTGGGCACACTTCGAGGGAATATTTTTCAAATTTTATCTTGAGCCCCTTACATCCTTCTGGCAAGCTCAAGACGACGCTACTCGAAGGATACAAGGTGCTCGGGGACTAGCTGTGGGGGTATGGTCCCCGGTATCCTCAAGACAAGACATGGGCCGCACCATCAGAGGTGGCCCGACCCATAAGATCGAGGCGTGCACGGCAAGATTATAAGTTGTACTAGATATTGTAATAGTACCAAATAGGATACTTTACTTGTAACCCTCCTCCTCCAGACTATATAAGGAGAGGCAGGGGTCCCCCTCAGGGATCACAATCCATCTAGATCATCCAGATCATACACATCAATACAATACACCAAAGACAGAAGACGTATGGTATTACGTCGATCAGACGGCCCGAACCTATCTAAATCGTTGTCTCTGCGCCTTGTGTCATCATCTGGTTCCTGATTACGCGCATCCTACCGATAATCTACCACCATGGGCACCCCCACGGTGGATTGCCGACCATATTTCGTCGACACTGAGTCTCCTATCTTCTTCTTTGCCCGAGTTGTCCGTGGCTTGGGCGCATGGGTCTTCTCTGGAGGAGCCTGCTCCTGTAGCTGCTTCGCCCCGACTAGCATCTGCTCTTGGGCAGATTTCGCCCCAATCTCTACCATCTCGTGTGTCAGCTCGTCCATGGCACCAGTAGTCTTAGAGGTTGGGGCTTGGGGAGCTTCCGCGACATCCCCTTCATCATGGCTCAAGGCAACGCTCCCCGGGACGACGCTCAATTCTGGGGGCCGCCTAATAGATACAAGAAATAAAATTAACCTGACTGTTTAAGGAAGATGGCCTAGAGAAGTTTAAGCTACTCACCATGGGGGGAGGATTCTCAGCGCAATACGGCTAGGAGACGCCCTCCTAGTGGGCTTGGTCTATGCCAAGGATGTACTTCACCCGACGAGTGATCTCCTCCTTTAACACTTCTGAAAATGCGAGTCAAGGTTAAAATTAAGCACTAAAGGATTAAGGCTTCCGAGTAGAGAGCAAGATTGGGATGAGGTATCTAACCTTCTCTCGACTCTCTATTCGGGTCCATAACCCCGAGTAGGAGCAGGCCAAATCCCTGTGCTTGAAGGGAATAATCCTCCACTGAACGAAGGTCTCGACTATGTGTGCGACAGTCAATCTGGCCTCCCGGAGAGCCCGAACACGCTCGATGTGGCCCCTCATCTTTTTAGTCATGATGGGGGTGAGTACCAAGCCTTGTTGGTTATAGGCATCCTGTAATTAGCCTTGATAACATTCTTCTATCAAAGATAAATGTAAAACAACTTCTCTGCAAAGCCCTTCTAGGAGGACTTAATCGGGAACACAATGTACTCCCATTTCCTCCAAAGAGAGAAGTCAGCCGACCCCACAAACAAGTTGGCACCATGATACATGCCCGAGTAGAAGTGGCGCCATAGGGCGAGATAAGGCTCGATGCCAAGCCACGCATCACACAGAATGGTAAAGACACTCAACATAGCAATAGCGTTTGGCAGCATCTGAGCAATCTCGATCCAATAGTGCCTACAAACTCGCTCCAAGAACTTGGACGGTGGCACTCCAAATCCACACTCGTAATGCCCAGTAAAGGTGGTGATTTGGAAGGTGTCTAGGGTCGAATGTTTCTCACCTTGGGTGGCAGTCCACACGTACCCTTCTGGAAGCAGACCGCACGTCCTCAGCGTCTCTAGATTTGTCTCTGACGTTGTCAAAGGGACTTAGTATTCATTCAGTTGACCGATAACCACTAGCTCCACTAGCTCCGCTAAGTCCTCGGGCTCCTCCTTCGGTTGAACTAAGGGCCGGGGCTCCGCTGTGGTAGCCTCTTCCTGGTGAGCAGTGGCATCGCGTCCGGTGAGTTCGGAGCTTGAGGCCATGGCGGCAGCAAAAGTGGGGATTTGGGGGCGAAGGAAAGTGCGGAAAGGCAAAGTGCAAGTTTGGAAATGCTAAGCAACAGAATAGGCGCAATGGTTGACACCGAAGCGAGGCGTGGGGTGAAATGGCCGCTTGGCATGCACAATCCCCCAAAAAATCACTCGGCAGACGTAATGTGCGTCTAGACTACCGCACTAGCCGTTATTCACAAGGAAAACTATCACTTTTATATTCTCAGAATAAAATTAGTTACTCGGTGCCCTGTGAATAATTTGTACTTAAGATATTTTGTACCCGAATTATGAGTAAAGATCCATCCCGACTAGAGCAGCTCAACTAGTCTATAGCTCAGGGCTGTGAGTAAACTCAGTGATCAAGATGACACCGCTAAAGTTATCCTGACTTTGGATTGTGTTCATGTGTAAAGTACGTCACGACTCTGCTCGCGGCGATTCGAGCACGGAACAGTTTGAAAAACACGGATAAACACAAAATAACATTTCATATTGGGGACTAGATATTTGATTAATAATTCACTAAGATGGATTTACAAATGGATAAACTAGAACTCTAATCTAAGACCAATAGAGCAGGTGCCACCTTCAATTATCACCAAGCTCCTTAGAGGGCATGCTGACGAGATGGGAGGGATGGTGACCCGCTGCCCATGGGCTCGTCCTTCACCTCCTCCTCGGCCTCATCCTCATCGTCGCTACTGAGGATCACAAGGCCACCATCCCCCGGGATGCTAATGGCCTTGTGATTCAGCTCGATGAAGAGCTTCCTCGCATACTCCTCGTCGCAGCTCGTGTCTGGCTAGCCAGTGGCACAAGGGGAGGAGGGGCTGAGGATGTCAAGGGTGGTGGAGGCAGTGGAGATGACCGGGGTAGCGAGAGCAGCGCCCATCGGCAGGGTTGGTCTTTCCGGCTCATCCTCGTCGGAGAGCTCGATCACCACCTCCAGTGCTGACGGTGCCGGCTGGGTTGAGAGCCCAGCTAGAGGTCCCGGTGCGATGACTTCATTCACCCTAGCTTCCCCTCCTAGGACCTCTGGGGCTAGAGCCGCCAGCGTCATCACCAGCAGCCATGCCGCAGTTGAGGCTGGGGTTCCGGAGGACGTCAGGGATGGAGACGCGGGCATAGACAGTGGTGGCGACAGCGTACTACTCAACGACGACACCATGGCCGATTGGCCGGGCGACTACGCGAGCAGCAGACGTGGCACTTTGTGGGGACGTTTGCAGCCAGCGGTTTTCTTCCTCATCTTTGCTATGAAATTTGGGAATGGAGGTTGCAGATTCATCATGAGTAGGCCTGATTAAATAGGACCAAGCCGCCTTTCTAGGAATCTCAACCACCATGTCCATTAAAAAAGGAATTAAATCTCCACCACACACACTCATGGGAAACCGAGCCGACGTAGTGCTTCGACTGACTGATGACTGTGCGCCCCCTGGCTTGCGTGTGAAACGGGATTAATAAGACAAGATGACCCGGGGTTGGCACTGGATCAAGCTCATCTCCCAACAACGCACCTTTATCGGCCTACATGAGATTGGGATTGAAGTCGCTATTGGTAACTCGGGCTACCTCTTGGTACCCGGACTAAAAACCACTCGACTAAGACAATCTCGATTACTCGTAGATGACCAAGTTGCATTTTATAGACAAGCTTAGGGGCTTATGTCAATGCCATACCTCCGGGTACCCTGACTTCCATATTGCCGACTACCTACTTCGGATAAGAGACGACCCGAAGGCCCACAACAACCCTATTCAAGGAAGGATATCTCCGGCTTGCACCAAGACTCTGACTAGGGCACGACTTCTTAGCTTCTAGGGCAAGTTGATCCCGGATATAAATAGCTAGCAATATCCCCTATTGTAAGGATTGACTCTCTCATAGGCATAGCTACATTGTAATCGCAATCTCGATGAATACAAGCAATACAAGAGTAGCAACTGGATATACGGCTTTTACTCGCTTCCCGGAGGCCCCAACCATTATAAATCTCGTCTCCATCTATGATTGTTCTTCGTACCAAGCGGGGTTCCCCAAGAACCAAATATCTGCTGGTAAAAAATACCAACAATAAGATTGCACCGAATAGTGATCTAATATAGATTCCCATAGGACTAGAAAATATTAAGCTTGTTTTTAGGTCATTATTTCATCTAACGGGTCATATGTAACATCAACGCATAAACAAGACCTAGGAACCTCTGTGGTGTCCCTTAGAGAGGTATAAAAATTTCATAAGGTATTCCAAGCTTGGTCTACATCTCTTATGGACGATGATATCACATCACTAGATTAAGTTGATCGTAACCTAGGTTGGATGATGCGCTATAGGGAAAGATGGGTCAAGTACTTGTGAGCATGCTGGTTGTTATTGTGGATGCTCACAAGATGTGCATGAATGAAGGGAAAGAGCATCTGAAAACACTTAGGTTCCTAGTGTGGAAGCACTAAAGGATAGAATGCTAAATGCTCTTCATACATGAACGTATCCATGAATTAGGAGGAATATTAACTGAAGAAGCTTGTGGTTGCTGGTGTCAAAACTATACAACATGTTATTGACAAAGTATGTTTTGTTACCCACTCCAACATGAGACAAGTCTATTGAGCAATAGTTTAAGCTATCAAAAAGTGACCCAACCACCTTTTGTATAGTCGATCATACAACTATGAAGAATTTCATTAAACACAAATCGATTGCCCATTTTAGGATAAAGTGTTATGAGATATTGGTACATAATACAAGAAAGCTGCGCTCTGTGTAGATTCTATAACTTCTGATGGGTGGCTAGTATCTTTGCACAACAATGGAAGTGGGATTATCATCTCAAGTCCAACAAATGCTACTAAAGTTGGTTTGGTGAATACTTCTCTAAAGACTTTTGGTGTATGGTGAAGTTATCAAACTTATCCTACAGATTACTTTGTACTAAAAGTCCATGGACAATGATCGGTATCACATATGAACTCCTTTTGGTGTTTATGAGAGAGTGAGACTTTTGGCATGGATACTACGTAGAGTTTATTAAAGGCGCCGAATCAACCTAGTTAGCCATATAATCCTATTACTCTAAAGCACACTAGCCTTTAAACATGTGAGATTCTTCTTGGTTTAACAAGACGGTTGGAATTAGGATTTGAAGGTCAGAACCTATCGATTGTAGGGCATCCAACTAAACATATATTCCAAGAGAGGCAATTCTACATATATTCATATAGGAACATTCTTCTTGGCACATAGATATATGTATATATAAGTGGGTGATGATAGATTTTTTGTTTAAAGTTTTTTAGAAGAAAATAAAAAAACAATTTTCTAGTTATGACCCAAATGAATAAGGCAAAATTTGCTATAGGACACTGAAAGTGACCTCTCTTTGCTAGCGGACATGCAAAATGGAGCAGTTTGCTGGTGGTCACCAACATTATTATCAAATTTGCTCCCAGACACCGCGCCCAATAAAATATTTATTTCTTGCTTAGGAGGAGAGAGAACAACGATGAAATGTTCTTTTTGCCCCTGGCTCTTTCTTCTTCCCCATCTCGTTCTCTGCTCAGGCCAAGCCCCGCCATGGCCGCGAGCTCGGAGCTTGCCAGTGCTCGGCCATGGAGGAGGTGAGCTCAGCCATGTATGAGGCAGCCATGAGGAGGGGAGCTTGGCCATTGAGGACGTGACCATGGAGGAGGCGAGCTCGACCATGGAGGAGGTGGCCGGCGGACCCGAGCCAGGGCGTGCGTGCGGGCTAGGCACATGCGGGGAGGGCCAAATACGGCCGGTGGGATGGGTATATAATGATTGCTATTGGACTTAGAGTCTAGACGCTAAACTTCAGTAGCCAGAGATAACAACACAGCAGTCCTCACGAAGAAAGCCATAATTATTACTCCGAACTTGAATTTCGATGATCTTGGACTTTGCGAAAAGCTTATTCCAAGGGATATCCAACCCAACCAAGAACAAGCCCCAATATCAGAAAGTGCAAGTGTTGTGCAATTATTTCTCTTATGTTAGCACTCAAGGTTTGGTTAATTAGTTTGAGCACTCGAGACTTTTCTAACTATTTGTGTTGCATCCCCTTGATAGTAAGGTATACCTATATTCAAGATCAAAATGATAAAACTATTTTAGCCACTCGAGTCTTCAATGTCCTCATATGCCATATCTTCTCAATATCTTTTCAATAGAGGTTGCAACCATGTTTGTCTCAATCCTTTGAGTAATTCAACCTTGAGCTTGTGACTTGAATCATTTCAACACATGTGAGTTCCATTCATAGCTTCAAGCCACTTCCACTTATGATTCAACAATGATTTGATCCTTCACACAATATGACTCATCATAGCTTGATTAGTACCTCGACTCAATGCAAGTACTCTCTTCTTCACCGCAGTCATGGTCCATCGGTGCCAAGCCCTCACTTGCGCTTCACCTTTGCTCAGTCCTTCGAAGCCCCTTTCCTTGCTATCTTCACCCTATCAAGCTATCCTCAAGTCACATCATATCTTGAACCGACATTAAGCATTCATTTCATGTCCAATAGCAATCATTATCCATATCTAAGTCATACTCCAACTATTGTCCATAAACCTTCCATGACTTGCCTCATCTTATTTTGATCACATATCTTGATCAACATCAATATATATAGTCAAACCAATTCACGATTGCTTGTATCCTCTACATTTTGGCTTGACACACTTCACTATCAATATACTCGACTTCCTTGGATTGCTATTTCTTCATAATGCCATTGTTGTCCATGTTCACTCTTCATACTTTAAGTTTGATCAATATCCATCCATGATTGATCTATTCTTGTTCATACAAAGCAGGCCACCTATATGAGACCAATCCATATTCATCAACTTATGTCTCATTTGCCATTTGCCAAATATACTTGCTCTCACATGAATCCATGATCTCCCAGATCAAAGAAGCCATTTCATCAACTTTAATTGCATTGTTGTCTTTTGCTTGAACTAGGTTGTTTCTATAATCTTTCAATACAACAATACACAGTTTTGGCCTTCATTTGAACACTATATGGAATACCATCAAGTTTGCCCTGTTGAGATAACCAATCTTCACGTGTATGAAATATACTCAATTTTCTGTTCAACACTTAGTAAACTTGTTAGACCTTTAATTGTATTATCATTTAATCACCAAAACCCACTAAGGGGCTAGATGCACTTTTAATATCTAGTTGATGACATTTTCATTTGAAATCATTTATATTCCTAAAATTCTATGTGAAGTTCTTATATTTTGAATTTTAATTATTCGAATTGTCCAAATGACCTCAAATAGAAAAATGACCAGAAGCAAAGTTGTAGACATCGACGATATCTACAACTTTGTAGCTGACAACTTTTTTCGTTAGAAATTATTTATGATCTCAAATTTCTATTTGAAGTTCTATCATTTTGAAATTCAAATTTTACAAACAACCTCGGATGAAAAAATAACCAAAATCAAAGTTGTAGATCTTGATGAGAACTATGACTTTTTAATTGATGACCTTTTTATTTAAAATCATTTGTGGTCCTTAAATTATGTTTGAAGTTCTCGCAATTTAAAACTCAATTTTCAAATGACCTCAAATTGCGAAACAACCAAAACCGAAGTTGTAATACTCGATGGTACCTAAAACTTTCTATCTGAAACATTTTTCATTTGAATTTATTTAGGCTCTTAAATATTTTATTTCAAAATCTAGAAAATGAATACGAGGGGAATGGATATACCCTTTAGACACAAGTGACTTTTGCCATGGAGTGATTAGAGGAGCTACACATTAGGCTATAGGTTTTTGTTCCGAATCCCAGCACCACATTCATCTCTGGTAAGGGCTTGTATAGATACACTCGTAACCCCCAATCCATGTGTGCTAGAGTGGATTGAGAAACAAAATCAATTAATTTCCACTCCAATACACTCCAATTTATTTGGATTGAGTGGATATGATCATATGAGTGTAGCCGAACAAAGTCTAAGGATGGGGATGGAGCTCCAGCGGGTATCCTCATGTCTCCTCTAGTTCAAATGAGGAAACTAATTACACAATTCCTCTCCCCATTTTTTTCATACATAGTTCATTTTTAGTTTTTTTTTCAAAGAAACTAATTGCACAATTGCTCTCCCATTTCTGTGCATACATAGTCGATTAAGTTGTTTTTTTCGCATAATAAGAGCACCTGCGTCGAGGAGTCGAGGATTTAAAGGTTGAATCTGGATAGGCAGATTTAAAAAAACCAACGAGGTAGATTCACACATAGTTTTTAAGTCGATGGCATAGACACACACGAGTCGCGTAGCTCCCCTGTTTGATTATTGTCAATCTCGGTACATAGATGAACAACTAACCCCACGTCGATGGTCGATCCACACAGCAAATTTTTGACATGGCGTTGCACGCGGTACGTGCACAGCCTAGGCTAGCTGCAAGCTGGACCTAGAGCAGATCAGCCATCTGCCTGAACTCCTCGATGGTGATGGCGCCGTCGCCGTCGCTGTCCAGGCACTCAACAATAGCCGCGCAGTCCTCGGGGCTGGCGTTGCCCAGGGCGCCGAGCACCCTGGCGAGCTCGTCCGCGCCGACGAGCGCGGCCCCGGCGGCCTCGAGCTGGGGCAGCGCCGACTGCAGCATCGCCCCGAGCGCGCCCAGCCCGAGCTCCCCGGCGTTCATCACGTCCAGGAGCTCCTCGACGCTGAGCCGGCCGTCGCGGTCGGCGTCGGCGCGCGCCAGCATGTCGCGCGCCTCGGCCTCGGTCTTGTCCAGGCCCAGCGACGCCAGCAGGCCCCGCAGCTCCGGCGCCGTCACCAGCCCGTCGCTGTCGGAGTCGAACGCCTGGAACGCCTCCACCAGGCTGCTGATGTAGCTCAGCGCCTCGAAGTCCGCCGCCAGTGGCCGCCCCGGCGCCGCCGCCGCCATTGCTGCGCGCTTAGCTTGACTTGCGGGGGTGATGAGCTGGTTGTCGTCGGTCTGTGGATGAGACCTGCTCGATGGCTATGGTTGGCAAGCAAGCACGCTGCGGGCTTTAAAAGAGTTGGAGCCAGCGTTCGATCCATCGCCATTGAGAAGTTCTCGATAAGGTCTGGAACGGAGAACCAGAATCTTTGGCCGCTTTGTGTCGACATGGAATGGAACATTGTTGTTATCATTGAGCATCGTGTTCCCGCGCCGCGATGCGATAGAGACAGTAAGATAGGAGAAGCTGGCTGGATGGATTCTGTCGTGCGAGATGGCGCGCGCGGTGGATGGACAGACGATGGGTACTGGGCCAAACTGGGCTTCGTTGTTTGTTTGTCCATAGCAAATTCCTCATCTGAAACCTTTTCTTCGTTATTTGTTGCACTTACATTGAACTTTTCTAGGCGTGAAGTGTGACATGCGTATTTTATTATATTTTATTACTCTAGGTTTATTGAAAACAAGAAAGAATGTCTTAAAAATACACTAAGAAATGCGTACATCTAATTATACATAAAATATATAAAGTATCAAACCAGTGATTTTACACTTCTACTTTGTAGATCTGAACAATATAAGTTTACAAAAATTTACATTGCTACATTTTGATATTTCTATAATTTATTATGTATCTTATAATTTTTTTCAGCCGATATGATCATTTTTCAGAAAAAGAAACTAAAAGGCACTTTTGCATTGTGACACCAATCTAAATTCAAATTACTGCAACCGCTCTCCCACGTTCTTTCTGTCTTGCACTTTCTCATCTAGAACCCACTCCACCTTCCTCTTCACGAACACAAACAGAGCACGGCGCCCAAGAGTGTCCATCGATTTGGCCGGGCATAGCCTCACCGGCGGTAGGTAGCGGCACAGCGAGCATCCCTAGCATCTCGCACACCCGGGGGTTCCAGGAGGTTTGCTGGAGACGGCACGTGGCCGGCCGGCCATGTGTGGCGGCGCCGCACAGCGCGGCGACGGAGCAGTAAGCGTTCACGGCGGCGCGCACGGTGTTCCGGCGAACTGTGGCTCTGTGGGAAGGGGAAAAGGGTTGGAGAGCAGCAGGAGGTTACCTTAGTGGGGGCGGTTGCGTCAATACATCAGGAATATTGCCGAGCCGAGCTGCTCTCGTGAAAGGGCGTGACGGCGGCCATGCCTAGCGGCGGCGCACGTAGCATTGGCAGCGTCCAGCAGTTCCCATGGTGGTAAAACACTTCCTACAAGTCGACGGCAGCGCGCGCAGAGTCGCCGAGCTCGAGTCGGTGTCGGATTGCTCCAATTCGATGTGCTCGCGGAAACGCGTCATGCTCACGCTTGAATGCAGAGGAACTTGAGTCGGATTCGATCGGCGCGTTCTATATAGCAAGACGCACCAATTTCCCAATTCCATCCGCATCTGCTCGTCCACTGCTCGCATCCGCCGGTTTGCTCGCATCTGCCGACCCTACCCACCGGCTTGCCCGCATCCGCCCGCCGACGATACACGCCGGCTTGCTCGCATCCGCCGCCACCATGGCCAACGAGGAGAGCGGAAGCCCCCTGCGAAGGTGGAGGCCATTCTATGGCGCTTTCGGCGCTATCGACGACGCGATCGAGAGGCAGGCGGCCACCCAGCGCCGCGTTCCGGGGTGGTAAATCCGGATCCTCCAGCTGATCCGCGGCGCCACGGACGACGGCGTGGCGCAGCTCTGCGAGTCGCTGGACGAGCCATGGCGGAAGCCAGGTGTCCTACGATTTGCTGAACGAAACGCGACGTGGCCCTAAAAATAAGAAAATAATATAACAAAAGCATACTTTTACTTTATTATAAAGCTTCAAAATATACGTTGTTCTTACGATCGACGCATCAAATCTTGATGCTAAAACAATACAAAAAGTACTTATCCAACAAACTGACTCGTCCACTACTAAAAGCATCATTCTCTTTATTCTTTGCAAATCTGCCGTCTTCAATTATATCTTCATACACCGGCTTCCCCGCATTTGCCAAGCCAACGATACACCCATTGAATCTTTCTTATGTCATTGCCACCATGGTAGGACTTCAATAAGGAGAGCGGAAAAGCTTCTTTCCGCGATGGTGGAGGCCATTAACAAAACTCTGGCAATAATGGGATTTGGAAAAGAACCATGTTGTTTCAAATATTTCGACGAGGGCGCGATCGAGAATATGATCTTGGATGAACTTTAACCCACGCGCCGCGTTCTTTCATCGACGTCTGAGGACTCTTAAGTTTCACTTCTAGATTGACACAAGAAGAAAGCAATTTTCTATCATCCAAGAACTTAGTGTATTGGCCGAGGCCCTGTAATTTTAGAGGCGCGCAGGACAGGCACCTGCTAATGTACGGGCCTGCGGAAGCGCTGGAGACTCTGAGGGTGGCGCCCGTCCCGCACAGCGCGCTGTCGTCCACCGACCTCACAAGGGCCATTGACGCCCTCGGGAACCATGGCTCGCCCCGGATCCGCAGGCTCGTAGGCGACGTCGTGCGCGGGGGAGGCCGGCCAACGTCGCCACAACTACAGCAGTCAAGGAGGAGCTCGACAAGCTCCCTGCTGATGATCGGATCCCACACCAGGGCATCTCTGCAGTGATCGCTGATGGCAACGCGCGAGAACACAAGGAGAAGTTGCACGTAAAGCCTGCTAAGATGCTTCCCGCCGCCGAGGTACACAAGAAGAAGCTGCACATGCCGCCGGCGAAGATGTTTCCTACCGTCCCTGTCGCCGAGGCATACAAGAAGAAGGTGTATGTTCCAGCAGCGAAGATGCCGCCGACCACAGCTACTGTGTCGACACCGAACATGAGTGAGACCAAGAAGCCCGCAGTCGACGAGAGCAAGAAGATGGAGGATACAAAACGCAAGTTGCGTGAGGGTTACGAAGAGGCCAAGAAGATCAAGCGTCAACACACCATTCAGAAGATCAACGGCAAGGAGGCAGCAAAGATGTTTGAGCAAAAGCAACGGAAGATGCATCCCGTCGTACGAGGGAGAGGCCTAGCAGCCTGTAGGATCTCCTCAGGCATCAGGCATTCGTTGCTTCCCTCTTTTCAGATGATTTAGGGTCCGGTCTAGTTCTCTGGTCCCGTTCGCTTCGCTGAAAAAAATAAGCCGAAATATTATTCCAGCTGATTTGTTATGAGAGAAAAACACTGTTCTGACTGAAAAAACAGATTGAAAAGTACGGATTATAAGACAAGCGAACAAGGCCTTTGTCTTTGATGACTATTATTAGGGTATCAATGTCAGCTATATCTCTGTATGTATAATGAGTTGTGATCATCCGTACTGAAAAAAGAGTAACTTTTGTCCTGCAGCATGTTCTAAGCAAAATTGTTTGTCATGTTTGCTCCAAATGTGCTCCAATGTGTATCATTCAATACATATTTCATAATGTTTTTTTTTTGCAACTGACATATTTCATAATAGTGCGACATAATTTGTAAGTAGAAATTTGGTGTCAAGTGCATCGTTCCTATTCCTGATACGGGTAGAGAATGGGCAACTTCATGTGACTATTTGCTTGTTGGCCAGATAGGTTGTAGAATGTGTATGTCTGTATCACGCATATGAATGTAGCTACATGGCTGATTTTAGGCCCAAGCGGAGGTGGGCCACATAACATGAGCCCAGAACGTGAGTTGTTTTGCCAGCTCTTCTCGTTCGTCTTCAGCGCAACTTCATCAAAGCACCGCTGCTGCACACCACACCAGCTGAGATTTGAGCCACAGTGCAAGCGAGATCGAGGGGCAGGGGTTCCACCGGCGGTGAGGTCGGCCAGACCTCACCATATTGGTGGATTCATGTTGTGGTCTGCAAGAATTTGTTTTGATTTTCATTCTCTGTTTGATATTTGATCTAGTTCCTAATTTTTATAAGACCATATAAGATTCAGATAATTCTAAGCAAGGAACCAAAAGATGGAGCTTGATTTTAGAAAAAAACATAAAACTAGTTTCATATTTTTTTTCTAAATAAAAGCAATTTTTCTGATACTAAACCAGAATTGTTAATGCATATTTATTCTAGAAAATTACTTAGATAATTTTTTTTTAAAAATATTTCTACATTTTTTATAAAGTCTAATTGATCTCCCCGAACCCCGAACTATCTTGAAACCGGATTTACCCACCTTGTGGCTGACATGACATCACCACGTCAGCCAAAACCGCTCAGATTAGTAAATCAGACGATTTCAAGAGTTAAAAAGTATAAAAAATAATTTTCTAATTGAGGAGCGTAAATCGGTCTCACGCAATAGTCGAGTAGCTCAGATGAACTTTTTCCCATCTAAAATGGGCACGAACTGTTCACGCTGAAAATCAAGGCTCAATTTGGTAACTGGGCCAGGTTTGAGTGTCGACAAAACCTTCTGTGAGCCACCTTAAGATTGGCGCTGAAGATTATGTCATAGGCCTCCAAGTGAATTATTAGTGGGCCGGCCTGTTAAGCTCTCTCCCTCGAACCAAGCTGTGTTCCCTTTCCACTCGTTGGTTGAAGCAGCTGCAGTGGCTGGCTCCACTAAAAAAAAAAGCTGCCGTGGCTGACAGTTGAGAAATTGCAGCCGCAGCTGCAACAGCAAGCTGATCCCAACACTACTTTAGCTTTGGAATATGTGTTTTTTTTCGACCTTAATTTCGTCCCCTGAATTTTGGTTGGTGAATTTACATCGAGGACATAGAAAAAACAAGAAAAATCCACGCTCGTCAAAGACGTCAACTGCTTGTCAGACATTTCCTGGAACGGTCCACCAGATCCTTCCGAACGGCCCTCCAATGCTGATTTTTTGAGCCATTTCTCCATGTGACAATACAAGTAGCCGTCAAATCTCACCTTTTTCGTTCCAGAAAAGAACATGGCCGGGCGTTCTGTTCTCACAAAATCAACACACACCTACGCGGAGCCCCTTATATTGACCGATCACGGTCTACAGCTTGATCCGGCAACCCAACGAACTTGTCAAGAACAAGAAGGCATGTCAATCCCCTTCGTGTACGTTGGAAAAAAGACAGTCATCATGGAGAAATCTTGCAGGAGGCACGGTATCTCCATCTTTCTGAATTCTGAACCTGAACCTGAAGCTTGGACAAGGACAAGAAGCAGGGCCCCAGAAGAACCGGTCCTGGATATTGCAGGGATATATACGCTTGCACATCTGATATGGCCGGCCGGCTTACTTGCCCCTGTCTGACTGTCTGAATCTGACTCGCCATGCATGCATGACGTTGAACACGATGGAGGACTCTGAATTCAGGGTCGGGATCAATGAAAAAAAAAACTATTGCAACCGATCGAAGTCTGAAACGAGTCAAACGATGAACAGGTTACCTACGCCTGTGCTGAGGTAGCAACCGGGCAAGTGTCAAGGAGTTGGTAGGAGATGGAATCAGCAAATGGAGGTCAGCTGCTTCGTGACGTGCCTGCTTAATTAACCGGTGAGACAGGCACCGTAGACCTCCGGCCGGTTTCAACAGGACAACCGGAAACCATGGGTTTGGAGTGTCAGGAACAGGTATGTCCATTAGCATCTACTCCGTAATACTAGTTAGCTGTCTGGTAGCTAATATATAATGGTGAAGTACTAGCTAGAAGTTGTATGTTCCATCAACTAATAGCTGGTTGAAATGCTGGGTTGTCTTTATCTAACAAAATACTAAAATAGCGTGTGAACAAAGGAGCGGTCGGAGCACAAAAGAGTAATTTGGGAATCTATTAACGGTTATTAGCTGAGTTTAGCCAAGTAATGATATAACCATTGGACGATTGGCTACCTAATATTCCCTCCAGAACACCCCCCCCCCCCAAAAAAAAACCCTTGATCTTTTAGTTTTTTTTTCCTAAGTCAAACTATCTTAAATTTATCAAAGCTTATAGATAAAATTGTTTATATTTATGAAATTAAATATAGATATACAATGAAAATATGTTCCGTAATAACTCTAATGATACTAATTTGGTAATATACAAATTAATAATTTGTACTCGCTCTGTCCCCCTGGTGCAAGCGGTAGATTCTTACCGCCTGTGACCGGAAAGTCCCGGGTTCGAGTCGCGGTCTCCTTACATTGCACAGGCGAGGGTAAGGTTTGCCACTGACAACCTTCTCCAGACCCCGCACAGAGCAAGAGCTCTCTGCACTGGGTACGCCATTTCTCTGTCCCTAAAAATAATCAATTTCTAGACAAAAATTTATCCACGAATAAATAGATTCCTGGGGTGGACGGCTCCACCAGCACGCCTGGAGTCCCCGTGGCATTTAACGAAGCATGCACCCCCGTCTCTCTCCTACATTAAGCGCGTTGTTCTCCCATGCCCTCTCCTCTCTCCCCTCTCCCGTCATTCTCTCCACCACAACCGCCCCCAACTCACCAATCCTCAATCTCCACGGAACCCAAAATCTTCAATCCCGGCGACCACGTTGATGGCGCCTGGTCCATATAATGGATCCTCGTCACACAGTAGATGGTTGTGGCACAATGGAGCAAGGAGATCTAGCTTCGTGGTGGCTGCGGTGCCCCTGGCCAAGGTCGCGGAGGCAGCGGCAGCGGAGGTGGCGACGGCGGGATCCAGGCTTTGAGCACCCGGATCCACGTTAATTTGTCAAATTTAAGACAATTTAACTTAGGACAAAATAAAACATCAAGTTTTTCCTTGGAACAAAGGTAGTAGTTAACCATGCTATAAGCTAAGCCTGTTTGGTTCCACAACATTTATTTTTAGCAGTTAACTTTTAGAACTAACAAATCCAATTTGCGTGAAACACGAAGGATGGTTACCTAATACTTAGTGCCCGCTCATCTCTTTTAGGAGTTCCCTATGTCAGACTTAGAAAGTTTGAGATGAGTACGCAAATGTATGGATACTTAGGGCGCGATTGGTTACCGGTGGAGTTGAGCCAGGCTTGCACTTGCCAACCAGGCCCGCAGGAACCAGGCGTAGATGGTACAAGAGCTAGTTGTTTGGTAGGTCAAACCGACGGAAACATTACAAACAATGCTATTGTTTGGATGCCTGAATGGAGCAAGCTTTTCAGTTGAAAGCGCAAAGGAACTCAACAGGTGGACGTGCGCGCTTGCGCCGCGCGAGCCAGGCTCGCCAGAAACGAGATTGAACTCCGTTTCTGCGCAGCCAGGCCGGAGCAGTACTTTTGCATCAGTCGGACCAGGCTCAAACAAGCATACAACTAATCAGTCCTGCACCTCATGGCCCAAGCTCCTCTATATCTAGCAAACCAATCACGCACTTAATGTTGTATAGGATGCAAAGAGGTAAATTGGTTGTGCGGAGTAATTTGGAGAGACAAAATAGCTTAGCATGTGTTTGTGGAAAAGGAAGATGGGTGATTTTAGAATGATTATTTTATTATATGTATATATATTCCATACATACATCATGTATATATATATATATATATATATATATATATATATATATATGATATATCGTATACTTAACCTGTTGCAAGAAATTACATCAATATTTGGTCGAACCCCTGCCCCCTCCCCTCCTACTTCCCACTCTCCACGTTGCTCCAGTGGGGCTTAAGCCCCCTTGGCCCCTGTGAGACCCCGTTAAATGGGCCAAGTTGGGCCGGACTGATGGGCTGGGCCAAATTGCCAAGACTGTAGTGACAAGGTGGTGCGAGTTACTGTAGCATCACGGAACACTGTAGCTACGGGATTTAGTCACGCGTCGAACACGAGGCAGTGCCGAACCAGCTTAAAGAGCCTAGACCTGGGAGGCCGTTAACTTTGGATCGAATTTTTTGCGTGGAGCGTGGACTGAATTTTTCGCGCGAAGCGAAAACGAAAGCACAATCGTTTTAATAAACTGTAGCATCGTAGAACACTGTAGCTACGGGAATTTGTCCCACATCGGAACCAGAGGTAGTGCCGAACCGGCTTAAAAGCCTAGACCTGGAAGGCTGTTAACTCCGGATCGATTCTTTTGCGCGAAGCGAGGACGAAAGCGCAAGAGACTTAATTAGTAGGTGTCGTCTATTCAACGTGTAGAGTGGATCTTAGCCGCCATCTCGGGTCAGGGCGTTACAACCCCCATGCTAAACTATTACTTTTTTTCCACTACGTGAGCTATGACCGCTAAATTGTGTTTTAGTGCTGCTAAATTGCTTAGCATTAGCTTGAAAATAGCTCCGCTATTTCAATTTAAGCTAGAACAACAACTTATTAGGGTTTCCTTAGAAACACAACAATCCGAATGCCACTAGGTTGACCTAGACGGAATCGGACCTTTCGAGCCCTTCAGCGCCCTCAGTGATCGATTTGGGGAATAAAAGTGTCGATAGGTTTAGCCTAGGCGTCACCCCTTATTATATAGCGCAGTGGGACGGGGAGCCGTCCCCAAAGTGACCTTAGGGTTGCCGCCGATCGCGGCAAGACTTATGTAGTTGGATAGGTAGCTGGCAGGTGGACCCAAACTTAGCTTCTCTTAGTTAATCTCGTGATTAATCTTGGATTAGCCGAGATCACCTTCCAACAGGGTAGGGGGCTACGTCCCTGTATCCTGTTAGATCCTTCATCCTTCATTTTAGTGTGGAGACTTGGGGAGTGCTCAGTTGCACTGGCAGCCGTGTAGCAGCAGCTAGCCAGTGCAGCTAATCGGAGGTTCAAATAAAAATTTACATTGTTTGGATGTATGAACGTTTAATCACTTGTACAATCATGCTTTGGTCTGGTATAAAGCGACACTTTTTCCCAAAGATCCATTACTGTCTTGTATTTATATAAGTAGAGAAGCGGTACTACATGATCCTTGTAAGACTAGTCTTAATTACAAAGATCGACAACGGAAAAGATAACGGCTCATCTTCGAAAGAATGAATTGCTATCATCTAAACGTTCGATTCTGGTCTATGCAGATTGGTGCAGGTAAAGCGCGCGGTACTACATGACAAGATCTGGCGTATCATCGGAGAAGTTCATACTGCATAAACTGGTGGGAATAAAGGCTTATTTCTCTATTAAGAAAAATCTGACTCCAAGCTCACTGATTTGTGTGAAAGAAAAAAAACTGTGCTAGCTACATTGCATGCGATTTAAAATGGTGTAAAGTCAAGGGAAAGTGACGGGTTAAATTACTAGATCAGTACGGAGTAGCAATCAATTAAGCCCTTGTCAAAACCACCTCACCTAATGCCAAGTGCCAAACGAAAAAAAAAAAAACAAACCATTCTCGCCCAAGATGTTGACAATGCAAGGAATGCAAGCATATGACGGGGACGACCGAGCACGTTTCTGACTTTACACACACGATGGAGACTTGGGCATGTGAAATTAAACTAGCGAAACCGCACGGCGGCATATGTTTTCGCGTGGTGCATGAACCGTGTCAATGCAAGCTTCTGCCGGAAGTACAGTTAGTTCACCAAATGGGTTTCCGTGAGTAGGGCGTTTGCATTGGGTGATGGGCACATAGATCTTCTCGTGTGAGGGGGAACATACCACCTAACGAAAACGCTAGCTCCTCCCTTGATCACAAGCTATGCTCAGTGACACAGGAAAGGTGTGTTGTGTACGGAAATGAATGTTTTCTGTGTGCAAAATATGGGCGAGTTTGCTAATGCTAGTAGGACTGGCTTAGTCAGCTCTGTTTAGGCAACCCATCCGGCTTCGGACGCTCGAAATCCAACGCCTAGAAGTGATGCCTGGACTAGGCGACTTGAGCTTCTCCACGCACCGCGGCAAATGAGCCCTGATATGCTCGGTGGCAAAGAATGATGAAAGATCTTGACCGCATTCCCATGCTGATTATAAATGGTTTGTTTAAGTTTAGTGCCCACAAAAAAGTCGAATTTGCACTAATAATAAGCATCACAACCCATCTCCATCGAATCACAAGTGTGTGGTGTGGCCGTGTGGGCAAACCATTCACCCGGCAACTCTTGGTGCTTGCATGATACAGCGGATCACTCATCACTCATCACTCATCGCCTTGCCTACTGGTAATCCACCCACTGCGCTGCACTGCACGGATGCACGCACGCACGCGCAGAGCCGTCCATCAGGACAGAGACGGCTGCTGGTGTGATCCAATCCAACCCCAATACCCAATGTACTCATTCAATTTCGTCGCGGCCTCCCAACCAAACCTCCGGCTGGGCATGAACTCTTCTCCTTCGTCTCGTCTTCTCTACCTGTACGCTCACAGCGTACGCAACGCGAGAGGGACACGTCACTAAAATAATTGGCACTCCCAAGGCAACGACAAGAACAGCTAGCCGTCAGCGTCTGGACGCACCCATAGCGCCATGCAGCACCTAAACCCCTCAGCTTTCATCCAATTGGCTAAACCTTGTCATATACTATATATCTTTTTTTATAAAACACGTTCACATACATATACGAAGTATACATCTGCATAATTGCCTCTGTATATAAACACATACACGCAGATAAAATATAAATAAACGTTCAACTACAAACAACTTTGTACTGTGTAATCGTAAAAATAAAATAAAATTTATAAAGTCATCGCAGACGCCACGTTGTTAATGAACATATTGTCTGAAACCAAAAGGGTAACTAATCGGAAATACCGTCGCCAGGTCGAGAACTCAAATTCAACGAGCTCCACCAATCAAGCGAGAGTCAAACATTTGATGCAACCCACCTGATTAAGCTTTGTTTCTGTCCACGTTCGTCCGGTGTCGTAGTGTGAAGGCAGGAAGCAACGCGAGATACTGATCTGTCCCTGCCAAAGACCCGGTCTACACGCCGGCGATTTTTTTCCTTTGTCCTCTTGTATTATTTCCATGTACATATATACGGTTGGTCTTCGAGTTGCAAACGTGTATGCAAACCATGTACGCCTCTGCTCTGACCAGACTTTCCTGCAAGGCATTTGCATTCTGTGCAACAAGTGATGTGAACTGCACGATCCTGTCAGTAATAAGTGAAGAGTGAACAGATAGATTCAAATGGTTCGGTAGCCAATGCAAGTGATTTTTTTTTTCTCACAGGCTCTTGTTCATTCGTCGACAGAGACAACCAGACCTGCAAGTCGTAAACCATCGCTGCTGTGGAACAAGAAAGGAATAATGACCTTGTAGATACAGCATGAATACACACAAAAGTAGCATCAAGAATAAGACCAGTCTTATGTGCATCTTTTTTACCCTTTTTTGCGAACCAGACTACTAGTCTAGCACTGTACCACATGTGTTTTGCATGCATGGCTTAATGGTCTAGCACTTCTGCAGATCATGTTTAATCTCAAGCATATCATCGACCGATCCGTCAGGATTATCGCAGGAATTATTCCGTTGGCAGCCAAAGCCACATGGAGTGATTAGCAATCCTGTAATCCCCCAGCACGTCCTACAACTCTAGGCATACAGTATAGATAGAATACTTTGAATTGACAAGAGAAAAAAAAAGAATAAAAATCTATGCACATCTCACGGCGACCTGGCTTGCCCATCTGACCATGTCCTGTCCCACGTTACCTCCCAATATTTTTGTCCTGATCCATCCATCCGTAGCCCATAGATGCATAGGTCACCATCCTAGAGTCGTACTCACTTTGTACCAAAAAGATTGTATTTCTAGAACACTGCTAGGTCAAATTTCATAGATTTATATAAAAAATACTAATAATTATCATAACAAACAAATATTATTAGATTCGTCATGAAATATATTTTCATGGCATACTTACTTGAATTCATATATATTGATACCAATTTTCATAAATTTAGTTAAATTTAAGATAGTTTAAGTTTGATCACATACAAAATTGCATTCTTTTCTAGAGAGATATACTATGCCGTAGGGCCAAGGCAAAGCAGAGACGCATTTCTTTCGCAGACGTACACATCACCCGACGCTCCAACGGACCACCAAAAGTAAACGGCCCGGCCGGGCACAGCCGTGGCCACCCACCCCGGCCGGCCCCGGCAGTGCCATTATCCTGACGACCTCCTCCATCCACTTGCTGCTCAATCAGCCACAGACCGCGCACACATTGACCACGACGTTAATGATAGCTAGCCTTTCTAAGATTATTATCGATTATATATTTATATATGTGCGATGCGGGATGAGACTGGAAGATATATATTATCAAGATAAGTGTGTAGTGCTCTTCGATGCACCTGCCACTTCCTCCAGAAGTGCCCATTGGAAACGCGAATCTTCGGAGCCTCGTCGGCTGTTGCTTTCGCCTTTTTCCAGTTCTGCAAAATGGATCCGGAAAAAGGGTTTACAACTGTCAGGAGAACACTGAATGAACATGCAAAGAAACTGATCAGTGTCCCATTATCTCCATTAGAATGGCTAGATTTAACGTTGGCTCGCCACGCCTATCACAACCCTCCTCCTTTACCAGGGTTTGGGACCTGCTATGTTGAGACAACATAGGCAGAGTTACAGTTTTGTATGTTAAAAAAAAAACCCTGAATTTTAAATGTCATAGGTTACAGTTTTCGACGGTCAAGCGATTTCTTCTCAAGGTTTACATGCAGCCATGTAGGAGTAATATTGTAACAATACAATAAATGAAGCAGAAACTTTCATTTGACATTAGGTTGGTGATGAAAAAAAACATGGTTTGGTTTCTTATCAGTTAAGACTTAAGAGTCGCATAAAAGATTCAGAAGATATGCATGAATATATGCAGCAATAAATTATCTCAGCATGGTGCAATATTCAATACCAACCTGGGCTCCAAAAGAAATATTCTGTGGCAACTTCCAAAGTTTGATGACGACCCTAGAGAAGGATAACAACTAAGGCTTCGTACAGGGAAGTTGGACTTTTGCACGTAGAGTTGTAGCAACCCATGCAAAACGTCAAACATGTGAACTGGGCAAGAAAAGTATTTCCGATTTGTTTTCCTTCCCTCTCTGGAGTCTATTGGAGAAGAAAAAATTGGTGGTGGCAAACGTGTAAGTAACTGACTTGGATGTTTCTGCATCATATACCTTTGCCATTCTTCCTCGGGGAACAAGACAAGGAAAGCTCAACACCACCAGAAAGAGCAAGCAGCTGCTTCTTCTTCCCCCATGCTGTCGTAGAAAGAACCTCTGGTTCTTTAGCTAGTCAGAGCCCAAAATCCAAATTGAGCGTCTCTGCGAGCTGCAGGACGTTTCATGAGAGAATCATGCCATCGCTGAATTTGCTATGCAGTAGCAGTAGCGCCTCCAAATTACCCGTGCCTTTCTTTGGTACTGCCTTGGTGGTCCTCCTCTCTTTTGCATCCCTCGCCAGCTCCTGTACAGAGCAAGAGAAGAGCTCCCTCATCGACTTCCGAGATGGTCTCTCCCAGGAGGGCAATGGCGGCCTCAACATGTCGTGGGCCAACAGCGCAGACTGCTGCCAATGGGAAGGAGTAAACTGCGGCAACGGTGGCGTGGTCACAGAAGTCTTGCTGCCTTCTAAAGGCCTCAAAGGGAGGATCCCACCATCTCTCAGCAATCTTACAGGGCTGCTGCACCTCAACCTGTCATGCAATTCACTCTACGGCAGTCTGCCAGCAGAATTGGTGTTCTCCAGCAGCATCATCATCTTGGATGTCAGCTTCAACAGCCTATCTGGTCCTCTGCAAGAGCGTCAGTCCCCAATTTCTGGCCTTCCTCTCAAGGTACTGAATATCTCAAGTAACTTCTTTACAGGACAGTTACCATCCACAACACTGCAAGTGATGAACAATCTTGTCGCTCTTAATGCAAGCAACAACAGCTTTACAGGACCATTGCCATCCTCTATTTGCAGCAACGCCCCATCACTTGCCATGCTTGATCTTTTCTTAAATGACTTCAGTGGCACTGTTTCCCCAGAGTTTGGCAATTGCTCCAAGTTGACAGTACTCAAGGCTGGCCACAACAACCTTACAGGAGGTCTACCCCATGAAATGTTCAATGCTACCTCATTGGAGCACCTCTCTTTTCCAAACAATAATTTGCAAGGGGCACTTGATGGTTCCAGCCTAGTCAAACTCAGTAATCTGATATTCCTTGACCTTGGATCAAATGGGCTTGAAGGAGAGATGCCAGATTCTATTGGGCAGCTGGGAAGATTGGAGGAGCTCCACTTAGACAACAACCTGATGATCGGAGAGCTGCCATCGGCCCTACGTAACTGCAGAAGTCTCAAGTATATCACCCTCAGAAACAATAGTTTTGTGGGAGATCTTAGCAGAGTTAACTTCACCCAGATGGATCTGAGGACTGCAGATTTTTCACTGAACAAATTCAGTGGAAGAATTCCTGAAAGCATATATGCATGCAGCAATCTAATTGCTTTGCGATTGGCTTACAACAATTTTCAAGGCCAGTTCTCACCAAGAATAGCCAATCTCAGATCCCTTTCCTTCCTTTCAGTTACCAATAACTCATTTACAGATATCACAGATGCACTTCAGAATCTCAACAGATGCAAGAACCTTACCTCCTTGCTAATTGGAAGCAACTTCAAAGGTGAAACCATACCACAGAATGCAGCAATTGATGGTTTTCAGAATCTTCGGGTCCTAACCATAGATGCATGCCCATTGGTTGGGACAATCCCTCTTTGGTTATCAAAACTCACAAAATTGGAGATATTAGATCTATCATACAATCACCTTACTGGAACAATACCATCCTGGATTAACAGGCTGGAACTCCTCTTCTTTCTGGACATATCAAGCAACAGGCTTACAGGGGATATCCCACCTGAATTGATGGAGATGCCAATGCTACAATCTGACAAGAATGCTGCCAAGTTGGACATGAAGTTCCTTGAGTTACCTGTATTTTGGACACAATCACGTCAATACCGTTTGCTCAATGCTTTCCCCAATGTATTGAATCTATGCAACAATAGCTTGACAGGCATAATTCCCCAAGGGATTGGTCAGCTGAAAGTGCTCAATGTCCTCAACTTTAGCACCAACAGCTTATCTGGAGAAATACCACAACAAATTTGCAACCTCACCAACCTGCAAACTCTAGACTTGTCAAATAACCAGCTCACAGGTGAACTACCAACTGCACTGAGTAATCTTCACTTCCTTTCTTGGTTCAATGTGTCTAACAACGACCTAGAAGGGCCAGTTCCAAGTGGAGGACAGTTTAATACCTTTACAAATTCTAGCTACATTGGAAATTCCAAGCTATGTGGTCCTATGCTCAGTGTCCATTGTGGCCTGGTAGAAGAACCTCCAGCCTCAATGAAAAGGAGGCACAAGAAGACCATCTTTGTGCTTGCCTTAGGTGTGTTCTTTGGAGGGCTTGCCATGCTTTTCTTGCTGGGACGTCTTATTCTGTTCATCAGAAGCACAAAATCTGCTGACAGAAACAAGAGCAGCAACAACAGGGACATTGAAGCAACTTCATTCAACTCTGTTTCAGAGCACATAAAGGGAAGCATTTTGGTGATGGTACCTCGAGGAAAGGGAGAATCAAACAATATCACATTCAATGATATCTTGAAGGCCACAAATAATTTTGATCAGCAGAACATTATTGGTTGTGGAGGTAATGGTCTAGTCTATAAGGCTGAGCTACCTTGTGGATCCAAGCTTGCGATCAAGAAACTCAATGGAGAAATGTGTCTGATGGAAAGAGAATTCACAGCAGAGGTTGAAGCACTCTCTATGGCACAACATGAGAATCTTGTGCCACTATGGGGTTATTGTATCCAGGGAAACACGAGGCTCCTCATATATTCTTTCATGGAGAATGGGAGTCTTGATGATTGGCTTCACAACAAGGACAATGCCAACTCATTTCTTGATTGGCCAATAAGGCTCAAGATTGCACAAGGAGCAGGTCGGGGCCTTTCTTATATCCACAACACCTGCAACCCTAACATTGTTCATCGTGACATCAAGTCCAGCAACATCTTACTTGACAGAGAATTCAATGCTTATGTTGCTGATTTTGGCCTGGCAAGATTGATCCTTCCTTACAACACACATGTCACGACAGAGCTGATAGGCACTCTGGGTTACATTCCTCCCGAGTATGGCCAGGCCTGGGTGGCCACACTGAGAGGTGATATATATAGTTTTGGAGTGGTCTTGCTTGAGCTGCTCACAGGGAAGAGGCCCGTCCAGGTTTTGACCAAGTCGAAGGAACTTGTCCAATGGGTAAGGGAGATGAGGTCCCAAGGAAAGGATATTGAGGTCTTGGATCCTGCTCTCAGAGGAAGAGGACATGACGACCAAATGCTGAATGTGCTTGAAGTAGCCTGTAAGTGCATCAACCACAATCCTGGCTTGAGGCCGACCATCCAAGAGGTGGTGTACTGCCTGGAAACTGTAGTTGAGCCCCTGCAGGTGCAGGTGCAGATGTAATAAAAGGAGAACATATTGTAGGTGGCAATATTGTACTCCATCAGACTAGGTGTAACTTCAGTAGAAGGAAGAGTTTCTAACAAAGAGCGCAGTACTGTACATTTCTGAAAGAAAAGTCTCATGTCATGAGGCCCTGTATACAATTTTCCTTATTCCTTCCGTGGAAATATTGCACCTCCTAGTTCAAACGATTGAATATGGAAAGTGCATAAAAAAAAGGCATTGGACTCTTGCTTAGTATGCCTACATTTGTATCCTAGTGAAGTTGTACAGTTGTGTATGTAAATCTGTGAAAAGAAAAGGCTGACAGCTATGAGCTTCTGTCTACAATTTTCCCTCTTGTTATCTAAAACCTATAGCGCTCAAGTTCAATTGCAGGAACAGTGAAAGCACTTTGAAAGCATATTGAGCTATCAATTAATTCATTAACATTTCTGGAACTGTGAAACATGTACAGATGCCTGTATTAGAAAAGATGGATATATGGATAGCATAATTGAGGAAGAAGGATGGACTTTGCTGGCTTTTTTTTTTTAATCTGTGAAGGGGACAGGACAAGATATGAAGTACCATTGTTCAGAATTTAGCTTACTGTTGTTGCTGTGAGAGGGGGAAATTTATGAACCAGTGGTGTTCAGATTTAACTTAGCAGCATAATCAGTATTGTTCAGTTTCAGTTTGGTTCCCTCCCTCCCTATAATAACAATATGATGCTTAAGCCTACATGGTTGGGAGGAGTAACCACAGCAGCACAATGGCGGAAGCAAGACCACAAGCAATGCACATTTCCACAGACCACACCATCCTAACAGCCCGACAATTTTCACATGCAGAATGCTAACACCAACAAGCCCTAGCAAAAAAAAGGCAGCACAGCACCAACCTCTAACACAAATGTCAGGGGCATCAAATGACGGTCGCGGTTGCTGGCTGCCGCCTGCCGGTGGTCGCCCTCGCCCAGCCAGGAACGCGTGCGAATCTATGCGGAACGGGAGGGGCCGCACCGTCACAGCCAGCGGCTGTGCGGGCGGGGTGAGGCCGCCGGGGAAGAAGAGGGCTAGAACTCCCCGGTCTCCTTTATCTTCTCCGTGGGCCGTCGCATTCACAGATTCATTCTTACTGGTAGATGGGCCTTTTCTGGGCTAACACTTCCCATTCTTACCGGCCCGGTTCTCCCCGGAGCGCACGCCGCCGACGCCCGACGGTGAGCCGCGCAGGCGCGCATCCCTTCTCGCCACCCAAGCGGCGAGTCAGAAGCGACGCCCGCCGCCGCCACCTCACGTCACGCCCGTCCGCAGCAAGGTGAGCGAGTTCCTACTTCCTTTCCTCCCTGCTTCATCCCTAATCCGACAGCAGCGACCTCCAACTCTAATCTGCTTCCTTTTTCTTCTTTGCCCTAACGCAGTGGAAATGGCGGCGCCGGTGCCGGAGTGGGCTACCAAGGAGCCCTGCCTCATGGGGATCGACGAGGCTGGCCGTGGCCCTGTCCTTGGTAAACGCTTTCTCTCTTCTGACCGGTCCATACGCAATGTTGCTCCAAACTCTTTTTGAGTTTTACTGTATAAATATTCAGTAGTCCAAAGTGAAATAGGATGAACACTCATGGAAATGCGCAATGTTGCTTGAAATTCAAGTTGGTTTCAACACGTTCCCCAGCAAAATGTCATGAGCAGGACGCTGATCTGCAGGTTTTGAGGAGAGATGGCCAGATGGGGTCTTCCCAAAACTCACTTCCTATTACTTCTCGTGCAGGTCCTATGGTGTATGGATGCATGTACTGCGCGAGCTCTTACAATAACACTCTTGCCACTCTCAAGTTCGCAGGTCTTCCTCACTCACATCTTCGTCATCTGCTTGTTGAAGCTGATTTACTTGTTGTTGTGTAGTTGCATCACACAGCTCAGTATTCTCAGAGTAGTTTTAGTTCTACAGATTACAGACATGTGTATATAATTTAGTTTCAATTGTATACCGAATTATTCAGTGACTGAGCTTGTGTCAGAGAATAAATTGGGTAGCTTCGAAGTTATGACACATAATCTTTGATAGATTAATTTGCGACCTTGTTCAATTTGTGCTCATTCATTAAGTAGATGCTGGCAGTAGTTAAGCACTTTGGTTGATTTGGCATGGTATAAGCTAGCATATCTTTTAAAGACCTGATGCATATATTTATGTGATGGGATAAGTCTCATGTGCTGGTCTTTGTGGGGCTGTGCTGGTCACATGGTCTTTGTGGCTGCATGGTCTGTTTTTAGGACAGCATAGGACAACATCTTAGAGGACATCATCTTAGCATCTAGGACATCATCTTAGCATCTAGGACAACATCTTAGACTAGCACAGCCTATAAATATATACCCCCAACTCCTCAGGTTGGTATGGCATTTGTGTGAGAAATAAACCAAAAAATTGTCCCAACTCATAGTGTCATCCTCTCTCGATGAGAGTAAGAATTCTGCTACTACCAAGAGTAAGAATTCAAATGACTAACAACCTGTATCGAGCCAGTATTATCCTATAGCTTTGAGCATCTCCTCATCTCATCTTCTTTCCCCTCTAATAGCCCCTCACTAGGAGCAAGAAGCACTCACGCTCGCTCTCTGCTCCTCCTCTCCTCTCACAGACGAAGCAGAGCAGCCCTCTCCCCACGCAGCAACCCCCCGGTAGCGCGTCATGTCCGCAGGGCAGTCTCAGCGCTCGGTCGCCTCGAGCACGCGACGTCGGCAGTGATGGGATAAGTCTCTGTGGTCATTGTGGGGCTGCAATAGATCTTTAATCAAGAATGACATGGTGGTCTTGCTGCCAAACCCTTGGCGACTGGAGGACAAGAAGGACAAAGACATCTTGACTAGACAAAGATCTTGATGGACAAAGATCTTAGGACAGCATCTTAGAGGCACCTTAGGACAGCATCTTAGAGGACAGCATATTAGCATTTTAGATTAGCATCTTGGCATATGCTTAGCTGCCTAGCAGCCTATAAATATGTATCCCCAACCCCTCAGGTTGGCATGGCATTGAGAAATAAACCAGAAAATTGTCCCAACTCCTAGTGTCATCCTCTCTCGATGAGAGTAAGAATTCTGCTACTACCAAGAGTAAGAATTCTCGCTACTACCAAGAGTGAGAATTCAAATACTAACAACTAGTATCGTCAGTCGTACTATCCTCAGTAGCTGAGCTTCTCCCTCGCTCATCTCTCTCCCACCACACAACATCCCATTTCACCAGCGGCAAGAAGCAGCCCAAGCGCTCGCCACTCCTCCTCCCCAGCAGACGCAAACAACTCGCAGCCCTTCTCCCCCATGCAAAGAGCCCCCCAGCGCGCGTCATGTCCGTGAGGCGATCTCGGCCTTCAGTCGCCTCGAAAGCACGCCAAGGCGGCGGAGAGGCCGAACTTGCCGCGGCGGCAGAGAACGCGAGCGAGCGGCGCAGCAGAGACTGATGGGCGACAAAGCGTCGAGGTCGGCAATGCGCGGGCAGCAGCAGCCAGAGCGGAGGCGGAGCAACAAGGCGGCGGCAATGAGGTCGAGGCTTCAAGGCGGCGAAAGATCGGCAGCCCATTTCATTGAAGACACCGCCGACGCGGACCTCGAGCTGCTAGAGAGGGAGGCGGCAGCGAAGGCGGCGGCGGCGATAAGCGACGCGCGCGCCCACGAGCATGGCGGCAGCCTGCACAGCGCGGACGCTTGACCGGGGCGCTCTCGGAGGAGGCGCGCGCGGCGGTGGCGCTCTGGGCAGCAAGACGCGCCCACGAAGCGCGGCGGCAGCGAACAGACGCACGGACGCGCCGGCGGCGCTCCTGGTGGAGACGTGCACGGCGGCGGCGCTCCTGGAGGAGGCGCGCACGGCAACGGTGGCGGACGAGTCGATGGAGAGCGCGGCCTTCACAGGCAGCGTGGCTCTCTCTCCCCAGATCGGTACCGACGGGTCGATGGAGAGCGCGGCCTTCACAGGCAGCGTGGCTCTCTCTCCCCGGATCGGTACCGTGGTTACATCGGGCTCCAGGCTGTTGTCAGGGACGTCGGTCCCGACAGTGGGTGGCGTACCCTCACCAAGACCAACTACGTCGAGTGGGCTGCGGTGATGAGGGTAAAGCTCCAGCTGCGGCACATGTGGGAGGCAGTCCAATACGGCGACGTCGACTACGACCTAGATCGACGGGCGCTGGATGCCCTCATCGCTAAAATCCCACCCGAGATGCAGTTCTCGCTTACCAACAAGTGGACTGCTAATGAGGCTTGGGACGCCGTCGCTGCGGCACGCATCGGCAGCGACCACGCCCGTAAGTCCACACTGCAGGCACTTCGCAAGGAGTGGGAGAATCTGGCCTTCAAGCCAGGTGAGGACGTTGATGACTTTGCTCTCCGTCTCAACACTTTTTTGCAGAAGATGGTGCAGTTCGGCGATGAGAGAGCTGTCGAAAAGCTCTTTCGCTGCGTCCCCGAGAAGTACAAGCAGATGGCTCGCTCGATCGAGTCCCTGCTGGAGCTCTCCACGATGTCGATCGAGGAGGCGATAGGTCGCCTCAAGGTCGTCGACGGCGATGAGCCACAGTCTCTCTCGGGGCCCATCACCACTGGCGGGAAGCTCCTTCTCACTCGGGAGTAGTGGCTTGCCAGCCAAGGTGACCGGAAGAAGGGGGATCCTTCTTCCGCGACAGCGCGGCGCAGCGCGGCAAGCCGCGCAAAAGCGCGCAGAGACGCCAGTGCCGGGCGCGAGGACGTCTTGCCGGGTGATGCCCATGAGGCGCCAGGCGGCGCCGTCGGCGGCACAAAGCCGGCCGCAAGACGAGACGACGCCGCCGCAATCGCGCCAACTTAGGCCATTGGGCCAAGGATCGCCGATAACCACGACGTGGGCTGTGCCCACGTCGCCAAAGCGAGGAGGAGGAGCCGGCTTTGTTCATGGCACATGCAAGCATCGAGCTACCTCACCTCCGCACACCGCCGCAGCCGACCTCCTCCACCTTGACGAGCCAAAAGCACACGCCCTCCTCGACGACGGCTCCGGAACGACAAGATCCGACGGTGGTGCCTCGACACCGGCGCCACCACCCATCACATGACCGGTCGACGGAGTTCTTCACCGAGCTTGACTCTAGCGTCCGAGGCTCCATCAAGTTTGGGGATGCCTCCGGCGTGGAGATCAAGGGCGTCGGCTCCGTCATCATCTTCACCGCCGTGTCTGGTGAGCACAGGCTGCTCACCGGAGTCTACTACATCCCCGTGTTGAGGAACTCCATCATCAGGTTGGGACAGCTGGATGAGAACGGTTCGCACGTGGTGGTTGAGGATGGGGTCATGAGGATTTGGGATCACCGTCGTCGCCTTCTTGCCAAGGTATCCAGAAGCGCAAATCGACTCTACGTCCTTAACGTGCAGGTGGCACAACCCCTCTGTCTCGCTGCTCGTCGGGACGACGAGGCGTGGCAGTGACACGAGCGTTTCGGGCACCTTCACTTCGAGGCCCCTGGCGGCTCGGTTACCACGGAGATGGTGCGAGGCCCGCCGTGTGCCGACCAGGTGGAGCAGCTCTGCGACGTCTGCGTGTTGACGAAGCAGAGGCGACTCCCCTTTCCCCAGCGGGCGAGCTTTCGAGCCAAGGAGAGGCTCGAGCTTGTGCACGGGGACTTGTGTGGCCCGGTGACACCGACCACACCGAGAAGACGACGCTACTTCCTGCTGCTCGTCGACGACCTCTCCCGCTACATGTGGGTGATGGTCCTCGGCAGCAAGGGAGAGGCTGCGGACGCCATCAGGTAGCCTTGCAGTCGCTGAGCTGCGGAGGCGGAGTGCGGCAGCATATCGTGTCCGCGCTTGCGACAACGGCGGCGAATTCACAGCCGCTAAGTTCGCGTCGTCTGCATCACCGATGAGGGGCATTCAATAGCCACTACTCCGCTACCAGACAAAACCCACAAAGAAACGCGCGCGTCGCCGAGCGGCGCAACCAGACGGTTGTGGGGATGGCTCGGGCCCTTCTCAAGCGAGAGGGATGTCGGCCGTCTTCGGGAGAGGCGGTGGTGTCGGCCGTCTACATTCTCAACCGCCGCCTACCAAAGGCGCTCGACGGCGGACGCCGTCGACGAGGCTTGGCATGGGCGCAAGCCGGCGGTCTCCCATTTGCGGGTCTTCGGCTGCCTCGCGTTCGCCAAGGAGCTTAGCCACATCGGCAAGCTCGACGCGAGAGCACTCGGGAGTGTTCATCGGCTCACGCGGAGGGCTCGAGGGCCTACCGCATCCTCGACCAAGACACGCTGCAGCGCGCAGCGTGCCGACGCCAGGTTCGACGAAGCGCGAGGATGGGCGTGGGACAAGCGGTGGACGACGGCTCGGCTCCGACGTCGACGACTTCACCGTCGAAAGCACGTCCACTTCGAGGAGCTGGGGAGTAGGCGGCTCTTCTTCGGCGAGCGCGTCTACCCAGGTCCCCCGAGAGCCTCCACCGACCTCGGCGCTGCTACTCCTCGGCAAAGACCACGCTCTCCACCAGACCTCACGCGATGAGTCGCCGCCACGCTCCACCACAACGCAAGCAACGCCACGCACTCTAGCACCGACATGCACTTCTCCGGGCACGTCTACTCCAACACCAGCTCGTGTCGAGCATAGCCCGGTTGAGCTCGCTACTCTGCCCTCTCACGACGAGGAGCGCATCGACGCGTACGTGGTACCGTACGATGGAGAACCTTCTCGGCGACCAGTCGGTGCCGGGACTGGTGCCTCACGACCTGGAGGACCTGGAGGCGCAGTTGCATCTTGCATGTGACGGCACGGCGAGCCTCGATGCGTCACGAGAGGCGAGAGACGCGGCATGGCGCGCCGCGATGCAATTGGAGATGGATGCGGTTGAGAAGAACCGCACCTGGGAGCTTGCTGACCTTTCTCGTGGTCATCGCGCGATCACCCTTAAGTGGGTGTACAAGCTGAAGAGGGATGAAGCCGGCGCCATCGTCAAGCACAAGGCTCGCTTGGTGGCACGAGGTTTCGTGCAAAGGCGGAGGGGGTCGACTTCGACGACGCTTTGCTCCCGTCACGGATGGAGTCCGTCGACTCCTCTTGCGCTTAGCCGCCCGGGAGGGCTGGGCGTGTTCATCACATGGACGTCAAGTCGGCGTTCCTTAACGGCGACTTGAAGGAGGAGGTCTCGTGCACCGGCCGCCGGATTTGCGATCCCGGCAAGGAGGGCAGGTGTTCGCTTTCGCGCAAAGGCCCTCTATGGCTTGCGTCGAGCACCGAGGGCGTGGAATGCCAAGTTGGATTCCACGCTAAAGGGATGGGCTTGAGCAAAGCCCGCGACGAGGCGGCCATCTACCGACGGGCAGGCGGTGGAGGAAATGCTCACGGTGGGTGTCTACGTCGACGACTTGATGATCATCGGCACCAAGGATGCGGAGGTGGCGGCATTCAAGGAAGAGATGAAGGCCACCTTCCGGATGAGTGACCAGGGCCTCTCTCCTTCTACCGAGAATCGAGGTGCACCAGATGACTCCGGATCACGCTTGACAGACCGCCTCGCCAAGCGCCGTCGTTGAGCTAGCCGGGCTCACCGATCGCAATCCAGCTCTCACTCCGATGGAGGAGAGGTCAAGGTCGAGCCGCGACAAGACAACGGAGGAGGTGGACGCTTCGCAGCATCGCGGCGTCTTGTGGGGAGCCTTCGCTACCTCGCCCACACACGGCCGGACTTGGCATTCTCCGTCGGCTCGTTAGTCGGTTCATGCAAATGACCGACGACGGAGCACCATGAGGGTCAGAAGAGGATCATCCGCTACGTTATGGGGACTCTCGACCACGGCCTCTACTACCCTAGGTGCCCCAGGGTAGCACACTTCGTCGGCATGCGGACAATGACCACACCGGCGACATCGACACCAGCAAGAGCACGAGCGGGATTCTTTTCTTCCTCGGCAAGTGCCTCGTTAGCTGGTAGTCGGTCAAGCTGCAGGCGGTGACCCTGTCCAGCTGCGAGGCCGAGTACATAGCGGCCTCCACCGCTTCGACTCAGGCGCTCTGGCTCGCTCGACTGCTTGGTGATCTCCTCGGCAGAGACACTAGAGCGGTGGAGCTCAGGGTGGACAGTAAGTCCGCTCTGGCCCTGGCAAAGAACCCCGTTTTCCATGAACGCAACAAGCACATCCGGATGAGGTACCACTTCATCCGAGGTTGTTTGGAGGAAGGGAGCATCAAGGCGAGCTACATCAACACCAAGGACCAGCTTGCGGACCTGCTCACCAAGCCCCTTTGGAGGATCAAGTTCCTTAAGCTCTGCTCCAGGACGGGGATGGTTCAACTTTCCCACAAGACGGCGCACAAGACTTTGGGGGAGAATGATGGGATAAGTCTCATGTGCTAGTCTTTGTGGGGCTGTGCTGGTCACATGGTCTTTGTGGTTGCATGGTCTGTTTTTAGGACAACATAGGACAACATCTTAGAGGACAACATCTTAGCATTTAGGACAGCATCTTAGACTAGCATCTTGGCATATGCTTGGCTGGCTAGTAGCCTATAAATATATACCCCCAACCCCTCAGGTTGGTATGGCATTTGTGTGAGAAATAAACCAGAAAATTGCCCCAACTCCTAGTGTCATCCTCTCTCGATGAGAATAAGAATTCTGCTACTACCAAGAGTAAGAATTCAACGACTAACATTATGAACTTTTGAAATTGTGGTGGAGGACAAACATGGGTAGGAAGTAGGAACATTGAATTTGCTATTCTTGGTGCATCACGATTTTTTTCCCAGACAAGATTAGCTGCTGCTAATTGCTATCCTCTTGTTTCCCTTTTCTGCGAAATACTCTCCTCTCTAGTCCCTTTCAATGAACTCATGACTTGCAGGTGCTTCCATGTTCATTAGTCTTGTAGCAAACTACCAAACCCTTCTTTTTCAATTTTTGTTAAGCCCGCCCAGCTTCTGACATCTTAGAGTTGATTGTTGACACATCTCCTTTTTATCTGTGGCATACATACTGACATTTGCATGAATTCAATCTTTGGAGTGGTAATCTTGAGTCTGCCGTGGTAGTTATTATGCTTACTATCTTATGATGTTCCAGTGGCAGAGTCGGTTGGACATGTTACTTTCCACATGCCATGGAAGAGTTCAAGAGTAGTTTTGCTACTAACACATTGACTTTTAGCATAGCCTATTGATCTTAACTTCTCAAACAGATTCAAAGACCTTGAAGGAGGAACAAAGAGAGGAGCTATTTGAAAGTTTAAAGGTCAATAGCTCTATTGGGTGGGAAGTGGATGTCATATGCCCAAAGGATCTATCTGCTAAAATGTTAAAAAAGTATGTCCAGCCTTTTGACCTATTAGACTGCAAACTTGCATTCTTATCTTCATTAATAGTCTCATTGTTTCAGGTCAAAAGTTAATCTGAATGAAATATCACATAACTCTGCCATGGGCCTTGTTAGGAAAGTGATTGACATGGGAGTTCTACTGGCAGAAGTAAGAGCATGTGTTCTTGAGTTCAAAAGGAATTTTTTGTGCGGGCATGTGGCTTTCCCTGTAAGATTATTCACTGCATTTTTTAGTAATTATATTCCTCCTTGAAAAGGTATATATAGATACAGTGGGAGATCCTGAAAAGTATAGGATCAAGCTGACAGAAAAGTTTCCAGGAATCAAATTTGTGGTCGCCAAAAAGGCTGATAGCCTTTACCCTGTTGTTAGTGGAGCAAGTATAGTTGCAAAGGTAATTTCTTGAATCAAATTTCCTTGTGTAGGTGCTTTCTTATAAGCTTGCGCAGTTGTAAAGTTGTGATATGCAACTGCAGGTCACTAGGGACAGAGCCTTGCGAAACTGGGTGTTTGATGAAACAGCTCTGAATATGCACATGAAGACCGGATCAGGATATCCAGGAGGTAACTGATTCCTCATTATAAATGATTTTATCAAACTCTATTCATATGACACTGTCTCGTTAAAGAACATCCAAATTAATGGTGCAGACCCTGATACTAAGCAATGGTTAGAAGATCACAAGCATCCGGTGTTTGGCTTCCCAACTTTAGTTCGTTTTAGCTGGGGAACTTGCACGCCCTTCTTCAAGGATGCAGTTGAGGTTACATGGTGTGTTCAGATGTTCAACCTTTATTATGCTTCCGTGCTTTCTATTCTTGAACTAATTTCGTCAGTGTGTTTTGTGAACTGCAAAGCATTGATTCTGATTCCTAACTAGTATGATTTTGCCACATGGTATATGATATAAAGGGAGTCTGATGAAGTTGACGAAGATGGGACTGGCAATGGAAGCACCAAGCGACAGGTCAAGCTCTCAAGCCTAGGCTTTACTGGCTTCAAAAGGAAGACTGAGGATATCGAATCAAGCGGAAAAGGCCGCTGCAAATTCTTCCAGGCTCGCAAACTTGAGCTGGTCAGGAAGTTCCAGTGATGTGTGCTAATTTGGTAGTACTAATGTTTGTTGTAGAAACTAGAGCGTACGACTTTGGAGCCTGATTTTTGGTATCTGATTTGAAACTGGTAGGAATTGTTTGTTGAGATTGGAATGGAAGATGATGGTTTCCCCCCATTGCTACCTCTGCCTTTGCAGATGTACAGATATTTTACGTCTTCACATTCAGTACGTAGCATCCAAGTATCCAACAGATCTTCTCATCCTCGTCAGCACTTGTTGCCTTGTTGGTATAATAATAAATATAGACTGGATGAACCAGCAGATGTTCATCCCTTTCTCAGTTTCTTGGATGCCTGCTTCAGGGCTGGCCTTTCGCCCTCGGTTTTAAAATTGCATGCTTCCCAATCCCCGCATGATCTCATCTTGCGCCTGTGTACATGAGTATTATAGAGATATGTGTCCAGTGATCCACCCAATCATACGCTGCATAAAACAATTCAGACCAGACGCCTCATCTCATCATTCAGCCATCATGTACGTACGCCCAACCAAGCACCATCCCTATCCTTTTCCAGAAGAAAACTGTAACTCTTTACAGAACAATTCCCTGTAATAACAGTTGAGCTTCAGCAGACACGGCTACCAGGTAACTTGTATTAACAGCAAACTAATTACTTAACCAGGTAATTTACTGGCAGTAAACCTGTCGGTGCCGTACATCATTAGGGAACGGAAAGTTTTTACTTGGTCACGCGGCTGCCGTCCGTGCCATGCTCGAGCACAAAAAGGTTTGCCCGTACGCGTACTGCTACTCGGTCGAAAAAGCGAGAAGTGAAGAGGTGGCGAAGCTAGCTGGCGCGCTCGCCGGCCGGGCGGGGGCACGTGGCGCCGTCGGTGAAGGTGGCACCGCACGCCGCCGTACCGATCGGGGGCGCCGGGAAAAGGATCTTCACGTTCCAGCCATGAGCCATGAGCCATGAGCCATGGCTGTCTCTGGCTGATCCCCCGGTGGCCTATATATATTTTTTATCAGGCGTCAGGCGTGCACGCACGGCGCCTTCCACGCGGGCCAACAGCTGTGTGGTTAAAGCATATGTGGTCGCTTGACTGATGAGTGATGACGACTACTATGCCTTTTTGGCGCCCTGTCTTTGTGCAATACTCTCTGCTAATCTTTGCTGATGCAGATGCTCCCGTCGCCGTCGACCGTCGTAGTCTTGTTATTACAATGTGAAATACCAGAAGCTGCAAAAGCACAGTTGTTTCAGACTTTTGCCCTGTTCGGCAGAACTTATTGCTGATGCGGTAGGGCCGATTTGTCGTGAGAGAAAAATACTGTTTCCATGACTGAAAAATAGGGTTGATTCTGACTGATAAACTCAAGCAAACAGGGCATTTGGTTCCGTATGTTTCCATGGCTGAAAAATAGGGTTGATTCTGGCTGATAAGCTCAAGCGAAAAGGGCATTTGGTTCCGTCTGAAGAAACTGCTCTGAAAACTCAGCTCAGAGATGTTTGCTGCAGACTATGTGGTCAGATAAAAGGTCCGTCCGCCGTTACGCGGTCATCACACAGCCTGATGACTGATTAAAAAAACTACCGACCATCCATCGTTATAACTTATAAGGCTCTCTTTTTTTCCTTTCCGTGTGTAAACTTTCCATCGAAGGTGGTGCACTGGTGCTACCTGCCACTGGGCACTGACATCTTCCCTTCCCTCCTAGGATCCAGTCCTGTCAACGCCGATCCCAATGCGAATAATGCACGGCGGCACTTCCAGATCGATCGAGTGTCATCTCAGGGTACGTACGCCTCACTGAACTTGCAGAGCTCCTCTTCATCTTATTCGGTGGCTCAGTGTTAGGCCTCGTTGAGATTGTAAATTTTTGCAATCCGGACACTGTAGCACATTTCGTTTGTATTTAACAAACTTTGTCTGATTATGGATTAACTAGGCTCAAAAGATTCGTCTCGTGATTTACAATCAAACTGTGTAATTAGTTATTTTTTTTACCTATATTTAATGCTCCATGCATGCGTCCTGAAGAGAGAGTGAAAAAACTTGGAATTTTGAGGTAATCTAAACAAGGCCTTAGTGCTAATCGAAATTTTTAACTGCCATCAACTTGCATTGCACCTTACAGCCGAGTGCACAAGGAGCGCACGGGTAGAGGTCGAGGGCGACGCAGCCTTGATGATCGCTGGGATAATCCAAGAGAACGCAGGCTGTAGAACGAGCCGCGAGTTTATGCGGGGCGGTAGCTGCTTGATTGGGGATAACCCAATCGACGCCAAAGGGAAGCTTGCCGCCGAAGATGGCGATCCTGTCGACGACGCCAAAGCTTACCGCAGCCTGGCCGGGGCGTTACAGTACCTCACCATTACACGCCCCGACCTCCTTTCGCGGTGCAACAAGCCTGCCTCCACATGCATGCTCACCGTGGGCCTCACTTGGCGCTGCTCAAGAGGATCTTGCGATATGTCCGCGGCACAAGCACCATGGGCCTCTGTCTGCGCGCCTCGCCGGAGCTCGCGGTGACCGCGTACTCTGACGCGGACTGGGCCGGCTGCCCCGACACACGGGTCTCGAGATCGAGCGCGGAGGCGGAGTACAGGGCTATGACCAACGCAGCCGCCGAATGCATATGGCTGTGCCAACTCCTCGGCGAGCTGCACTGCGGCGTCAACAAGGCCACGGTTGCGTACTGCGACAATGTCTCTGCGGTCTACATGTCCGCGAACCCGGTGCACCACAAGAGGACGAAGCATATTGAGCTGGACATTCACTATGTCCGCGAACGCGTTCAAGTGGGTGATCTCCGCATTCTTCATGTGCCAACTGGAGAACAATTCGCCGACGTAATGACCAAAGGTCTGCCCACCTCAACGTTTGCAAGCCTTCAGATCCAGTCTGTGCGTCGTACCGATGAAGACGAGTGGCTGACGAAGCATCAGACTGCGGGGGGTGTTGAGAACCAGTCGGTCTAGTCTAGGTAGTTAGCGGCCAGGCGCGGTGACCACGGCGTCGCCCACGACCTCTACTCGTGCGCTCCTTGTGCACTCGGCTGTAAGGTGTATATAAGCAACGTTGAGATGCAATACAATAGTTGTTGGCCATATTCATTCTCTCTACACACCCGACGAACACGGGCGCTGGCGCGCTGCAGTTAACCTGCTCCACCACTCCTGCACTTTTTTGCTTGCCGGAGGATCCTGCACTTCAGAATCCAGATCGTCTCGCTCCTTGTTTATTCAGGATTTCAGATGGCACGGGGCATACACACACGCCAGGGCCACGTTCCAAAACTACACCATCTCTGACTTGACTTGCAGTTTTTTTCTTCTTCTTCTTCTTCTCCGGTTCAAAACGGTCCCTTGCCTGCGTAATAATTAGGCCGATTTCCATCTCGTCCAAGACTCAGAAATCTGAATCGTGTCAGTGGGATGCAGACTTCCTAATTGTACTCTTTGGCTTCTGTTTGATGGAGTTGCTGACCTGCAAAAGCACGTATGAACATGAGAACATCTCGGTCATGTACGCATTCACAGAGCCATGCAATTCAAATGCGTGCAGTGGACCACTGTCCATGGGAACAAAACTAGGGCCGGTGAAAGCGAAATGATGGAAACACCATGATTCCACGAAGCATGAACCTATGCAATTAGTTATTTTTAATATATATTTAATAATTCATGCATATATCCAAATATCCGATGTGATAGGAACTATAGTGAGAGGAGGAACTGACACGTCCATCGAGATTCGTGAGTGACTGCCATCCATATTCGTCCTTCCTAGGATCCATTCCCCTGTCACCGCGACGCCGATCCCTATGCGAGTGCACGACGACACTGGCATACTGGCAGTGGCGGAGTGGCAGGCTGTCACTGAACCTGCTGCCGCTGCTGGGCTCCTCCTCAGTCAGTCAGTGCTAATCAGACAGGGTAGCAGTGGAAATCTTTGGTTCTTTACGGCTTTACCTGCGGTTATCAACTTGCACCCGGCGCGGCGATGCATTTGCAGGCAAGAAAGATAACATCCACCAGTCCTGCCTGCGTGTTCGTTGGCGTGGCCGGAGGATCCTGCAGAAACAGAACAGATCGTACCCCTCCTTGTTTATTCACCCGGCACGTTGCTCTGCGGTAGTCTATCTATTGCTGTTCCAAAAGTGCCTCAAGTAGTCAAGTGTGTCTGAACTCTGAAGAATACTGCCTGAACCTCCGGCTATATATATTTTTTAACCGAGTTCAAACCGGTCCCTGCTAATAAGTAACTAAGTATTATGACCAAAGTTCAAAAACTGGATCATGCCGGCCGGTGCCATGCTGATTTCCTGATCCCTTCACTGCTTCAAATCTCAGCATCTCACTGCCAATGAGAAAATACGACGAAGTGTAAACCCAATTAAGGCCTAGTTAACTAACGACTGGATTACAGCAGAACGCCCCTAATTTTCTACTGCTACTTAGATAGATTAGATTAGAATAGAATCAAGGGGAAGGAAGAAACTTCGACAGGTAAAAAGCAAGTGAACGCAACAGCAACCACAACCAGCATATGTAGAGTGTTTTCCGCACGTCACGTGCCTCCGTCACGTGATCCATCGCCCTCCCCTGCAGAAAGGAACGTGAACAGCAGTTTAAAAAACCTCTGTATACCAGTCAGTACTTGAGTCCAACTAACCCCGGTATTAGGCCAAGGGTTCAGTAGTGCAGTCAAACAGCCTGTTCACTAGTTGGTTTCTGGACTGATAAGCCTGGCTGATGCTGGTTTATTGTGACAGAAAAATACTATACCATGGCTGATAAGACCTGACTGAAACCAACAAGCGAACATGTTGAAAGATGCAGCACATGACACCCAGTTGGGAAGATGCAGAAAAACAAGCAGCACATGAATGTCTCTGCGGCACTGGTGCCCTAGTAGTGATTAATACTGTATATATCTTGGTTATTGTAGCGCCGCTCGCTAGTCGCTAAGCAAGATAGGAGGTGTGGTGGTGATTAGAGTATCTGACACTAAGCGAAACACGCTGCAGTCTCCTCTGCAGATGATGGGTTGCTGCAGCGGAAACAGGAGCAGCGTTGTTTGTCCAGTGCTGCTGCTAGTGGTGCTGCTTCTCCTGCTGAGCCCGTGTTCAGCTGAGCTGAACGGTGCAGCGGTACGACCGGCGGCCCGGCGGCTGCTGGTGTCGCGGCCGTCGACGAGCCGGCAGAAGGCCGAGGAGCAGCAGATGAAGGTCGGCGGCGGGAGCACGCCCTTCAAGCAGGCAGCCGCCAGCTTCGGCCGGAGGATACCCAGATCCGGCTGGAATCCCATCCAGAACAGATGAGAGGTACGTACGGTAACACGTCATATTCATACACACTGTCACTGACATGTGCATACACAAAACACATTGTTAACTTGTGATCTAAGCCAACAAAATGCTCGGAAAAAGAAGTCTCAAGTAGTAGCAGCGTCCCCCACTGATTTCTGAATCTCTGCATGGCATTTCATGTTTCAGGGGACCGTCTTAACTCCTAGAACGAAGCTGTACGTCGACAGGGCTCGGCATCTGATGATGGGCTCTAGTCTTGGAAGCGTGCTCGAGCTCGACCGATCGAGGAGCTCAGAAATCACACAGGACACAGCACGGTCGATCGAGCTTTTGCATCTTGCGACTGCTGCTTGTGTGTAGAAGCTCCTACTAGCTTTTGCAATTTTGTAGTGCTAATCATCTCTCTCGTTTCCCATTTTTTTTTTTTTTTTGAATTTTGGGTTTAGGTAGTTATTAGTGCAGGTTAATTAGCCAGTCAGATGGGTAATGGCTAGCAGGTCATGTCAGGGTGGCCAGCTCTTTCCCCTTCCTGTTCGTTCCTACTTTCTTGTTCAGATGTTCTTTTATTGGTTTAGTATGCAGCTGTAATATAAACTCTCCGTACATGGAAGAAAAGCTCGTTGCTCTGTTTTGTTTTGTTTTTCTTGTTCTGAATCTTGTGGATTTTGATCTTGAGCATCTATCATGCATGTGTCTACCAAATATTCTGGAAGCCCGGCTCAGAACGCTGACTGGTAGAGTAGGCAATGTACACACACAGATGACGTGTTACTATAATTAATTATGGCATGTTGTATATTGTTGCCAATTATCCAGAAACAAAGTTCTGCGAAAATCTAAAGCAAGTGATGCTCAATTACACAGAATGACAGAAAGAAGAGGTTTTGCTTGGTTCTTGGATTCACCAAACAATTGTTTCAGATATTGCTTTGGTGGGCGCAACTTCGAATAAGCTTATCTGAACAGCTTGTTTTGACTGAAATAAATCAGGCAAACCTCTGTTTCTAAACGGAAAGAGATGCTCTTGTTTTGAAACAATCTGTCAGACTTTATTCATTCAAGATAGTTACATCATTGATCAGGAGATCAAGAATAAAGCTAGGAGGCTCATCGTCCCAAATACAATTTTGCTTTAACTACATCGCTCTTCTTGCTAAGTTATGTGCCGTTTGATTTGCCTCCCTACTACCATGCTCAATTGTTACATCCTAAAATCCGCTTCATATGGTATTGCACTCATCGTATAGAGCAGCTGCCGAATTTGCCGTGAAACCTCCTTCCATGTGTCCGCCGAATATTCTGGAATCCCGGCTCAGAACGCTGACTGTAGGCTACACGTAGAGATGACGTGTTACTATAATTAATTATAACATGCTGTATCATTGCCAATTAATCCAGTAACCAAGTTCTGCGAAAATTAAAAGCATAAGATGCTCAATTGCAAACCTTGAGGACAAAAAAAAAAAAAGTTCTTCGTCAGAATTAAAGACTCTGAAAAAAGAGTAGAAAATGACGGTATAAAGAGAAGCTTGACCCAAATGGCTAAATCCCAAAAAAACGGTGCAAGCCCAGACCCAAATAAAAGCTTTACCCACAACAAGGCTGGAGGCAAATCATAAAAGGCCTATACATGACAAATTTAGAAGGGCCCAGCTAAATAGGTGGGCCTTCCTTTTTCTGAAAAATAACAGGTGCGCTTTTTTCCCAAGCAAGAGTACAAATGGGTGGCGCTCGTTGCAATGCTGCAAACGATTTATTTCCATCAACTCTGACTAGTTCGAGCAAAGATTGTATCCTTGTATGCAGATCCCCACACTTGGATCTCCTCGCTCTCCTACCAATGGTCCTCTCTCCTTTGCGACCTCCTCTCCCCAAAGGGCATAGGCGGGCATTGCTTGGACCCAAATATACTCATACTCATAGGTGATGCAACTCACAACTGTCGTGTGTTGGCTCTAACTCAGGTGCCTTACAGCCATCTGGTTGTTGTCTGCCAGATTCAACCCAATGCCTTACAACTGCTTGTGGAATGAAGATCTTCGACGCTTGTCATTTGTTGGTGGCACCAATTAGCGGCGCAGTGCTCATATTCTGCTTTTGTGTACTAGGATGAGTGGCTCTATGGTTTGTTGGAGTTGGTGTTTGTTGGTTTTGGTAATCCTCATCTCTCCCTCTATGCTATGTACCTCTCTGACCTCAAAGGGTCGCCTTTGTAACTGGTGCTTTGCATGCTTCATTTCTAACCTTGCTGGTATGTGTGGAAAAATATTCGTGTGAGACTATCGTCACCCCAGTGACCTCTCAAAAAAATATAGTGGGAAAATCTTTGTTTCTTAAAAAAGGAGAGATGCTTAATTGCAAACCTTGAGGAACAAAAAAAAACTTCAAAATTAAAGACTCCAAAAAAAGAGTAAAATATGAAGGTATAAAAAGCAGCAGACCCAAATCCCAAAAAACAGTGCTAGCCCAGGCCCAAATAAAAGATTTACCCACAACAAAGGCTGAGCAGAGCATAAAAGGCCTATACAGGCCCAAAATTAGAGAGGCCCAGACTGAACAGGTGGGCTTTCCTCCCAAACACAAAATGGCTTGCCGCTCGTTGCACGGCAAGCCTGCAAGGCTGCAAACAATTTATTTCTCCGATCCTGCAGCGCAGATCATAAAAGGACGCTAAATTCTTCCAATTTCAAGTATCAGTCTGTCAGATTTGTCAGTGGCCATCAGTGATTTTTACATCTTCGGATGATGACGCGGCGATGGTGTCCACGTTCTCGAGCCAGCTGACCACCTCCTGTATCGTCGGCCGGCTGAAGGGTGCGGCGTCGACGCAGAGGCAGGCGAGGTCGAGCACGTACAGCATCTGCGCCTCGTCGCCGCCGCCATCGCCGCCCTTGATCCGGTGGTCCAGCACCTCGGCGTGCCTCCCCTCCGACCGCATCCGCGCCACCCACCCGACCAACTCCCACTGCTGCCGCTGCGTCGGCACCACCTCCACGGGGCGCCTGCCCGTGAGCAGCTCCAGCAGCACGACGCCGAAGCTGTAGACGTCCCCACGGCGCGTGGCCACCCACTCCTGCCCGTACTCCGGCGGGATGTACCCCGGCGTGCCCACCAGCTCCGTCGTCACGTGGGTGTGGTCGGGCAGGATGAGCCTGGCGAGGCCGAAGTCCGCCACCCGGGCCTCGCCGGACTCGTCCAGGAGGATGTTGCTGGACTTGATGTCCCGGTGCACGATCCGCGGCGTGCAGTGCTCGTGGATATGGAGCACGCCGCGGCTCGCGCCCCGCGCGATTCGGAGCCGGTCCCGCCACCACAGCGCCTCCGCGCCGCCGGGACGGTCGTGGAGCCAGTCGTGCAGGCTGCCGTTCGCCATGTACGGGTACAGCAGCAGCCGCAGCCGGCCGCGGACGCAGAAACCCTGGAGCGGGACCAGGTTCTCGTGCCGCGCCGACGCCGACGACAGCGTATCTACTTCCGCGCGGAACTCTCGCTCCATCAGGCACATGTCGCCGTTGAGCTTCTTCACGGCGAGGCGCGTGCCGTCCTCCAGCTCCGCGAGGTACACCAGCCCGTATCCGCCCGACCCGATGATGCTCGCCGGGCCGAAGTTGTTGGTCGCCTTGAGGATGTCCGAGAACGTGACGTTCTTCGCCGCGTCGCCGCCGGCCTCCGACATGATCAGGACCGTGTCCTTGGAGTCGTCGCCGTATAAATCCGTCGTGGAGTCGAACATGGACGCCTCCGCGAACTTGCCGTCGTCGCTGACTGACACCTTCGATTTCGCCCTGGTGATGGCGATCACCATGCATCCGGCCAAGACGACGATTACGATCACTCCGGAGCAAACTCCAAGAACGATGGCCACGAGGATCCTTTTGCTGACTAGCTTGGACGAAGCAGACTCGCCTCCGGCGTGGGGCTTCGTACACGGGACGGCGATCACCTTGCCGCAGAGCTTCGGGTTCTCGCGAAAGAACACCGGCGGGAACGCGTCAAACTGGCCGCCCGTCGGGATCGGCCCCTCGAGGTCGTTGTACGCGACGCTGAAGACGGCGAGGAAGTTGAGCCGGTTGAGCGCCGCCGGGATAGGCCCCGTCAGACGGTTCCGGCGCAGGATTAGGACCTGCAGCTTGGTAAGGTTGCAGAGCTCCGGCGGGATTCCGCCGGAGAGGTTGTTGCTACCGACGTCAAGCACCTGGAGCGTCACCAACCGCCCGATATCGGGCGGTATCGTGCCGTTGAGGTAGTTGTTGCTGAAGTTGAGCGTCGTGGCGATGCTGGACATCTGGTAGTACCCGCGGCCCGGCCTGTTCGGCGCTCCGTTGTTGGGCGGCGTCAGGGTGAAGGAGAGTGGCATGTGGCCTGTATCGAAGTTTTCCCTGGCCTGCTCCGACGTCAGAAGCGGCAGCTCCGCCAGCGACGGCGGAATACCGCCGGAGAGCTGGTTGCCGGACAGGTCCAGGTAGTAGAGCTTCTTCATGCTGCCGATCCAGCGCGGGATCGGGCCGGTGAGGCGGTTGTCAGCGAGGTCCAAGATATTGAGGTCATGCAGCTTCGACAGCCACGTTGGTATCTGGCCCGTGAGCTTGCAGTTCTCCATCACCAGCAGCCGGAGACCCCTGACATGGTCGCCGACCCAGCCGGCGTCCGGCAGGGCCTCGCCGTAGAAGTTGTACGACGCGAGCAGCGCCGTGAGGTTCTCGCACCCCTGGAGGTTCCAGAACATGCCGCTGATGTTGGTGAACGAGTTTGTGGTCAACGACAGGAACTGGAGCCGGCGCAGGTTGCCGATCTCCGGGGCGACCTGCCCTCCGATCTGGTTGGTCGCCACGCGCAGCGCCTTCAGCCACGCGGAGGAGTAGATGCTCTGCGGCATCGTGCCGGTGAAGTTGTTGGAGGCCACGTCGAAGATGGTCAGGTTGCCGAGGCCGGAGAAGTCAACGGCGTCGAGGTCCCCGACAAAGCTGTTGGCCCGGAGGTCGAGGCACCGGAGCCCTGTCCAGTTGCTGAGCGCCGGCGGGAGCGTGCCAGTTAGGTTGTTGTGCGCGAGCCGGAGCAGCTCCAGCTTGGGCAACTGGCTGATGGACTCGGGCAGCTCTCCGGTGAAGGCGTTGTAGCTGAGGTCGAGAGAGACGAGGTTGCTCAGCTTGGCGATGCGACCGGGATCGAGCCTCCCCTGTATCTTGTTCGACGGGATCAGCAGCTGCTGCAGCGGCTTCACGTCGAAGATGTCGTCGGGGAGCTCGCCGGTGAGGTTGTTCCGGCCGACACTGAGAACGCGCAGCCGCGAGCAGTTTCCGAACCCGGCGGGGATGCCTCCGCCGAGCTGGTTCATGGAGAGGTCAAGCACGGCGAGGTCCGGGCTGCTCGGGCAGAACGACGGGATGATGCCCTGGAAGCTGTTGTTGCTGGTGTTGAGCGACACGAGGCTCGGCGTGTGGGCCCAGATCGCGGACGGGAACTGCCCTTCCAGGTAGTTGCTCGACACGTCGAGCGCCTGCAGCGGTAGCGCGCCACCGGCGCCCACGGCCGGCGGCAGGTCCGGCAACGAGCCGGACAGGCGGTTGTAGCTGACGTCGACGACGGCGGCATTGGGCAGCGAGAGCAGCGCCGCTGGGAACGCGCCGCCGATGCTGTTGCCGGAGAGGTTGAGGTGCGTGAGCGCGGTGAGGTTGGCGACCGCCGGCGAGATGGTGCCGCCGAGCCCGCGGCGCGGCAGCCAGACGCGCGTGACCGCGCCATCGACGCCGCAGCCCACGCCGTCCCACGTGCAGCAGTCGGGCGACCCGCCGCGCCACGACGCGTTCAGGCCGTCGCCGGGCCGCGGGGAGAGGTCGGCGAGCAAGGACAGCAGGGCCTCCCTCTCCTCCCCTGTGCACGCCGCGCCGGCGCGGCCGCAGAGACGACACAGCAGCACCAGGATTAGTAGCAGCGTCATCGTCGTTACCCCCGACCCCGAGGCGATGACATGGCGACTCAGCTGCATCGGCCGCTGCCGAACCGCCATGAACCTGCTGAGTTCTGGGCGATACGCATGTTTGTGGTCAATGGGATCACAGAATTCTCAACCCTAGTCGAGGACCCCAAAGAGAAGCTTCTGATTATCTTAATGCAAAGATGCATGCCCAGCTCTCTGACTTTGAGCCTTAATGAAAAGAATAGGAGTATCCAACTGTCAATTATTGTACTGGCTCGTGTCCTCATCCAGAGAAGAAAAATAGGACTCTTCACAGATTACTGGCTCATGCCCCCTAAACTAAAAATGCTTATAAAAATGAAGGTCAACTGCAGACAGCTGACATGATGCAAGTAGTAATTGCTAATGCGCTGCAACTCATGTTTCTGTTGTAGCCTTGCCAGCACGGAGGGGGGGTTGGGGGTTGTTTGACTTTTGAGATCGGAATCGCGCTTTTCACGCTCCACGCGGGGCCCACGCCGCCCAAGCGATGAAAGGGGAAGGGCGCGCTGCGCCTCCGATTTGGAAGGACCTGGCAGCGGCGTCGTATGGATGCCTTGCCCACGCTGGGAGAGACGATGCAGTAGAAGGTGGGGGAGGACAGATTCAACAGTTAATCTACTTTTGAAACATCCAAATACAACAGTTGCAACATACGTCTCAAAGGCAGTTGAAACACTTGAAACATGCTTCTGAAACACTTAAAAAAAACACCTGAAAAATATTTGAAAACCATTGAAACCATACGTAAACATCCAAATAAAACACATGCAACATATATGTGAAATATATGCAACATTTAGATAAAACACGCTGGCAATATGCGCCCGGAAAACACAGATGAAACATACCTCTTGAAAGGGACCGTGACGCCTAAGAGAGGGGGGTGAATTAGGCAACTTAAAACTCCCACTCTAAACTATGGCCTCTTTTTTATTCTTAGCAAAAACCTATGCAAAAGATAAATTATCTAAATGTGCAACTGCGGTTTTGATAGTGTGCTGCTATCTCTACCGTAAAAAGAAGTTATGCAACCTAGGTTCCAAACCTATCAACTAGCATATCACTAAGCTAGGAGAGTAAAGCACAAACCAAGATTGCAATGTAAATGCAGAAACTAAAGAGTAAGGTAGAGATATGCAAACTCCCGTCGACGACTTCGGTATTTTTACCGAGGTATCGAGAAGCACGCAAGCTTCCCCTAGTCCTCGTTGGAGTCCCTCGCAAGGAATCCCTCGCAAGGGCCAAGTTCCCGGTCGGGTAACTCCGTGGATAGCCTCGGGCCTTCCCCACGCGCAAGTGGGTCTCCGACGTGCCTTCCGGCAAGCCTCTCCCGGATGCTCCCCGCCGTCTTCACTAAGATTCCGGCCGAACCGCCGCGGGCCTTGTTCCCTTCGATACACGGTGGCGGCCACACCACAAATGCGGTTGGTGTGATCTCGCAAGACTACAAGCCCTTCTGATGTACAACAATGGTGTGCGCAAACACCGAGTGGTAAGAGGTATGCAAACCTCACTAAACATTAGGCTTAAGCCTAGGGCAAGCGCATAAGCGGTGGTCTAATCAACCTAAGCACTTCGCAAAAGTAACTACGCTAATCACCTAATGAATTACTAAGCACTATGTAAGTGGAGATCACTAAAATGGTGTATCAACACCCTTGTATGTTTCCTCAACTCTCCACACCTCAAATGGCCGGTTGGGGGGGGGTCTATTTATAAGCCCCACCCAGAAAGTAGCCGTTGGGGGCGAAACCTAGCTTTCTGCTACTGACCGAACGCTGTTGTTGTCCTAACCGGACGCGTCCGGTCGTCCCGACCGATAGCTCGGACTCTGGGCCGAGTCCGGTCTCACTCGATCGGACGCGTCCGGTCACACTGGCACCGCTCTAAAACCTCTCTGGACTCGATCGAACGCTGTACTTTGTGCGTCTGGTCGTCCAGTGCCACTACGTCCGATCACGCTGAAAACATTACCGTGACGAAAAACAGTGTCATCGGTGCGTCCGGTCACTGCTTCGCTCAGCGTTCGGTCACAGCTACTGATGCCTGTTGTTGCCGAGCAATTGATCGGACGCGTCCAGTCCCTATAAGGGTCGCGTCCGGTCACCTCTGTCGAGCTAGTTTCTTCGCGATCTTGCATCCGGCTTGGTTCCCATCTTCGTGCTTAGACTATGCTTGATATCTTGGGTCTTCTCTTGTGCTTCTAGGGTCTTGCTGATGGTGTTGATCATGGGATCATTATGTCGCCTTCGTCCAAGTCACGTCTTGCACCCTATTGAACTACAAAACAATTACTTGCAAATTCATTAGTCTAATTTGGTTGTGTTGGTCATCAAACATCAAAATCCAAAGTAAATGGGCCTAAGGTCCATTTTTTCCTTACACCTCCGAGACATATGAAACACTCAAAACATATGCTTGCAACATGCCTCTCAAACAATTGCAACATATGCAACATGCACAACATACCCCGATCTACTTTTGCAATATCCATATGAAATAAATGCAACATACATCTGAAACGCCTAAAACACTTGAAATATACATATGCAACATAGGGGGAGAAAGAGCCTAGATGGCAGCTGGGTGGGGGAAGCACGGTCGTCGGGGTGAGAGACAGCGCCGCCGGGGTGGGGAGGGCGTCTCGCCCGGGAGGGGGAGCGCCGTCGACTCCCCCGTCACGCCACTTCTAAAGGATCTCGCTCATGCTCCATGGATCTCGCCGGTGTAGGGGAGAGGGCCACCGGATTTGCGGGCATTGGGGGTGAAGGGGGACCATGACGCCTAAGAGGGGGGATGAATTAGGCAACTTAAAACTCTAACTCTAAACTATGGCATCTTTTTCTAAACTTAGCAAAACCTATGCAAAAGATAAACTATCTTCATGTGCAACTACGGTTTTGCTAGTGTGTTGCTATCTCTACCGCAAATAGAGTTATGCAAACAATATAAATGCAGAAGCTAAAGAGTAAGGTAGAGATATGCAAACTCTCGTCGATGACTCTGGTATTTTTACCGAGGTATCGAGAAGCACATAAGCTTCCCCCTAGTCCTCTTTGGAGCCCCTCGCAAGGAATCCCTCGCAAGGGCCAAGCTCTCGGTTAGGTAACTTCGTGGATAGCCCCGGGCCTTCCCCACACGCAAGTGGGTCTTCGGTGTGCCTTCCAACAAGCCTCTCTCGGACAGCTCCCCACCGTCTTCACTATCAAGCTTTCGACCGAACCGCCACGGGCCTTGTTCCCTTTGGTACACGGTGGCGGCCACACCACAAATGCGGTTGGTGTGATCTCGCAAGACTACAAGCCCCTTCGATGTACAACAATGGTGCACGCAAGCACCGAGTGGTAAGAGGTATGCAAACCTCACTAAACACTAGGCCTAAACCTAGAGAAAGCGCATGAGCGGTGGTCTAGTCAACCTAAGCACTTCACAAAGCACCTACGCTAATCACCTAATGAATCACTAAGCACTATGCAAGTGGAGATCACTAAAATGGTGTATTAACACCCTTGGTATGTTTCCTCAGCTCCACTCTTCACAAATGGCCGGTTGGGGGTCTATTTATAAGCCCCACTGAGAAAGTAGCTGTTGGGGATGAAACCCACTTTTCTGCTATGTAGCACCTGGTTTTAAGGATAAAACCATATACACACCATATGTGCGCCTAGGAATTCAATTCACACATATAGTTACAAATGAAGGGGTAATATCAAAGACAATGCCTTTATTACATAGCGCATAAATATTTGATACAAAAGACATAGTCTTACATTACAGTATATACTATAACTCTATTCTTCTGGCGAAGCTTCCAACACCACAAGAATCATGAACTAGTTGATCACAAGCCTAACACCTCTTGGAAAACTCCACTGAAGAACCTCCATCTGGTACCCATCCAGGATTTTGCCAAAGTATTGAAATAAAACAAGCGTAAGCTACTACCGCTTAGCAAGTATAACATGAGGGGATGCAGGCTCAAAAGGCTTGACTCGGTTGAACTGCGGTAAGCAATTTTAGTTGGTCATATTTTATTATTAATCTGAAAGGATATAACAATGCCTAGAGGGGGGGGGGTGAATAGGCGTATCTAAAAGTTTACTGCAAATGCTAAGTTCAAATCTGTCAGCCACTGTCGGAAGTCCCGATGTTTGGGTCGGAACTCCCGACATTGTCAAAAGTTCCAGCGCAAACGTCAGCAGTTTTGACGCCTATGTGAACTACAAAAGCAGTGCCAAATTTAACTTTGCGGATAAATAATCTTACAACCTCACTTCCTAGTGGTTTGGTGAAGATGTTGGGTCACTCCCTTGACGCCGTACTGCCTCCAAACCGTAGATCGAGTCCAAACCCTAAAATGGAGATTTTGGAGACAAAGAGACAAACACATACAAGTAATCTCAAGCAATCACAACAACAAGCATGCGGGATACAAGGATTTATCTCGAGGTTCGGCAACCCCACAAAGGAGCTCCTACGTCCTCGTTGTTGAGGTGACCACCAAGGTCGGAGTCTATTTCACCTCCTTGTCTCTCTCAAAGCGACCACAAAGGTCACTTGAGCTTTCCACTAAGAAATCGAAGGGCGATACAAACTTCCTAATGTTCTTCCACAAGATGGAAGCTCTTGGGCAATGCCTAGCCGGCTAGGGGCAAAGCCCAAAGAGTAATAGACACAAAATCAGTTTGACGAAGAAATCAAGTGCTCAAGCTTTCTAAAGTGATGCTCTCACTTAATCCACTCTCCTTTTACTCAAAACCCTAGGGGAATCGAAGATTGGAGCAAAGAGGGAGGAGAGGGGTGCTTTAGTTGCTTGGGAGTTATTGAGCACGAAGTGGGTCAACTGTTAATGAGTCCGTAATGGTTAGAAGTGAAGAGAGGAGTATAAATACTCTAGGTGAAAATCTAACCGTTCAGATCTATATCGAAAGTTTCAACACAGATCTCGGGACTTTCGACGTTAACAGAAAACACTGTTCACAATGGCCGGAAGTCTGCGCGTGCAGGTCAGTGTCGGAACTCCCGACGAACGTTGGGACTTCCGACGGTCAGAACTCCCGACGAACGTCGGGACTTCCGACATGCGCAGTAAGTCAACCAGTAAAGCTCCAGGTGTCGGGACTCCCGGCAAGGTCTGGGACTTTCGACGGTCAGAAGTTCCGACGTACGTCGGGACTACCGACGAGCGCAGATAGCCAGACAGTCAGAACCACCGATGCCGGGACTCTCGGCTTGGGTTGGGACTTCCGACTGTCGGGAGTTCCGACTCACATCGGGACTTCCGACGTACATCGGGACTTCCGACGTCCACAGTCACCACACATGCTAAGCGACCGGGAGTCAGGACTTTTGGCCTGAGTTGTGACTTCCGACAGTCGGGAGTTCCAGCTTACATCGGGACTTCTGACACCGACAGTCACAGAAAAATAATCTATGTGCTCGTGGAGTGCTAGAGTGTCCCCTTTTTGGTTTTATTTTTATGCTTGAGCACTCTATCTTCCTCAGACCAAATAAGTTTGCATCCCTCTTTATAGTGCGGTGGATCCTAAACTCAAAATCAAAATCAAAACCTTTGTAGAGCGTTTTGAGTTCGTCCGCCTTTTCAACTTCAAGAATTGAGGGATACCATTTCATCTTTATCAACTCTTTGATTCTTTCATGGGACTAATAGCTGCGACATATCTCATTAAGATTACATTAGTCCATATTTGGATGTCATCAATACACCAAAACCCACACAGGGGGCAAATGCACTTTCATAATCATAAGTTGCTAAGTTATGCTTAGGCTCTCGGATATGAATAATTAGAGATGTCAGCAATTTTAATCATAACCCGAACCATCTAAGTAACCAACTATTCAGTAAGGATCCAGGCCGCTCGTGTCCATGAGCATGGCTGATATATCAGTTTTACACTCTACAGAGGTTGTACACTTTCACCATGAGTCGTGTTGCCCATATGCCCGGGTTAATTACTCCCAAAACACTTCCAAGGTGAGCAGGCAGGGTACACTATGAAGCTTTTCCCCAGTCATTCTAATAAGGAGCAGCCACTAAGGATTCCATCTCTCAAGTGTTATGGAGTCATCTCCAGAAATGGCACTAATACTCGTAGCATAGTACACACCCTAGGGATGAGGCCCATACCCAGCCTGCTATGCCCCTCTTGCCCTTTCGGTAAACTGCTACAAACTAGAAAGAGCAAGGTACTAGACTAAGACTAGAGCCATGTGGTCCTCATGGTTGTACTATAAGTCCTAGGTTGTCACTTAAAGATGAGTCCTTATGGAGAGAAACTAGAGCACCATAAGAAAAGGCCCAATGCTCTAGCCCCCTTGGTTTCATGTTGCTAAAAATCATCTTTTAATACCAAGTTGCATATATCTTTAATTGTATTCTTTAATCAATATTCGTTGGATCAAACTGAGCATACTACCCACATGCAAAACCCAAAGGTAACTCAAGGACAGGATAATCAATATCAAGGTAAATAGACTCCAAGCGGTTTATTAACATATGCATATGAATTGAGATTTCATTAAAGTGAATAGGTAACAAAGAGCCTCATATTATACTTGCCTTAATTCAAAGTATCGCTGCTGGTCTTGATCTTCAAAGAGTTGCTCCAGATCATCAACACAAAATTCACTGTCTACTCGAGATCAAACAGCACCACACAGACATCCATCCATACATGCATAGCAAACAAATATAAGATAATTAGAACAATACACCAAGCAGTAGAAATAAAAGTTAAAAATGTTTTAAAACTGTTCTACGCGATGCTACAAACACGTAGATGCGAGAATCACTCAAATCGGAGTTAAAACAAAGAAGTTAGGAATTAAACAAGATTTCCCTTAGTAAAATAATAGATTAAATCTATCCTTGAATTTTAAAAGTTGAAAACATACTTAACAGTAGTATGAACATGTAGATTATGGAATTATGAACCAAACGCAAGTTGAACGAGTCAAATCGGAGTTAAAACGAAGATTTTATGGCCTATAGAAGGTAGTGGCAGTTTTGTAGTTTTTAAAATGGACCTATACATAATTTTGATTATAAACACGAGGTCTAACCTATAAAACTACCTCTGTTGGATGGCGGGTCCTAATACTTGGAAGTTCAGGTGGGTTTCTAGAAGAAAACGGACTAAGTTTGAATTATTTTTGAACTTGGAAGGACTGCGGGTTAATTCTATAAAAGGTAAGGGGCTCTTTAGGAAAACATGCTGCGTGAAGGGGTAATTCTAATCTGAGCCGTCGATCTGCGTATGGATTGTCGAGGCGGGTTGGGGAAGTTAGGCCAGCCGGAACAGAACTCCGGCGCGGCGGCGGCCATGGACAGCGGTAGAAACCTCATCGGAATCGGGGTTTTGAGCTCGGTTCTCTTCGCTAAGGGCACAGGGAGGTCCAGCAGGCTACAACGAACTCACCTAGACACTTCTCTTGGGTGGAGATGGCTCGGTGATGACATAGGGCATGGTGGGGCAGACGGTGGCTTCCTGTAAGCACATGAGAGCGAGGGAAAGAGGTGACAAGGGCTTGGGAGCTTCGAAACCTCGGTGCAAAAAGTGGCAGTGGGCTCAAGGTGATGGAAAGGCATTGAGCAATGACTTCAATGGTGGTGGCCAAGCTCTGCTTCGACGATGAGATCCGAAGCGAGCATGCGTGCGGTAGGGAGCTAAGGCAGAGGCGGCGGCGTGAAGATGCGAAACGGGGACCCTATTTAAGGGCAGGGCGGCGTGGGCAGCACGCCAAGCGTGGGGTGGCAGAGGCGGACTCAGCAGCGGTGCGGTGTCCAAGTCGACGACAAGAGGTAGAAGAGGGCACTGACATGTGAAGCGACCTGATTTCTGTGAAGGGAAATCCACAGAGTCGAAGTGTAATAAGACCGTTGTAGATCATATTACCCAAATTCCAGTCGAATATCACATCCATACAACGATAATATCAGAGTACAAATAGTGCGGAATTATATAAATTTATTACATCGCCGCATTGGCGGAATCAAAAGTAGCATTCATTCAGAACAGCTTGAAGATAAGATCGCCAAACTCGAGTGTAGGAACGAACCCCTCAACCGTCAAACTCCTCGGAGCTATACTCCTTAGCAGAACCTGTGTGCCAAAATTTATCAGTACGATTTGTACTGGCCACTCCCACCATATGAGCATTGCTTTGTGGAAATTGGATGCAAGTTGGGTATAATCAAAAGGAACCTATAAGGCTGGGGTTTCCTATGTATTAGCATATTAAGTACATAATAATAGTTGGTCAAGTTTTAACACCATTCCCACACCCATTCCACCCCATTCCCATTCCAGAGCCAGGTTTTGATCCTGGGATCAATATACCACCATCTCTACACCATCACCATACCACACCCATACCATCACTCAGTCGATAGGACAACTCCCTCTCGGCACTGTCTCAAGGCCCATAGCCCCTGGCTACGTCCGAACACTCACTCCTGGGGGAAGAAGAGAAGGACTCATCTCACTATCTAGTTTAAGCGAAACCCAGGAAAGGTCCATAGACGACAAGTCAGCATATGTATCGATCGATCAACCATACACTCTGCAGAGGTTTTACATAACCACAAGATCTGCCTTCCTCGCTGACCGTCGTCAACTGGGCTGATTCCAGCCGCTTGCTAGCCTAGGATAATGCCACTCTACCATTCAGCCCTGGTACACCCCAAGTCTGGTCTGGGGTGACTAAAACTGTGAGTCATGAACCGGGTCCACAAGGTCTCCATGAAGTCTCAGAAGGGTGTGGGGGGAATCCTCCATACCCCGTACCTCCCTCACACTGTCCGCTATCAACCTAGCAGTAGTGGCAAAATCCTACCAAGTAGTCCGGCCGTCCCGCACCATATAGGGCGAGTGGTACGTAAGGCTTCCCGATAAATCTGAGTACTAGTAAGTCCTTAGGGATGACCAAGCCAGAATGTCTTCATCAGGGTTTCTATTTACCGTGCCACCATAGCACCTCCACCCTGGGCTCCTCCCATCATAGGTTCACACCCAGGGCCACCTCATACACCATTTACCCACCACAGGTATCCATTCCAGGGGTGCCCAGGTAGCACCCCACGGCAAGACTTGCCCTAGGCTCGCCATATACTCTAACTTAGTCGACACAACCCTCACTCTCCACGCACCCAAGTCACACACGCAGCACTCTCCCCATAGTCCAGATAACACCAGTTTCCACCACGCATCAATGTAGTGCAAGCGTAGTAGAAGTAATAAGCAATGAAATATAGTAGCAAGCGTGTGACTAGCCTAACAGCAGGGTGAGCAGGGGTAAGGTTGCGTCAAGGTAAAGGCCATCAAGAAAGCATACTACCATGCAAGTCCTATCATAGTGTGATTATAACAATGAAGTAAAGCACTAGCATTTCTATTTTAGCCATGCGTAATAGGTGCTATGAGATTGGGTGGGATGTGGCACCTTCAGTGTAGTCGTCTCCATACTCCTCACGGTACTCATGATCCTCGTCCGTCCGGTTCTCCTCCGAGTCTGCAAACGATCGCATTATAGTCGCGTTAGCGACGTCTATAGAATAGCACAAAGAAGCCATGAAAATTCAAAAGAGTCAAATGCACTCAAACATGGGTTCATTGCGTAGAGCTTGATTTTAGATGAATTTTGGTCCTAGTTTCGTATTTTTCTGAGGTCATATGAATTAGTTATGAATTTCTGAAGTTTAAATCATTTCTGAAAATGGAAAAAGGCTGAATTAATCCTGGGCTGACACGTGTCACGCTGTGACTGGTCCACGTGGCATGCTGACGTCAGCATCTCGGTTCCGAGCTGATAGGTGGGGTCCAGTTGACGTCAGCATGACGTCAGCAACGTCATCAATTCTGACAGGTGGGTCCAGGGACTCTCGGGTCACTAACATGTGGGTCCGGTCAAAGTCAACATCAAGTCAACGGCGAGTCAATGGTCAATGGGTCAGGGTCACTGATGTGTGGGGCCAGGGCAGCTGACGTCAGCAGCTGATGTCATCGTGATGTCAGCATGACATCACCTCGGCCGTGTCGGCTTCTGACGTGTGGGCCCCGCGTGACGTCAGCATGACGTCACCATCTGACATGTGGGTCCAGCGGCTCTGTGTCGCTGACATGTGGGGCCAGGTCAATGGTCAACGTTGACCAGTCAACGGTCAATATGGGCTGGGTTCAAACTGGGCCTGGACAGGGCTGGATTTGGGCCGGGCCGGCCCAGACACGTGGCGTGCTGTGGCGCTGCCACATCATAGCCGTGGGCCTTTACTGGGCTGTGGCCTATGGCTCACGGTTCACGGTGGACTTAGGAGTGCTGGTCCATGGACCGCAGACTGGTCTACGGTGGATCGAGTCCACCCTTCTTCCCTTAGGCGTGGTCCATGTGCACCGGGTGTAGGTGCGTGCGGCCGGCGAGGAAGAAATCCTCTGATTCATCCCCGGCGTGTTCTTGCCGGCAGCGAGCTCGCTGGTGAGCCTTCGCGGCGACGCTAGCTTCCGGTTAGGGCAGGTAAAGGCTTCCCCACATCTTGGCGATTGCGATGGTGGGCTCGGGGCGATGGCTAGGACTTCCTAGGACCCTGGCCATGGTGGTTGGCGGCTCAGCGGTGCTCGTCGATGGTGAAGTCGCACGTGTAGGCTTCCTGGTGGCTCGGCTGGGCGGGTAAAGGCTTCTGCGGATCTGTGGGGGCATGGCGAGGGCGTCCAGGGCTCAAGGCGGGGCTTCGGGTGCCCATGTGGCCGGTAGGGGCTCCACGGCGGCATGGTGGCGACGGCGAGGCACGCAGGAGCACTTCGGGGCACCAGCGGGGCGGTCTCGGCGTGGTCGTGGGTGTGCGCGTGAGTGCGTGTGTACCCAGAGGCCGGAGATGGCCTTGGCCTACGCGCTCATGGTGTGGAGCGCCATGGCTGGAGTAGCAAGGTCCGGCGGCGAGCAGGGGAAGAACTGGGGGCTCACCATTGGTGTTGGAGTCGAATGGATAGCGGTGCAGTGGCAGGTTGTGGCCATGTAGCTCTAGATGTAGTGCCATGCAGCGTTGCCCGCTCCGGCTCCGGCTCCGGCTCCGGCGAGCTTTTCCCCCTCCCCACAGCGGCTTCGGCGCTTTCCCCCCTTCTTCTTCCTCTTCTCCCTCTTCTCTCTGGCTCGGGTGTGCAGTGGATGGCCACCAAGTGGCGGCGAGGCGATGGGAACATGCTAGGGCTCCCGGGGCCGGGGCTTTTATAGCCGAAGCTCCAAGCTCCAATGGCAGACGGGGCGGGCGGCTGGTGATGCGCCGTTGGCATCGAGCGGCATCGCGGGGCATGGGTGGTTGGCGCAGAGGTTGCGTGGGCGTGGCGCCAAGGGAACAGGGCCATGCCCCAGGCGTGACCCCCCTAGGCCGCTCCTGCCAGGGCTGTCGAGGATTGGTTGGAGGCGTGAGCGGCGTGGGGGAGGAAGACGACACTGTGGACGGGGGTGGTTGACGTGCGGGGCCCGTGTGGCAGCGGCTGCAGGCGAGGTGAGAGCGGCGTGCGGGCTGGCTACGTGGGCCGCGAGCACTAGTAGGCCAGCGAGGCCGTGATGGCGAGCTGGGCCAGCCGCTGGGAGCGCATGGGGTCTGAGGGCGAGCTGGGCCAATTCGGTTGCCTAGGCTGGCTGGGCCGCGAAGTCAAGCAGGCCTGGCTGCTGTGAGGCTTCTTCTTCTTTTCTTTTTCCTTTTTCTGTTTTCTTTTTCTTCTTCCTTGATTTGAATTCAAATTTGGTTTGAAATTTGGATTCCAAATTGGTGTACCTTTTAGATATGATGCCCATATCATTTTTATATATATTAGGAATTTATTTAGCTATTTTGTATAACAAAAATAGGTGTAGTTTTGTTATACACAAATGGAAATAGTTTTCTTTTTAAACATTTATCCTTTGGTTTGAATCATAATTACTTCATGGTGTGTTTCTTTAAAGGAGTTTTCAGGCATTACATAAAGCAACTGAAGATCCAAATCACCATGTGAGTTAACAAGATATGCTATGTTTCATTTGTTAGTATTTAAATAAACATGATTAACTATGGCATGCCATGCTTGTGTGTTGACTTAGGTTGGGGTTAGACCTAATGCATCTCTTAGGTTGGGTTTCTATACATGACACTCATCATCACATGGGAGTTTTGAGAAAAATTTTGTAGTTGGTATTTTTGGTGTATGGATTTTTGGGTTGTTACAACATGTGGGCCCGGGATGTCAGCGAAACAAGGCAATGGGGTCGGGTTGTCAATGAATCGAGGGAGAGAGGGACGAGCGCATGCACGGTTGCGGCCTAGGCCGGGGCGCTGCAGGCCCATGTGGGAGAGGAGAACGGGTCGGCACTGCTAGCTTGGGCCTATGCATGAAAATGGGTGACGCAGGCCACGGGGAAGAGGAAGGGAGCCAGGCCACAGCGGAGAGCAGGCCGACTGGGCCAAAAGCCACGAATGGAGAGGAAATTCCATTTTCTTTTTACCTCAAGTGTTTTTCAAATGCATTTTTAAATCCATTTGAAGCAATTCGAAGTTTAGTTTCAAACCACACAATACAAAAGAAATACTATGCAATAGCATGTATGCACAACCGTGTTGCTACCTTATGATGAATTTTAATTTAATGAAAAAATATTATTTTTCTATGTTTCATGAGCACCAAAAATTCATAATTTAAGCATTTTAATTCTATTTTCAAAACTATAAATTTTTGGGTGTTACATACTACTGACCGGACGCTGATCACGTCCTGACTGGACACGTCCGGTCACTCACAACGGTCACTTGGTCTTCGGCGCGATCAATTGATCGGACGCTGATGGTGTCCGGTCACATGCTACCGGACGCGTCCAGTCACAACTGCGCCACTCTAGAACCTCTCTAGACTCGATCGGATGCACTTCGATCATCCAGTCTGCTACGTCCTGTCATGCTGAAAACACTACCGTGACGATGAACAGTGTCAGCGGTGCGTCCGGTCACTGCTTCGCTCAGCGTCCGGTCACTACTGCTCAGCGTCCGGTCACGACTGCTCAGCGTCGAGTCACAGTTGCCGATGCCTGGTGTTGCCTAGCACCGGTGCGTCCAGTCACTCATAGGGATGTGTCCGATCACCTCTACCGGGCTTGTTTCTTCGTGATCTTGCGTCCGGCTTGGTTCCAATCTTTGTACTTGGACTTTGCTTGACCTTGTATATCTTTTATGCATCTTCACATGTCTTCCTTGAGGTGTTGATCATCGGATCATCACGTCGCCTTCATCCAAGTCATGTCTTGCACCCTATTCAACTACAAAACAAAACACTTGCAAATTCATTAGTCCAATTTAGTCATGTTAGTCATCAAACACCAAAATCAAAAGTAAATGGGCATAGGGTCCATTTTCCTTACAATCCCCACCTTTTTGGTGATTGATGAGAACACGACCAAAATAAGCAAATAATAGAAGTTTTGGAGTTTTAAAAACTATTTACTTGCTAGTATGCAATGCAAAGGGCAAGGTTATATGATGCTAAAAGATACCACATGTAAACATCTTAGGAAACTTATCTTGCCCTTGCAAATTGTCCCATGTGGCATTATGGATTTAAGCCTCCCCCTGACTCCATAATCCACTATCCTCCCTTTCTTGGACCATTACCACTTGTAAATTATTATGATCGGGCTTGATTTTGGTCCTACAAATTCTCCCCCTTTGGAACCAAACACCGAAAAGGAAGACATTAGTAGCACAAGGGAGGGTCAAACTTTGTGATCCTTTGTATGTAGAGTGGAATAGGTCACAAAATTTGACTCTCACATTACATAGACTAAGCTCCCCCTAAATTTATGTATACATAGGATGGAGAATGTAGTTTATGCATAATTGGTAAATTAATGCTCAAGGGAGTTTAACCTATATAATGCATGGAGAAAGCATATAAATACCAAAGTGAAATCAACATGATAATATCGGTTTAGAAATACCACATGTGGAAACCAATTTGATTTATACCACTTGCAATAGGTGGTGGATATTTGAAGTATGATGCTTAACTTCGGGGACTCCATTTCCCTTGCAATGAGACTACTACACACATGATAAGCTTGAAAAGGTGTTAGTCTCAAGGCATCCAACTTGTAGAGTAACCTCCCCCTAAATTTGTGCACACGAGCATGGAATACTTGTAGGAGACATGCACATTGATTTTAGAATAAAAATACCACTTGAAAGATGACATCACATGAATGTGAGAATCATTTCTGAAGGTGATATTCATAAGAAATTATTTATAATTTGGACTTTGGCACATATTAGGTGAACAATTGTAAAACAAGCTATGTGCCGTGCTCCTAAACAATTTAAACTAAGTAGGTTTGCTCCAAGGGTTAAGAATAAAACCGAGCAAGCCAACCATAAGATATACCTAGTGTATGCAAAAAAAAATATTTAAGCATGCAAATGCAAACCTAGGCATGAAAAGAAACTAGATGCTAAATGAGATTGCAAGAAATTTAAATCTAGTTACCTAACATGGGAAGGGGAATTTAGACCCATAGTATTCACTAACCCACTTGGCAATTACCTTGTCCATAATGATGCACCCCATGTAATGCACCCATACTTTGCCAAGTCTCAAAATTCTCCGAAGTCCATCGGACTTCTCACTTCCCTTTCGGGATCCAAACCTTCTTGGTGCTCTTCATATTTGAAATTATCTCTTTTGACACCCAAAAGCGTTTGACCCCATTATTGGCTTGCTTGTTCACCTTGATGGCCACCACCTTGTCATTTTTCTTCTTTAACAAGTATGGTGTGGAGGTCTTCTTGTCCACCTTGTTGGTGTAGGTGTTGGAGAGCTTGCTTGTTTGCTTTTTATTTTTCTCTTTCTTCTTAGCTCCTCCCCCATTCTTCATCTTGCACTCATAGGACTTGTGGCCTTCCTTGTGGCATACGTAGCAAACCACGGTTTGTCCTTCATCAAGCTTCTTCACTCCCTTGACGGTGTTATCTTGATGAAGTTGGGCTTGCTCTGTTTTGCCTTTTACTTGATTCAAGTCCTTGGTAAGGCGAGCCACTTCTTGCTTGAGTTGCTCATTCTCCATTGCAACCTCTTGTGTGCATGTATCTACAATAACTTTCTCAACACAAACTTGGTTGCATAAGGGTGAGTCTAAACATAAATCATTGTAAGAAGTAGAAGCATCCTTTTTAGGCATGTTAAAAATTGAACTTTTCTTTTTAGGTGCCTCCGTGGGGGTAGAACCGATGGCTTCATGATTAGCAACTTTATTAGTTAGCTCATCACAATGTTTGCACATAGTTTCCATTTTAGCAAGCAAACTTTTATAAGCATCTTGTGAGTTAGCTAACTTTTTCTTTAATTTTTCATTTTTCTTTATAAGTTGCTTATCATTGATTGTGCAATTATTAGTGTTTGCACTAGTCTCAAGTTGCTCAATTTTAGTAGATAGCTCCATATTAAGATAGGCAAAATTTTCATATTGTTCAAGCAAAGTAGCATAAGCTTGTTGTGAGCTATCTAGTTTTTCTTTTAATTTTTCAAGCTTCTTTTGTTGACTAGTGCAAACTTTAGCAAAGTTAAGATTTTCTTGCACAATTTTATCATAAGGTAGATCATCATCACTATCACTATTATTGTCACTATCACTAGGGATAGACTTTTTGTTACCTCGTGCCATAAGGCACACATGTGAGGTGCTTGATGATGAGTGCTTGTGCCCTCGTCTCTTGTGATGGTCTTCTTCTTCACTTGAAGAATCATCCCATGACCTTATTGATGTGAGGGATTTGTCCTTTCACGCCTTCTTCTTTGACTTGGGTGTGGGCTTGTTTGGGCAAACTTTCACAAAGTGCCCTAACTCGCCGCATCCATAGCATCCTTTCTTTCTTTGCTCATTTCTTTGATTTGTGAAGATGAAATCTTGAATTTGGATGGGCACACCCTTGACATTGAGCCTTTGGATCATCTTCTCTACCTTGTTGATAAGTTAGATTGATTCTTCATCAAGGTCGGAGGTGGAGGAGGAAGATTGATCATCATCACTTGAATCTTCATCATCATCTTCTTCATCTTCACTTGAGGAGCTTGAGATTGAGCTTGTCTCAACTTGCTTGCCCTTTATCTTCTTTTTCTCACTACATGCGAGAGCTTTGCCTTTGCTTGATGAAGATGCTTCTTCTTGACCCATCTTGCGTGACATTTCAAAAGCCACTATCTTGCCAATGACTATGGCCGGGGTCATGGTGCTTAAGTCCTCCATGTTATGAAGGATGGTGATGATGCTTGCATATTTCTTTTGTGGTAGCACGGAGATGATCTTCCTCATGATGCCTCATCATCTAGCTTCATTAATCCTATTGAATGGAGCTCATTGATAATTAGATTCAAACATGAATACATATCACGAACAAGCTCATCATCATTCATTTTAAAAGAATCATAATTTTGTTTAGCTAGACAATGTTTTTGCTCACGGACATTAGTTGTGCCATCATGGAGCTCTTGGAGTTTCAACCAAATTTCATGTGCCATATTTAAAGTGAACACTTGGTTAAACACATCCATGCTAAAAGATTCAAACAAGCAATTTTTAGCTCTAGCATTGAAATGAATTTCTTTTTCTTCACTCTTTGTGGGTTTATCGGGATTCTTAATGGGTTTCATCCTGTCATGAATGACTCTCCAAACATCCAAATCTACCACCTCAAGGTGACAAGCCATTCTAGCTTTATAGTAAGGGAAGTGTCGGGGACCAATATTAGGGTACCCGAAGAGGAGGAGCTAATGACCGTCAACATTGATTCATTCGTGCGATCAAGAGCGCGACTGCACCGCTTGCTGGATCACTTCTCGTCCGTCCACCGAGACCATGGGCCCTGCCTTGTCTGACCCTCGAGGGTTGGCTCCACCTCGGTGGGCACTGTGGCCGCAGGCCCTGTCTCAACCGACCCCCGAGGGTTGACTCCCCCTCAGGCTGACTCACGAGGACTGGCTCCACCTCGCCCGACGTGTGAGGGCAGACTCCATCTTGCCTGACTCCTGAGGGATGGCTCCGCCTCGCTTGATCCCCAGAGGCTAGCTCCGCCTCACCCGACGTCTGCACGCTGCTCCTTCATAACTACGCTCGTAGATAAGGTAGGGCACTCAAGTCAACCGCAATACTAAGGACCATACCCTGCATGTCTGCAGGTGAAAGGTCCTTGTGTGGTTTTGGTAATTGAATGACAACCCTAGGTGGACTAATTGTGTTTATGTGAGATACACAGGTGATTAGTCCATAGGTACATATGTGTGAGCAACATATGCCATGAAGGTGAAAATGGCTTGGAGATGTTGCAAAGCTCACACTTGTGATGATGAAGGAGCTTATTGCACATGAGACATGACATTGAGTCATGCGATCAAGGTGGAGAAGATCAAGACAAGACTTGGCTTGATGGACCGGTTGCAAGCGTGAAGGGCAAGTCAGAGGCTTTGGAGCGATGGACCGCATAGCGGTGAAGCTTGAGCAAGACTTGGCGTCGATGGACGAAGGCAACGGTGAAAAGCAAGTGAAGTCAAGATCGATGAACCAATATGATCACGTGATGATATGAAGTGGATCATATCATTATTGATCATGTTGGTGCATGTGTTGCATCGACATTGGAGGAGATGGAATGGAATGCGCAAGGCAAAGGTATAACCTAGGGCATTTCATTTCACCGGTCATAGGTGTGTAGAGAAGTTTATGACCGGGTTTAGGATAGATGGCCGTACTATCAAGAGGGGCAAACTTGTTTGCATATCGGTCATCTAGTGCCACTTGAGTGATCTAACTTTGCATCGTCGCTAGGATTGAGTGGCGTGGCAAGTTGAGTGGCTAATCCTTTGGGAAATGTTTGTGAAAAGCTAACACACATGCACATGGTGGTGTACACTTGGTGGTGTTGGCACATTTACAAAGGAGATGAAGTTGAAGTTGATGTGGATCAACTTGGCGACGAAACGGAGGCGAGAAGGGTTAGAAACTCCACCGGTGGAGTGTCCGCCCGTAGAGCGTGGACAGTCTGATGGTGCCACCGGTGCCCTAGACAGAAAAGACGGAGGTCACTGGAAGTGACCAGACGCTGGCCTCGGTTGGACCGGCGTGTCCGGTCAGAAGAAACAGCGAAGACGCCAGCGTCGGTCTTCGACCGGACGCTGGGTCACTCGGTGACCGGACGCTGGCAGGGTGCGTTCGGTCAGGGCTGACGTATGGTGACGTAGGCAGAGCAGAAGTTGGAGAGTGACCGGATGCTGGTGCTATGTCCAATCATGATCGATCGAACGCGTCTAGTCGTGAAATATCATTTCTGGAACCTTACTGGAAACGACCGGACGCTGGAGGCTCAGCGTCCGGTCAGTTGAAGCTGCTGCGTTCGGTCGTCTTGTGACCGTTGAGATCGGATGAACAATGTTTGAAGGAGGGGACACGTGGCGAGTATCGCGTGACCGGACGCTGAGGTCCAGCGTCCGGTCGATCGGTCCGGAGCGTCCGGTCGTCCTGACTTTTGCCCAGTGAAGGGGTAACGGCTCTATTTGTTCGTGGGGTTATAAATAGAAGCCATGGTCGGCCTTGGGCCAGCAGCTGAGCACACTAGAGCCTTGGTGGCTTGTGTAGTAGTGCTTGGGAGCCATCCATCTCACACATACTTGATAGTGATCATCCGATTGTGTGAGTGAGCGATTCTAGTGCGATTGCATCGTGAGGTTGCATCGAGTGGCACTAGGTGATCGAGTTGCAAGCCGGTGGTGCTTGTTACTCTTGGAGGTTGCCACCTCCTAGACGGCTTGGTGGTGGTCTCCGTCGAAGCCCACAAGAAGCTTGTGCGGTGCTCTGGAGAAGAGCTTTGTGAGGGGTACTGTGCTCGCCCCGCGGGAGCCACGAAGAGCAACTCTAGTTGAGCGTGTCATTGAGCTACCCTCACTTTTGGGGTAGGTTCTTATGGTGCCCGACGTGCGGGCTTGGCGGGTGATGCCAATTAGCCATCGAACCACCAAGTGAGCGGTCGACATAACGGGGACTAGCGTGTTGGCAAGCACGTGAACCTCGGGAGAAAAATCACCGTGTCAACCTTGTTCTTCCTGTTGGTTTGCATCCTCATTACACAAGCTTGTACTTACTTTCATATACATTGTGCTTGTGTAGTTGCTCTTGTAATTAGTCAGCTTGTGTAGCTTACTAGTTACCTTCTTGCTTGTGTAGCATAGAAGTAGCTCCCTTGCGTGGCTAATTTGATTTGTGTAACCTTGTTGGTCACATTGCTTAGTTTGTGTAGCTAAGTAATTGCGCCCTCTAATTTGGCATTGGTTGCCTTGTTATTGAGCATTGCTAGTAAGCTTAGATAGCTTTGTGCTTTAGCTTACTAGTTTGTGTAGGAGCTTCCTTGTTGCTTAAAGTACTAGTGGTATAGGTTTGTGTGACCTTGCTTCTAGAATTGGTTAGGTGAGCTCTAGCTAGCTCGGCACCTTTGTTGCTTAATTAGTATCTTTGAAAGGTGCTAGAGAACATAGATAGAGGGGTGTAGTCTAGGCTAGACCGATAGTTTTAATTTCGCACTTGTTTCGGTTAGCCGACGCGATTATTTTTAAAAAGGACTATTCACCCCCCTCTAGTCCGCCATCTTGACCTTACAGCAGGAAAATACCATCAGGATATGACTAAAAGGGCGCTTTGAGACCTTCCAGGCATGTTAGAGTCCAAACAGTGTTGTAGGCGCCAACATTTGTTTTTCAGTGTTGTGGGCGCCACCATTTGCCCTCGGGCATGGATCCTAATAGAAGCACATGACAACCACTACGATCTAGGAGGAAACTTGCATCACCTACAGTAATGGATGTACGGTCACTATGTCGTATGCTCCCTGTATGGCCGTGGATCAGCACCCTGGTCTGCCGCGCCACCCGCTGGAGCAGGATGGGACATGACAACTTGCTGAGAATGCCAGGACATGGCATCATCAACGGACAGATGCCCAATGTAGCCCTATCAGGATCAGTGAACATGCACCCGGTGTAGAACTATTCCTGGCACCGCCTGCCATGTCAGCGGGGCCCGCATAGAGGAAAAGGAAGACCCGACATCTTTGAAGGACATCCTTTGCCTCTAGTTTTCCTCTTTTCTCCCATCTGTAACCCCTGCTCTCCCTTGGCCTATAAAAGGAAAGGCAGGGAACTCCATTAGGGGGATCGATTCAAGACATCACGCATCACATCACACATAGCTGAGCAGCAACCAAGCTCTTAGCATCCATTCGACCTTTCTGTCAGAGACTTGGGACATGTCCCTCTCTCGCCCGTTTGTAACCCCTACTACAAACTTTTCAGTGCTAATAACATGAGCTGCAGCCACGAATTGGACATAGGGACATTCTACCCAAACCAGTATAAACCTTGTGTCTTTTTAGCACACCATCCGGGTCAGACGTGCAATAACATAAATTTACTCGTTGGTGTTTACTCGAAACACTGATAGTTGGCACGCTAGGTAGGGGACCTTTGCATGTTCTGACATTAACATTAGGCCATGGATGGGTATCCATGGTATCAGCTGGGTCTCGAGCGCACACATGCATTTCAGGGACTTGGACTTCATCATCACGGTGGGAGGAGAGTTGGCATTGGCTCACGCCGCCATCCAACCTCTCCCCTCCATCGGCCTTGACTATGGGAGGCTTGAGCGCTAGCTCAGCGTCTTCTTGGGACCCCAGCCATCTAGGGAGGACCTGTGTCGCCTCCTCAAAGAGGAGCCAGAGTCGCCCTCTGGCTCTGACTCTAGCAGGGGAAGCCAGCAACCCTATTGTGAATGCTTCATGATGGGTACCCCCAAAGGACACGTCAAAAACATCTACGAGGAGGAGGCTACCCTAGTGAACAAACTCAATGATGAGGCTGAGGGGGAGATAGCGGCCCCACCTTACATGCGGGTGGAGTAGCTAAAAGCTCGACACCGAGAGATCGAGGAAGCGTGGCTCCAGCTCGAGTAGGAATACGCGGAACTCGATCGCCATGGAGACGGCGGGTGCGCACGCGCCTTGGCCCGTGACGTGAACCAAAGGATCATCACCGATGATGAAGCCGTCCCTCATTTCATCCGGGTGAGCCAGAACATCGCTGCCGCCGCGGCCTTGCTCCATGGCCTTCTAGAGGCTACGACGCCTGAGGATTGTCAGGCCCACCACGAAATTCACATGCTGCTCGAGTGTGCGGCGGTGCAGCAGGCCGAGAGCTCGTTGTATCGATGATGCGAGCTTTACGCTAGCTAGCGCACGCTCTCAGAGCATCCCGACAGGGACACGTCAGTCCACCAGGCGTCACAAAGCAATGGGCAACACGTTGTGGTCCCAGTGCATCAGCGTCTCGGCCGCAACCGTGATGCACGCAACACCCTCGATGCTCATAGGCATACCCACGATGATCCAAGAGAGGGAGCTAGCCATTGCTATCACCCTCACCATGGCAGATACTACGACAGTGGCAAGGACCAAAGCTTGAGCCCCGGCCTTCCGGGGCCCCAGGCCTTCGGTTGACACATCCTCAACGCTGCCTTCCCGCCAAGGTACCGACCACCAACCAACATCCTGAAGTACTCAGGGGAAATGAACCCCAGACTATGGCTCGAGGATTATCGGCTTACCTACCAAGCCGGTGGTGTGGATAATGACGATTTCATTAACCGCAACCTTCCATTGTTCTTGGCTGATTCGGCATGAACATGGTTGGAACACTTGCCGTCCAACAGAATCCAAGGTTGGGCGGACCTAAAGGAGACCTTCATGGGAAACTTCCTGGGCACATACAAGCACCCTAGGAACCCATGGGACCTCAAGAACTACCGACAGAAGGCTAGAGAAACCCTCCGTGGATACATCCAACGCTTCTCCCAGCAGTGCAACGAGCTGCCTAACGTCACCAACGTCGACGTTATAGGAGCTTTCTTATCTGGGACCACCTGCAAGTCTCTAGTTCACAAGCTAGGACGCAAGGGTCCATGAACCACCAAGGAACTCCTTCACATCACCACTAGCCATGCGTCGGGTGAAGAAGCGGTCGGAGCGATCTTCGATCACCTCAATGGCAAGGCGAGGTGGGACGAGGATGCTGGCGAAGGTGCCTCCAACCGTCTCGCCAAAAAGAAGAACAAGAAGCAATGGCGTGAGGGCTCTCTCGTGGCCACCACTAACCGTAGGGGTGGTCAGAAGCCCATGGAGGGCACTCCGAACCTCATCGAAAAACTACTCGAGGGGCCATGCCCAAACCATGCCCTCCCCGTCAAGCATCTGTACAAGGACTACACCCACATGAAGCGGTTCTTGTCCGGAGGCTCCAGCAAAGGGGAGCATGGGAAGGACCCCGACCCTACCACGTACGATGCCAAGGGGAAGGACAACAGCTTTCCAACACCGGATGGCTGCCTCATGATATTCGGAGGATTAGAGGCCTATGACTCCAAGCGCCGCCAGAAGATCGCGCGCCGTGAGGTCTATGTGACCAAACCGGCCATGCCTGCCTTCCTCCAGTGGCCAGAGTCCGCTATAACCTTCGATCGGACTGACCACTCAGAGACTGTCCCGCAGCCAGGGAGATACCCACTCGTGGTCGACCCAATCATCGGTATGAAGTGGCTCACCAAAGTACTGATGGATGGAGGCAGTGGCCTCAACATCATGTACGCCGAGACACTCGATGCTATGGGCGTTGACCGAGCGTGCATCTAGTCAACCGGAGTGCCCTTTCATTACATCGTGCCTAGAAAGCAGGCCATGCCACTTGGGCAGATCGATCTGCCCATCACCTTCGGGGGACCATCCAACTACAGGACGGAGACCCTCGCTTTCGAAGTGGTGGGGATCCACGGAACTTACCACGCCATCCTGGGACGACCATGCTATGTGAAGTTAATGGCCATCCCCAACTTACCTACCTTAAGCTAAAGATGGCAGGCCTAGGCAGGGTCATCACCGTCAGCACCTCCTTTCGGCGCGCCTACGAGTGCGAAGTGGAATGCTGTGATCACGCCGCAACGATCATAGCCTCCGGAGAACTCACGGCCCTAAAGCAAGAGGTCGCCGAAGAGGCACCCAACCCCAGGTGGTCAATCGAGACCTTCAAGCCAGCAGAAGGCTCTAAGGAGGTCCTCATAGACCCCGGGAGCACCGAGGGCAAAATGGTGCGCATTGGTACCATGCTTTCCTTCGAATAGGAAAGCACGCTCGTCGGCTTCCTCCGCGCCAACAGAGACATCTTTGCATGGAAACGCTCGTATATTCTAGGCATTCCGAGGGAAGTCGCCGAGCACGCCTTGAAGATCCACCTAGGCTCCAAGCTGGCGAAACAACGCCTACGTCACTTTGACGAGGGGAAACGTAGGGCCATCAGCGAGGAGATCGCAAAGCTTTTGGTGGCTGGATTCATCAAGGAAGTGCACCACCCAGAGTGGTTAGCCAATCCCATTCTTGTACAAAACAAGAGTGGGAAATGGAGGATGTGTGTTGACTACAGGGGTCTCAACAAGGCATGCCCAAAGGATCCGTTTCCTTTGTCACGCATAGACCAAATAGTTGACTCTACCTCGGGGTGCAAAACCCTATGCTTCCTTGATGCATACTCCAAATACCATCAAATCACGATGAAAGAGTCTGACCAACTCGCGACATATTTAATCACCCCTTTCGGATCATTTTGCTATGTCACCATGCCATTCGGTCTGAAGAACACTAGGGCCACATACCAGCGTTGTATGCTCAAGTGTTTCGGAGACCTCATCGGGTGGATCGTTGAGGCCTACATTGACGACATCGTGGTCAAGTCCAAACAGGCTGACCACCTCGTAGCCGATCTTGAGCAAACCTTTGCAAAACTCTAAGCAAATGGCATCAAACTCAATCCCGAGAAGTGTGTTTTTGGGGTCCCGAGGGGCATGCTGCTTGGTTTCATCATCTTCGAGCGTTGCATTGAAGCCAACCTAGAGAAGATCTTAGTCATCACTAGGATGGGACCGATTCAGAACATAAAGGGAGTACAATGAGTTATAGGGTGCCTCGCCGCACTCAGCTGCTTCATCTCGTGCCTCGGTGAATGAGGTCTCCCCCTTTATCGACTTCTAAAGAAGGCCGACCACTTCGAATGGACATTTGCTGTGCCTGCCCCCCTTTTTTACGTTAGGACCTAGGAGCTAGGTTTACGGGAACAAGCTCTGAGTATAACTGGTCAGACTACGGGATACCTACGCCTCAGTGGCTATGGTGCCTCTGCTCACTAGCGTAATCAGAATTGGCTCGCCCGCACTCTGAACTTTTATGACCTTAACAAACAAAAAGGGTCGGAATGCACTAACTCTTTTTGCAAAAAGGGGAGAAGAGCTAAGAGACCATTTGCTAGACCAAAATTCAAAAGCTTGTCCATTTGGGACAAGTTTTCTCCGCTTGGCTAATCTGCCTAACTAAATTCTTGTGCAGGATGTCCTCATTCTCTATTTTCGTAGGAAAAACTTGTCTCAACAGGTAACACGAGTCGATCGAATGGCTAGGCCACTAACGAGAAATGGGTAACGAGCAAATTGGATCACGCTCGTATCCGGTGGAGGTTTTCCAAACCCATCACTCTTACCATCGAGGTAATACCGGTGCCCAGGTTGACTGAATGGCTCCAAGCCGCCACCGAGAGACAAGCACCCTTACTTACTTACTTTACGTATCAATTTCAATACCAAGCCTCTGACCCCAGCAATGGCAGGGGATCAGACATCGCTCATGGGCTGGTGGGAGTGTCTATTCGCTAGAGATTCTTTTTGCCTGACCCCTCCTTACATTTAAAAACTAGAGGCAAGGTGTGCGGGTGCAAACTTTGAGTAAACCTGGTCGGACCACTAGGACCCTACGCCCCAGCGGCTACGACATTTTTGCCCACTAGTGCGATCAGAGTCTTTGTCTTCGCACTCCAAACCTTAACCTCCACCTTCTTGGGAAGGGTATGGAGGGGCCTACCTACGGAGTCTCCATCAAGGAGAGGCTGTCAGGTCGCCCAAGTTGATTGAACGGCTCGGGCCACTGTCGAATGACACATACGGAAGAATGGGAGGCTTGCGCAGGTTACATCGGCCCCGTCATGAACGTCGGACCTAGACCCTGCACTGACATATCCGGTTAAAACTCCCAGAACCCATCACTCGTGCCATCGAGGTAACATTACCGACCCTCGCTATTTCTTTATATAATCATCTCACATATCCAAGTATCGCATATGCGATTGCTACATCACAATGCTTCACGTCGCGTCACGAAGCGGTAGTCGTCTCATTCGATATGAGCGGCAACCGACCAAGGTTCGAAGGCCGGCCCGCGAAGGGATCAAGACCGCCTCATGTCAAACAGAGCCAGGGTAGAAAAACCAAGATCAGCCCCAGCGGCCTTGCCCAACCCCGCTTAGAAGCGGACAGGGACATCTTGACCTTTCTCGTTCGATTCTAACCTCGAGCCAAGCCCACAGAATCTCCATCGAGGAGAGGCCAATGGGCCAGCCGAGCCTATTGAATAGCTCAGGCATCTACCAAGAGGCGGGTTTAGAAGTTGTGGAATGCCACATGAGGGCTCGGCCGACCCCGTCAGCGGATGACGGAGCCAGATTCCACTCGAACGTGCCCGTTAGCGAGCTCTTCGAGTGTGACACTCGAGCCGTCGTGGCAAGTGTCGTTAGCTCCGCCCCTCTGATTGTGGAAACTAAGGATGGGTTGATGCATGAAACACGACCGACCCCTACCAAACCCCACGAGGCTCAAGGGCTCGAGCCACCCGATCCTAGATGGAGAGACCGAGGTTCGAAGGCTGGCTCACGAAGAGCCCGAGGCCTCCTCGCGTCGAACAAAAGCCACGGGAGAAAACACAGATGAGCCCCAATGGCCTTTGCCCGTCCCGCCTAGAAGCGGATAAGGTCATCTCAACCTTCTCATTTGATCCAAACCTTCAGCCGAGCCCATAGAATCCCCATTGAGGGGGAATCTATTAGAAGGCAGGTTAAGGAGCAATGGAATGCCACGTGAGGGCTTTGCCGACCCCGTCATAAGCGATGGAACCGGATTCTGTTCAAACATGCCCGTTAGTGAGCTAATCGAGCGCGTCACTCTAGCCATCGAGGCAAGTGACGTTAACTCAACCACTCTAGTTGTGGAAATTGCAGACCGGGCAACAGTCACAAAAACAAGCCGACTCTCGACCGAATCCCCGCTATGTGCGGGGGCTCAAGGAAGGTTGGACTTGTGAGGAGACTGAACGCATGGTCACAGAATGATAGCTAAGATCCTAAGGAGGGGGTATGTGCGAATACAAGAGATACTTTATCCTACTAAGTTTCGCTATCCTCTCCTCGATTTTCTATGACATCCGACCCTAGCAATGGCAAAAGGTCGGATCTCACTTGAGGGCTGATAAAGGTATATGTACACCTTTTCTGAAACAATCGCCGTGTCAGACCTCTTCCTTAGGCTAAGCCTAGTGGCAAGGTTTGTGGAAACGAACAACCAAGCATCCCTGGTCGGACTGCAAAAAGCCTACGCCTCGGCGGCTATGGTGTCTTTGCTCACCAGCATGATCAAAGTTCTGCTCTTACACCTCGGGCCCTATAGTCTTAACAAATAGAAGGGTCAGAATACGTGAGCCTTTTCTTTCGCATACAAAAGGGAAGAAAACAAGTTCAATCAAACAAAACAAAATTATGAATTTGTTTTTTATAAGGGTCAACACTTGTTCATAGATTACAACAAGCGTTCATCCAATCTATTTGACTAACTAGCCCCTCGGGGGGAGAATTATGTCTTTGACTCTTTCCGCCAGGTCCCACACAAGAGGAGCCACCACCGTCTCTATTTCATGTAGCTCGGAGGCTTCGTAGCCAGGTGTGAAACCGAGGCTCATCGTCTCCAAGTCGATGCTGTCCGCGTAATGCGAACGAGCAATCGCAAAAGCTTGGGTGATCCCGGTGCGAAGAGCTTCCCTCTCAAGCTGGCGCACCCACGCCGTGATATCTATGGCATGGGACGCAAGCAAGCTGGTCACCTCTGATCACACCACCTCTAGGTCATCGTAGACCACTCCGAGGGCAGCGCTCACAAGATTGTGCTCGTCGCTCTTCACCTGAAGGTTCCTCCGCGCCTCGGTGAGCTCCGTGGCTAGCCCAGTGGAAACACCCTCGGCCTCTAGCCTCTGGGTCATCGCGGTTCTAAGCTCGGTATAGAGGGAGCCAATCCTCTACTGTGCCTCATTGCGCTCTCGGACGGCCTGGTCGCACTCCTCGCGGGTCGTACCATGCTCTGAGTGGAGCCTCCCCATGGTCTGGAGCAGCTCGTCTTGCTCCTTGCACAGCTAGGCAACCACCTTGGCATCCTGACTCTCCCTTTGTTCTAGGGCTGCGAGCTTCTCCTCGGCTACTAACTTCAGGTCCTGCTCCTTCTTAGCCTCGGCCAGGAGGTCAAAGATCCACTAGTAGGCCACAACGTCCCTCTAAAGCAGCTCATCCCACTCCATCCTGACTCTGGCAGCCTCCTCTTCATCATGCTGTGCCCTCATTGATAGGGCCTTGAAGGCCTTCTTGGTCTCCTCCTCAAGGCGACGTGCCTCGGCCTCCCGTAGTCAAAGATTCTCAGCCTCCTCAGCAAGGGGAGTCAGGTCGGCCACCCTCTGTTGGGTGGCAACCAGCTGGGCGGTCACATCCCCACATAGCCAGGCCTCTTCAACGAGGTGGTCCTAGCTCTCCTTCTGCTCGCGAAGGAACCAGGATTGCTCCCGGCTGTGAGCGATAAGGGACTAAAAAAGATGACAGTTAGAACACAAAAATACATGAAGAAAGAAGAGGAAAAAGGGCAAGATTAAGTGAATACCCGGTCGGTGGGAATGACGATGTCGCGTAGGGCGCCCCTGGCCTGGTTCAGAGCTTCTAGCACGGCCGAAATCCCCTCGTTGAGACTCTCCCGCTCCATGCTCTCAACAGCGTCGTCGAGGGAGAAGAGTGTTGACGTCGGGTCTTGCGGATTTGTCCACTAGAGCAGAAGCTCACCCCGCGTGTGCGAGTGTCTACCTCCCGACATCAGGGCTAGAAGCGACTCCCTACTGGTCCTCTCCACCACCACCATGACGCCCAAGGACCCCTCGACTATGTCCCCCTCCGTCCGGCCCATGTCGAGCGCCGTCATTTGGGCCGCCAGAGGTGCGGGTTGCACTGCTGTCTCGGGCATCACCACAGTGGCTTCCGGCTATGGCTCGCCTGTCATGGCCGCCATCACCTCCGCCTACATTGGTGGGGCCTCGTCCACCTACGTTGCGCCCACCATGGCCAGCGCCATGAGCGCGGTCAGAAGCTCCGACCGACCCATCGTCGGCAGCGGCACCGCCTCTGTCATCGGTTCTTCAGCGACCTCCGAGGGCGCCCTTCGAGCCCCCGTGTCCGCCTGTCCTACCGAGGGCACGGACGTCACCATGGGTAGCGCCTAACTGGCCGATGAGGCAGTAACGCCAGCGCTGTTCCCACCCAAAACGGGTGCGACGTTGATCGATGATCGCCACCTCGCCTGGAGGGCTACGCTCTTCTTGGTCACCAGTGCCAAAAAGTTGACCCATCTCCAAACGCAGCAAGAGATAAAAGACATAAGTCATGCTGAAAATAGATAAAAATAGAGAAAATAGAGGATCCAATGACTTACATCGGTGCTGTTGGGCGGATGATACATTTGGGGGACGAACCCCTAGGTCCTTGCTCCACCTCATCGGGGCAGGGCCGTTTTGAGCCCGCCCCCTGCTCCCGGACAGAGGGGCTCGCCTTCCTTGCATCCGGGGGCATGGCGGCAGAGCCACCCTCCTCCATTGGCACCTCAGGCATGGCGGTAGATCCACCCACCCTAGTTGGCTCTTGGGGCACGGCAGCAAAGCCACCCCCCTCCACTGGTAGCTCGAGCGTGGTGAAAGATCTGCCTACCCCTCCTGGCTCTTGAGGTGCGGCAGTGGGGCCACCCCCCTCTGCTAGCACCTCAGGCGTGGTGGCAGATCCGCCCGCCCCTGCTGGTTCTAAGGATGGGCCGATGGTCCAGCCCGCCTCGTCCAGCCTCATGGACGTGCCTCCCCCTACATGAAATGGGAAGGGTCCCTGCATGGATGAGCGGATACCTGTCAGCATATCCTCGCTCTCCAGGTCATCCCACTCGATGTCAGCAACTACCTTGTCATCTTCCTCATTGTCGTCATCATCACTATCCATGTCCTCCTCTCGCTCCTGTGTCCGTAGCTTCTACTGCTCCTTCCTCCTCTCGTCCTCCTTCGCCTTCCTCTGTCGCTCGGCCTTGGTGCGGTTGGCCGCCGTCACAGACGGGTCCTTCAGCAGCGGAGCTGGGTGGTCCATGAGGATGAGTTTCCTTGGCTGGTCCCCCTATCTTAATATTAGCATCAAGGGGTTGGGAGTTTAGTAAAAAAGGAGGCATGAGGAAAGGAAACTTACGAAGACGATGTACCCTAGCTCCGGACGCATCGGAGGGTGCCCCAGCACCGGATACACAAACTCAAGGAGAGCGCCGGTGTCATCCCACAGAGGCTCCATCGCCTCCTTGATGCGCTATGCTACTTTAGAGGGGGAGAGTGCTCCCTCGGCAAGCGTTGTCCCATCGAATGATGCCTCGAGCTCCATCGCATACAGGGGAAGCGCGCGCCTCATCAGCGGCGCCACCCTCCTCGTGTGGTAGGCGCTGATGATCCCTGACCCCTCCACGCCCCTCTCCTTCAGGATTTGGATGGCGGTGAGATGGCCCTGGATCCTCTTCTTGTCTTTATTTGGGACTCCCCACTTCCTCCACGAGTCTGAGACCTCTTCAATGAGGTGCTCGGTAAACTCTGGCAAGGGGGTGGCTGTGTCATTCTTGATGTAGAACCAATGCGAATGCCACCCCTTGTTGGAGGTCAACAGATGCATCGGCAGGTACTCGATGACCCAGTTGTTGCTGAGCTAGATGTTGGCGCATCCCATCGGCGAGTTCAGCTCCTACTTCTTCTCTCGCTTCTTTAGGAGGGTGATGGCAAAGTAGTACTGCCATAGGTCAAAGTGGGGACAAATCCCCAGGAATCCCTCACATAGGGTGACGAACGCCGCAATGTGCTGGATTCCGTTGGGATTAAGGTGCTGCAGCTCTACCTAGTAGTAGTGCAGCAGCCCTTGAACGAACTTGTGGGCGGGGATGGCAAATCCCCGCTCGTGGAAGTGAGCAAAGGACACGACGTAGCCATCGGGTGGCGACGGCACGTGCTCCTCACTGGGCAACCACCACTCCTTGGCGGTGGTCCACGCGCAGAGAAGACCGCGACAAACAAGGGGGTCCACGCACAGAGAAGACCGCAGCAAACAAGGCCTTCCATATGCTGGAGGGTGATGTCAGAGCGGCACCATGACTCCATTGGAAGATGGGGGTGGGAGGATTCAAACTCGATGGTGGCAAAGACGCGGATGCGGGGGGCTTAGGCGATTGGTGGCGGAGGTTGCAGATGCGAAGGTAAGGAGGCAAAGAACAAAACCCTAGGGGCGAACCCTTTGGTTTTATAGGGGCGATGGATGCGAGGAAACCAACCATCCACCTGGGTCTCCATGCCTGCCATGATCTGCCACAACATCGCGCCACAGGATACGCGCACACAATCCCTATCCGATCCTTTTGGAAACTTGCCAGACGTTTCGCCTCCCCAGGCGGACCAGAAGTCGTTACGAGTAAGAGGGATATGGATCAAAAGCGCATCTACGGCACATCTGGGCCTAGGAGTCCAACGGTTGGCCCATCAATAGGTCCAACAGCCACTCCAAACACCCCTATGACAAAGGGTGGAAAGAGTTGGGCCCCGCAAGTGGCCAGTGCCCAGGCACACGAGTGCCACGGGCATCTCGGCCCATGATTAAGTCTCAGTCAGGATTTCTGGATCGGATATCGGCGAACAGGATACCGGGACCTGAATCAAACTATCCAGCTAAACAACCACCAAATCTCACGACCATACCCATGAAGGGTCCGACCTCGACAAAGAAGAAATCACCATCTTTAGGGCATGCCGTGGGCAACAATAGAGGGCTAGGGCTCTCTGAATCCTCTCTTTTAGAAAACCCTCCGAAGGAGTATCCTACTCCTCCATAGGCTCGAGGGGCTACACCCACTGGGTGTGCTCATGCGCACCCGCTGGTAAGTCAGAAAATCCCCCAGGCAAATCTACTCGAATCGCCCAGGGGCTCGGGGGCTACTGTCGGGGACCAATATTATTGTACCAAGAGAGGAGCTAATGACCGTCAACATTGATTCATCCGTGCGATCAAGAGCGTGACTGCACTGCTTGCTGGGTTACTTCTCGTCCATCCACCAAGACCATGGGCCCTGCCTCATCTGACCCTCGATGCTTGGCTCCGCCTCGGTGGGCACTGTGGCCATAGGCCCTGTCTCACCCGACCCCTGAGGGTTGACTCCCCCTCAGGCTGACTCCGCCTCACCCGATGTCTGAGGGTAGACTCCGTCTCGCCCGACCATCGAGGGATGGCTTTGCCTCGCCCGACGTCTGAGGGCTGGCTCCACCTCACCCAATGTTTGGGGGCTAGCTCTACCTTGCTCGACGTCTGAGGGCAGACTCCGCCTCGCCTAACCCCTGAGGGATGGCTCCGCCTCGCCCGATGTTTGAGGGTAGGCTTTGCCTCGCCTGACCCCTGGGGGCTGGCTCCGCCTCGCCTGACATCTGAGGGCAGACTCCACCTCGCCTGACCCTTGAGGGCTAGCTCCACCTCGCCCGACCCCCGAGGGCTGGCTCCGCCTCGCCCGATGTCTGCGCACTGCTCCTTCATAACTATGCGCGCAGATAAGGCAGGGCACTCAAGTCAACCACAATACCGAGGACCATACCCTGCATGTCTGTAGGAAAGTACCATCAGGATATGACCAGAAGGGCACTTTGAGACCTTCCAGGCATGCAAGAGTCCAAACATTGTTTTAGGCACCGACATTTGTCTTACAGTGTTGTGGGCGCCGCCATTTGCCCTCGGGCACAGATCCTGATAGAAGCACATGATAACCACTATGGTCTAGGAGGAAACTCGCATCATCTATAGTAATGGATGTACGATCACTACGCCGTATGCTCCCTGTATGGCCGCGGATCAGCACCCTGGTCCACCGCGCCGCCCACCGAAGCGGGATGGGACGTGACAACTTGCTCACAATGCCAGGACATGGCATCATCAATGGACAGACGCCCAGCGTGACCCTATTAGGATTAGCAAACACGCACCTGACATAGAACTATTCTTGGCACTGCCTGCCATGTCAGTGGGGCCCACATAGAGGAAAAGGAAGACTCGACATCTTTGAAGGACCTCCTTTGCCTCTAGTTTTCCTCTTTTCTCCCATCTATAACCCTTGATCTCCCTTGGCCTATAAAAGGGAAGGCAAGGAACCGAGTGGTAAGAGGTACACTATCAAGCTTCTGGCCGAATCCCTGATCTCCCTTGGCCGTCTTCACTATCAAGCTTCCGGCAGAACCACCACGGGCCTTGTTCCCTTCGGTACACAGTGGCAGGCACACCACAAATGCAGTTGGTGTGAATCTCGCAAGACTACAAGCCCCTCTGATGTACAACAATGGTGCATGCAAGCACCGAGTGGTAAGAAGTATGAAAACCTCACTAAACACTAGGCCTAAACCTAGAGCAAGCGCATGAGCGGTGGTCTAATCAACCTAACCACTTTGCAAAGCACCTATGCTAATCACCAAATGAATCACTAAGCACTATGCAAGTGGAGATCACTAAAATGGTGTATGGTGTATTAACACCCTTGGTATGTTTGCTCAGCTCCACTCTTCACAAATGGCCAGTTGCAGGGTCTATTTATAAGCCCCATTGAGAAAGTAGCCGTTGGGAATGAAACCCACTTTTCTGCTACTGACCGGACGTGTCCGGTCACTCACAACGGTCACTTGGTCTTCGGCACGATCAACTGATTGGACGCTGATGGTGTCTGGTCACATGCACCGCTCTAGAACCTCTCTAGACTCGATCGGACGCTGCACTTCATGCGTCCAATCGTCCAGTCTACTACGTCCGATCACGCTGAAAATACTACCATGACGATGGACAGTGTCACCGGTGCGTCCGGTCACTGCTTCGCTCAGCGTCTGGTCACTGCTGCTCAGCATCCGATCGTAGCTGTCGACGCCTGGTGTTGCCTAGCACCGGTGCGTCTGGTCACTCATAGGGCCATGTCCAGTCACCTCTGCCGGGCTCGTTTCTTCCCGATCTTGCATCTGACTTGGTTCCCATCTTTGTGCTTGGACTTTGCTTGACCTTGTATGTCTTCTATGCATCTTCACATGCCTTCCTTGAGGTGTTGATCATCGGATCATCACGTTGCCTTCATCCAAGTCACGTCTTGCACCCTATTAAACTACAAAACAAAACACTTGCATATTCATTAGTCTAATTTGGTTGTGTTAATCATCAAACACCAAAATCCAAAGTAAATGGACGTAGGGTCCATTTTCCGTACAATCTCCCCCTTTTTGGTGATTGATGACAACACGACCAAAACAAGCAAATAATAGAAGTTTTGGAATTTTAAAAACTATTTACTTGCTAGGATGCAATGCAAAGGGCAAGGTTATATGATGCTAAAATATACCACATGTAAACATCTTTGGAAACTTATCTTGCCCTTGTAAATTGTCCCATGTGGCATTATGGATTTAAGCCTGACCCTAACTCCATAATCCACTATCCTCCCTTTCTCGGACTATTACCACATGTAAATTATTATGATCGGGCTTGATTTTGGTCCTACAAATTCTCCCCCTTTGGAATCAAACACCAAAAAGAAAGACATTAGTAGTAGAAGGGAGGGTCAAACTTTGTGATCCTTTGTATGTGGAGTGGAATAGGTCACAAAATTTGACTCTCACATTACATAGACTAAGCTCCCCCCAAATTTATGCATACATAGGATGGAGAATGTAGTTTATGCATAATTAGAAATTAATGCTCAAGGGAGTTTAACCTATATAATGCATGGAGAAAGCATATAAATACCAAAGTGAAATCAACATTTTCCTTACAGGGGGCTCCCAATGGGGGAGGATGCCAAGGTGGGGGAGGAGTTGCCAGGGTGGGTGAGGGCACCGCCGTAGGCTAGGGAGGCAGCCATGGCCAAGCGTCAAGGTAGGGGAGTGTCGGTGTTTCGAGTTACCACCGACGAGTAAATTTCTAGTATTTCCTATGTCTTAGAGGACATGAGGTTTATACTGGTTTGGGCAGAAAGTCCCTACGTCTAGTTCGTCGCTGCTACTTGTGTTACTAGCACTGAAAGTCTGTAGTAGGGGTTACAAATGGGCAAGAGAGGGAAAGGATCCCAAGTCTCCGATGGAAGGAGTGAACGGGTGCCGAGAGCTTGGTCGCTGCTCAGCCGTGTGCTTGTGTCGTGCTTTTATGTCGATCTAGATCGGATTTCGATGAGTTGATCGGTCCTAAATTGGAACCCTTTCATGAGATGCCTTGCTTTCCCTTTTATAGGCCAAGGGAAAACACAGGTTACAGTGGAGGAAAAAAGAAGAACGAGAGAGAAAAAGGCCTTTAGGATCGCCGAGTCCTTCTTCTCCTTCATGCGGGTCCCACCGATCCTGTAGATGTCAACAGGGATAGCTCCATGTTGCGACCCTATCCGTTACTGGCACCATGCGCAGGAGTCATCTGTCGGTCATGGCGTTCCATCCCGTCCTGGTGGACGTTGTGGTGAACTGACGTGCCTATCATCGCTCGTACGAGGGTTAGGCAGAATAGCACCAGCACGCCCAACGATGTTCCTGATGTGAACCCTCAGGTATGCCCATCATGGCCACGGGTTACATCGAGGCATGCCAGTCTCTTCCCTGGTGTTAGAGTTTTAACCCAGGTCCATGCGCTTGGACCTAGAGTCATTGGTGGTGGTATGGGTCCCCGTCGAGCGATATGGAGCACGAACCCAAGGGGTCGGGTGAGGCGAAGCCCGCCCCTAGAGGTTAGGTGAGGCGGAGCCCACGGCCTCGAGGTTAGGCGAGGTGAAGCCCACCCCCAAAGGTCGGGCGAGATGGAGCTCACGCACCTAGGGGTCGGTTGGAGCTGTAGTCGCGCTCTTGACTGCTCGGATGAATTAATGTTGATGACCATTAGCTCCTCCTCTTTGGGTACCCTAGCATTGGTCCCCGATAGTAGCCCCCGAGCCTGTGGAGGAGTAGAATACTCTTTCGGAAGCTTTTCCGAATGGGTGGACTCTAAGGGCCTTGGCCTTCTTTTGTCGCCCACAACGTGACCTAGGGACAATGATTCCCTTTCATCGTGATCGGACCCCTCGTGGGTCAGAAAAGGTATTTCCTGATTCTGACCCCTTCGAGGGTCTGTCGTTCTATGACCGTGCGTTCGGTCTCCTTGCGAGTCTAACTTTCCTTGAGCCTCCGCCCATAGCAGGGGTCCGGTCAAGGGTCAGCTTGTCTTTGTGATCGTCTTCCCTCAAGCATTTTTTCCAATCAAAATAGAGGGGCTGAGCCATGCCATGATTTTCCTCTACGGATGAATCATGATGCTTGGTGAGCTGTTAATAGGCTAGTCTGAGTGGGGCCCCAGCATCCCATTCGCCAGGGTCTAGCTTGGGTCAACTGGTGATCAACTCTAGATTCTCAGTGGTTAATCCATATAGTTCTCGGGTCTGTTCGACCGGTCCCGAGGGCTCTCTGCCTTTCTTTGAGAAAAAACCATGGATCGTATTTGGCCGAGACTCGAACGTGGGCCGAGATGCCCGTAGCGCTCATGCACCCAGGTACTAGCTGCTAGCAGGCCCATCCCTTTCCACCCCTCGCTCTAAAGGTACCTGAAGCGGTTGTCGAACCCGTTAGTGGGCCAACCTTCAAACTCCTAGGCCTAGACAGGCCATAGGAGCATTTTCAGCTCCGTATCCCTCTTACCTACGACGGGTCATGGCCCATTCAAGGAGGCGAAATGCTCGATGCGTTTTTTGAGGAGATAGCCATAGGTTGCATGCGCACACCCCGTGACGAGGCGTGGTGACCGGTCATGGTAGGCGCAGAGATCTAGGCGGGCGGTGGGTTTCCTCACACCTGTCGCCCCTATAAAACCAAAGGGTTAGCCCTCCGTGTTTCATACGCATGCCTACATCCTTACCTCCGCAGCCACACCACCGCGGCCAACGCTTAGGTTTCCTACCTCTACATCTCCGCTGTCGTTGAGCTCGCATCCATCCGCCCCCACCTCCAATGGATCTGTGGTGTGTTCCAACATCACCTTCCAGTGCATGGAGGGCCTCATCTGTCACGTTATTCCCCGCACGCGGACCTTAGCCGAGGAGTGGTTGCTGCTCGGCGATGAGGATTTGTCGTTGGCGCCCGACGGCTATGTGGTGTTGTTCGCCCACTTCCACAAGCGTGGGCTCACACCCCATGCCCACAAGTTCCTCTGGGGCTACTGCACTTCTACAAGATTGAGCTATAGCATCTCAATCCCAACGGGATCCAGCACATGGCAGCGTTCATCACGTTGTGCGAAGGATACGTAGGGATCAGCCCCACTTTGACTTGTGGAGGTATTTCTTCACCGTCAACCTCCAGAAGAAGAGGGAGAAGGGCAACAGGAAGGAGCTGCACATGCCGATGGGGTGTGCCAGCATCCACCTTCGGAACAACCGGGTCAGCGAGTACTCGTCCATGCGACTCTCGACATCTAACATGGGGTGGCACTCATAGTGGTTCTACATCAAGAATGACACCATCGCCCCTCTGCCAGGGTTCACTAGGTGCCTGATCGAAGAGGCCCTGGAGCAGTGGAGGAAGTGGGGCGTCCCAGAGAAGGACAAGAAGAAGATCCGAGACCACATCGTCGTCATCCACATCTTGAAGGAAAATGGCTTGAAAGGGTCGGGCGTCATCAGGGCTTACCATGTGAGGAGGATGGCACCGTTGATGATGCACACTCTCCCACTATACGTGATGGCGCCCGAGGCATCAATTGATGGAACAGCGCTCGCCAAGGGAACGCTCCCCAACTCCAAGATCGCGCAACGCATCAAGGAGGCGACGGAGCCTTTGTGGGACGATGCGGGTGCTGCCCTTGACTTTGTCTACCCGGTGCCGGGGCATCCTCTAATGTGGCCAGAGCTAGGCTACATTGTCTTCATAACTTTCCCTTTCTCTTGCCTTCTCTTCAATTAATTTCTTGACCTCGTGAGACTGACTTTGAGAGGGGTGGAACCAGTAGAGGGACCTCATCCTTACAGATCACCCAGCACCGCTGCCGAGGGATTCGGCCGTGAGGGTGGCGAATCACGCCGAGGGCGAGTGGCTAAGGAAGGCGAAGGAGAACAAGAAGAGGAAGAAGTAGCGGAAGCTGTGGGTGCGAGAACAAGGGGAGGACACTGATGACGATGATGACGATGATGATAGTGACGACGACGAGGTGATGGAGGAAGAAGAAATGATACCCAACGATATCGAGTGGGACAACCTAGAGAACGAGGATGCGCTAACATGTGTCAGTTCATCCTTGAAGGCGGCGGGACCCTTCTCATTCCATGGAGGGGAGGGCACGTCTAGGGAGCCAGTGGTGGCGGGCCATTCTGATGATACCCCATAGGAACCAACGGAGGCATGACGTACCATCGGCCTGCCCCAGGAGCTAACAGAGGCGGGTGGCTCTACTATCACACCCGAGGTGCCAACGGAGGTAGGCAGCTCCACCGTCGCGTCCCAAGAGCCAAGGAGAGCGGGGCATTCCGCCAATGTGCCCCAGGAGCTGCTTGGGGCGAGCCCCTCTGCCTAGGAGCAGGGGGTGGGCTCAAAACGACCTCGTTTCAATGAGGTAGAGCAAGGGTTGGGGGTTCGTCCTCCAAACGCATTTGCCGCCCGATGGCACTGAGGTGAGTTATCAATTCCTCTGTTTTTCCTTGTTTTAGTCAGATTTCATCGTGACTTATGTTTCTTATCCCTTGCAGCGTTGGTAGGCCTCGGAATCCTTTGGCGCTGGCACCGATGAAGAGCATTGCCCTCTAATCTGGGTGGTGGCCGTCGACTGGTGTCGCACCCATTTTGGACAGGAGTGGCAACAATGTGACCACATCGCTGGCTAGTCGGGCGTCACCCATGGTGGCATCTGTGCCCTCCGTAGGATGGGTGGACACGGGCGTTCAAGGGGCGCCTTCGGAGGTTGTAGAGCAGTCGGTAATGGTTGCGATACCGCTGCCAACCGCGCTCATGGTGCCGATCATGGCGGGCACGACATAGCTGGTCATGACCCCGCCGATGCAGGTGGAGGTGAAAGTGGCCATGACAGATGGGTCACAGCCAGGCACAACCGCTGTGTTGCCTGAGGCATTGGTGCGACCCGTGCCATCGGTAGCCCAAGCGACGACGCCTGGCACGGGCTGGATGGAGGGGGATGTGGCCAAGGGGTCCCCAGGAGTTATGGTGCTAGGAGAGAGGTTTGTGTCTGCACCGTGGACCCCTTCCATTCGCCGGAGGGTGCGTCCCAGCAGGGATGTCATGGCAAGAGGGGTCGGTGGCGCTTGGGGCCGGCAGAGAGTCATCCCTGACTCTGACGTCGGTGGGCAGTAGCTCGCCCACACGGGTGAGCCCCTGCTCCAGTGGGCTGATCCGCATGATATGGCATTGATGCTTTTTACCTCTGATGATGCCGTAGAGAGCATGGAGCGGGAGAGCCTCGACGTGGGGATCACGTCCATCCTTGAGGCCCTGGACCACGCCACATGCACATTGCGCGATGTCGTTGTTCCCTCCGGCCGAGTATTGCTTGGTCCTTCTTCTTGCCCTTTTCTTCCTCTATATACTTTTTGTATCCTAACCATTGTCTCCCTACAGTCCCTTATAGCTCATAGCCGAGGGAAATCTTGGTTCCTTCATCAACAGAAGGGAGCCTCGGACCGCCTCATCGTGGAGAAGTGGCTATGTGGGGAGGTGATAGCTCAGCTTGTTGCCGCCCAGCAGAGGGTGGTCGAGCTGACTCCCCTCGCTGAGGAGGTGGCCAATCTTCGGTCGCGGGTGGTCGAGGGCCGTCGGGATGCTGGCAAGGCCGAGAAGGTGTTCAAGGCCCTATCGGCGAGGTCATGGAAGGATGACAAAGAAGCCGCCAGGGTTAGGAAGGAGCGGGATGAGTTGCTCCAGAAGGATGCTGAATCCCTCCAGTGGATCCTTTACCTTCTGGGCGAGGTTGAGAAAGAAAGGGATCTAAAGTTGGGGGCCGAAGAGAAGCTCGCAACCCTGGAGAAAAGGGCGAGCCTAGATGCCATGGCGGTCGCTCGACTGCGCAAGGAGCGGGATGAGCTGATCCAAACCATGGAGAGGCTCCGCTTGGAATGCGGCGTGGCTCACGAGGAGCATGACCAGACTTTCAGAGAGCATGACCAGGCCTACCGAGAGTGTGACAACGCATAGCAGAAAGTCAGCCCCCTCTAGGCTGAGCTCGAAAGGGAGATAACCCGAAAGCTAGAGGCCGAGAGCACTTCTACCGGGCTGGCTGTGGATCTTGCTGAGGTGAGGAGAAATCTTCAGGTGGAGAGTGACGAGCTCGGTATCCTGAACACCACCCTCAGAGTGGTCTACGATGACCTTAAGGTGGCGTGGTCGGAGGGGACCAGCTCGCTCGCGGCTCGTGCCGTCGAGATCATGGCTCGGGTGCGCTAGCTCGAGAGGAATGCCCTTCATGCTAGGGTCAATCAGTCCTTCATAATTGCTCATTCTCATTATGGGGACATCATCTATCTACAGGCGATGAGCCATGGCTACGCGCCCGGTAATGAAGTCCACAAGCTGGACGAGATGGAAACGGTGGTGGCTCCCCTTTCACAGGACCTGGTGGACAAGATAGAAGGCATAGTTCTCCCATAGAGGGGCTAGTTAGTTAAATAGGTCGGGCAGTTGTTTTTGTAATAAGCGGACAAGTTCCGACCCTTGTGTTTCGTTTAAACAAGCTTGTTATTTCGTTTAAACAAATTTGTTCTT